>JAJHZJ010000027.1:10412865-11612865 GCA_023548195.1 Bettongia penicillata ogilbyi
AAGTTGAAACTCTTTCTTATTGGTATTCAAGGGCTTGCTACATTACTTCTAACCTAATAAATACCTTCAGGAAAATGGTAAAGGTCTCAGAGATGGGAGATGGAAGTATCCCTTTGAAGCTGTCAGATGTGTATATGTATGCCAAAGGGGGAGACATGTGTGAACATGTATGATGCAGAGCGAAGTAAGCAGAGCCCAGGGAACAGTTTATGCAGTTACAATAACAAGAGTGTAAAGACCAGTGTAGATTTAAGAA
Source organism: Bettongia penicillata ogilbyi (assembly GCA_023548195.1). Classification (NCBI taxonomy): domain Eukaryota; kingdom Metazoa; phylum Chordata; class Mammalia; order Diprotodontia; family Potoroidae; genus Bettongia; species Bettongia penicillata. The sequence goes on from JAJHZJ010000027.1 coordinate 10,413,122, forward strand.
CCCTGGTCAGTGCAAGAAGACCAGGCATGTATATATATGCAAGACACTGAAACCGTCGTTCGGGGGCCTGATGATGAAGGTGATGGTGAAGAACAATGCTGCTGATCTCCTGACAAAGAAGTGAGGGACTCAGGATGCAAAATGAGACCCATTTTTGAGCATGGCTGATGTGGGAATTTGTTTTGCTTCACAATTCCTAATTGTTGTAAGGATTTTGTTCTCAAATTTTTCAGTAGGGAGAGGTTGGAGGGAGAGAAAATAAATCCTTGTTAATTGAAAAAAGTAAAATTAATTATGAGAAAAAAATGCAAAGAAACCCTAACATTACAGAAATAGGATAAAAAAAAGAACCTGAAACTGATGAACTGTGGTATTTAGTAAGGAACCCATTGGAAAACCTCTTTGGTGAAGAGACAACTCCTTGAGAAGACCTGCGCTTGTCTGATAGCGCCTTCATAGTCAGATGTTCACGTATCTAACCAAAGAGAGTTCTGGGTTTGCAGAATTTCTGTGAGATTGATACAACATTTGACTGCTAGAGAATGAGATAATATACAATTTTTCCTGATAATTGTTATCGGAACAGTGCTGCCTGTAAAAGCAGCTTCAGTAGTGCAGTAATCATGTGTTACTAAAACGCTGGAGTGTGCCCACCATGTGAGTGATGTATGTTTCATAGGAGGGCACCAACATGGTCGCCAACTGTTGTACTTATTAGGTAATTACATTTTGCTGACTTTACCATTCAAAATTGAATGACACACTGTTAAGCAAGTGTTTAATTGTTAATCCACCTCTCCCTGTTCCAGGCTATGATACTTTAAGTCATATTTGTTCCTATTCATTTGCATCAAATAGAGAGTCTGAAGGGTCCTCAAAGTCGCCCAGTCTAATCCCTATATGAACAAGAATCCCTGTTATAATATCCCTAAAAATGGTCATTTTGTCTCTACTTCAGTCAGTCAATTAAGCATTTGTTAAACTCTGTGTGCTAGGCACTGTGCTGGGCATTGGGGTTACAGTCACTACACTCAGGGAGCTAACTTTCTGTTGGGGAGACAACATGTACACATATACATAATGTATAACAGGTACATGAGCATATATCGAATATGCAAACCAAATATAGACATAGGAATTAGACTTGTGATTTCTTGATATAGAGGGAATTCCTGGATGAGGAGACTCCCACTGTCAATGCATAGATACCTTCTCTATATACTTTAAGAGTCTAGAAAGCTGTTTAGAACCCGGAGACGTTCAGTGACTTACCTAAGGTCGTGCAGCCAACATGGGCTTGAATCCAAGTCTTCTTGGTTTGGAAGCCAGCTCTCTGTGTTGGTCTGATCTGCAAAGAGATGATAATGGAACCCACAGGAACTGATGAGGTCACTGAGAGTGTAGAGAGAGAAGATGGCCTATGACAGAGACCCTAAGTGTATCGATAATGAGGGGGCATGATATGGGTTGTGTTTAAGCAAAGAGCACAATCAGCTGTCCATTGTAGCAGAGAGGTCAGCAAAGATGAGGACAGAGAAAAGACCATTGGATTTGGAATTTAATTGATCATTGGTAACTTATAGTGAGGTCAGAGAGGTGAGCAAATAGAGACAATAAATATTGCTACCTCAGCTTCCTCACAGCTCACTTTTCACCCTTAACCCAGGCAACTCTCTTTTTAACTGATAAATCCAAGGCCTCATCTTCCTTAACTTCTCTCCCCATTAGAATGTCAGCTCCTTGAGGACAGCTGCTGTTTTTTGCCTTTCTTTGTATCCCCAGTCTTTCACACTGTACCTGGAACCTAGTAAACACTGAGTAAATACTTGACTTGCTGACTGGCCATTTCCTCTTTCTGTACTCTTTCTCCTCCTCCTCCCAACAGTGCTTTCTTTCTGACTGTTCTGTTCCTTTTCAATCTCCTTTGCTGGATCCTCGTCATCTTTCTCAGTGCTACTCTGCCTTAGCCTCTTTTCTGTTTTTCTTTTCTATTTTTTTAAAAAATATTTATTTATTTAACTTTTTACATTCATTTTCACAAAATTTTGGGTTCCAAATTTTCTCCCCTTTTATCCCCTCCCCCCACCCCAATACCCCAAGCAATCTAATTTTCCCTATCTCCAATCTACCCTCTCTTCTGTCATCCCTCCCTTTTCTTGTCTCCATCTTCTCTTTTCTCCTGTAGGGCCAGATGACTTTCTATTCCTCATTAACTGTATATCTTCTTTCCTAGTAGCAACAACAATACTAAACAGTTGTTCCTAAAACTTTGAATTCCAAATTCTCCCCATCCCTCCCTCCCCACCCATTCCCTTTGGGAAGGCAGGCAATTCAATATAGGCCATTTCTGTGTAGTTTTGCAAATGACTTCCCTGATAGTCGTGTTGTGTAAGACTAACTGAATTACCCTCCATCCTACCCTGCCCCTCATTGTTTCTCTTCTGTCTTTTGATCCTGTCCCTCCCCGAGTGTTGACTTCAAATTGCTCCCTCCTCCCTTTGCCCTCCCTTCCATCATCCCCCCCTTGCTTATCTCCTTCTCCCCCACTTTCCTATACTGTAAGATAGGTTTTCCTACCAAAATGAGTGTGCATTTTATTCCTTCCTTTAGTCAAATGTGATGAGGGTAAACTTCTTGTTTTTTTTTTTTTCTCAGCTCTCCTCTTTATCCCTCTACTAAAAAGTCTCCTACTTGCCTCTTAAATGACATATAATTACCCCATTCCGTTTCACCCTCTTTCCTCCCACTACATTTCTCTCTCAGCATTTACCTTAATTTCTTTTAAGATATGGTCCCATCCTATTCAATTCAATCTGTGCTTTCTGTCTCTGTATATGTGTGCATGTGTGTATGTGTGTGTGTGCATGTGTGTACATGTGTGTGTGTAGTCCCACCAACTACCCACATACTGAAAAGTTTTAAGAGTTACAAATATGGTCTTTACATGTAGGAATGTAAACAGTTCACTTCTGGTAAGTCCCTTAAGACTTCTCTTTGCTGTTTACTTTTTCATGCTTCTTCTCATTCTTGTGTTTGAAAGTCAAATTTTCTTTTCAGCTCTGGTCTTTTCATCAAAAATGCTTGAAAGTCCTCTATTTCATTGAAAGACCATATTTTCCCCTGAAGTATTATACTCAGTTTAGCTGGGTAGGTGATTCTTGGTTTCAGTCCTAGTTCCTTTGACTTCTGGAATATCTTATTCCACACCCTTCGATCCCTTAATGTAGAAGCTGCTAGATCTTGAGTTATCCTGATTGTATTTCCACAGTACTGGAATTGTTTCTTTCTAGCTGCTTGCAATATTTTCTCCTTGAGCTGGGAATTCTGGAATTTGGCCACAGTGTTCCTAGGAGTTTCTCTTTTTGGATCTCTTTCAGGTGGTGATCGATGGATTCTTTCAATACTTATTTTGCCCTCTGGTTCTAGAATGTCAGGGCAGTTTTCCTCGATAATTTCATGGAAGATGATATCTAGGCTCTTTTTTTGATCATGACTTTCAGGTAGTCCCATAATTTTTAAATTGTCTCTCCTGGATCTATTTTCCAGGTCAGTTGTTTTTCCCATGAGATATTTCACATTCTCTTCCATTTTTTCATTCTTTTGGTTTTGTTTGGTGATTTCTTGGTTTCTCGTAAAGTCATTAGCCTCCATCTGTTCCATTCTAATTTTGAGAGAACTATTATCTTCAGTGAGCTTTTGAACCTCTTTTTCCATTTGGCTAATTTTGCTTTTGAAAACATTCTTCTCATTGGCTTTTTGAACCTCTTTTGCCAATTGAGTGAGCCTATTTTTCAAGGTGATATTTTCTTCAGCATTTTTTTGGGTCTCCTTTACCAAGGTATTGACCCGTTTTTCATACTTTTCTCGCATCTCTGTCATTTCTCTTCCCAGTTTTGCCTCCACCTGTCTAACTTGCTTTTCAAAATCCTTTTTGAGCTCTTCCAAGGCCTGAGCCCACCCGCCATCCCCCTGGGTTGTCTGGGGTACCAAGGCCCCGCCCTCCACATCTTTCCCTGATGGCAAGAATATGTCCTCCTCATCAGATCCGAATGTTGGGATCATTTGCATTTGTTGGAAAAAACTCTCTATAGTCATTTTTCTTCCCTTTTCTAGGCATTTTCCCAGCCAGTTACTTGACTTCTGAGATTCCTGTCCACCCCCGCCTAGATCTGCCCAGCTAGTGCTTGAGGTCTGAGGTTCAAATGGGCTTTCCATGGCAAGCGGCTGCTAATCAATGTGAGCTTTAGTTCTGGTGCTGGGGTGGAGTCAGGGCCACCTCCCAGGCTCAGCTCCCTCAGGGGCTTTATGCAGAGACCTTCTGAAATGGAGCAGGTGGGGCAGGGCCGTCTCCCAGGCTCAGCTCCCTCAGGGGGTTTATGCAGAGACTTTCAGTAATGAAGATCCTGCCTGTTGCTGGGGGAGTCCCGGGCCGCCACCGCAGCTGCTGCCTCCGCCGCCGCCCCCACCTCTGCCGCCGCCGCTTCCTCCCGAGGGGGCCTGAGTCATAGAGACACCCCGCTCCCCTCTTCCAGCCCAGCTGTCTCTCTCACTGACCTGTAGCTTCTGTGGGCGGAGGGACTTTCCCGGCCGCCAGAGCTTCCGTCCCTGAAGCCTGCTCGGATCAGCTTCTCTGGGGCCGTGGCCAGGGCAGCGCTGGGGTGGGGTCCACTTTCCAGGGCATGATGGACCCTGTGGACGGCTCTCCAGGGCTCTCTGGAACGGAAATCTCTTCCACTCTGTTTCTGCACACCTTATAGTGATCCAGAACTTATGGGGATCTCTTTTTACATTAATTCTATGGGCTGTGGGTTTGGAGCTCGTAAATGTGCGTCTTTCTACTCCGCCATCTTGACTCCGCCCCCCTCTGTTTTTCTTTCTGCACTCTCTCCGTTGATGATCCCATCAACTCCCGTTGGTTCAGTTGTCATCTTTATGGAGATTAATCTTTATATCCAATCCTGATCTCTCTCTTAAACTCTTGCATTACCAACTGTGTGTTGGGCATATTTTGCTTGATGTCCTGTCGGCATCCCAACCTTGACATGTCCAAAACCGAATACATTCCATTTTACCCTAACCCCATCCTTCCTTCAGACTCCTCTGCTTCTTTTAGGAGTGCTTCCATTCTCCCAGTCTTTCTGGTGGACAGTTTTCTTAACTCGTTCCCAGACTTTGGCACCCCCAGCCCCAACATCCAAATATTTGCAAGTCTTTTCAGTTCTACCTCCATAACTAATCTCTTGTCTCTGCCTCTGTTAGATTCTTATGATTCCCCCTCTGGTCTACCGTGAGAGGTTCCTGATTGGTTTTTCTGCTTTTAGTCTCTTTCCTCTTCATTCCATCTTCCATATAACTGCTAATAAATAGTCCTCCGAGGGCACAGGGCTGATCTGGGTAAATTAGGACCTTTACTAAGACTGCCTTAGTTAGGAAACTCTTCACACTGTGACCCACTAGCAAAGTTTTATTTTTTTTATAGTCTTATTTTTTTCAGTGTGTGGCTCTGGCTTGTTCACCTGCATTTGATCAGTAATTAATAGATTTCTGTCAAAGTTCTTATTCAGAGAAAAGCTGTCACCAGCTCTTTCTTGTAATTTTTGTAAGAATTTATTATCTTGTCTACCAACTGCCCATCAACAAAAAGAAAAAGAAGATCCTTGTAACAAATACAACACAGCAAAACCAGGTCTCGCATTGACCATGTCCTAAAAATCTATCCTCATTTTAAAGTCAGAATTTTAAAGTTTTTGTCCATAATATTGCCATTGTGTTAATTATTCTCATTATTCTGTTCACTTCACTCTACATCAATTTATGAAGGCTTTTCCTAGTCTCCTCTGATATTGTCCATTTTGTAATTTCTCATAATTCAATAGTATCTCTTTATATTCACATATCATTATTTATCCATTCTGCAATTGGAGGGCAGCCCCTTAGTTTCTATTTTCTGCTACCATGAAAAGAGCTAGTATATAGTTATTGTTACAAATGGGGACTTTCCTCTTTTTTTGGTCTCTTTCTGGTATGGATCTAGTGGTGGAATTGCTTGGTCAAAGGTTATTGAACACTTAACTGACTTTTGGGACATAGTTTCTAGTTACTTTTCAGAATGACTGGATCTGCTTAGAGCTCTGGCAGCAGTGAGTTAATTTTCTTGTTTTCCCACAACCCCTTAAATATTTGTCATTTTTTTGTTTGTTATCTCTGCCAATTACCATTGACAGTCTGTAGAGTATCAAGCAGGAATCTGTCTATGGGTCTTGGTGTATCTCTTTTGCCTCTTTTTACCTTTTCCCTCTGATTTTGACTTCATAGGCCTCTTCCTATCTTGCATTTCTGCTTCATTGCTTTATATTCCCTTGATATAATCAAGTTTTATTAATTCTACCTCTAATTTATTTTACATCTTTTTCACCTTTCCTCCTTTCCCTTCTAATTGTCATGATCTTTGTTCAGGTCTCTTCTTCTCTCTCCACCCTTCCCCTCCACCCTCTCTCCTCTGCTCCATCCTTCCCTACCCCTCCACTCTCTCTGTATTTACTTCTCTCCAGCCTTCCTGCACATCTTTGCCAGACTAATGAAGTTATGATCACATTACCCAGTATTCGGATCAGTTCAGTGGCTCCTATTAACTGTTGAATAAAGTATAAATACTTCAGCTTTCACGATTTTCCAGTTTGACTTAAACCAGATTCATCATTTATGGATGTCTGTGTGATTTCCACTGAAGGCTTTGAAGTTTCACTTTATCCTGTGCAGCTTGACTTATCATAAAATAAATACTTATTATAAAGTAAATGTCATGAAGGAAAGAGTTTTGTGGCATTACCTTGTGTGTTGAGCCCAAGACGTGCCCTGCCTTTAGCCCTGGCTCTAGTTGGAACTTGTAATTCCGGTTTATTTCCAACTACTTTCTTTCACATCAAACTTGTTCTTCCCCAAGCATGCCCTTTACTTCTCCACCTTCTTCCTTGTTTTTGCTCCTGTTGTTCTCTGACCCTGAAATACCACTCTTATTAAAATTTTAAGACCCAGCTCAAAGTACTGTTTGGCTAACAAATTATATTACTATTGTAGACTGTAAAAGCTTTGATTTTTAGCCTCAATATTCCTCTGAACAGTTTGAGTTGATTCTATCTTGGATTGTTCTGTATGTTTAATAACAAATATTACTGAATGTTTACATATATAGAGTATGTTATTGTTGAATGATACCATACGTTAACCAGACTTCCTGGTGACTGGCCTATTTCAGGCTTTTACTTTTTGTTTAAGAGATAAAATACAACTACAATATAATCTTGGACTTCCATTCTTCAGTTGTTAAGAGAACCTTGTAACAGGATTAAAACATGCTTGTTTTGGCTTTCTTTTGATTTGAAATGACTTTTCACATTTCTTAGGTCTTTAGCATCTGTAATTATCTTTTTCCTTTTTCAGTGAAATCATAGGTCCAAACTAAAGAAACAAATCCTCTAAAAACTTGAAATTATTTGTGGTGAAATTCACATTTTTAAAATTCTCTCGTAAGTTGTTTTGTAAAAGACAAGGGAGTGTCTTTATTTAGAATTCATTCACATGGCCCTCATAGGCACTGACACTTAACTGTGCACAGAAAAAATGTGCTGTATGTATATGTTTTATGTGAATCTGGGACCTTTGCTGTTACCGATGTAAGAAAAGATACTCTCCCCAAATTCCTGTGGCCAAGTTTTCCTTCAGTATCCCTTCTGGCTTGACAGCTGCTTCTCTGCAGTTTTTGACCTGGAGCAAGCTCACAGCCTTTAAATAGTTCGCCTTTGAGCTTTCTTTCCGCCTTGAGCCCAGTTGGATGCCATTGCTTTTCACAAACTTCCCCAAATAAAACAGTTTGTGAAATCTTACACATGTTCTTCCCTCTGGTGAACTCTGAGTGATCGTAACAAGTTGGAGAACATTTCTAAGGAGCTTATCGATGAAGAAATCATTCCTGGCCTATGTCTTGCACCCTTCACTTCTGAAAAAGAAACTTTGGTGGTGATTGTTAAATTTAATAATTAGGTGTCTAGAGCAAAAAGACCTGAAGACATTTAATTCCTAGGAAATGTGGAAGGACTTGGAGGAAACCTTCTAAGTTTGTCAATTGATTGCTAGTGCCAAAAAAAGAAAAAGAAAAGAAAAGTTGGAGAAAACTGGTTCTTATGAACTTTAGAGGACGTTGAGGAAAGCCTCTAGAATGTTGGGTAGATTTTCAGTGGAGGTTCTGTAGGAAAACATAGACAAGAATCCACATCTACTGATGTGTTATGTGAAGAAATATCCATGTCCATGAGAGCACAGATCTGTTGAAATGTATTAATGTATTTAAAATGTCTATAGATTTACAGTAGTTAAAAATCTTACTGATGAATCTCGTAGAACAGTGGTATCACATAGAAAAAGGATCACTTAACTGTAAGTCAGGGTCCCTCCTGGCACCATATTGACTTAGAAAACCGCATATTAATGTTATCCAAGTTCCAGTGTATTTTTATGTTATTCAGTATTTCCAGGTTACATTTTAATCTAGTCCAGGCTGCACTTGGGTCACTGTGTTTGACACCTCTCATGTATATGATTTGAGGTCATCTAAATCTACCCATCTTACTTTGAACAGTATTGACCTTGAAGGTAATTGTTTACTTTTCCCTTAAATATTTTCAGAGATTGATGATAGTATTTAGAGCTGGAAGAGGCCATAAGAAATCTCATCCACAAGGAAAATGAAATCCAGAGAGATCATGGGACTTGCCCAAGGTCACCCAGTTTGGTAAGGTCCAGAACTGGATGCATTCCCTGTCCCTCTATTCTCAATTTAGGGCTTTCCCTAGAATACTTTGTTGTTTCACCTATCAGTCTCATTTGGCATTATATTTGGGAGTCTTGAAGTTCTTAGGTTGTTTCTACATGCGCAAGTTAAGTGAAAAATAGATAGGCCATTATCCAGATCCCAGAATATTTGCAAAATGATCCAGATGGCAGTAATCCAGTCATTCTCCAAAGGTAAAAACTACAAAGAGCCATATATATTCAAGGCAAAAATATTCCTTAAGTTATCTTCTTCCTTTTTTGGGTGTGGAACTTCTTAATAATTGCTTACATTTAATAGCATTTGACAAAGTACTCTGTGTGGGTACACATGTATTATATATATATATTATATAATATAATATATGTGTGCATGTAAATAAATATACGTGTGTGTGTGTGTGTATGTGTGTGTGTGTATGTTCGTTCCATTTTCATCTTCGTAACTCTTTGAAGTGGATAGTGTGGTTGGCCGGCGTTTCCATTTTGTAGGTGGGCAAACTGAGACATGGAGAAGCTCAGTGACTGCTTGAGGTCACTCAGATTTTAGATAGTAGTACCAGAGTTTGAATGTAGGTTTTCTGATCAAATCCAGTGCTTTAACCTACTGATTTCACAGATGAGTTTATATTGCAGACTGGCGTTTCTTTTTATTCCCATCTCTTTCACCTTGTCAAGATCAAATGTCTCTCTGGTTGATACAGTTTCTAGGTTTTTTGTTTTTTCATTATGGCTATTGAGTCATATTGGTTAGACTTATGAAATGAGGCGTTTACATGTCAATACTGAACTTTTTTTTTTATCATTTTCTGTTGTCAGCACCAGTAGTTTGTTTATGTCTTGTTAGAGTGCCTCAGTTGCTTGCCATGTATCTTAATTTTTTTCTTATGGTTGGTTTGGATTTTGATCATTTCTTTAATAAGTGAGTGGTTTATTTCTATCTAGACAATTGATTTGTAAATAATCTCAGCTGGACAACCAGCCACTTCTTGTATTTTAGAATAAGATTAACTTGACTTTTTTGTGATGTTAATCCTTACGCATCGTGTCCAGTGTGTTCCAGCTCTCCCCTTTCCGCACTCCCCAACTTCCTTTAAGTGAGTATTTAAAATATATGGGAATGAGGTTTCTGTATAGACCTTTTGCCACTTTTCTTTCTTACTCCTGAGCCATACTTTCACCAAATATATTTTTCAACATTTTCTCTTTGTATTGAAGTAATTGAGTATTCAAAAACATGTTGATTTAATTATGAAGGGTATGATCAAGTTCTTTCTAGAATCCATCTACTTCTCCACTTCGGCAACAGATGTTTGTGCAGAAGCTACAATGATGCTCTTATCCTGAGCCCTGTACTATGTGATGTGCCCTATATTTCCTGTTGTCATTGGAAGCCCAAAAAACCATCTCTGCCAGCTCCTTTATTTGGCCCTCCTTCCATTTAGCTACAACTTCCTTTTATGTTTGATTTCATTAATAGTGAGAATGTCACAATTGTCATAATTTGTTTCCTCTAGTAGTACGTACTCTGGATAATTACTAGACCAGGATTTCACATCAAGAGTTCCCATAGTAAAACAAGCAAACATTCATTCATAGTCTTAAAATGGTGTGATTCTTACCACTTTCTGCCTCCCCTTTTCTACCACTGAAGAGGGCTGGTCACAGAAGACTGAGCATCATTTTGTAATTTTTTGTTTTGTTTGTTTCATAGGTTGACACGGTCAAATAATTTACCCTTGAGTGGTCAGTTTACTGGAAAGGAAATGCCTCCCTTAACTACTCTGTTACCTGCCCTTCTTAAGCTTTACTTGACTTAGACTCCTAAACCACATCTGCCCAAAGAGCACAAGATTATATTCACTTATCTCAATTTAAAATAAAAACTGACTGTACATTTACTCTTGTCTCAATTTAAAATAATTTAGCAAGCATTTGTGGTTTTGATTTTTTTTGTTTGTTTTTGATTAGGTCTCTATCACCATGTATATGTCTTGGCAGGGAGGACTATGTGGTATCCTTATGTGGTTTTGAATGCTTTTAATATGACTCACTAGTTTTTAATTCTGTTTCCAAGTATACACATATAGGTCTTTCCACTATCACTGTTTGACATTAATAGAATGAGAAGCCCTGTTTGCAGTATACTTTGAAAAGATCAAGAAGATACTCACTGATGAAGCCAGTGGTATCTTTTAAGTTTGAGACCAAGCAGGCTGGAACATTTCGTTTTGTTTTACATGTTGCCGTCTGTCCCATTGAATTTTGTGTTGTATACTTGCTACGTGGTGAACTTGCTCAGAGCTTATCAGATGTACACACACCGTGTTCCCAGTTACATGTAGGCCTCATTCTATAAATTATAACTGTGTTAGTGACTAACTCTCCAGTCACTGTTTCTATAAATCATAACTGTGGGGGTGGCTCCAGCTCAGATTTCCAGATGACTAATAGGCCAGGATCTTTGACCTTTCTCAGAATGACATCTTCTGGAGTCAAGTATCTTGGTTGGTACTACAATACCAACAGAACAGTTTAAATATTTCTGTTAAACTAAGAACATAAGTACTAAATGGGAAGGATGCAGTGTCAGAGGACAAGAATTTATAAATTGTTTTGTTCACAGCAGTCCTATGAGCTAGATCAGTCGTCTTAAACTCAGATAGAAAAAGGGCCACTAGACTGTTCATAAGGATCTCTGTCAACAACGTATTGACTTAGAAAACCACAAATTAACGTTCTGTTGTATATTTATTTTTGTCTTGCCTTTTGTCCTGCTACTGGACTTTGGTGACTGAGGAAGGGAGAGTGAGGCTGGCAACTTTTCCCAGTTCTGCTTCACTTAAATCCAATTCACGCAGAAGTCAACACATCTGTGCTGTCGTTGGTCCTTTTGGAAAACAAAGGAGGAACTACAGCAACAACTTTGTTAAATGTTTTCCACTTACAATTTAACCTGGTTGGGCCACAGTTAAGCTTTTCCAAGCTGCTTTGCCCCTGGGCCTTGAGTTTGACATGTGAGTTATAGAATAGAAGTATTATTGTCCCCATTTTACAGCTGAAGAAAACAAGATTCATATCCAAGGTCCTTTGCTTAGTATCAGACTCAGAAACTCAGGTTGCCCATAGCACCAATGCTTTTTAAAAAATTTTATGCTGCTCCTCAATGAGAGAATATAATTTTATATTCAGATGCCTACATTAGACTTTTAAAATACCTATGTGTATTATTTATTTTCTTTAAATTTCTTGATATAATTGGGCTCCCTGCCCTATCTTTCCCCTTCATAAGCCATTCTTCATTCATCTGCTAAAGTGATTCTCCTAAAGTACAGATCTGACTGTGCTGCTCCCCTGTGCACTTTACTGGATCCCACTTAGCCTCTAGGATCAAACGTAAATCATGTCACTTTAAGCCCTTTTCCAGCCTAGCCCCAGCCTACCTTTCTGGCCTTATTCTCAATGATTCCCTTTCATGTACTTTACATTTCAGCCAAACTGGGCTTCCTGCTGTTCCCCTTGCCGGACATGCTCTCTTCCATCTATGTGACTTGCACTGGTTGTCTGCCATGCTGGAAGGGCTCTGTTTCCATCTCAGCCTCTTAGAATCCCTTTTCGTTTTGTTTTTTCCTCACCAAAACTGGGCTTCAACGTCACTATTTCCATGAAGCCTTTCTTGTTTTCCTCAAGCTGAAGGTGAATCTTTTCCTTCAAATTACATTGTATTTTTTGCTAATTTTTTTAATTTATTTTTTTACTGAAATATGTACGCGTCTTCCTCATGGATGGCAGAGACAGTTTCATTTTGTCTCTGTAAACCCAGTGCTTGCACATAGGAGGTACTTAATAAATGCTCCTTGATTGATTGAAGATTACGTATGAGATAGGGATTGAGAGGCAGTTTGATAGAATGTAAAGCATGCTTGATTTGTAGTCACAGGACCTGGGTTCAAATCCTGGCTTTTTTTTTTCTTTCATGAAAACCTTGGGTAAAACTTCTGAGTCTCACTTTGATTATTTGTAAAATGAATGTATTTAATCAGATGAGCTCTTAGATATCTTCCAACTCAGCTGTGATCCTCAGATCATTCTGAGTGCGACTAGTGTAGGTACATAGGTAGCCACTCATGATTTTTAAGGTTGGTGGATAGAGTCTTTACCAGTTTTGGGAGTCTGAAAATCCATCAGAACTCCATTCCCAGTACTTCATTCCCTCTGTGAGGGGCAACACAGTAAGCTTTATCAACCATCTCTATTTTATTATGAATTAATTCATCAGATCCTTTCCAAAACTTGGACCCAGGTTTTCATAGAAAAGAAAATGGAAGGGGCAGCTAGTTGGCACAGTGGATAGAAGGCTGGTGTAGGAGTCAGGAGGAGCAACCCTGATTATTGCAGAGAGAGAAAGAGAATGGAAACGTTTGTTTCTATAGCAGGATGGACAAGGCTGCAACAGGGGAAAAGAAGGCTACTGAAAGAAGAGGTAGTGGGGCCCGGAAGATTGATTTCATCCAGTTTTGCCAAGAATAGTCCTACTAGTTTTGGTAACTAGGGCCAGCCATGGTACTGGGGAAGTTATTAGAGTATTTGCACCAAGGAACAGAAAGTCATCTCTTGTTCACACTAACCAGATTCCTTCATTTCCTCCTCTTCCCTCCCTTCCCCTCACATTTTAATTCTGCCCTTCTCCCAACAAAGCCTTGCTTTTCATTAAAAGCACTATCTAAATGAGTAGGTATGATTGTTATGATATAAAGGGATGAATATTTACCTGGACAAAATCTGTGTAAAGCAGTCCCCAAATATGAATACCTTTTGTGCCTGGTGGGTATTTGACTTCCGTTGAGTTAGGTTTTTATAGTGTTTTTCTCAATAGCACTTTTATCTCTTTCAAATATTTTTATGACATCATCTGTAATCTAATTGGATAGTAAATAGACTGTCACTTATGGACTTTTTCCCTCAATTCTTTGCCTCAAATCCCTTGAACATTATCCCTTATAGTGTCCTCTGTTCCAATCTTGAAGGAAGAGGTTGATTTTCTTTCCAAGACCCTTCCCTCATTTGTGCTTTTGATTGGTGCTGGAACTGCCCTACCCCAGCGTCCCAGAGGTCCCACTGTAGATGCCAGCTTCTCACTCAGCCTGGCAGCTGGAGCCATCCCTTTCCTCTTCTGCTCCCCACCTTCCATCTTCCAGCTACGTTAGCATCTTTTCTTCTCCACACCTTGTCCTCTTCAAATACTTTTGGTCTCTCAGGTTTTTTTCCATCAGCCTCCTCAACTCTCATGAACCTCTGTCACCAGTTTATCTCAACCATGGGCAAGTGGTCAGACATTACATTCCCATCTTTTTCTAGACAACTCCCCAGAGACACACTGAATTTGTACCAGGTGCCAGGATTTCCAGTTACATTGTTGCTCTTGATCCTAGCCCCTTCTATTTGGGGGAACTTACCCCTTTCATCATTCTTCCCATATTTTTAAGCTCTTTTTATCCGTTGGCTCCTTTCCTGCAGCCTAAAAATATGTGCACATGTTTTCTGTCCCTCAAAAAAATATCTTCACTTGATGTTCATCCTCACAAACTATTGCCATTTCTCTTTTGTAGCCAAATTCATAAAAAAACAACAACTCAACCATTCCCTGTTGAAAGTGTCCTCTCCCTGGAGATAGGAGAAAAGGCAAGAACAGTCCTGGAACTCAAGAACCATTATCAAAGCTTCCAGGATGGTTCATGGGCCTGGACAAAAAGGCAGCAGAACCTTAGCAAAAATCAGAATGCTAGAATAGAGATTTCTGTCTGGACACGAATAAGGATCCTCTCTATATCATAGCCTGTGACACTTTACCATTATCTCAGTGGCCTTTTCTTAGTCCTCCTCCTTTTTAATCTCTGGCTTTTCACACTCTTGACTTGTCCTTCCCCTTCCCTTCCAGATAATCTCATCTTCTTTTGGTTTTCATGACCAGACCTTCCTCTGGCTCTCCTGTCTGTCTGTCCCTTCCTGGTGTCTCTTGCTGAATGTTATTTGTGTCATTATCCATGTCTTGCCCTACCTTTGGCTGCCCCTCACGGCTTTGGTCTCCCTCTCTCCCAGCTTCCTTGGATGCAGTTACCTTTGTGTGCTTGACCATACCACATGGATGTCTCCTGGGTCTCTCAAACTCCCTGTGTCCAAGAGGAATTCATTATCTTTCCCTCTAAACCTAGTGTGCTAGGTTTAGTTTTTTGACAGAATTAGTCACTAGTTGTGTTGGAGTGCCCACCATCCTTCCACTTTCCCAGGTTCACAGTCTCTTTCGTCCTTGTGCTGAGTCTATCTCCACACTCCCCTGCTCAGACATCTTAAGTGACTCTGTGTATAAAAGCTCATCTCTTAGGTTAGAGCCACGTTAAGGATTTTAAACCCCAGTCTTTGCTGCCTGTTTTCACAGTTCACCCATCTGCTCAGTGTTCTAGCCGAACTAGTCTACTTGTTCTTGTCTCTATATGGTGTTCTATGTTGTCTTTTGTCCTCTGTGTGGACCCAGAATCATCTCTTTTATCAGCTTCATTCAGGTTCTCCTTCCTGCATGAGACCTCTTCTGATTGGCCATCTGTCAGCACTTTCCCCATTCCC
This sequence comes from Bettongia penicillata ogilbyi, assembly GCA_023548195.1. NCBI lineage: Eukaryota > Metazoa > Chordata > Mammalia > Diprotodontia > Potoroidae > Bettongia > Bettongia penicillata. The sequence continues at coordinate 10,428,569 of JAJHZJ010000027.1, forward strand.
TGAAATTACTTGCAATTTCCTTTTTCTTTTGCAATACATTTTTACTGGTGTCTTTTTTTTTTTTTTTTTTTTTTTAGCATTGTGTGTTTCCCAGTGTGTGCCCAGGTAGCACAGTGGATGGAGTGCTAGACCTAAGTTCAAATGTGACTCCAGCTATTTACTAAGTGTATGATTCTGGGCAAGTCACCTAACTTCTGTCTGTGTCAGTTTCCTCAGCTGTGAAGATAATAATAGCACTTACCTTCCAGGGTTGTGAGGATCGAATGAAATACTATTTGTGTTATCAGATAATACAGTTCTGCTTTCAAAGGGCAGTCCTCTTAAGTAAAAACAAATCTCTTTACCAAAGGGTATTCCAGTGAGTTCTTTACTATATACTACAATTTAAAGAATATCAGTTTCAGATTCTTTTAAAAAATAGTTCTATTTTCTCTGATATTATTTGCTATTTATAGTTTAGCCTGAGTCTTTTATTTTTCCCTTAGGAAGCATTCAGGAAATGTTTGTAGCATTAATAATATGTTAAGTCAAACAGTATTGAAAAATTGATTTTCAGTTAATATGCTTTGAATTCCTTAATAGAATTAACTTGGTATTGATCCCCTACCATATGTGTATCTTGCCTAACTTGTCTAGCTGTTCATGATATTCGTCATTGCATTAATTAAAGCGACATATGGGACTTTTCTGAAATGTCCATTTAGCTAGATTAGTAGGAAATTTATAGTTGTAACCTCTTACTTTCCCCCTTAATAGCTACACTTACTTGTTTGTTTTCTCTCCCTACATGTAAGTATTAAATGTCACTATGCTTTGGTCACTCCCTTCAAGTTTCCTTATTTAAAAAATGTTGATCCTCACCAGAACATGACCCATTTGTGCTATATGGGGTGGGAGTAGGGTGTGCGTGTGCGTGTGTGTGTGTGTAGAAAAACACTATTGAAAATTTAATCTGTTATCTTCATTTTTTGCAGCTGAGTTAACAGTCATTGAACCAGGGCTTAGCAAAGCAATGTAGATGTCATATGAGTAAATATTTGTTGAATGAATAAATGAGCTAAGGCTAGATAAAGTGTACAGTAAAAGAATGAATGATCATTTGCTTTTGCACATGTTCTTCCTTTTGGTATCAGTCAGAGGGCATTATTAAGTGCCATTCTGTTCTCCACAGGGTTGAAAATGCTTGTACCAAGCTTGTTCAGGCAGCCCAGATGCTTCAGGCAGATCCTTACTCTGTGCCAGCTCGTGATTATCTGATTGATGGCTCGAGGGGTATACTTTCTGGGACATCTGACTTGCTCCTCACCTTTGATGAGGCTGAGGTAGGTATCTTATTCTTGAGAACATTGTTACATGTTCTTCCTCCATAGCAGAAAAGGAGAATTATGAGTCTACACAGTAGGTACTCAGTAACCTAGTTAGAAATACCTAGGTCCTCTTTCCAGCTCACTTAATTAGCTATTTGAGGAGCAAATCCCTTTTCTTTTGCTTTCTTCCTCTGATTTTCTAACAAAGCAGAGATTATGTTTTGCTACCCACTTTCTAAGGTGTTGTGAGAATGAGCCAATTATACACACCCACTCCAAACTTGATCTTAAAGTTATTGTCTTTGTTGTTAGGAAGCTTAACTTTAACATGGTGATGAAGTGTTAATTAATATCTACATATAGTATCATCACCTGCTTACTATTTCTTTGCATAATTTAACACACTGACATTTATCTCAAGGACTCTCAGTTGAGATGGGATTAGACTTGTTCTGATTGGTCATAGAATAGTAGCAATGGACAGGTGTTTCAGGGAGCCATAGTGTTCCAGCTCTCCAAACATGTAGGGGATTACTTTGGGTTGGGAGGTGGTGTGTTCCCCTCTCTAGAATTTTCAAGTGAAAACTCAATGACCCCTTGTTTGGGATTTTGTAGATTTGTGGCCAGGTCCATGTTGAATTAGGGGGATTTGTGAACACTCTGATTCTCTTTTTAGGTCCGCAAAATCATCCGTGTGTGCAAAGGCATTTTGGAATATCTAACAGTGGCAGAAGTGGTAGAGACGATGGAGGATTTGGTCACTTACACTAAGAATTTGGGACCAGGTTTGACCCTCATAGTTTTCTCTACATTATCTCTGTTTGATTAAGAAGATAAAACTCTTTCTTTCCTTCTCAAGCTATTTGTGAAAGTTGCAGAAATGGAAAAAGCAGAAAAGAAGGGTTGTATGCAGTTGAAATTCATTTGCATTCTGCTGGGTTTCCATATCTTCCTTTTTTGATGATGGGACCAATTGAGATGGTTCGCTGTGTCTGAATGCTAAATATATTTTTTAAAAAGTCCTGTTCCTGTTTGGTGAAGTTACAATAAACCAGACATGGCAAATGTAGCCTGAGAATGTAGGAAATAGTTTTCCATTGCTGTAATACTGAAGGCCACCCTGAATTTTGACCTCTCCACTCTACATTACACAGCATTCCTTCATTGTTTGCCAGCTGGCCCATGGCCCTTTATGACTCTTAGCTTGCTAATGAATCCTCCTACCACCGATGGATTTTTGGTAGCCCAAGATGGAGTAATCTAATGAGACTTAAAGAGAACTATAATGGTGTGGTTGTCTAGGTTTGTAAAAAATTCCTTACATAAATAAAAATGTAGAATATAATCAAGCCACAGAGGAGGCAATTACTTTAAAATTATAGCTTCAAATCTTGTAGCATGAATCCAGTTTTACTTTATGACAATAATTATAGCCTAGAGGAGAGACCTGGCCTGCTGAGGTCAGAAACATTCACATCACAAACCCCAAATCTTGAAAACTGGAGGTGACCATGTTGTTGATGTGACACTGTCTACAAACATGGTCTTTTCAGCATAACTGTGCTCTTGGAATTCATGTTGTGTTGTAATGAGAATCTTTTGAGACCTAAGTAACCCAAACTTCCCTTTGTGGAGAAAGATATACCCTAGACTGAATGTGCTTGTTAACAGTTTTACATTGAAGTTAAAGTGCTGTAATTATGGAAATTTGTGTCTATGATAGATTATCATAAAAAGTACTTCTAATGTGAATCATCCTGGAAGAGCATGGGCAGAGATGACTTTCCCTAAATTTCTTAGTGATTTAGAGAACGAAGTCATTCTTTTGACTTATACCACCAAAATGTAAAGTGTTAGAATATAGATGAAAAGATATTCAGTCTCCTAGTATTATCATTATTTAATTCTTAATACCTTTATGTAAACTTACAAAGTATTAGATTGTTGGGAGATTCTTAAACAGTACAGGTAGGGCTGTATCCGCAGTGCAGCTTGTGCACTGATTATGTTCAGGTTCTAACTGAAAGTACTCCAGAGGTCCCACATTAATATTATTATTAAATGTTCAATAGCTATTTCTGGGGCTCTATTAGTACAGAATTCCTGCCTACACTTTTGAGAATAGCTTACATTTTATACATTAAGCTTTAAAGGATTATTTATTGGTGTATACAAATTTTATGTTGAGTGAGTGGGTCTTCAGTTTGTAGAATTTATGTATTTGTATGTTATGTATATATTTACATAATTAATAATTACATGCACACATATACACATACCTGTATCTGTAGAGAGATTATTTGATTCTCATTGTTACTGTATTACTTGAATGAAGGTTGTCCTGGATCAAGAACATGAATCTAGGGCCCGTCACACTACTCATAACAGATGCTTTGTTTTTTCTGAGCTAGGAATGACCAAAATGGCCAAAATGATTGATGAAAGACAACAGGAATTGACTCACCAGGAACACAGAGTGATGTTGGTGAATTCAATGAACACTGTGAAGGAGTTATTGCCAGTCCTCATTTCAGGTATTTACTTTCTGTATTTTCATTAGAGTGAATTTTAAGTGTATTATCTGAGCCTTTAAGTTAATTCTTTTTTTTTGTGATAGATTTTATATTTCTCTTCTATATTTCCTTAACTGCATAGCACTGCTGTCTTTTTGTCTGTCCATTTGTGCAAAAGCACAGAATGATTGATTTGGTAACTAGACATCATGTCCAGCTAAGTGGTGATAGATTCGGCATCTATGGAATATGTATGGAGATTCACTTGGCTACTAGTTTCCTTCCGTACCTCTCCCTCAATTGTTACCTGAAATTCTCTCACCCTTTGGTCTAGAGATGTTTTCCTAGCCTCAATAAAGATTCTACCCCTAGAAGCTGGTATCTTCCAGACTAACTGGTAAATATCAGATACCCTGAGCTCAGTTTGCAGGTTAGTATCTTAACTTACTGACTTTTTCATGGAGACACACATTTTTTTTTTTTTATTAGAGATCTAGGTTGAAAACTGTAGAGCAGGATATGCGAATATACCCTACTAGAATTCTTTTTTCCTTTTTTTCCAATTAAAACAATTCTGAATTTATCAATAAATAAAAAGAGATAGCCATATGCACACTAGAACTGAAAAAGAACATTGTACACAAATTTCCCTCTTTCTCTTTTTGAATCTCTCTCTTTCTTTTTTTGAGGCAGTTAGGCTTAAGTAACTTGCCCAGAGTCATACAGCTACTAAGTGTTGGAGGCCAGATTTGAATTTGGGTCCTCCTGACTCCAAGGCCAGTGCTCTATCCATTGTGCTACCTAACTGCCCCAGTGAACCTCCCTTATAAAATCAAATGCTGCTTGCTTTGTCCTTTAAGTGTATAGTAAATTCAACCGGTAACTTTTAAAGCTATCCTACTTGTCTATGTTTCCTTTTGTCCTTCCTTCTGTTCTCTTTGTACATTAAAAAATGTTTTTGTAGCACATGCTTTGGACCTCACTGTCCAAACTCCTATTTGCACCAGCAGGTTGAGTATCTAGAGCTTGGGTGGCTTTTTCTTGTGTCCTCATAATCTAGGAACATTAAAAGGGTAGAAGGGTGGTTGCTACTGTAAGTCCTTTTCTCCCTTTCATGAGGTGCTCATGGAGTTCCCATTAGGTATGGGAGAGCTTTCCTTCTGGACTCCTTACAGAACTGTTAAGCTGCCTTTCCTCAGAACTACTAGTTTATCCTTAGCTCCTGATTCAAATATTACTGGAAGTCACTGCCAGGATGCTGATGAAAAAGTCCAAATCTTCAGGTGCTCCAAGTTCATGAAGTCTCCCTCTGGTTAAAGTGGGGTCAGGTGAGAAAATGAGGGATTGAAATGAGGGGAGATTTATCCTCTCCTGTCCCTTTTCCTCCAGTCAGTTTCTTTTCCTTGACTTGGCTGGAGGGTTTCCATCCTTAGGTTCTGTCCCTACCAGATGCTCAAATCCCCTGGGTTCCAGATTGCCTTGCTATTTATTTTAAAAATAAAAACCTCAGAGGGCATGACCAGCTTCCTGAAACAATCTGAACACACTCCTGTGTGACATAATTTCACTTCATCCATTAGCTTTCAAGGACTTCTGAATTGATCCAGGACCTTTCACAGTACTTAAAATATCTTTGATTGATTCAGCAGTGGTGTTCTCACTTGGCCAAGGAAAGAAGGCACAGAGTCTTGTCATTTACTCTACGTGGGGTGTGATTGACTTGAACGGCACTTCAGTGACCATCTTTTCTGCTAAAAGCGGTTTAAGTGAAATTAATCCATATCTATTGAAAACATTTGTTGCTAGACTAGGTTTGGAACAGATCTAATGTAGAACCTGTCAACTAGGATCATACCTCCTTGTTGATCTAGTCCCTAGAAATTCGAAATCAGTGGCTACTTTGTTGTACAAAATGCAATTTAGTGGTATGAAGGGCTTTGGAATTGTGATCAGTTTGGGGGAGAAGAGAAGGGTTTTGAGAAGGAAAAGGAGGATTCAAGGAGAGGAGGAAATGAGCTTGAGCAGATGACTTAAGGAAGAATTGAAATTGAGGGACTCAAAGAGAAGGGCTTGAGTCAAAGAAGAAGAAGAGACACTCAGAGAGGGAGAAAAGAGAGGAAGAGAAGGACTCAGAGGAAAGCTGTTGTGAAAATGGTGTAAATATTGTCAGGGGAAGGGTCTCCAATAACCAGAGCGGGGGAACCTGGTGGGTAAGGATTAAAGGAGGCAGAAACAGAAGTAATGTTGTCACTGGAGCAAACTCTAGAGGGAGGGAAAGAAGAAATCTATGGGAGGTTGAAGAATCCCAGCACAAGCCTGATGCTGAGGTATGCTATGAAAGTGATGGGGATCTCCATTATCTCGACTTCTGCTATGGCTTTCTCCTCACCAGAAACAGAGCAGTTAATAATATCTTGATGTCTTTAATGATCATTTCATCCTTCAAGAAGCATAGGAACTAAAAAAGGAAGTTTTCGAGATTTTTCTCATCAGCTGGTTGCTGGAGTGGAAAATCAGGCATCTTGGGGGAAAGCAATTTTCCTATATTAAAGTTCTTTATAGACAACAAAAGGAAAATCAGGAGTAGTCTGACATACCCCCTAGATGATGGGAGAGCAGATTGCAAAGGGTTCCAAGAGATTATTATATTGATCGAGTCCCACAGATTACATTCTACAGGGAAGTCATTCACGCAGAAGAGATCATACAATCAGAGATTTAGAGCTGGAAGGGACAAAAAAAGCCATTTCCTTCAACCCTCTCATTTTACAGATGAGATAAATGAGGTCCAGAAAATGTTAAGTTACATATCCAAGGTCACTCCAGCAATGAATGGCCAAGCCAAGCCTTGAACTCTAAGTCCAGTGCTGTTTCCGCTGCATTACTGTGCTGCTCTTCAGGAAGGAACTGCTCAAGATGCCCAGGAAGAAGACTCTGTTGAGGAGGAAAAGATGGACTTGGGGAGATTTGGCTGGAGGCCATATAAATTCATGGGGAAATCACCAGCCAAATTTGATTTAAGAAAGATAGCCAGAAAGTGGAAGCAGGGACAGGCAAGGGGAGGAGGAATACAAAAGCCTAGCACAGTTGTACAGGAATAACGTTCATTACCCTCAAATTCAGAATGAGCTAAGGAAGGATAAGCATAACAAAAAATTTGTTTTAAAGCTTTATTGGAGAAAATATTTTTGTGGTTTGGGAAAACATGAAAGAAGATTACAAAAGGAAGAAAAATGGAAAAGATTTTTGAAATTTATTTTAACAGATTGTTTTCTTAAGGATAGTGGAACCATCACACTTGGATGCTAACATCCCTGTCCCTGAGGGGCTTGCAGAGGAGGTACAGGTGATATTAGAGAGAACAAAGAGGAGCAACCTAATTTGGAGCACGTCTGGAATGAGTGTGTGGAGATCAGTGCTGGAGGTGATACCAGTGGGAGGGCATTGAGAGACTAATTTACTAGGTATCTAAAGGAGTGGGAAAAAATACAGCATTTTGGAAGCTGGAAGAAAAAGAATAAGTGAAAAAAGTGAAAAGCAGAGAGAAGTAAAAGATAGTAAAGGAATGGAAAAAATTTTGTATCTTACAAAAAGAAAAAGAAAAGATTAATAACCCACGTGTGTGTGTGTACTCACGTATCGCCTGTCTATACAAAATCTTTTTGAGTGTCATTTGTACAAAATTTGAATGCATTCCTAATGGGGGTATTAGTAGAGAACACTAAGCAAGCTTTTGCCAATAATATTCAATAATGGGTTGCATCTTCACCATTTCATATTTGACAAAAGATGTAGAGAATATAAAATCCCATTGTGTTTATTTTTTGTTGATAATTCAGAATCGTTCAGCTCAGCACAACAAAATGCTCCTTTAATAGGATCTTTTGCAAGGTTTCTACCATCCATATATCAAGATCATTCAAGATTCCTTGGAATCTTGTTCAGTTACTGCCTAATAATAAGCATCAGGTAATGTTCACCAAAGCTATTCATCATTATCATGAAGAAGATCTGTCATGGCGTCCAAGTCAAGGAAGGATTCCTAATGGATGCTGAAGTCCTTCATAGGTTCCTTTTTGTGTATGATGTTGTGTCATTTGAATCAAGCCCCAAGACAGCAGAGAGCCTCTTGGAAAAAGATCTGTAATCACTCAAAGGAGTTTGGTCTGTCCATCCTCACAGGAAAAGCCAAATGAATGAAGAATGTCTTTTGCCTAAATTTCAGCATGCATCTGAATGAATACCTTAAAAACTTGTCAGTAGTGTATATATAATATATAGCTGAGACAGGCAATACAGGGTAGGCCCAGGGTTGAAAAGGAGAAAGAAGAGTGCTGAATTGGCTTTTGGGAAACTGTAAAGTAGTTTAACATATGAAGAAGCTTCCTATGACAGAAAAGTCACATATATTCAATATAAACATTTCCTTGGTGTCTTGTATACCTGTGACACCTGGAACACTACTGCCTCCACAGAGCTAAAAATAAACATTCTGCTAAGGGTAATAGAAACATGCTTGGTGGGAGTGAGCTGAAACATTTGTGTGAAGTTCAGTGAGGAAATTGAAGGAAGATGAGGAGTAAAATATGTCATCAGGAAATCATATGACAGAAAGGGAAGATGAGTTGGCTCCACTGGGATCCTTTGTGATATTGGAAGAAAGCAGGGAGGGCTCCAGTGGGCTGCTCTGTGACTCTGCCATGATGATCTTTTGGGTAGATATGAACCGTCTGGGTAGGCCTGAATGGTTTAAAATTTATAATGTTATAGGGAAGTCCTTTACTGGAGAAAATTTTTTGTGGTTTGTGAAAACATGAAAGAAGATTACAAAAGGAAGAAAAATGAAAAAGATTTTTAAAATTTATTTTAACAAATTGTTTTCTTAAGGATAGTGGAACCATCACACTTGGATGCTAACATCCCTGTCCCTGAGGTGCTTGCAGATGTGATCTAAAGATTGGAGCATAGAGATCCAGGAAGACAAAGGAAGGACTCCTGTTTAGGGAGATGACAGATAATGCAAAGTTGCCCAGTTCTTAATCTGCTTCTATCTTTTCTGCCGAAGAGAAGGAATGACCTTTGTATTGGAGAGCACAGGCCAAAATGGCTGCTGCATAGGGAGTTGGTGTGATATGGGTTGTCTGTAATCTCATCAACATGGGTCACTCCAGTGATGCAGGGATTGGATACTTAGCTAAGTAAGCAGATAGTAAGGAAGTATTAGGATCAAGAAAATAGTGTTAAGTGTAAGAATAAGGAGAAAGAAGAGAGCATGAGGAGAAAAGATATAGGAAGAGTTCAGGTTACATGGATCGGATGAATGAACTACAGCCTTGGGTTTAAAAACAATTGGGATCATTATCAGTGATACCTGGACAATTGTGGAGAACAAGAGAGATGCTACAGGATTGGGGAAGGGCAAGTATTTTCCTGATTTTCAAAAAAAGGAAAAGGTTGGAATCTGTAATCTATATGCCAGTCAACTTGTGTTTGATTTCTGACAATTCTAGGGCCTAGTATGGGATTATTCGTGAACATCTAGAAAAGCAAGTGGTAATCATAGAATATGCATGGGCATATCAGATTAACTTTATTACCTCTTGGACGGGGTTCCGGGGGCAGTTTACTGCTTTGGTGCTGGAAGGGAATACTGCATATATATTTTACCTAGATTTTAGTGAAACATTTGGCAAAAGTCTCTTGCTGATCTTCTGCAGAATGTGGGGGGATGGAAGTCAGATAATGATCTAGTTAGGTAGGTTTGAAATTGGTTGAATGACTGACTGGAAACATAAAGTCATCTGTAGTTCATTGTCCAGTGTGTGGGAAGGCTCCCGAGATGTGTTTCAGGCATATGTACCTAACTCTGTGTTATGTATCATGTTTAATTAGCTACCGGACATATTTATCAGAAAGTTGGAAAAGTGAGCATTCAGAAAGATCTTGGTAGGCTAAGCATTGACCTACTATCTAGGAAGATGAAACCTAGGGATAAATTCAGAGTGTCACACTAAGGTTTAAAAAGTGAGCATGAGAAAGGAGAAGCCACGTGACTGGACATCAGCACATTAAAAAAAATCTAAAGATTTTAGTAGACTGAAAGTTTAACGTGGTCAACATCATGGTTGCCAAGAAAAGCAGTTGTAGTCAGAAGGCACATTAAGAGTGGCATAATGTCCAGGTCTGAGTAGGTTATGTGATTAATTGACTTTGGCCTGGTCAGACTAGCCAGAGTGTTGTGTTCAGTATCTCATTAGGAAGGGCACTGGTAAGCTGTGGAGAATAAAGATGGGTGATGGTTGCTTTGAATTCATGTTATAAAGATTAGTTGAAGGAACAAGATTGTTTAGGCTGCAGGAGATAAGGCTTGCCTGGGGTGGGGGGTTGGGTGGGGGTGAAAATAATAATAATTTTTAAAACTTTTGATAAGCTGCTATTGGAGAAGGAATAAACTTGTGCTTGGCCCCAAAGAGCAGATGGAAGCTGCCAAGAGGCCAGTTTAGGCTTAATTTGTGAGGAAAAAAACCTATGTAATCACGAGAGCCCTCTGGAATGGGTTGGGTTCTCATAGGAGAAGTGAGATCCCCCCTCATTAGTGGGCTTCAAGTGAAGACTGTTGTGTCTACATAGAAGCTCTTCTTGGGTAGGTAGGAGTTGAACCAAATGGTTTCCGAGGCTCTTTCCACTTCTGAGCTTCTGAAATTCCTGTTTTCACATTGACTTACTGGGAAATGTGTTCTGAGTCTAGTTACATCTCATTGCAAAAGTTTTCATGGTGGAAATATGATTCAGGGGTTGGAGGAGAGATCCTAGATTTATGATCTCTGCTATCTCGTCTCTGCCATCATTCTGTATGAAGCTCAGCTGTGGTAGAGGGTCTGTGTTCTCCGGCTGTCTGAGGAGGCCTGAGTAATTTGTGACTGTGAGTTTTGGGGTTGTATGGTAGTGAATTATTTCCTTAATTTGTAAGTGGTTATAGTGACGTTTTGTGTGTTTAGTCTTCTTATAAGGAGGGATGACCGGACCTCTCCTCCTTTTTAAGATGATGATTGCACATGCTTAATGTCCTTCATACATGGTATAGCCAATCTTAGACAGTGAAATTGGATTTCAGTTATAATTTCCTAACTTCTAGTGTACTTTTACAGCTATGAAGATTTTTGTCACTACTAGAAACTGCCAAAATCAAGGTATTGAAGAAGCTTTGAAAAACCGCAACTTTACAGTAGAAAAGATGAGTGCGGAAATTAATGAGATCATCCGAGTGTTGCAGCTGACTTCCTGGGATGAAGATGCCTGGGCTAGTAAGGTAAGTGGGAGTTTGACAGCAAACAGGTGACCAGGCCTGGGGGGCGGGAAGGGGTGGTTCATTTGTAATTTCTTACATGCAGTCTTGAGGCATTTTTATGTGTAGCCTAAGGCGTGTCAGGTCTTTATTTAGGTAACTTCTTTGCTTTTGGGATCAGTGACTTCTTGTCGACCAAGAGAGCATGAGTGTACAGCCCAGAGTAATGCTCCATTTATATCAAGACCTTGAGTCAGGACTCTTTCTGGTGTCTTGGATGGGAGAACGCTTCCCTTTAGGGAAGGGTGGATGAAAGGATCCTCTGGGCAATGGTTCTTTACACACCTTTTTACTGGTAGCTGTCGCCATGAAGCTACTATGTTGCTCTGAGTAAAGGCCAGCCTTGAATATAGGATACTCCTCCAAAATGAGATCTCTTTGAAAGGAACCTTTTATATAGGTGTGCACTTAAAGTAAACTTGATTTGAGCTTCATTGAGACTTCATATAAGCCAGATTTGGGGTGAAAGTACAGTTTATATTTGAACCATCGTAATTAAGTTAAATCAGGATGCACCCTATTTAGAAATTTCATGGAAAATTTTTCCTCCACTAACCTTTGATCTTGAGATAATGATGGAAAAATTTTGGCATATGACCTTTGATCCCAGGAGAAAAGATGTAAACCTCAACTGGGGAATTGTTTTTCCTATAAACTCTTTAGTTTTAGAAATTTTTTAGGGTCCCTTTTTTTCTCTTGTTTTCCACCTGTTCCTTTGACTGAAGGCAGATTTTCCCTGTCTCTGCCAGCCATGGCCTTGTGCTGCAGGTTGTCCTGTTCCCCCCCCCACCATAGTGATGATGAGAGAGACATCTGTACTAGGGACTCTAGCAATTTGTTTGCATGCTCAGAGCCCTCTTCCCAATGTTTACTGCATTAGAGATCCTTTTAACCGTAGCTCACCAGTGGTAGAACTGAATAAAAAACATCATAGCCCTGTTCCCAGGTGGAATTTCTAACTTCTTTCCCAGTGGTGCCAGTTCTTTCCTCTACCAAGCAGGGGCTAGGAATCAACTGCCTGCCCTTGTCTGGTGGTCGACTGCATGAAACTGAACAGCTGAGGTTAATTTTACCTGACAGTTTGTCGAGGGAGGTGTTTACACAGTTCTTAATTTGATTGTAGCTAATTTCTGTATTGAAACCTCCTTTGCCTTGAAGTACTTTACCACTCTGACTTCGCTATTATGACTTCTTTCTGCCTTTTGTTTTTGTTCTCGTGTTTGTTTTATTCTTTTCTCACATTTAGAAGGTAAGCTTTCTCTTGCCACCGAGTCTATTTTGCACTTTTTTTTTCTTTTGCTAAAAGAGATAAAAGCATGTCTGTGAGGATTTGTGTCTTGTGCTGGCTGTGTGCAGTGCTTCCTTCCGTGTGCCAGTGTGTGACACTGTGCTCGAGTACGCTTTAGAATGCCATTTAATGAGGATCTCGGGGCTATGGAAATCTAGGCAGTTCTAATCTGTGTGTTCATTTCAAGCCACTCGTTTAAGAAACAAAAAGCAACTTCGTGGTAAATCAGATTTCTGGGTTTGATGGACATGTTTGGGGAAGGTAGCAGTTTTCTGTTTTGACTTGGTCATTTCCACTCATTCATTCTGAGAGTACAGGCCTATATGGAAGAGCAGGGACACTGCTCTAACTGGAGTTATCTGTGGATTTGTTGTGAAAAAGTTCTCCTTGGTCATTTACACTACATCTTTAATTCCTCTTCCTTCATTCCCTTTGGGAAGGTCTGAAATGTTGCTTTGCTCAAGGTCTGTCTTTATAGTTTTAAAATGTGATCGTTGGATACTAGAAGCAGCTTGGTTGAGGCTGGAGTGCTGGGCCTAGAACCAGCCAGACCTGGTTTCAAATATCATCCCCGAGATTTACTTTCAGGAAGACCTTGGGTCGGTCACTTAACCCAAGGAAATTCCCTGTGGCTTACCTGCGAAGATAGGTTTGGAACGCTGCCGGATGTAAGTCCTGTACTCAGAGTTGTCCACACTGAAGTAGTTGTGGAGACAATGAATTTATGTTTTGAAGAATAAAACTGGTTATGTCAGATGGGCATGTAAAGCTCTGTTCTTCATTTTAACCCCAGGCTTCAAAACTTAATAATTGCAGTAATAGCAAAGAAAAGATGTTTCCAAACTTTAATTGAGCTTTGGAGGAGTGTAACCACCCTTGGTATTCTCAAGCTCTGTCCCTCATGGTTAACTCTTCTTTGTTTCTTGCAGGTAGCAGATGTGGAGCAGACCTTTCAGTCTCTAGCTTTCCTTTTTTCAAGTAGTAGTAGAAAGGAATAAGGCATTGTTCCTGTATGGTGACTGTCTGACCTTGTGCTGATGTGGAAGGAACCAGTGAAATTACTCAAGCTAATTGTGGTGGAGAACTGCAATGTGGAAAGACGAAAAGTGAATTAGACCAATTGATCTAATTCCCTGATGTCATCATAGAAAAAAATAGTTTATAGGCATTTTTAGCAGCATTTTTCACCTTGATGTAGTTCATTTAAATGGAAAATGGTAAATAGTAGATGTACATTTAGTACATTTGGTATCTCTTATTCTTTCCCCTGAAAGCAAAAATAATTAACGTTCTCTTGTCATACGTGTTGCCTGCTTCTTCATTAGTGCAGGCTTCTCCTGGACACTGATGGTTCCTCCAGAAAGTGGAAAAAATTATTGGGGGTAAAAGTATGCCTTGTCTAATGAACCCATTTTTTTAAGGAGTCTTTAATAAGGTTAGTCATTGTGTCTTTGTGAATTTCAGTGATAGTGCTAAGAATTTTCAAATGATTTCCCACGAGAAGTTCTAGCCTTGTTGACTGACAAGTTCTTGTTGAATGCTATAGTTAGTAAAATGGTTGGAAGGAACACCAGTCGAATCAGGCTCTTTGAAAGTTTTCTGTGCTGACCTCTCTCGTATTCATAAGGAAGCCACTGAGTGCTGCCAGTCTTTTGTGATCAGTTTAACTCTTGCTGTGAGTAGTGAGGACGTGGGAGGAGAGAAGAGGCAGGTATTCTGTGACCAGTAATGCTCACACCACACAGCTCATCTGTTGAGGCTTTTGGTGTTGTTATGTGGAGTCTTCTGCCGTAGCATTTTATCATGCAGTAGGATTGATACTGGCCAGGAGTGGTGACAAAGCTAGTGGTCTTGCCAGACTTCACTACACGTTACCAAAAGTAGAAATATCAGCTACAAGCTGCATCACTAGGATACTTATCCTTGTTGCAGATTAAAGATCCGAGGGCCAAATTTTACATTCCACCCTCCAAATGGAGAAGTGTATGGATTTCTTTAGTATTTTTCATTAGGACCACCAGTATGTGAGATTTGCCACTAGGAATTTGGGTTAACCATTCATTCCATTTGTTTGTTGTACTTTATCACTAAAAGAAGAGAAACAGTTCAGATGTTAGAGAAATTGGCTTTTCCCCCAAGACCTGAATGAACTCTGAACATCTAATTGTATGGTCCTGTTATTTACATGTTGGTTATTAAAAGAGTTCCTTCTAGCATAAGAATACTCTTTTCAACAAGTCTCTTTTTTTGAGTAAGGCTGAATGGGAGCCATGTGTCCAGGGCCAGGATGAATGGTGATAGGTGGCGTGGGGAGGTACAGTGTCAACAGGGAGTTCTCCTTTTGCCATTTGTCAGATTTTCAGGTGCCCAGTCTTCGTTGGCTATTTTGGGGTGAAGCCATTTCTGTTTAAAAATGTGCTGTGGCTGAAAAGTGAGTTTCGTTGTTACTGGAAAGGTATTTTAGAGGGTGTCCTTATGTCATCTGCTTTTTGCCAAGTGGGAACAATGCCAAATCAACACAGGCTTTCCTTTTTTAGTACATCTTATATGTTCATATGAGAAATTGTTGGTAAAGGGAGGAAAAGCCAGCTGAAAGGATTCTGCATTTCCCACTTATTTCATCCTTCCTTTGAGAAGGCACTGACAGAAAGCTGAAGGGTGTAGATGGAAGGTAATTGGATAGAGGTGTAGATGGAAGGTGATTGGATGGAGGTGTAACTTTTCCCCTTATATGATTAGAGATCCACCTAGCTTGTACCCAGATCCACCTTCTTGAGAGCATAGAATAATTATCATCTTCTAACACTGCTTTTCTTCCTTTGTATCTGAATTTTTATCTTATATCTAAATATAACTCTACTATATACAATGCTGCTATAACAATCGTCATGCCATAAATGGAACATGGGATTCTTGGGAGATTAAAACACCAAAAGATACTTTTATTTTTCATAGAAATCAACTTTTGAAAGTTTGTTCATTTCAAGTGGTGATGGGTAAAAACTGGATATAATCTCCAGACATCTGCCCCTTTGGAAGATTTGTTAATGAAGTGAAATTCTCAGCTTCAAAATAGTCTTCTTCCAAATTTGCCACATTTATGTAAGGAAAATCAAGCTGCTTAATTTGAACATCTTGATGCTGCCATCTCTCCCACTCAGTTGTAAATTACTCATTTCATGAGTATAACATTCTTTCCTTCCTTCTCCTAACACATTCACATTCTACTTTATTAGGGAGAAAAATGAAAGGTTTTGTTAGGGCTCTGAATAGATCTCTAGTTGTTCCTTTAGGGTTCAGTTTTTTTTTTAAGGCAGTGGATTCAGAAAGCTGTCATTTATTTAGGTCATGGATAATCAAGTGATGGAAATTTGACATGTAGAGATGAATAATTCATATTCTTATGTAGGTATGTGATGGAAGCTGAAATCAGCCCAGTAGAAATTTATTCTTGGCTCTTACACAAAATCAGCGTAAGCAGCAAGAATCCTCTGCCCTCCTAAAAGTGTGCAGACTTCTAAGTCTTGATGGCCTGGAACCCCTCAATATAGTAGACAATGTAGTTTAGGATATACAATATGAGGCTGGGCACTAAATAATTTACTTAATTTTTAAAATGTGGCTTCAGGCTCCTGAAATACATTTAGATATCCAAAGGTTTCTTACTGAATACATAAGGTTTTTTTAGTGAACCAAGTATGTTTTTACATTTATAGAACTGCTATCCTCTAGGGAGAATGGCTTCCAGATGAATGATTGTGAAACCGTTTGTTGGTGTAGAAAGAACATAGCACTTGGAGGCAGGAGACTTTGCTTCAGATCCCAGCCCTTCTATGATTGGGAGCTGGAGACAAATCATTAATGTTCTCTGAGCCTCCAGTTTCCTCATC
Source organism: Bettongia penicillata ogilbyi (assembly GCA_023548195.1). Classification (NCBI taxonomy): domain Eukaryota; kingdom Metazoa; phylum Chordata; class Mammalia; order Diprotodontia; family Potoroidae; genus Bettongia; species Bettongia penicillata. The sequence continues at coordinate 10,444,912 of JAJHZJ010000027.1, forward strand.
TGAAAAATGAGTATGATTCTTATTTTTCGTTTTCATTTTTTGCTTTATTTCATTATCTACCTCACTGGGCTGCTGTAAGGAAGACACTTTGCAAACTAGATAAACTGTTTTAAAGGGACCTTTATTATCAGTTCTATTCTTGACTTGGTTATATCAGCCTTTAATAAAGTTGTAACTGTTAAATTTTTGTTGTCCAGTTGTCAGAATTTTCATGACCCTGTGGACAATAGCAAGCCAACACTGTCTGTGGAGTTTTCTTGGCAAAGGTACTAGAATGGTTTGCTATTTCCTTCTCCAGTAGATTAAGGCAAACAGAGGTTAAATGACTTGCCCAGGGTCATACAGCTCTTGTGAGTGTCCGAGGCAAGATTTGAACTCAGGTCTTCCTCACTCCAGGCCCAGTGTGCTATCCTCTGAGCCACCTAGCTGCCAAAGAATTTTAGAGATGGTTTAAGCCAACCCTCTTTTTTATGATAAAGAAACTAAGGCCAGTGCTCTTAGAGATTAATGAGTACTCCCCAAAGCACATGGTAAATTAATGCCCCAGACCTAGGCCTCTTCCCTTTCAGTTAAATTGTGTTCTTTTCACTATCCAGCTGCCTTCTCAAGCTGGAAAGGGCTTTCACAGCAGCTTATATCATCACCACAGGTCCTCATTAGGACCAGAATTTATAACAGAATTGAGAAATAATTTACCTTTTTACTAGGAATGAAGGAGAAGGCCTGCTGTGTAAGTGCATAGTATTGTGTGTTGGTCCTTTGTTGCTGGAGAAGACCACGCCATCAGAGAAATAATGACATGACTTGCACTTGACTTTGTTTTGAGTGAGGGAAGGCTGTGCAGTTCACCAACCTCACTTCTCCTCCAGAGCCATCTGAATCCAGTGACCAGATATTCATCAGGATGACTGGAGATGACCCAGGGTGAGGCAGTTGGGGTTAAGTGACTTGCCCAAGGTCACGCAGCTAGTGAGTGTCAAGTGTCTGAGGTGAGATTTGAACTCAGGTCCTCCTGACTCCTAAGTGCATAGTATAAACAAGATTAGAAGAGTGATATTTAAATTATTTAATAAAACAACGTTTAAAGTGTTTCACTGTCATCTATTTACTTCCCAGTAATGTAGTAATTGCGAAGTAGTCTGTGAAGTAGATCTCTAGTCAGCCTCAGACCTCCGCCTGATGGTATTGGTTGGAATAAGGTAGGTTCTTAAAGTAATGGGTGCTTTAAAAATCGTTTAATTCACTTTTAATATCACCAGCTGAGACTGTTTTTCCTCTGGGACTTAGGGAGTGAGACTTTGCTATGAATGATTACAGGGAGGAGAAAGTGGTCCCCCTTTGTTGTCTAGTGTAGGAGGAGGGCGCTGCGTGGGGATACCACACTTGAGGATAGTGAAGTGTTGGACCCTGTGCCTAACGGAGATGTGCAGCGTCGTCTCCTGCCTGACTCACACAGGTTCCCATGGCCTCGGCTGGGCAGTGCCCCCGTGTGGTAAGATCCTGGGAAAGGACAGGGAATGGGAAGGATGTTTCACGTTTTCTGGAGTGGCAAAGACTCATTGACTGTTCTGAGGGAGTTAAAATAGCCAGACCTCTACCTCCAGCAGAAAAGAAGGCAGATTTTAAATGAGGAACAATGCTTTCAGAGATACTGAGGATTGCATTAGAAGTGATTCAGCGATGTTCTTATAAAGTAGCCTGAATGATGAAGTTTTTGTTGTTATTATATTATTAGTGGTAAAAAAAAATGTCAAATATTTCTACATTCAGCCCAAGGTTTCCCATAGAAAGGGAGAATTTGCTTCAGTACTTTAGGTATCTTTGATCATGTCTATATGGATACTCCTTCCATTCATGTAGATTTTAGCACCTAGTCCACTGGACCAGGAGCTTGTTCAGTCCCTTACTGAGTGTCTGAATGGCATTATTAATAATTGATATCACTAGTAGTATTAACTTTCATCTAGCATTCACCAAGCTCAGCACTTTGCAATTATTATCTCATTTGATCTGCACAACAACCTTGGGAGGTTGGCGCTACTACTGTCCCCATTTAATAGATGAAGAAACTGAGGCAAGGTGACATGGCTAGTCAGTGATGCTGAATTGGACTTCCCGTCTTACTGACTGCAGGCCTAGCACTCTGCCCCCTAACCCACCTTGCTCTATAAGTGATGCTCATATTACTTGGTATGAGTTCTGGTTGTGAGTGATAAATTGTAACCTATTTGATCCTTTCCCATTCTTGGGGTTAAGAGTAAGGAACTAGTGGTAGATGGGATTAGGGGATGAGGAAAAGGGGAGAGAGTGTGTAAAAATTTTGGACCTTAAATACCCTTTCTCTCGCATTCTACAATAACTTTCCACTATAGTTCAGCATTTTCTTTTGTAGAATTCTAAATACCCTGTGACATTAATACTTTTAACTTTTAGGAACCGTTCATCCAGAGTTCTTGTGGTTTCACTGAAATCCAGTGAAGGATTGTCATCAGTTTTTAATGTGTTTTCAAAGGCAAGATGTAATAGAATAGTGTCTGTGGCCCAACATACTCATGATTTTCCCTGTGATGGGAAGGGCTTCCACCACCAGCATTGTGCCAGATGAATGTTGTTGGGCGCAAAGACTGCTAATGAGGGTTGTGTTAGCAGGTTCTCTTTTTGACATAGGAATGAAAAATCTTTTGGCTCCAGGGATTTTAGCATTTTAAGGGACAATAAGTACTTGAATGTAATTAACAGAAGATTTGCATGCAAGGTATGCTGCATTTTGAGGACTGAAGTAAGAGTTGTTGTGTGAGCAGTATCCCTAAAAAGTTAAAGCTAATTCAGGAGTCTCCTTGCTATGTTATGTTACTGCTGCGTCTGTCTACTTTGTATTATATCAGCTTAACTTTGGCAATAAAATCACTAGGAATTTCTCTTCCAAGGACACTGAAGCCATGAAGAGAGCCTTGGCCTCCATCGATTCTAAACTGAACCAGGCTAAAGGTTGGCTCCGTGATCCCTCTGCCTCGCCAGGTAAGACTTCGGTTGTACTTTTGTAGCTTTGATTCTCCTGGGTTAAAAAATGAATCCTAATGTTTGTACATTCAGCCCAAGATTTCTCACACAAGTAGAGGAGAACTCCTCCCATTCATGTAGATGTTAGCTGCTCTATAGCACCTAGGCTAATAGGTAGTGCAGTGGATAGAGCTCTCAGCCTGGAGTTAGGAAAGACCTGAGTTCAAATCCTGTCTCAAACACTTAATAGCTGGGTGATCCTGGACAAATCACTTGACCTCTCTCACTCCAGTTTCCTCAACTTCAAATGGGATAAGAATAGGACCTACTTCCCAGTGTTGTTGTGAAGATCTAATTAGATAATTAGATAGTGCTTTGTAAATCTTGAAGTGCCACTTCTAAGTGCTAGCTATTCTAGGTACAGTACTCCACAGCAGAGTATCTTCAAGAGTAGCCGGGTTGAAAGTTCTATTACGCAGCAGCTAGTCTTTCCAAACCTTCCTATGCTGGTCCTCCAGTAGTGGATATGGCTTTTAACTAGGCCAGTGCTCTTAAGTCTGTCCAGTTTGGTAGGCCTAATCTGATTGTCACACAAATGATCCTCATCATCTAAAACACAGTCTCATAGACTGCTGGAGTTAGCGTGGGCTAGAGAACACATCTTAATTTGTCCATGACAAAGCCATGGTCCACAGAGGTGAACACAGCTGACGAGGGGTCTAGCTGTGTACAGAGCTGAGACTTTTTTCTTCTAAACCCAGGATTCTCTCCTCTATTATGTATGATGCATGATGTCACCTGAGACCAGTTTTATCCCTTCTACAGTCTCCCTTTACAGTGACTGACTCAAAGAGAGAATCAGTCCATGTAACCTCCACCATAGGAAGGGAATCAAACCAGTTATGCCTGAGTGTCTTGATTGTGAATCTGTATTGTATTTAAAATTAAGGTTACTGATTTGATAATCTTATTCCTCCGCAACTTTTAGTCTTCCTGTATGGTTGGCCAAATATGAGAATGAAGGGAATATTTGAAGCAAATATTTGCTGATAGCAGCAAAAAGGGATGGCAGACTTTGAGTTGAGGAAACAGGAGATATACCAGCTAGGAAAGTCCAGCATTGTGGCACTTTCTGATATAGGAGTAAACTACCCTACTGACCCAAAGAGCCTCTGTGGGCATCACTGTATTAGAATATAGTTCAGTAAAGTAATTGGTATTTATAATGATGCTATGGAGTCATCAAGAAAATATTCAGTATATTCTGTTTACTGAGGCAGGGAAATGTGTGTTCTAGAAAATGTTCCAGAAAACACTTCTGTTGCTTCAGTTGTCTGGGGGATTAATTTATTCAGAGTGTTTGATTGCTTGATGAGTCAAGATAAATGAGCCTTACTGCTACTTCAAACAAAATGTTGAAATCCCATTAGGTTTCCTATCCTGTTCTCCCAGGTAACTCCTGCTTTTTCCCCTATTCTACCTCTCAGACATAGAAAGAACTATAAAAAGGTAGAGCAGGGCTTTTCACATTTGCTGGTTCCCTGAACAGGGGTGTGATTATTTTCGTTTCCTGTGGTGAGACTAAAGTAAGATTCCAAATATGTCAACAGAGTCCTTAAGCAGAGTAATTGATGTTGGTGAGAATTGGGAAGAGCTGGTTGTATTTTCCATAAAGGTAGGGACTGAATCAGCTGGGCTTCATGGATTCCTGAAATCAATATTATATAAAGGAGATTGATATCCCTAAATATCCTTAAACAGTTACTCTGGTCTTATCAGCCATAGTCTTAGCACAGGCTTCTTTATATCTCCAAGTGCTTTTGGTTCTAAGAACTCCTTGCAGGAATCTCTGTGGTTGCAGGGACATCATTTGACTATTAGCTGTTGGATTGATTGGCCTCTTTCTCTAGTTCCAGTGTTTAAAAATGTAACAACAAACATTTCGTCTCTCAGTGAATGAAGTGACTCATGACATCAGCATGTAAATATTGTATATCTTGTTATTGTCCATAGGAGATGTTGGGGAGCAGGCGATCAGGCAGATCTTGGATGAAGCTGGAAAAGTTGGTGAACTCTGTGCTGGGAAAGAACGCAGGGAGATCCTGGGAACCTGCAAAATGTTAGGACAGATGACCGACCAAGTGGCTGAACATCGAGCCAGGTAAACTGCATCTGGTTTCAATGAGCAACTTCATTGAGTAGGCCAGTAAGAACTTTTGGCTTACTTATTTTCAGCATTATTAGTGGATTTCAGTAAGATTACTAGAGAAAGATAACTTTCCATAGGCCAGATAACACGTTTGCTCTTACACTAAACTATACTGGCCCTCTGTACAGTATAGACTTGTTCCATAGTGTAGTTAAAAGGTTTCAGAAAACAGTTGTCATAGAATTTATACACCATTAAAGTTAACATGATTGTAGCTGAGCTTCTTGCTTAAAAAAAAGTTTCTTAGCCAACAAATGTTACATAATGAAGTTGATGTGCAGCTCTAACTGCTTCACCTTGAAATACATCTTGAATTGTCATTTGTTGGTACTTTTTCACCTTCTGGATATAGATTTAGAAGGACTTCTGTAAAAAGGAAAAACTGTGCAAAAGCCAGGGAATGGGGATCTTGAGTCCCACATTAGGAAGAAGGAAAGGGACCATGAAGAGAAATGACGTTAGAATTATTTTCCTGGTAATTTCTTTCTAAGCCAATGTTTCGGTTACTACGCTGGCTGGCATTTTCTGATTCATCAGTTCTCAAACACTTTTTTCTGGACTACATCTTGTGTCAGCTTTCTTTTGGCTGTGTAACTGTCCTTTTGATTACTCCACACTCTTGGCATTCAAGGAGAAATATGTAATATAAACTATACACATATATATATACATATATATACACACACACACACACATACATACACATACGTATATAAACCTGGATATAGCCCTGTTTTTTCAAGAAAAAATTCAGAACTGTAAAGAAGTTCTGTTTTGGAGCACGTCCAAGGGAGTATATAGGTACTGAAGTACAGAAAGATTCTTCTTATAATACAGTTTCATCCATCAGGCAATAGACTGGAGTGAAGCTGTAGTGTAGGGCAAGTTTAAACACTAATTTTGTTATCAGAATGTCCTGAAAGACAATGTAGAATATCCCCAAACGGAGCCTAGGGACCATCCTAGGTATTTGTTATCAGAATGTCCTGAAAGACAATGTAGAATATCCCCAAACAGAGCCTAGGGACCATCCTAGGTATTATATGTAATTGGAAATATAGTTGTCACAGGACATTGTTTACTTCATTTACACAATAGAACCACTTGTTCTGTACCTTAGAAGGAATAAAGGACATGAAACATAAATGTAACCTGAAAATCTTAGCAAGCCTTTTTAAAAAAAATTACTTTTGTGTCATCGATATAAATGGAACTTTGTAGAAAGTTTACAAGTTTTCAGTCCTGAGAAGTGCTAAGGAGTTTGACAGATTGTGGGCACCCCTTTCTTTCCTCCTGCTACTATTCTGTCTCCGCAGACCTTTTATCTCCCCAAAAGAAGATTTTGATGTGGAGTTCTCAAAGATGCCTTTTTGTGGTTAAGTGTGTGTTTTGCTCTTTCTCAATAAAAAGAGAGAGACTAAGAATATTAAGTGATCTAACTGTTATAGGAGGAAAAATGGAAAATATTAAGGTTCCTTAATTGGGAAAGATGAAAGCTTAAGGAGATTGATTTGAAAGATTGGAGTTTAAATTTTAAAGACCATTTCCCAAATCCTGGAAAAGCAGAACAAACTTTATACATCCTCAAGGTTTGAATGAAACAATGTACTGTTTTACACAGTAGATAATAAATTTTTAGAACAACTACTCAGAAACTAATGCAATGGAATATAGAAAGAAATCATTTCATGAATGACAGATTCCTAATTGTCAAGTGAAAACTATTCTGTTGGAGAAGATGGGACTAGACTGATCAAAGATCTGAAGCAGTACGGTAATTCTACTGACTTGAAAAACTCCCTTTGACCTGCTAAGCTGGGCTGTTCTATTTCCTGGTCTTGTTGAAAAGAAATTCAATCAAAGGAGTGTGAGGCCCTTTGACACTTTCATTGTTTTATCTAATGGTACATTATGGCAGTAGCACCATTGGGCTATGAGAAAATATAGGTTAGATAATAGATTCTTTAGAAGGTAGCTATCTTAGTGGAATAACCTAAAATCTATTTAATGTTGTCCTCAGTTTACCACAGACATGCTCAGTTTTCTTTCACCACATGTCTACTGACTAGGCTTGCTTGGCATGAGTAGGTCATAGAGAAGCAGAAAATGGAGATTTTCAAATGAAACTATTGACTACTCCATATATCAGAAAATTGAGACATTCTAGAAATATGTACTTCCTAATAATGTTTGAAAGCAGACATTTCTCAAGAGTGTGCCTCGATGGTAACAAAGGCCAGTATAATTGGGAACACAGTTTTCTTTGTAGTTGGATTGTGTAGTAATTGCCAGGAGAAATTATTTCCTAATGTTTCAGGGTTTTTTGAGGTGTTTCCTTTTGTAGCCCTGGTTTTCCAAGTGGCTTTGCCTCTCCACTGAGCTAATGATGTGTTCTTAAAAGCAGCAGAGAAAGCAGATGCCCTGCTTTGTTTATGCCTATGTGCTCTTCCAGATTTGTTGAAGAAGGGAAAGGATACAAGTACATGAACAAAAATGACTTGTGCTTTTCTCGAGTGGAACATTTTGCGGCTGCGTATTTGCAGGGTCACAGTAACAGTCTCTCTCTCTCTCTTGAATAGAGGACAAGGAGCCACACCCATGGCCATGCAGAAAGCCCAGCAGGTGTCTCAGGGACTAGATATGCTCACAGCAAAGGTGGAGAATGCAGCACGAAAACTGGAGGCCATGACCAATTCAAAACAAAGTATCGCAAAGAAGATCGATGCTGCCCAGGTATCATTGTTGCTTTGGGGTAGGGGTGGGGGGTGGAGATGCATTCAATGAATGTCCCAAGTTGTCTTTTTTCTTTTCCTTGAAGATAGGAGATGTTGATGTATCTTGCTGTCAGTCACGACTGGAAGGGTGTGTTCTTGCCCAGTAACTGATTCTTAGCTTCTGAAGGTTAACTTTGAAAATTACACAGCTTTAGACTAATGCTGTGATATTTTAGAGTCAGGATCTTTATTTTGAACAGTTGATATCAAGCACTGTAATGGGTACAGAAAGAATATAGTTTTGATGTTGAAGAGAGTGGACATATAATCTTTCGTTCCAGGACCTGTAGCTGTATTTCTTCAAAGTAAGTGATTTTTAAAGAAGCACTTAGTAGGGGCAAGCAGATGTAAAATAAACAGGCTCTACTGACCCAAAGTCCTGTTACCCTCCTGTGAAAATACTCTTATTTTCTCTGAAGAGAAATGGTTCTATTTTTTCTCTTAAAAAATAGGAGAGATTAACTGACTCTTAACAAAGTACTCTTAGAAGGTCGTAAAAACAGATCAGTCTTTTAAAAAAATGGCCATGCTTGTAGTTGTATGGAAATAGTTCTAGGACCTTTGCTAGACATTATTAACAAGGTATACTAGTTAGTTCTTAAGATTTATTAAGTAATTCACTGTCAGCATCATTCATTTATTCGTTTGTTGGGTTTGTTTGTTTTTTTTTTTTTTTTGGCCATTTCTTTATGTGAAGAATTGGCTTGCAGATCCAAATGGGGGCCCTGAAGGAGAAGAACAGATTCGAGGTGCTTTGGCTGAAGCTCGGAAAATTGCAGAATTGTGTGATGATCCTAAGGAAAGAGATGACATTTTGCGTTCCCTTGGAGAAATCTCTGCTTTGACTTCTAAGCTGTCAGATCTACGGAGACAGTAAGTAATGATTTTTCATCTGAGGCAGAATTTAACATTTAATAATATGTGTGTACAAGTTTTTTCAAAACTGAGTAATTTCCCCCAAACAAAACCAATTATTCAATTAACAAAACAAAATTATATTCAAATATCCCTAGATCCTACAAACAATTAAGCAAAACACCTTAGAAAAGTGGTTGTGAATACATACAACTCTACCCTCTGTTACTTAGCATTTGATAAACAAAGACCATGTGCGTTAACTTTGAGGGTAGCAGCAGCCTTATTTCATTTGATCCTCTCAGGAGTTCTGTGCAGTGATCAAACTGCCCTCTTTCTCCTAGGCAGTACAGTCTAAGAAGTAGAGTGATGTATTGAGACTTAGGAAGACCTGGGCTTTTGTCCCAACTCAGACACTTGTTGGCTTTGTGATCTTGCAGAAGTCACTTACCTTCTCTGAGCCTCCATTTTCTCATCTGTAAAATGAAAGGATGGACTTGAAGGCCTCGAAGATCCCTGACGTGAGATAATACTCCCATTTTGTGAATGGCCAAACCAATTTACAGCAAGATTAAGTAACCATCCTAGGGTCACCGTTAAGTTAGTTGCAATTAGAACTGTACCATAACCCATATCTAGAACCCAGGACACCTGATTCCTATGCAAGTTCTCTTTATATAATTCATTTCTTGACTGACCTTAAGAAACATCAAATAAAATGGGTATTTACATATTCCTAGTAGAACAGAAAACATTTCTATGTGAACCTGCAGATCTCTATTGTATGTTCTTGCTGTTCTTTTTAATTCTAATAAATTCAACCTGTAGCTTTCAAAGCTCTTCTCTGTACTTCTGTTCCATTCATTAAAAAAAATGATACCTCATCAGTCTCATTTTCTTTATTTTCTCTGTTTTTTTCCCCTCTTCTTTTTGGTTATCCTATCCTTATCTTTTCTTCCCTATTCCCTCTCCCTCCCTCCAGTTGAGGAAATAAAATGAAAAAGCCCTTATAAGAAATATGCATAGTTAAGCAATGGTTTCCCACATTGACTGTGTCCAGTAGGGTATGTGTTTTTCTGCCTCTTAAATCCATTACCAGCCAGTCTTAACCAAGGGACTGGTAACATACTGTATAAATAGCCCTCTCGAGTGGTAGTTGGTCTTTGCTTTGAACAGAGTCTTTCAAAGTTGTTTGTCTCTATAATGTTGTTTTTGTATGAATTATTCACCTAGTTCTTCTCACTTCATTTTACATCAGTCCAGGTTTTCTCTGAAACTATCCTTTTCATCATTTCTTACGACTCAAAAATATTCCATTATATTCATAGGTGATAATTTCTCTGGCTGTTCCTTAATAGATGGGCACTCCCTTTGTTTCCAGTTCTTTAGTACTACTGAAAAAGCTGATAAATATTTTTTATTCAAATGAGTCTGTTTCTTCTTTCTTTGAGGTCTTTGGTGTATAGGCCTGGTGATATAGCTGGGTCACACAAAGGGTGTGCACAGTTCAGTATTACTTTCGGAATGTCATTGTGTGCATTGGTGTGCTTTTGTTTTGTTACTTTAAGCATCAGATTAGCTTTGTGCTAATCTGATGGCCCCTTCAACAATTATAATTTTCCTTTTTTCCTCAGCATTTTTTTGGTTCTCCTTTTGCAAGCTGCTGATTCACTTTTCAAGCTCTTCTATGACCTGAGCCCATTTCATATTCATTTTGAAGATACTGGAGGCCGAAGCCTTGACTTCCTCTGACAGTATGCCTTGTTCTTCCTCATCTGAAAGGATGGAAGGAGATGCCAAGAAAGTAATCTTCTATGGTCTTTTTTTTCCCCTCTTTTTTGGGCTTTTTCCCAGCCCGTTACTTGACTTCTGAACCCTTTGTCAAGGGGAGGGTCCTAGTGCTCCTCCTCCCCCCCAGTACCCTGCTCAAGGCTGAGATTCAGATCAGCTGCTCAATTCCCCCAGGGGTTTTAAGCTGAGCTGCCTGGACAATGGACCCAGGCTGCTTTTGTGGCCACTGTAGCCACCTGGGGCCAGTGCTGTGGGGACCCTGCTCCCCTCTCGCCCAGCTGGGAAAGCTCCCACACTGACCTTTGGAGCTTGCTTTGCAGCTTGTGGATTGAGGGATCTGGGACCCTCCTTGCTGGAAATTCTGCGCCAGAGGTCTGTTCAGGTCCTGTTCTTCCCCGTGCTTCGCAGCCAGGGTTGGGCTCCTCTCCATTCAGCGTCCTATGAGATAGACCTTTCCTGCAGGCCTTTCAAGCTGGAAACCTCTTTCATTCTGTTGTTCTGTGGCTTCTGCTGCTCTAGAATTTGTTGAGAGTCATTTTTTATGGGTATTTTGTGGGCTGTGGGAGAAGCCCTAGAGTATATGTGTCTTTCTACTCCGCCATCTTGGTTCCAGCCCCGCCCCTTTTAAAAATTATCATCGATAATCTGATTAGTGTCGGGTGGACGCTCAGAGTTGCTTTGATGCACACCTTTCTAATTATTTCTAAAATGATTTGGAGCATTGTTTTAATATATTTGTTGAAAGCTTGAATTTCTTCCTTTGAGATCTACCTTTTCATAATGTTTGACCATTTATCTATTGGGGAATAGCTCTTGTCCTGACACATTTGAGTTGGTTCCTTATATATTTAGGATACTAGACATTTCTCAGAGAAACTTTCTGCAAAGATATTTTTTCCCTTGTTAACTGTTTCCCTTTGAAACTTGTTTTGTTTGTATAAAAACTTTTAAAGTTTTACTGGGATCAAAATTGTCCATGTTTTCTTCCATGATCTCCTCTGTGCCTTGTTTCATCTTCAGCTCTTTCCCTACCCATTGATCTGAAAGGTCATTGACTTATTCCTTCAAGTTGTTTATGATGTCACTTTTTATATCTATGTCTGTGTCTTTATGTCACTCTTTATATTATTTGGAGCTTGAAACATGATGTGAGCTCTTGGTCTGTACCTGATTTCTGCTGAATTGCTCACTGGCTTCTTGGCAGTTTTTGTTTATTAGTGAGTTTTTGGTCCATAGTTCGGCATCTTTGGGCTTATTGAACCCTGTGCTGCTATGTTCATTTGTGCTATTGTGTATTGTTTCCCTTCAGATTCTTGACCTTTTATTTTTTTCTACATGAATTTCATTATTGATTTTTCTAGCTCCAAAACGCAGTCTTTTTGTAGCTTGATTGGCATGGCAGTAATCATAAATTTAGGTGGTGATGCTGTTTTTATGCAGCTAGGTGGCATAATAATTTCATGAGGAAGGTAAGATCTGGTTATCTCCACTTGGCTGAAGGACAAAGGGAGGCAAAGATAGGCAGCTATGTGGTCTAGTGGAAAGAGCACTGGACTTTGAGTCAGGAAGACCTGAGTTCAAATTCTGCTGTAATGGTTGTTTGAGCCTTGCAAGTGACTTAACCTCTCTCAACCTCCATTTTCTTATCTGTAAAAAGGAGATATTAGCACCCCCCTCATAGGGTCTGTTGTGACAATCAAACAAGATAGCATAGGTAGAGGCTTTGCAAACCTTAATGAGATATACAAATGCTTTCTGTGTTAGCGTGGCTTCATTATGAGCAACAGTATTTCTCCAGCTATTTAGGTCTGCATGTCTGTGAAGAGCATTTTGTGGCTGCATTTGTGTAATTCCTATGTGTCATAATAGCTCAAAATTGTTTTAAACATTCTTTGGTTATTGCTTATGGATCATTTGCTTTTAAAAAGAGCTGAAGTTAATATGGTGCTTCAAATTTTGCCCAAAATCTTTATGTAAGTTGTCTCATTTAATCCATAGAGGATAAAGGTATTTGTGTCAGAGGCAGAATTCAAACCAAGGTCTTCCCGACTAAATCTCGCATCTTTGCAGTAGATTATCTCTTTTCTCAGCATCATGAGAAGAACAGAAGTTGTATGGATGCTCCTATTGGCCAGATGTAAGCAGCATCAGCCTCTCCTTCCTCACCATGCTGTGTCTTTAGTAAGAAAATCTTAAGCTTTGTTTCCCGGGTGAAGTTTCTTGTAACAGCCTCAGCATCTATTCCCTTAAAGGACCATGTCTCCCATGAATCTCTTAAAGAGGTCCTGCTCTTTCTTCTTCCCCATTTTTATTTAGCATTAAATTAATTTCTTGCACCCTTCCCTATTTGGTTACCTCAGGTGTCCTTGCTCCTTCCACATTGAGAAGCTATTTGTATTTACCTGAAGTACCCTGAATGTGTAGGGCATCTAGTATGGGAGCAGTGGAGGTGAAGTCAGTGCTCAATAAATAGTATACCTACTGTGTACCATGTGGAAAGTAGTCCCTGCTGTCGAGGAGCTTACAATCTAATGGGGAAAGACAACCCACAAAAGAAAGCTGAGAAGAGGGGAAAGGCTTTGATGAAGGGGCCTGCTGCAGAATCCGAGTTGAGCAGCCAGGTGAGAAATGAGCTCAGCTCCCTCTTTAAGTGGAGTTGGCATTCCTGGCTTCATTTTTCAATCAGAGGGTCAGAGGGTGCTGAATGCAGGATGGTAAGGTTTTCCCAATAATGAGCATCCTGGGGCAAAGGAGAGAAGTGGGAGAAAGCAGACTTGGAAAGAGCTGCCTGGGAGCATGGGAGGATGTCACAGCTGTAATGAGCTTGGAAAAGACAAGTGGGGCCGGAATGCTGGGCAAAGTGAGTTTGTTTTCAATTAGTACAGTAAGGTGAAAACAGTTTACTAAGCTCCTTACATACAGCTCTGTTGTCCCCTGTGGCATGGTAACATGTGACAGATAAACACTTGAGGGCTGCTACCATAGGCTCGCTCTTCATCTAGTCAGACAAGAAAGACACTAAGAAGGGGTTAATAATCTTAATTTATTCTAGTCCAGTTTTTCTCAGAAGAGGATTGCTGATAATGACAGCACAGACTCCTATAGCATTCCCTAATCACCCTTCTCGCAGGGACTGGTGAAAAGCGGGGGCAACTACCCCTACATTTCAGTGGGGTCAATGGAGATAGGCGCAACTTGTGCTTCCCCAGAATCCCCTCTGGTCTCAGCGGGAGCTGGTTGAAGTAAACACAAGATTCTCCCAAGCCTTGATGGGGGTTGATCAAGCCACACTCAGCATTTTGTGCATTCAGCCCTAAGGTTCTTCATTCACTGACCAGTGATCACCTGTTTTATAGGCCAACAAACAAAGAAGGCATATTGCCAGTGATAGTTTACATCACCTTATCACTGTATCTCACTGCACAGCTGCAGTGGATATTTGTGTTATTTATCAATATATAATGCTGCGCAAGTGTGGTGGAGATATTTTGAACCATAATTTTAGGAACTCATATCTAGTATCTGGGAACAGGAGATTATTATGGCTATGGATCCTGGGAAACTGAATTCTAAGAAATAATAACAAAAATTCACTTTACACACACTAAAATCCATCTTATATACTCTAAAATTCAACTTACATACACTAAAAATTCACCTGACATACAGATGGGTGAATCTTCCAAACTCTCCTCAGCCATATGCACCATGGCCAGCTGAATGTTCCTGCCATGGACTCGAGCCCTTGGATATCTCTGTTTATACCTGGGGGGAGAGGGACATGCATGTGCTCCTCACTCAGCTGTGTGGTTGGCCTCAAAGATTTTGACCTGACCTGTAGTTTGTCACATCAGTGTTGGAGGCTTCTAGTGAGGAACCACCAGTGCAGGGCAGCACATTTAGGCAGCTTGACCCAGGCCTTCCATCTACTGTGCCATGTTGCTTCTCCATCCCTGACTGAAAAAAGTTAATCTGTGTTAATCCTATCCCTTTTAGGTTGTCAGCTTTGACTAACACAATGCTGTGCACGTGTAGTCATATGCAGTGTAGTGTTTTTTATCCTGATATTCTAGACTTTTCACCCGCTGGGATATGATCCACCTTTCCAGCCTTATCTCTCAGTGTTCCTTCTCATAACAACATTAATCATGTGCATTCTGTCTTATGGACCTTTGCTTTCTCCTTCCCCTTTCTCTACAGTTATAGACATCCTACTCATTCTTTGAGGCTGAACCCAAGTAACTGACCTCAGCAGGCTCCAGTGTTCTCTCCCTCTTCTATATTCAGGAAATCCTTAGCATATGTACCATCCTTGTAGCACTTCACAGATTCTACTTTAGAGTGTTACTTACCTTTTCATGTTTATATTCTTTCTCTCCTACTAGATTAGAACCTTGTTTGAGGGCAAAGCCCTATTTCTATCTCCTCTAAGTGCCTAGCATAGTTTCACACATATAGGGGACATTCATGAAATGTTTGCTGCTGATAAAATTTTGAAGATAATATTGGTAGAGTAGGCCATCCCTTTATGATGAATGAATGTGTATTCATTCTCCACTGAGAGCTGGACTTGAGAACATAACCAAACACTTGAGGGCCACGTTGGTGGGTTTCAGAGAGTAAGATGTGTGACTAAGAGAATTTCTAGCCTTCCAGTGAAGAAAGCTATAGAATCCTAAGTCTTAGTGAACTCAACAGAACCTCCAGGCCAGCCTTCTGCCTTCAGGTTTTTAAGGCATTATGAGGGAGAACAACCCCTGCAGACACACTGGGTTTTCCTAAGGCTGACTTAGCTTTCACGACAGAGTGAATTAGATTTTTCAAATGTGATTAGAAATTGTTATGTGTAATGAAGTTAAGTCATTAGTAATGAAGCCTCAGGAATAGTTATCTACTTCTGACAGTATTGTGAAATTTTTCTATTCCTCTATTGTAATTATTTAAGTAATGGTCTGAGGCTGCACGTAAACAGCTCATCCTGGGCTATATGATGCTGATGAAGGTAAGAATGATTTGAATTTCTCTGTCTTCCTTTTCTTTTGGGGAACAAAAATGTATGTATTATTTTAACCCTGGTCAATAGTGGTTCATTGTTTTAATTTAGCTGGAATTTATGACTTCAACAGTTACTCTTTTATCTTCAGGGGGAAAGGAGACTCCCCCGAGGCCCGGGCATTGGCCAAACAAATCGCCACAGCTCTGCAGAACTTGCAGACAAAAACCAACAGAGCTGTGGCCAATAGCAGACCTGCCAAAGCAGCTGTCCATCTGGAGGGCAAGATTGAGCAAGCCCAGAGGTGGATTGACAACCCCACAGTGGATGACAGGGGTGTAGGTAAGGGGTTTCGTGGATTTTGTTTACATTCTGTTGTACTAAATGAAAAAAGCTTTGGAAAGACAGATTTTTGGAAAACCTTTGGTCATTGTCATTAAACTTTAGCAAGTCTTCAGTCTTATTCTCTTGCTTCATTTGAACTGGGTAACTGGATAAATGACTTGGCTGCAAATAGGTCATCACAACCCTGCTCAGCTCCTTACAGTCATTGTGGCTTGGAGCCTTCTGCTTTTTACCTGTTTAGCTCCTCTTTTCCTTTGCAAAGCATCCACTTATGTATAATTTTGCTAAATGAAGAGCAGGGCTTTGTACTTCCAAGAAGTATCCTGAAATGAGAATTTTAAGGGAGCTGTTCAGTATTCCCCTCAAAAACAGTAATTATTATGCTAAAATAGAAAGTAAAACTCTCAGAAATTCCTAAAAGTTTCAAATACTTAATCTAAATATAGTAAATGCCAGCCAAAGTATTCACTTATATATATATATATATATATATATATATATATATAAATATACACTGCCGCATGTTTGTATCCTTTACAGTTTTTAGAAGTATATATTAGCTTTAAAAAGCTAGTAATGAAAACATCTTTGTTTGCCTCCATTATCCCATCTGAACTCTTTCTCTTCTATGTAGTTTCCCCCACTTTATTGCTTTTTTTCACATATTGAGTGTTTACATTTTTGTTCTCATGCTGCTTTTTTCTTTTATTTAGTATTTTATTTTTCCCCAGTTACATGTAAGAACAATTTTCACCATTCATTTTTAAAACTTTGAGTTCCACCTTCTCTCCCTTCCTCCCCTCCCCAAGTAACAGCATTTCTATGAAGGAGTAAATAGGGAGGACTGTCAAGGAGGATAATGGGGGTCTCTGACCCTGCCCCATCAAAGATGATCATATAATGTAGTAATTATGAAAACTGTCTGGTGCTGGATAAAAAATAGCAGAATGGATCAAAGGAATAGAATAAGTCATCCAGAAGTAGAATTAGAGGTATAAAGTGTTATGTCCCAGTATCTGATAAATCCAAGATTGCAAAACATTAAAGAAGAGTTGTAACTGAGTGGTTTTTTTTCCACCTGGGGAAAGTGCATCTGTTATGTGGAGGGAGAGAGAGCATGACTTTCCTGAAGCTCACCTTGGATGGGGCTGCTTGGAAATGGAAGGCTGCTTCAATTATGCTTGATATTTTAGTGCTGAGCTCAGTTGTTTCTGTATTGCTGAAGGCCTGAAGGCTCTGTCATCACCCTCCTGACTCTGCCATCCTGGGGCTAAAGTCTTGTGGGCTCCATCGTTGTTTATTGATGTGTTGCTTTTTGAAAGTTGGCCAAGAGTATGGCAAAAAATGGAATTAGAGCCACCACTCATGCCAGATGTCCTGATCGCTACCAACTATATATATTTTTTAAATCATTAAAAAGAAGAAAATGGGATGATTGCTTTACTGCAGGTGTGGGAGAAGAATTTCTTTCCTATTCAACAAGTAGAAAAAATCATTAGTAACAGAAGATTTTCTTACATAAAAATAAAGTGTTTTTGTACAATAAAAAAGCAACACAAGCAGAATAAAATAGAAAGAAAAATTGGGAAAAAATTAACCACAAATATTTTTCATAAAAATCTGAAATGTTAAAAAGTCCTTAAGGAATTATCATGAATAAGAGCAAGACCCTTAGTCAGTAGATATAAGTGGTTAAAGGATATGAACCAGGTAGTTCTTTAGACAAATAAACATGAATAATTAATAACTGCCTGAAAAGTTTCATAATCAGAGAAGCACAAAATAAATCTGAGAAATCACCTTACATCCTTTAAATTGGTAAAGATAATAAAAATTCATCACCATTGCAACTGTAGCACAATATGCATACTGTCATTCTTTTGGGGATGCTATAAATGTGAATTGTTTTGTAAAGTAGTACGGAATATGATCTATGAAACTGTTTGAACTCTTAGACTCAGCGATCCCATTCGTAGGTGCTTTACAAAATACCTATCGCCACATTAATCATACTGTCTAAAAATTTGGAAACATCCCATGTGTCCAGTAATTGGGGAATGGCTGAACAAACTGTAGCACATGAATGTGTTATAATATTATCATGTCACAAAATAACAGCTATCCAGAATGCAAAGAGAATCTTGATAGCAAATAAAGGAAGCAAAGGAGAGCGGAGGTTGTGTGAAGCAGGACTGGGAGACTGGCTGAAACTGCCCAGCAGTCCCAGTGGCTTCGAGGGGTAACCAGGGTACACTTAATGAGATTATAATAATACCCTAAAGGGACTAGAGGAAGAAATGGATTAGCCTCCCCCCCTCCCAAAATGAAGAGTTCAATTTAGTTAAAAATTTTAGAATAACATAATGACGAAACTGTTAAAAGCTGAAAATTTTTAACTAAAGGAAAGAATAACCAAAGCAGCCAGGAGACCATGGAAACAGTCTCAACAGTGATACTGTTGGGAGAAGGGTGTGGGTGGGATGCAGGTGAAAGCAAAAGCCATCGAAGGGCTGCTGAATTTCCTCACAGGAGAAGAGAATCTTAGCATTTTATTACATTTAATTCAGCCTACACATATTAAACAGCTCCAGTGTCTGGGGTGCTAGGCAAGTTACTAGAGATGCAAAGAAACAGCCCCTCCTCTCAAGAGCTAGCCAGAGAGATGCCCTGTGACCACGTATAGGTAGATACAAAGTGAGCTGACGTGTGAGAGTGTTAGTAACGGGGTAGAAGGCTGTGCCCAGGAAAGGCCTTGTCGAAGAAATGGTAGTGAACCGAGAGGCTGCGGTGACCAAGTGTGGGACTGGATACTGAGCAGAGGGAAAACGTGTTCACATTTGCTGAAAAGAAGAAGGTGTAAAAAGCAGGCTGGAAAGGCAGGTGGAGAGGGCCTTAAATATCAGTCTGAGGAGCCTGAGTCTTACCCAGAGACACAATGGGGGGAATCGCTGAAATCTGAGCAGGAGAGTGACCGGGTAGCATGCAGGCCTTATGAATATTACTTTGGCAGCTCTTTGAAGTCTGGATTGAAGAGAACAGATTAGAAGAAGGAAGATTATGTAGGGTATTATCTGAGTTCAGATCGGGGCTATATGAGTGGAAAGAAAGAAACACGTGCAAGAGATATGGAGGCAGGAACTTCTGGACTTCTTTCGCTACAGCTACCCTTGAACTCCCTGCTCTTTTTGGGGGGGATGGGGGCACGAGGCAACTGAGGTTAAGTGACTTACCTAGGGTAAGAAGGTTTATGTTAAGAAGAAAAGTTTATGTTTCTTTTTCTTTTGTGGTCCAGGTCAGGCAGCAATCCGTGGACTTGTGGCAGAAGGGCATCGTCTTGCCAATGTTATGATGGGACCTTATCGCCAAGATCTTCTTGCAAAATGTGACCGAGTAGACCAGCTAACAGCCCAGCTGGCAGACCTGGCTGCAAGAGGAGAAGGAGAGAGTCCACAGGCAAGGGCTCTTGCTTCCCAGCTACAGGATTCCTTAAAGGTAAGACTTCAAATTAATATACTGCTGACTTAATTATTCAAAAGAGTAGGTATCTTATTACATATAGCATTTTATTTTTTATAGTTTACAGTATTTGATGTAAAAGACCATGGCCATGGAGAAAAAGAAATTTGTGGCTAACAGAAAATTCTTGTCTCTGGCAAGAGATTTAGAAAATTCATTACAAAATTAATATAAGATCGTACTGCATTAGGTACCATAATTCTAAGAAATGATAGAGTCAGTCAGTGAATAAGCAATTATTAAGCACCTACTCTGTGCAGACACTCTCCTAGGCACTGGGCATACTAAAACAAAAACAACACGGTTTTCTCCTTCAAGCTTTCATTCTATTAAGGGAAACATCATATAAGTAAATATAAAATATATACAAGGAAAATCCAAAATAATTTTTGTGTATGGGAGAGTAGAAGCCTTAGCAACTAGGAGGATTAGCAAAAGCTTCCTATAGGAGGTGAGGCTTGAGCTGAACTTTGAAGGGAAGGAGGGATTCTGTGAGGCAGAGATGAGCAGGGAGTGCCTTCCATAATGAGAAATACCCTGGGCAGAGTCATGGAGATGGGAAATGACATGTCATGTGAGGAACAGTGAGAAGGTCAGCTTAACTGGAGCATGGAGGCAAATCCATGTAGTAGTAGTGGTCCAAGTAGTAGTAGTAGTAGTGGTCCAAGCCAGAGGTGATTAGTGCTTGAACCAGGGTGGTGGTCATGTGAGTGGAGAGAAAGTTGGCAGAGGCTAGGGATGTGGATAGCAAGACCTGGAGAGAGATGCAGGCAGTGTGTGAGTGAGGAATCAAGACAACTCCAAGTTTACAGACCTGGGGAATTGATAATTGAGAGGATGGAGGTACCCTGGACATAAACAGGAGGTTGGAAAGAGGAGGTTTGGGGGTAGGGGTTACTGTAAGTTTTCTTTTGCACATGTAGCTTCAGGTATTTGTGAGATATATAGTTTTAAATTTCTGATAGGCAGTTGGTGATGTGGTACTAGAACTCTACATAGAGACTTGGGCTGGATATAGAGACCTGAGAGTCATGTCCATAGAGTTAAGGGTTAGCTCCCATGGGAGCTGATGAGATCACTGCTAGAGGCTGTAGAGAGGGAAGAGAAGAGGATCTAGGCCGTAACCTTGGAGTATACCCATTGTTGGGAAGGGTGGCCATTAATGATGACTGGCAAAGGAACTGAGGAGAAGCAGTCAGGGTGGTGGGAGATGCAAAGGGAGAGCAGTGCCTCAAAAATTAAGTGAGGAGAGAATGTTTTGGAGGGTTCTTACATGTGTTGCAGGAAGGTGAAGAAGGATGTGGATTTTTTAAAGGCCATTGAATTTGGCAGTTAACAAGTCATTGGTAACTTTGGAGAAAACATTTGAGAGATCCAGTCAGAATGTAAATTTATGGGGGTTAAGGATCTTTTGTTTGCCTCTTAAGAATCCATGTCTTTATGCTCGGAGATGGTAAATATAGAAACATATGTTCCTGTAACCAGTTTCCATTAAGCAAAGAAAATCTAACATAAAAACGTTTCCTTTAATAATAACAACACCAGATATAACATTAGGAAAAGAACCCATTAGATGGCCTTCATTATTTCTGTGGTCATTAGCAAACCTTATTCTGTAGCTAGAGCTATTATGAGGAACCAGCAGCCTCTACCTAGCCTGATGTCAACTCTTTAACCTTCAAAGATATGGCCAATAGAAAAACAAGGGGTCTTTTTAAACCGACCCAAGCTGTCAGAGATTATATAGTTTCACCTGATATGTCTTATGTATTTCGTTTATTAGCCTGTAAGCTTGTAGAGGCTGGGGACCATGTTTTTTTAAGTGTGTCCTTTGTAGTTCCTTGCATGTAACTAGGTGCTCAATAAATTATTGAATGAATGGTACAGGAACATTGATTTGACAGACATGCTTATGGTTTTAATTTGGAAAAAAAATATTTTTAAGGATCTGAAAACAAAGATGCAAGAGGCCATGACTCAGGAAGTGTCGGATGTTTTTAGTGATACCACAACACCCATCAAGCTGTTGGCAGTTGCGGCCACTGCACCCCCTGATGCGCCAAACAGGGATGAGGTGGGTATATCTATGGCTTTTTCCGTCCTTCTTGTTAGGTACCAGTTCTGTGTAGAGCCATCCCTCAGGGGAATGAAGTACTGATGGGAAATGATGTTTCTGAGGAGAGGGAAGGGGTGGAGATCATCTCATTCTTATCTAATACTTTGAAAAAGGTGCATTGGGGTTAAAATGTATGTTAAAGGGCATTAGTAGGTGAGCAGAAATGGAAATTGGGACTAAGGTGTGGAAAGGTTTGGAGGAGTTATCTGACAGTGCTAGTTTGGTTTGTTTTTTGCTAATTACATTTTATTTTATTCACCTGCTTTAGTCATGATTTCCTCATTTGTCTTAAATGATTGGAAAATCACTTCAGAGTCTTCCAAAATCAAGGAAGGACCTGTCAGTGGTAGTGATGTTGCTACTACTGCTGCTGTCCTATACTTGGGTGACACTTTGCCTGTGTAACCTTGGGCAAACATCATGTATAAAATGAAGAGATTGGACTGCACAATTTAAGGTCTTCAAGCTTTAATATTGTATGATTCTATGAAAAGTCAGTGCAAA
This sequence comes from Bettongia penicillata ogilbyi, assembly GCA_023548195.1. NCBI lineage: Eukaryota > Metazoa > Chordata > Mammalia > Diprotodontia > Potoroidae > Bettongia > Bettongia penicillata. The sequence goes on from JAJHZJ010000027.1 coordinate 10,467,015, forward strand.
AAGAGGTCATAGTCTAAGCAGAAGGAACTGTGGAAAAACTCCAGGGCAGAGAGAGAGAAAGTGTGTGTGTGTGTGTGTGTGTGTGTGTGTGTGTGTGTGTGTGTATGTGTGATTGAGGAGACAAGAATTTTCTGCTTTGGTGGAGAGTACTTTATACATGTATATTCAGTATATTCAGTAGAGCTCAAACCATACTGAATTTTTTAAGCCATTAAGTCTGATTGTTTCCTCCAAACAGACAACAAAGGTTTCCTTTCTGCGTAGTTTCCGTGTCCATTTCCATGTGTCATCTCCCATTTGATCTTTGTTCCCGTCCTGTGGAGCTGTTAGTACAGTGATGTTATCCTTGTTTCACTGATGAGGAAAATGGAGCTCAGGAGGGAGGAGGGAATTGCCCAAAGTCTGCAGCCAATAAACAGATAGGCTGAGGCCTGAACCTGTTTCTTAGGACTGCTCAGAGTCCACTGTGTTACTGCCTCTCCGGAGAAATAGGAGCTTTTACTCTTCTCATTTGGTCAGGCAACTTGTTTTTCACAGGCTGTGTAGCCTTACTTTCTGGATGCCTGTCTGGCTCCTCTTCTAGACACATTAACTTAGATCAGAGAGCTGCAACTTTCTGCAGGATCCTGCTCTTTATTGCCTTCTCATTTAGCAGTTCAGCATTTGCATCCAGTAAAAACCTGTGAACCTCATTGATATTTCAGGCATATACCTGAACACACCCTATAATACGCATCCATCAATCAGATTTCTTGCACATTATTATGGAGATTATTTGTAGTAATGTTTTGTGTTTTGGAGACCAAAGCATAGCTTTGAAACTCCACGGACCATCCACAACATGGAGCGTTTTATTTTTAAAATGAATTACATTGTGCATTTAACAGTTATAGCTGTAGATTGTCTGACCTCTCCAAACTAGGTTATAGACTTCTTGAGAGTCTAGAGACTGTGTCTTCTTCACATTCTTTTAAGTTCCCTAAAATGCAAGGTACAACCTTGTGTCCTCTGTATATTCAAAGTAGGATTGCTTTGAAAATCAGGAAGGTGGGATGTGTGTGTGTGAATGAACATATATATATATATATGACCATACTTGTCAGGGTCGAAGTAGTCAGTGCTAACTTTATATTTAGTCCGTCATTCTTTTTCACTCAGGTTTGGGGCATTTTCCCCCAGACTTTACATTGGGAATAACTCCTCACTGGCCTAAGGAGATAAAGGGTCAAAATGACTTTTCTCCCTAGGTGTTTGATGAGAGGGCAGCTAACTTTGAAAACCACTCTGGAAGACTTGGGGCTACGGCAGAAAAGGCAGCTGCTGTTGGGACAGCTAATAAATCCACTGTGGAGGGTATTCAAGCTTCAGTGAAGACAGCGAGGGAACTCACGCCCCAGGTTTGGTTTGATTTGTTTCTCATTTAAAAATTAGGACAAACTGTGAGGAGTCTTCAGAATTCTCAGTGTCCTCTTGTTTCCCTCTTCTTCTCCTGGAAATGTGTTAAGTTGGCCTTCTAAAATTTAAACCGTATTTCATGCCTTCACTCACCTTTTCGTGTTACTTTACTGTTCATCCATTACATTGTTTGGAAAGATTAGAGAAGACACAAGTCAGTCATGAGTTAAAGTCCTACAACATGTCTGTGAACCATTGGTTAACATGATTTAGTGTCTCAGGTCAAGGGGATATTTTTCTGTTCTACAAAATTCAAGTCACTTCAACAAAATGTTCCTTAAATACCTATGCAAGCATGCAGGTTATTATCCTTACATTTGGGGATTTTATAGCAGGAGATAAGGCATAAATAACTCCAATCATCAGCAAGCATTTATTATGAAATATTACATAAAAAACCCCTGAATGAGCTGTTGGCAGTACCTGGAGTTGGGATTTAAAGCACAGATAAGCATTCATTCAGCAACTGCAACAGCATTGACATTCTGATGTAGAGAATAATGTAAACCAGTCCTTGGAAGTAGGAGAAAGAAACGGATGATTTGGTGTCGCTTTGGAGTAAAGACGCATAAGGGGGGCACGGAGAATAGGATGAGATGGACGAGTTTGATCTCTCTGTGAGCAGAGGTGAGACATGATATTGACAGAGTGAAAACATGATTTGTTCAACGCTAGCAAAGATTAGTCCAGCAGCGTGCGGGATGGATCAGAGGAGGCTTCTGCAGTGATGATGGGATACTGGCCTAGCCCCAGAGAGGGGAAGGGAAGAGGGAAAGATTTGAGGGCTATTTCTTATAGAGGTGGAATTCTTAGGACTGAGTTACTGGCCATGAGAGGTGAGGGAGAAAGATGGTCCAAAGGTAACAGCAAAGTTTCAGTCATGGCACCTGATTGATCATGTCACAGATGGAAACAAAGAAAATTGAAGGGATAACGGGTTTAAGGGGAAAGGTAAGAGACCAAATCCTTAACATGCCAAACCAGAGCCTTGAATATTTGTTTTAGAGTAAACAGAGGGGATCAATACCCCGGCTAACTGCTTGTAAGTAGTTGTTTTAACTTTTTAATAAGGTTAATCCCCCTTCCCGTGGCCCAGACCTGCCACCTTGTGTTTACATCTAGCTTTTTAGATCATTTGGAAAAGAGAAATTTGTCTCTGTGTTTTAAGGAGGAACTTCCCTACAATATAATTTCCCTGCTTTTGATGCAGTAGCTAATTATAAAGTTCTTTTTATAAGTTCACGTCATAAATCAGTTCCCCGTAATTTCTTTCTGTGAATAATACCTTTCCTAAAATACATGTTTGAGAGCAACAAGACTTCCTGCTGGAGTTTCAGTATATGTCAGATATCAGTTTTCTCCTTTTTCCTTTTCTTTTCAAGGGGGCTTGTGTTGTGTAATGGACCAGAGCCTATCACAGGAATAACGTTATACTTTGTCGTTGGCATTTTTGTTATTATTTTTATTATTAAGTGTTATTATTAGACTATAAAACAGGAGTTTTAAGGCCTGACTGTAAAATAGAATTGTTTGTATGTATGCACAAGGAAAAAGTTTGAATTCAAACAAACCATATGTGTTGTGACTCTTCAGTGCATGTTTGGGGGTTTTGACTCTACAGTGCAAACTTGGGGTGAAGAACAGTAGCCTAGTTCTCCCCAAGCATAAAGCCATGTATCCTTCAGTTTCTTTCCGGGCAAGGGGATTGCTTGAGCTTTAAACATGCATTTGCAATTGGCAGGTTGTCTCAGCTGCCCGTATCTTACTAAGAAATCCTGGAAATCAAGCTGCTTATGAACATTTTGAAACCATGAAGAACCAGTGGATTGATAACGTTGAAAAAATGACAGGTAAAGCCTGTGGAAGGTGGCAGCTGTCCTATGCTCTGTGCCCTGGGGTTTTGAAGGAGGGGAGTGAGCTTTGGAAACCTGAGCAGGAATGGAGATGTGCCCCAGCTGTAACTGGATGAGAGGGAAGTCATATGCTGGACCCTGGACTTGGCTGTGCTCAGAGCCACCGAGCAGCCGCCTCTCATTCAGACCTCCCTGCTGGAGCTGAAGAGAGGCCCTTTGAGGCCCTGGCAGTGCCATGTCCATTGTGGGCAGTCTTGTCTTCTCTTTCAGTAGTGTCCCTGCTTGCCTCTAGCCTGGATCTGGTTTCAGTGGATGTAAGGGAGCAGTTTGTGGCTCCATTGAGCTCTCCTGTCATTTTCAGGGATTCGTGTTTCATGGAATTACAATAGCAACAGTTCAGCACAATCCATCTCAGTGTTTCATCTCAGCTATGCAGTGGGGTTGTTGTTGTGTTGTGGTTCGGTCTGAGCCTGCCCAGTCGAAGGGGCACCTCCTGGTTGTCTTCATTCTGAGCGGAGGGAGGGACAGGAGAGAAGGAAGGAGATGTGGGCATGAAGGCCTTGGGTTTAGCGGCAGCACCTCCTGTGACAGGGTCCCCCGGTAGCCAGAGATGAAAGCGGAGCTCCGAAGGTGTTGGAATCAAGGGAGCAGAAATAAGAGGTGGTCTCTTAGGGATACTGGAGTCTCCTCACGGCTCATCTCAGGCAGGGGCAGTTGCCAAGAAGTAGCAGATGGCTGGGGAGTGAGGAGAGAGAGAGAGCGATGTTAGAAGATAGTGGGAAGGTCTTGTGGTGATCAGTCTCAAGATGCATCTCTTGCTGCTTCTGGAGAGCAGTGTGTTTTGGCTGCTGACATGGAGGCTCAGAGGCCATGGACGAGTACTGTCATAAAAGCTGTAAGTTGGTGCGGACCCTCGGCACAGATTGTCCTTTGCAAAGCCTGTGTTCACCTGGAAGCTTTCCATGGTTGGGAAAACTCCTGAGGAAGGAGAGAGTCCTGAATGCTGGAACTTCCCTGAAAATGTGTGGCCTGTAGGGCTTGGGAGCTTCTATTCTCAGTGTTATTTCCCTTTCTCTGGCAGGGCTGGTGGATGAAGCCATAGACACCAAATCTCTGCTGGATGCTTCCGAGGAAGCGATTAAGAAAGACCTGGACAAGTGTAAAGTAGCTATGGCTAACATCCAACCTCAGATGCTCGTTGCTGGGGCAACCAGCATTGCTCGGCGAGCCAATCGGATCCTGTTAGTAGCCAAACGGGAGGTGGAAAACTCTGAGGATCCCAAATTCCGGGAAGCTGTGAAGGCCGCTTCTGATGAACTGAGCAAAACCATTTCCCCCATGGTGATGGATGCAAAAGCTGTCGCTGGAAACATTTCTGATCCTGGTAAGCAATAAATGACTCATCTCGTTTCATTTATTAATTTCAGGTACTATTAGGATTGGAGCTGAAATCCACTTGCCCCCACTTAATATGATATAAGCAACAGATTCATTTTGAAAATAAAATATTGCACTTTCTTGATACATTATCAAGGATCATGTACTTTTCCCTTCCCAGGCCATCTTGTCTCAGGAATTGAAAAATCTTCTCTCTCCTCTCAGAATACAGAATGCCTTCACACTATGTAGCTCCTATTACTCTGTGGTCGTTATTCACTTTGAATACATTCGGTCTCCAGTATTTCATTTACCAGACACTTAACAGTATAACTGATTTGACTTCTCCTCCTCTCCTTCTTTAGTAAAATGTTTTAATCTAGTTTGTACCCCTTTTCATGGAGTAATATGGCAAACTTAAGATTAGGGAGTTTATGCCAGAGGACTTTCCCCATAGGTGCATAATAGTTGTCCTTTGACACCAAATTACACCAAATCATGTGACTTTTCCTTAGATTGGATTTGGTATTCATACCTTCTGCACTTTCATTAAAATGGATTTTAAAATATTCATGAGGACTGTATACTCATGGCCTGGATATGTCTGGGTTATTCTGAGATCACACATTTACAATCTAGTCAAGTGTGACCAGTAAGAAACAGAATCTGGTTAATATTAGGGGCACAACCCCACTGCTTTCACCTGTCCTTGTCCCAGAGCTCCAGTGTTCTGTGATACATCCACAGCCAACTCTCCTGAGCATGCCTGGCTCTCAGGTGGGGCTGAGGGAAGCTTGATTTGGGCATCGCAGGAGAACTGACGTGCCCACAGCCAAGTAGAGCAGAGAGGGAGAAATGAGAGAAGAGTTCAAAGGGTTCTGGGCACATCTGATGAAATGTGAATCAGATGTCACATGTCCCTAATCCCAGTGTCATTAGGCATGCTCTGCTTGTGGTAGCACACACCAGTTCCTCTTCAGTAGACAGGCTGAGAATCCTAGGCTGCTGACCCACTTGTTTGGAAGGTAAGGGTGCTGGTTGTCTCTAGGCTTGCAGAAAAGCTTCCTGGACTCGGGATATCGGATTCTGGGTGCTGTGGCCAAGGTCAGAGAAGCGTTCCAACCTCAGGAGCCTGACTTCCCTCCTCCTCCCCCAGATCTTGAGCAACTTCGGGTAAGTAAATTCCTTCTGGGGGTGTGACACAGCAGAGAGTTTATGACTGCAGTGAAAGTAGGAAGTGTGGGAGTAGGAAAGTGTGCTGCAAGATTTTCCCGAAGTGAGAGGAGCTGGCAGCAGATGCAGGGGGTCTGACAGTGGTAGAAAGCACATGGGATTTCCCGTGTAGTTGGGTGCCAGATTGATAAGCGTGCTAAGCAAGACACTGGCTAGCGGGGAGCCATTGTCCTTGGGATCGTGATTTTGGTGAATGAACATTATGTGCCGGGGACCATGTTAATAGGGTTGGGCCTGAGGATTTCTTATTTTCTAGTTTGTCTCTAGTTTTCAATAGGGTTCCTCAAACCTGAATACCTTTGCACAATCCTCCTAGCCTAGTAGGTTTTCCTGCGAGTTTACTTTGGTGAAGAATGAGAAACTTTTTGTTTCTTTTTATCCTTTCAATTACCCTGGCCTCCTGGATTTCTGAGATAACTGTTTCAGACTAACTGATGGCCTGCTGATCACCTACTTGGGGTATCTAAAATGTTTTGTGAGTATAGAAGGCAAAATTTGTAGCTATTTCACTTTCTAATTGGAACCAAAAAAATATTGATAATTAAAGTGATTTATTGATAATCTGTTGAAGTCACCTGATCTGACAGTGGAAATAGCATTCTATACATTAATAGTTTAGGATAGTAGTTGGACAGGCATAACTTTTCTAGTAAGATAAAGGAATAAGTAGAATTACTATTTTTGAATACATAAATTCCTAAGAGCAGCTTTAGAAAAACCATAAGTTTGGCTGTCATAGAAAAATGATAATTTGGTCCCCCTGCATTTAATTTTGTAAAATAAAATTTTGTAAAATAAAAAATAATAAAAAATAGATCATGTCAGGCCACACCGAACTGTTTGCTGGCAGTGAACGTGCCACTTGTAACCTTCCAATAGGCTTATGTCAGGAAGCATTGGGAGAGAAAAGTATTACTAACTGGTGACTCCTAAAGTCTGATCGTCCTCATTCATTCCTTCATGCAGCACCCTTAGGGGATGTGGCTGCTACTGGAACTCAGGTCTCCTGCTAGCATTCTTGCTACTAGACAACCTAGGAGATCATTCTGGGATCAGTGATACTGGCTTTGATTTTTGCGGGGAAATGTGAAAGAAAATTTGCTTTACATACGTGTATGAATCACTTAGCATGACTGTGTGCTGTGAATGAGGCTGGTCCTGTGTGTGGATCTTAGTGTGCATGGTGTTTGCAGAGTGGCTTTTCCTTTTCATGGTGAGGTGGTTATTTAACCAGCTGGTGGAATCAGAGGAAGGAGAATGAGTTCCCTTGGGGCTGCCATTCTAACAGAGGGATTGTCTCTCGCCTAGCTGACGGATGAGCTTGCTCCTCCCAAACCTCCTCTGCCTGAGGGTGAGGTTCCACCACCCAGACCCCCTCCCCCAGAGGAGAAGGATGAAGAGTTCCCTGAGCAGAAGGCTGGGGAGGTGATTAACCAGCCAATGATGATGGCTGCCAGGCAACTCCATGATGAAGCTCGCAAGTGGTCTAGCAAGGTAAGTGTTGAAGGCCTTTCTCAGAGAGTTTTCCTGGAAGGAAAGGTAGCTCCTCAGTAAAGGATAAAGAGCCAAGCTTCAGAGCCTAATAGAAAGGATCAACATTTTGTCAGACTGACATGCGTAGTCGTTTTTTTCCTCTGGTTCTGAAAATACTGACTAAATTTGAAAGTCTTTGGTGGCTGTTGGTTTCTCTTTCATGTGCTAGAGTTGAAGAGAGGCCTCTTGGGAGTACATTTTCCCTGATACTGGATAAATTAGGTCCTTCAGAAATCGAATATTTGTAGCATTGTTTTCCTCATGGGTATAGGATGTGTTTGGATTCACTATTGCTAATTTTTAGTGCTCTGAAACTTGAAACTATTTCTTGGGCTCTTCTGCTGTTAAGATGGTTCCATTTTCTTTAGTGGATTGGGGTCAGAGAAACTCTTTCTTCTCAGCTTTCTTTCATATATTAGCCAGTCAGCTCTAGTTTAGCCTTCCACAGCAAATGTGGAAATCCATGTTTTTGATGAGGCTTCTACTGTCCAGTGAACATTCCTGGTAATTAATTCTTGCCTGTTTCCCAACCTCTGAAAACTGAGTCACTTTTCTGGGTATGAAAACAAGGTATTATTTCTAACTTGCTGTGAAATGCATTTCTAACCCAAATGGCAAACAATAACACATCTGATATTGTTGCTTTATTTTTGGTTTTGAGGTTTTTCATTTTTATCCCTTTTTCACATACCTCCCTCTCAAGAATATTTTGAATTTTTAAGTTGTCCTGGGCCCTCCAGTTTATCCTCAGCTGCTATTCTCCCAGGCTGAGGGAGTGACTTTATTCCTTTGCTAAGTGTTTTCCTAAGTGCTTAAATATGATGCCTTTGTTGGAACAGGCTTCTCTCCCCTTCCCCAGTGAGGACTGTTGTCAGAGGCTTGGAAGGCAGGAGTAGTTGACTTTGAGGTATCTGAACCCAGGGCTGGGGCTGCTTGCTTGTGGTTAGGCCATATGGATGGCTGGATAGATGGGAGGGGGAAGAAGAGGGGAAAGAGAAGATGTGATACCCAACCCGGGAACTGATGCTCTGAGAGCCAGTCATATAGATTCGATTTATTAAGTCAAGTCTTCACAGTCCTTTCGTGAAAATGATTCAGCTTCTTTTTTCCTTTGATCATCCTTTGTAGGCAATACCAGACCTTTCCCTAGCCTACCACTTTCCCCAGACCCTCTGTTACTATTTTGGCTTCGTGCCTATTCTGGTTGGGGGAACCATAGGCTACTGCCACCATTTTTGATCTCTTCTGAGGGTCCTACTGGAATCTAAATTCATCTGGAGCCTGTTGTCAGGCTAATGCTTTGCTTTATCTGCGAACTAGATAGACAGAGTCTGGAAAGACAAATCTGTTTTGAAGAAGAACAATTTGAGTCAACACCTAAATTTTCTGTTATGTAGAGTGGATGAATAGTAGTACTGGGTGTGTTTGGAGATGATGGAATGCCTGTTCCTGAAAACCTTCTGTTGTGTGACTTAGGTACAGTCCGTCTTGTGTGCTTGGAAGTCCATAAAAGCCCCACATGGAGTTGGGAGACTTGTTGCAGCTCCTGGCAAGGGCATACTGCTTGATGGGCATTATTGAATGGGGCTCTTCGTCTCCCAATGTCTTTGTTTCCCTTTCTGCTTTTTTGCCCATCAGGATTTGGTGTTTGGTGCTGTCTGATGTGTCTGCTTTTTGTGTTCTGGGCTTCTGTTAACTTCTCTCTTTATTCCTGAAGGAAACAGCAATCCATGGCTGGCAGCCACTGAGCTGACCTGTGCCTCCTCCTGGGCTCTAGTGTAGAACGGTGTCCACATCACCCGACTGAGGGGTCACCTGGTTCTGCTCAGAGCAGCTTGCTAACCAAGCACAGCCTTGGGTGCACTCATTTCCTTCACCCAGGGTTGTTTTTGAGTAATTGTTTGCCCCTCAGAATGTTTTGGTTCATTTAACTCTGGCAATAAGTATCTGAAATATGAGTATTGTTTGCTTAAGTACTTTTATAAAAAAATCTTACCTTTTGCATGATTTTGTAGGATTGGATGCTGAACATTCCCTTTCCATGAATGTCTTTGATTCATTCCCTGGAGATTCTGATATTTTCTTCCTGACTCGGTGGAACCTTGGTTACTAAACCAGCTGAGGCTCTGTTTCATACTAGTCTCTCAAGTCCTCCTGCTTATACTAACGCTGTCCCTGTTTCTCATCCTTCCTGCTACCCGAAAAGCCGGGTAAAGAAGCCTCGGAGAAAGGTGTAGATGTAGCCGAGGTGGATGTTGCCGATGAGGTTGGGTTTCCTCTCCCCTCTGACAATGAAGATGATTATGAGCCTGAGCTGCTGTTAATGCCGACCAATCAGCCGGTTAACCAGCCCATTCTGGCCGCTGCTCAGTCTTTACATCGAGAAGCAACCAAGTGGTCTAGTAAGGTACTCATTGGTGTCCCTCCCAGTGGGGGACCACTCCAGTTGCATCCGGCCATGTTCAGCACTGACACATTGCATCACCTATGATCTGCAAGAGCCCCAGGAGTCTGGATGGGGTGGTCATCTGTCTGTCTGCACCTCATTGTCAGAACTGAGAGTGGCTTCACAAGTTTATTAGGTCTGTCAGTGCCAGATTAATTAAGATGCATTTATGTTGGGTGGGGTGGGGTGGGGAGAGACTAAGGAGAGAGAGTATGGGTCACTTTTGAAAGGCGTCCTTTCTCTTATTTTTGTCATTTTTTCCCCTGCTGACTTTGTAGCACTAGTTAGCATTTTAGAATGACTTGCACAGCCATGGGTGAGTCTCTCAATGAGTTTCCAATAAGGAGCCATTGTAGACTACTGAAGAAGTCACTGGACTGAGTCTTGTGCTTTGTGCCTCTGCTCTTTCCATCCATGGCTCAGAGACCAGAGTGAGTCTGGATGAGGAATGGCTTTGTATGGCAGAATCTGCTGCCTTGCACTTGGCTGTATTGCAGATGTCTGGCCTTCACTGGAGGCCACCCTCCCTTCCCTTGTCCACCTTTGGATCACTCCAGGGGGAGGCGCTTGATTCTGCTGGGCAGACTCAGCAGAGCCTTGCACCTCAAATCTGCATTTGAGATACTGGTCACCAACTTGTTTTGTTTTCTGTCCTTTGGAAGTGTTACGCTTCAAGGCTCAGGGTGTTTGGTATGTGACAACTAACGCTTGGCTGCACCATCCCCTAACCAAAACATGAAAACCCTAGGATGATCGTGGGTCTGCATTTAAGAGGTGGCCCCTTTGGTGCTTGTCTGGCGTGTTTCCCTGTTGTATTATCATCTTTTCTGTGGTCTGAGGTGTGTGTGTGTGGGGGGGGCGGGGTGAGTGTGTTTGTGTGTGCCCTCACACATGCGCATTCTTTAGCCACCATCATCTGTCTCAAGGGGGCCTTTAGATGACCAGGGGCTGGTCAGTAGCACTTGTGACCTCTTAACATTACACTTGCTCTTTTAGGACCCTGCAGTGGCGTGGCTTGGGTAGACAAAACCCAGCTTGAAGACTGAGGGGAAAATTACTAGATCTTAGCTTTTTTAAAGGAGGCTTTCAGGGTTAACCTTTTTATTTTTACTGTTTTACTATTTATGGGCATCACTTCTGAGGATTTAAGAGCATTAAGTGAATGATTTTTTCCTGCTAATTTATTTCCCTGGGTTTTGTAGAATGAAGATGCCCAATCCAAGAACTTGGTCTGGATTGAAGGGTGGTGGGGGACTCTTTGGTAGATGATCTCATTTCAGGACCTGTTTTAACTCTCACACATTCATCTGTTTGGCCTTCCTGATGAATTTCCAATTCTGATTTTATTCAGCTTGAGTTTCCCTGCCTCTGATTGGACATTTTGCTTTTCCTTTCCTGAAGAAACTGTAGGAATGATTGTTGAACTCCTTAAATGTGAAAATTTAAAAATGACCCGTTGCTTTAGATGTTAGGACTAGCAAGAAAGATGGGAATCAGCGAGGTGAGAGTTGTGATTATTTATTCAGGAGGTGACCCCTCCCTCTTGCACAATGCCACCCATTGAGGATACAGAGTTTTTTTGAAGTTTTTAAAACTTCTGGCATTACAGAGAAAGTGCATAACTGTGGTTTCCAAGAGAGGGTCAAGCAGAGCCGGCTTTTGGGTGGATGCTGGCAGGGCTCAAGGCCAGCTGTGGAGTACTTTTCCCCTCAGGTCAGCTCCCCTGCATCCTCTCTGTACCAGGGCAGTGTGCCCCTCTAACCAGCTGCTCAGTCATCAGTGTGATTAACTCGGTGTGTTGATGCGCTTGTTAACCACCCTTGAGGGGCGATCCTCTATGTCAGACTAACACTCAGGACTCTCGTCTCTTCTCAGTTGTGAAGCTGGTTCCTTTCTATTGCTGAGTGCTGGGGAGAGGACCCCATCTCACTAATCTCTTTGCTCCGTTTCCCCAGTGCTGTGCATGTGGCTCTTGAAAGGTTGATTTTCCATCCTCTTGTCCCCTCAAGCAACTGACTACCTCATCTTTCCTCCATGTGCTCTGGTCTCCTTCCCTGGGCTTGCCAGCTGGCTGAGCTTTACTCCATGGTTCTGCTTCTCCTTAGGGCAATGACATCATTGCAGCAGCCAAACGGATGGCCCTGCTGATGGCCGAGATGTCCCGACTAGTGAGAGGAGGCAGTGGCACTAAGCGGGCACTGATCCAGTGTGCGAAGGACATTGCCAAGGCCTCCGATGAAGTGACACGGTTGGCTAAGGAGGTGGCAAAGCAGTGCACTGACAAGCGGATCCGAACCAATCTCTTGCAGGTGAGAGAGGAAGAACTGGGAGGACAGAAGAGTACGGAATACCAGAGGACGGAGAGATTGGGGAAAAGGGTGTATTGACTGGTTTATTTAACTGAGCCTTTTGTGATCAAATGGACAAGTGGTTCCAGGCAGAGGGAACATGGTGGGGACAAGGACTCTTTTGCATTATATTTTGTATTAACAAGAATTTCCGAATCTCTAATTTTAAAAGAAATCTGAACCAACATGGAGCACCAGCTGCAGGGTTATTAGTGGACAGGAATAGTCACTAGCTTTTATCACAGATACTCCTTTTAAATATGGCTTATAGCTTAGCAGTTCAAGTACACAATCTTTTTTTATCTTTAGGTGTGTGAGCGAATTCCAACCATTAGCACCCAGCTCAAAATCCTGTCCACCGTCAAAGCCACCATGTTGGGCCGCACCAATATCAGTGATGAGGAATCGGAGCAGGTGAGTGTTACGCTGGCTTGCTTATTAGCCACTACGGAATGATGAGATATGGAGTGTATTGCCACCATCTTAGTACTGGGGAGGCCAGGTCTGTATTCAGGGGGAGGTGGTGTTCTAGGCCTTCTCCCTGCCATGCTGCTTCTACCACAGGGCAGCAATGAGGGCATTAATATAGAAAAAGATGCTCAGAGATTTGGAACATAATAGCTCCTCTTTCAGTGACTGGGCATTTGTTGAGCTCAGTCTCAAAGTAAGAAAGCCCTGGTCTGTGTGGTGGACACTGGAAGTGTGGCATAGAGCCTTGGTCATCAAAGAGTTCACATTCGTAGTTGAGCGTTAGTTTTTTATCTTATTACAAAATTTTCATGTGTATTTGAAGGACTAAGTGTTTCTCAGTTCAGACAAGAGCTGTAGGAATCCAGCACCTTCACTGAACAACTTGGATCCAGTCTTGGGTGTTTTTTCCATAGTTCTTCTTGGTGTTGGCCCTTCGTGGGGCAGCTGTAATTATGTCTGGGAGGCTGATCAGGGTTGTAATTCTTGCTGCTGGGGAGGCTGGTGGTTGCTTATGTTAAGGAGTTCTGAGGCCCAGTAAGGCTGACCCGACTAAAGCTAGCTCTACCCCAGAAGGGACCGATGTGCCCATGATTGTAAAGATGGAGAAGATTTTCCTGGTCAGTCAGCTTTGTGACCAGGCCCTTCTAGCCTGGGTGAGAGCCCTAGTCCGTCTCCTCCATTTCCTTGCGTGGTAACACCTGGGGACATGCTGCCAGGCTGCCTCAGTGTCTCTTGGGGTACTCCTGGACTAAAGGGAAATGTCTCTTTTCTTCCAGGCCACGGAAATGCTGGTTCACAATGCTCAGAACCTGATGCAGTCGGTAAAGGAGACTGTCAGAGAGGCGGAAGCAGCTTCAATTAAGATTCGAACAGATGCTGGTTTCACTTTGCGTTGGGTTCGAAAAACTCCCTGGTACCAGTAGCTCCAAGTGCAGCTGTTGCCCCGCCTGGCTGTCCCCCACACCCCAGTACCCTCACGCCTGACTCAGAGACTCTTTTCTAAGCAGGAATAACTGTGACCCAAGGCCCTGGCTGCTGTCAGGGTGAGGGTCATACCCCAGCCTGTTTCCTGCAGAAACCCCCACATTTGGTCTTTCCATGTTAGAAAATGTTTCTATTCTCCTTTGCTTCAGGGGATTGTATGTAATGTCTCTCCCTAGAAAAAGTCTGTATTCTGTTCTCTAACAGCCTGCTGTACTTTTCTCCCTATATAACTGGTCTGGGACTCCAGCTCATGGAGGCTATTTACATAAGCTCAGATTTCAAGTATGGAACACTACCCTTGCATCCTGCCTGGACAGTCTCTGGATAGGAACCTTCTTTAATTGTCCCCTACCCTTGCACCTCACTCCTGTGCTCTCTTCTCCGAGCCTGGGTGACTGAGCAGCCTACCCCTGAGAAGGAAGGCCCACTGCCTCTGATAATGTTTGCTGCTCTGTAGACTTCTGGTGACCCTATTCAGCCCTAAAGCTGGTGCTCTTTTCCTGCCTTCTGTGGGGTCACCAAGCCCTTCTAAAGATGGGCTGCTTTGTGGAGGAAGACAAACCAGGGCCCCTGCAGTAACCTGAGGCAGATGGCCTTAGCACCATTGCCTTCCTCCCCCGCCTCTCCTTTGCTAGTTTCCAAAAGCACAAACCTGAAGATTTGAAGATTTCTTTGTCTTCTAAGTAAATCATGGAGTCCCATGTGATGGTATGAATCCTGCTCTGAAGTGATCCAGCCATTCCAGGGAAGCTCTTGGAGCCATTCGAGGGGGTGGAGGTGGGGGTTCCCTGCCTATTGCCTTGGCCTGCCTGTCCACCTGCTCCCAAACACTGTGTGTCCTGGTGCTTCTGTCTCTGCTTTTTGGGGTAGAGCGGCCAGGGCGTCGCCTGGTGGGGCCATGCCCGGGCAGTGCATGCTTTGTTACTGCCCCCCAGGGCACTTTGCTGAGGCCTTAAGGAAATGCTGCATGGAGTGCTTGGCCTGATTGTGTTCCCTCCACTAATTTCTCTCCCTCCATGGTGGATTCGGAGGATATTTAGGTGCTTCTTTCTTTCTGGAACTTTGAAATAGCTTTCTTTTCTAAGTCAGCCCCAGGCTGACAGTCGCTCTTTTTTTGCCCCAGTGTTGATTAGTGCAAAAGAAGGGCCATCTCTGGGCTGGGACCTCTCCAGCTTGAGGAGAGATGAGCCCACAGACTTAAGATTTTTCTGGTCTTGGCAGTACAGGAGGCTGACCATGAATTATTGAGGGGAGTCTCCCACACCTAAAAATGACTGCTATGACTAAACCTGAAATAAGTCTTCAAGAGGTGCCTTCAGTGCAGGTCAGGGGACATAGCGAGAGGGAGTGTATGGATGAAATATCAGTCCCTTCTCCCTCCCCACCTTGTGCTGTGGTCTGAAGAAAGGAGCTAAGTGAGGAACATTTCATTCATTGCCCATGTCACCTGTTTCCTGGGATCCCTGCTGAGTATTCACAACACCTATGTGATATATGAGAGAAAATCTGATGGTGAAAAGGACTGAGTGAGAGCTTTAACCCGAAGGTTCTTGGTTTTCTTCACTTGGGTTGGATCCCAATGTTGAATGTATAAAATCTGTCTTCAGTTAGTCCTGTACATTTTAGGCTTCCTCTTTTTTTCTTTTTAATGAATGATGAGTGTTCTTGAGGTCCTAAGAGTACTTAGTACTCTTAGCACAGTGCCTGGCACATAGTAGGCGCTTAATAAATGTTGATTGATTGATCGATTGATAATAGAATCTTAAGAGTTGGGACCTCGGGTCATTTATCTAGTCCAGTTCCATAACTTCTTTAGTTGCTTATGTGATATAAATGCAATATTAATGCCTTTAACAATGAATCTATGCCAAAGATCACTTTTTGTTTTGTTAAAGATTGCTTAAAGAAAATAGGAGAAATCATGTTTGCCATTTCAGTTCCAGGGTTCTAGCCACGCTGCAAATACACTTTGTGCCAGTTGTGGTATTCTCACCACCAGTGTTCCAGATTTGGTGAAGCAGATTCCGAAACATCCCCTGATTGTCAGTTAGAAATATTACCACTAAAATAACTGTTTATAAACTAGGATTTGTTATATGCAAATATTTTCTGCCACCTCTTTTGTTCTCTTAAAAATAAATAAAATGCATTTGTATAAATAACTGTTTGAATAGATGGTGTATTATTTTAGCAGTAGTAATTTTTAGGTCAGACATTTGGGAGATATGTTCAGTTAATCTGTAAAGTGTTAATATTGTAGGATAGACTTGAATCTATTTAATTTTAATACATCATCACAGTATGTCTAGGAACCAGTAGCATGTCAAACAAGGGTTTGAATTAAAAAAAACATTTCATACAGTGCTTGACATAAGAAAGGTAGCTGTTGGTTGATTAAAAAAGACAGTTCTTGAGTTTGTTAAGAATCACTGTTTAGAAGAGGTAGAAATGATGGAGACTTGCAGCAGGGGAAGTCAACTGGGAACAATATAAAGCCAGTCTATTGAAGTCTATTTTCTGTCCTGGATGTCTGAAATTCCATGCTCTGTTGCTTCAGTTTTTAAAAGGGATTTGTGTTAACGATTGGTTTAGGTAGCATGTAAAAGATTTCTGAATTCAGTCTGCAAGACCTGGGTTTAGGGCCTCAGTGCTGCCTTAGGAGCTGCATTAGTTGGGCAAATGTCAACCTGAGTCTATTTTATTTGTAAAATGGGGGTAGTAACATTTGTACTGTTTGCCTTAGGTTTTACTAAGATTCAAATGAAGCAAAAATGAGATGTGAATTGGTTTTTGAAACTGCAATATTAGGCATTGTTTTTCGTGAACCAGAAATGCTCATGGTCTTCTCCAGCAGGATTTGAGTGAGACGGATGGGCGCCCAGCAGCCAAATGGCCCAACTCATATAAGAAAGGGAGTCCCACTTTAATGTACCCCACAAGTGATCACCTGGTCCCTACCTGAAGACCTCCCAAGAGGAGGAGCCACTGGTGGGCTAGGGAATACTATTGTACCCAAGGCTTTGGGATTATCTGGACCATCTCCATCAAGATCTGAGGGAAGAGGTGGTCAGGAAGGTTGTGATGGTTTGACCTGCCTGGCACATTCTTGTCTTGCCTGCTTTGTACATGGCAGTTGGTGGGGATGGCTGGTCCCTTTTCCAGAGGATTTGCTTCTAGGTCAGTGACTGGGGGCTGGGCTAGAAGCAGGATCTATGTGATCTTGGGGTTGCTGCCATTCCTGGGGCTTTAGGGCTACTTGGCCATTAGTGTAGTTTGTTGGGGTCAGTGGTGATAAAGGTGGCCATGGCTAGCTGTGGGGCCAGGGAAGCAGGGCTAGTTATTTTTTTGGGGGGGACATTGCTATCCTGAGGCTCTTGGGTGCAGAGTCCTGGGCTGTTTCCATTAGGGTCCAAGGGTGAAGTGGGATTCTCAAGTCCTAACAGTTGGCTGCACAATTCTGGACTGTCTCCATCAAGATCTAAGGGAGATGGTAGTCAAAATGGTGGTGTTGGTTTGATGTACGTGCCATCTAGTACCACCCGTTTCTGAGGGTGCCTGTTGCTTCAATTAAGCTGACCTGCTTTACGTGTGGGTGACTTGAAAATAGTCATGTTTTCTGGGTCCTTCCTGTCTTCTCCCGATAAAATATTCCAAATTCCTTCAGCTTATACTCTGTTACATAGATTCAAGGCTCTTCATGGTCTTGGCTGCCCTCCTCTGGGCAACGGATGCTTGTGTATGTCATTCAGTCAGTAAGTCAGCAGGCCCTGGTTAATGGGTTACTATGTGTCAGGCACTGGTGCTACGCTCTGAAAACACAAATACCCTTAGAAAGGATCCCACCCCCCACCCCCAGAGCTCGCCTTCTGAGAAGGAAGGGTAACACATCAAAAGAGCTGGTTAGAAATGGGAGAGGAGATGTGAGTGTAGGCTGGAGAACAAGGTATGGCCAGCACAGTTACCCTCCTTAAACGGAGGTTTTGGGAGAGACTGAAGGAAGGACAGGGAGAAGGCCTGGAGTGAGGTGTCAGGAATGTAGTCTGGAGAGGAATGTTTAAAACTGAACAGAATACTGCAGCTGAGACCTGATGGGCTGAGTACAGTGGGATTATCATCTTATTCCTATTAGCTGTTCCTTGGTTAAGGAAACCCGACTGCATTGTTTTTTGGATGCCACCCCATACTGAAGACCACTGTTGAATTCAGATGTCCTTCAAAAAAATCAGTTTCACAAGTGCAAGATAGAGGAGGTATAGCTAGCAATTTGAAGGAAATCTGGGGGTTATTTGGTTAAGGAGATTGGTTTTGTGAAGTTTGGATTCAGTCAAAGGGCTGCATTTGAGGACCTAGAGGGCCACATGTGACGTCAAATCCACAAGTTCCCCACACATGTGAGTCTAGCCTCTTAAGATCTGTCCTCCAAAGTGAGCTATCCCTTTCAGCTTTGGATTGTCTGTCTGCAGATTGGATAAGAATATCATCCACAACTTTATCCAAGTTGAGAAGCTAAAAAAACCATAGGATCAACTACAAATCCCTGAGGTACTCCACTGGAGACCTTCTGCCATGATGACTTTGAGCCATCAATGACTATTTTTGAGTCTGGCCTTCCAGCAAGTTTTGAATTCATGTAATTGTATTATCTACTCTACCTGTCAGATCTAGCACAGATTTTCCTTTTGTTGGCCCTTCCACATTGGGAAGATGAAATTCTCACCAAAGCAAGTTAAGAAGTTACTAGCTCTTTTTTTGGTAGAACTTCAGTGGATACCTGGATAATGGAAATTCTTTATCACTCCCCTGTTATGTACCAGGCTTGTGAACTGTTTCTCAAACTCCTCTATTTCCTTTCTATCTGGTCTGTGGTATATACAATGACAAAATCACTTTTGTTTTCCCTTCTATTGACCATCTATGCTCTGGGCCATACTTCATCACTCCTAGAATCTTTCCCACATCAGCCTTCTTGGTACACATCACTCCTTCCACCTCTTTTTAACCTAGCCTCTTTTGAGAAAAATCTACCTCTCCAGAGCCATATTCCACTACTGTTTGATCCCATCAAATCTGCACTACCTGAGGTCAAATTGGCTTCTACATTGTGTACTGCTTCCAGACTTGCTGGGGGCTGACAGGGTCGTCCTCCTCCTTTAGGGTATGTAGGCCATGGCTACTCTTGGAGGAATCCAGCTCCTTTTAAAAAAGCAGAAAACAGGGCCCCCCCCAACCCCAATAGTTGGGACTTCATTTTCACCTGACTAGAGTGGCTTTCCCACCAACGAGTCTAATGTTGAAGAGTGTCTGGAAAGGCCAGTTAGGCTTTGATGAAGTGAGAAGGGTACCTTCCTGTAAGGTTGTCCCTATCTTCTCTACTTCCCATGCAGAGTCCTGCATTTGGCCTTTTCTAGTCTCTGGGTCTGAAGGTCTGGACAAGTGAAGGTGCCTTTCCTTTAGTTCTAATTCTGTGGCAATTCAGAACTTCTGATGAAAGCAGAAAGGATTTCTTTACTTTTACTTGGTACTTTTTGGGCTAGAGGTGGGGTTTGGTTGCTTTACTAAACCAACCAGGTGCCTGTATCCATCTAATCCGAGCTGTCCAGATTAGCCTAAAGCATCACAGGGGTGTGTACACAGCAAACCAAACTTTCTGGGAAGTTGGGAAGCTAACTGTAATTTGTTGGAATCCCAGTTAGGGAAAAAAAATCCATATACTATCAGGACGCAATCCTTTACAAACACCAGGAAATGAAATATTTTTGGCTTAGTGTGAATGTGCTTTAGAAATCTAAGTGCTATTATTAAGCTCTGAACAGGGCTTTGTGTTTTGTGAGGAGTGTCTTTAATTACCTTCCACTACTCAAATGCCTGCGGTCAGAAAGGTGACACTTGTTTTTAGGAGAGATCATATGCAGGGCTGTTGACATGTCTAGAACTGATATTGGCTAATGATAATCGGGTTGGAGGGGATGGACTGTTTATTTTGACAGCGCCTCTGAAATGAATGTGAAAGGTAATTGTGTTTAGAGCAAAGCCAGCCTTGGAGTCTCGCACACCTGAAAGTTCAATCAATGCAATCAGTCTGCACAGTCATCTTGTTGCTTTCATCTCTTTATTAATAGTGCAGCCAGTGTTGGCAAGATACGTAGGAATCAGATCTTCCACCTGAAGAGTTTTCTCTAATTCTACCAAATAATACAATAATTGAGTAAAGCAAAAGAATCCACCAGGGGAAAGCTTGGCAGAAGAAACTTCTAGAAGCAAGGAAACTGCTTGCATACCATGGGATTCTATGCAAGAGATATCATAGGAAGGAAAATGCCTAGTTCCAAGTTACAGAAGATGGAAACTGGTTGCAATGAAGGATCCCAATGGAAGAAAGGAATCCAATTATGGGACTCTGACAAGGGACAGAAAGAGTGGAGAGGGTTGAGGGATCACTGGACAGAAAAGTTTGAAGAGGCAATTGAATTGAGGTAATCTTAGACATGGCAAGCAGATAATTATGGTTTGGCAGTATTGTGATCACCTTAGAAATTTAAATGAAATGTAAAGATGTGTTAAGTTTAAACTAGCATCTATGTGCCATTCCCTTTTCCAGCTGTCTATCTGCTTTTGGGTTGGCAGTCAGATTGGTAATATGAACATATTTGCCCTGAGAGGGCCCTGAAGACAAGGGGAAATAGCTGCATGTTGATGAATAGTGTGAGAAAGTTCCATGAGTCAACTCCCATCCCTAGATGTTGAGTGACCAAAGTATTATTAAAAAGAGTTAAAACTGTGATTGATAGGGTAAGGAAACAGGGGGCTGAGAGAGGAAAGTGAGGTATGGCCCGATTATACATTTTGACTGGCAACATGTGAAAA
This sequence comes from Bettongia penicillata ogilbyi, assembly GCA_023548195.1. Classification (NCBI taxonomy): domain Eukaryota; kingdom Metazoa; phylum Chordata; class Mammalia; order Diprotodontia; family Potoroidae; genus Bettongia; species Bettongia penicillata. Next base: position 10,487,579 of record JAJHZJ010000027.1, read on the forward strand.
ACAAGCAAGGAGACCATGGCCCTCCAAACTTCCTTTTCCTTCACATTTAATAAAACCACCATGGTTGGGTCTTTAAACGCTTGTTGTTGGACAAAACTACTTGGCTTTTAGCAGTCTGCAATGTCAACACCACCAACCCATGTATGTTACTGCAACCTCAGCAAAACATGCCAAATAAACAGAATAATGTGTAACTTTTCCCATGACAATCTCCACATGTTCAGGAACGAAAATGATGTGGGACATGAGGCATTCAGGGTTAACTCTGGCAAAAGGGCTGTTGTGATAAGACTTTGGAAACGCGCAGTGACAGACGTTACAATCTGAGTTCTCTGTTGCTATTTAGTTTTTAGTTCTTAGTTTGCTCCGAAGCTCTATATCTTGTGCTTGCTTTAAGCAGTGTTCCCTTGGATTCTCACTAAAGCATTTGTCTCCTTTAATACAAAGGATTTCTGCTGTGCTAAGAGCTGAATCTGTGGCCCATAATTCAGGTGGCATTTACTGCAACAAAGTCCCTGGAAATCAAAGTCTGAGCTTTACATAAAAAGTTCCTTTATAAAAATACAAAACCCAGTATTGTGAAAATGAAGCGGTCGTGCTCCCCACCAGGGCTGGGAAGGGCCTTTGCTACCATGCTTGCTTAATGGCACAAGTGAAAAGCTGAATAAGGCAAACACTTGAAGAGGCAGTCTGCTGTAAACTGTTTGGGGAGGGAGGAGACTGACTGGGGATGATCAAGGTCAGTGAGGACGTTTGGCTACAGCTATCACATGATGACAGAGTCCAGCTACTGCCCTGGGATTCTCATGCCTCCTGCACGCCAAGGTCAGGGCCAGAGGACAGGGAGGTCCAAGGATGACCGCCTGCCTGCCTGGGCTCTGTTGAGTGTAGCCTCCAACCGTTCTGTGCCATGGAAACAAGCGCTGTTTGCTTGTTGGCTCTGAAACATTCCTTAATGACAAGTTTAAAAATAAGCTAAGTAATTAGAAAAGAGTTCCTTAGCTTAAAGCTGTTTAAGAAATCTATTCCAACCACTAAGCTACCTTTTTTTTTTTGTTAAGAGAAGGTGCTCTACACAAATGCTGTAAATAATGAGTATTTCCCGCCCACTTGGTACCTAACAGCAACCTAAGTCACTAAGCAGCAGATTGTAATGACACTTGGAAAACAGACACTGATCTTGTGGGATGTACGGCCTCTTCTCATGTCCTCACTTGGAATTTTCCAGCTTTTGTGATGTACTTGACTCCTTTAAATGGCTTATATTTCTCTCCATACATGTCAAGACGATTTACTTTCAAGCCTGTGTGAAGAGGAAGAAGGGAAGGAAAAGACAATAAGTGACCATATCACACCAGGGCTCCCTCTGCATAAAGGTGCAACACAGAATAAAATATCAACTGGTAGTTTTGGAGGTTAAACCCAAGAAACTGCACACGTGCCATCCCCATTCCCCCAAGATGATACAACCTCCACTGGGGATTTCCTATTCACTCACAACATAGATAAGGTTCCAAGCAGTACATTATTTGCTTACTTATTACATATTCTGCTTTTAGGTGCTTGAGCAACATAGACAAGTCAATCACTGCCATAGTCCTCCTCAGAAAAACCGCTTTGCTAATAGGGGTATGGCTACATGAAAAATTACTGTATGTAGTTTAACTTAAAGAAAAATTAAATGGTGACACTTTTTGGTGACAGCCATCTCAGCTACCAGGAACTGAGTTCAGCACCTCTCACCTCCCCCAAAACACAAGGACAGACTGAATTATAATATCCTGACCTGAAATAGCAAGTTGCTGAATCTTGAACTGAATGTTGAGGCTTGGGTTTTCTTCTGGTTTGGGGGCTCCTGACTGTAAATTCACCACTCCTTTAAGACTTGGGAGCTTCTGGGGGGTAATCTTCCCAACATCCCACGTTAACACCTTATTAAATAAAAACCAAAGTACAATAGCATGAGTGAGAGATATTCTAAAATCAAAGTAATAATGCCAGAAATGCCAGAAGCCTCCTCTATACAAGGATGCATGTTCCCTGAAGTACAATGCAGGGGATGGAAAATCGCACTGGACCCCAGGAAATCTGGATTCTAGACCTGGCTCTGTCACAGCAGTTAGAAGACATTAAACAAGTCCCACGGTCTCAGGGCTACTTGGTTCATCTGTACAATGAGGGAACTGGCACCTATGATCTTTACGGTCCTCCTAACTCACTCTTATTTTCACGTCTGGCAGCTCAATGATGAAACTACTGAAAAGGAGCAAAATTCTCATAAATAACATGGGGCAGTGAATCATTTTTATATTTCTTGTTACTTCATAGGAAAACCCTTCACCAAAAACACATTTATACAAAGAGAAGGGGCTTAATATCTGAGAGGAGAAGAAAAGAATATTCTGTAGAAACTGATTAAAAAAGAGACTATAACAAAGAGTACCTTATATTTACAGAATTTTTACTTCTTAAAAGTGTGGCTTTGGCATTCATTATTTTGATCTAGTGACTGCTGGAAATCTGGGGCATCACATAAATACAGCTATTTTGTCTGAGGGCCAGTTCTGCTTCCTAATAAAGCTCAGCTGTCCCTCTGCATCTTTCTTCTGCTCCCCACCTTGTGTCTTGCTCACCAAGCAGCTGCATGGCCCAATGTGTACTCTGGCCGTACAGGAGGGTTAACATACTTTCTTATAGATTTCAGGAAATGGACATATTGCATTTACTAAGTCAGTTTTCATCAACATGTAATAAAGTTTAAGTTGGATCTTGCTAATGATGACCAAGGTTTTCTCTCTTTTCCGTAAATAGTTTTTACTATAAGCCCATGATCAGATTAGTAGATATTAGCTACTTTGAAAGTGGTCACAGATTGAAGCAAAAATACCCCAAAGAATAAACAAAGCGCAGATTCCCCTCAGGTCACCCAGAGTTCAGTCAGATAAGCACCTTTCTTCCCCACTTGGAAGCTTTTGTGGACAGCAGCATTCTCAGCTTACACAGAGGCCAAAGAACTCCCCTCAATGAATGAAAAATTTAGATTGGAAGAAGATCCTGCCCACAGAAAAAACTGACTGCCCAATCACTCTTGGTTGCAGATGAATTAGAGAGAAGCACCTTACCTTAGTGACAGGATCAAATGTGTAGCTGCCTTGTGTAGGAGTTAAGTTCATGTTCAATACAACTTTGGGCATGTGAACAGTCACTGTGATGCCTTCAATGGTTTTCCCCATGTTCTGCTTTGGTCCAATTGTAATATCAAATCTGCCACAAGAGCTGTTCTCCTTAAAGCTGATGTTATGTTTCACATACACTGGAATTGCCACTAAACTAGAGGCAGGAAAGGGGTAGGGGGAAGGTAAGAGGGATTATATGGTTACATGAACACATCTGAAGAGAGACCCTCCTCTGCCACCCATTGTAGGACCATTAACTCCCAGAACCTAGATTTTCTCATCTATGAAACAGGCTAGTTAGAAGGCAGCTGCTATTGTACTGCAGTGCTGGGTACCATATTGGAAATAAGAGCAAAGAACAAGGCCAGCAAGCTGGGGCAATTCACACTGCCATACCCCATGCCCTATTCAGTTCAAGGCCATGAAGATTCCACAGTCAGTCCTTAGAATTCTAAATGTAAAAGTTCTCCCCTTATGTAACAGGCAAGTCCCTGCTAGTAAGCTTGGGTCCTAATGTTTCTCAGGTATCTTTGGCTACTTTTAGGGGAGGAATGAACAAATTGGCAAAAACCTTATCTCAAAATATTTAATCTCAAACTTAGCCCTGAGAAAAATACTGTGAAGTTTGTCCACCAAGGTCTCTTCATGCTATTAGCCCCTAGAATGGGAAAGGATACTAAGGTATTGAAGGAAGACCCTTAAAGTCTCCCTCTGCCTGTTGTACAGTGAGAAACCCTGAGGCTCATCTACAGACTCCTCAGAAAGGTCCATCTTCTCTTGCTTTAACTCTCGATGAAAACTCATCTTTCTGGGGTTTTTCTCTTGCTGCCTGCTTACTCAAAGGGGATGGGTAAAAGGAATCTTGTAGGACAAAATATCAACCAGAAGACTGAAACAAAAATGAGTTCAACCCAGGCAAATTAGAATGCATATAATTCTTGCGAAAACAACGTACTTTTGTGAACTGACTCGGTAAGAAATGAGTCGGAAGTTTCCATCTGGAGGAATAAATGACAGGACTCTTTCTGACTCCCAGCGTTTGAAACGAATGCAAGGGTGGAAGCTGACATCATCTAGAAGCCTTGGGTTCTACAAGAAAAACGAAAACATATTTATATCCATTAACTTCTATAGATGAAAATACAAGGACACATCTTAGAGAGAAGTGAGAATAAGTGGTTTTAAGTATTTCAAAATAGTAAACATTTTTAATAAGTAGTAAAGATAATCATTATTACATAGTGAAGATGACACTAAAAAAATCCTGTGGGAATTTGTAGCCAATTTCAACTGTCTAAAATTCCCAGAACCTTTTCCTTAAAGACTTAGTAACTAAGCAGTGAACTACTTTCTGAGAAGCTGCTCCAGAATTATTTCAGTAAGATAACAGTTGTAATTAATACTTCCAGGACCAGGACCTGGGAACCACTCTCAGTATTTCCCATGGTCATTCTGGGTACATTAAGACGGTGTGCCAAGGACACAAGACTTTGGATAAAGAAAATAAAGCTTACCATGAAGGAAAGGGAGAGATCAGGCATTCCAGAAAGTTTAATGCAAGCATCAATGACCCCTTGAATTTCTGCAAACACCGTGGAACCTAAAGCAAGGGAAACAGACTAAACAGCAAAATTTTGCTAAGATCCTTTGAATCTGGGTCTACGCTGAGGATACTGATGTATCCAGAGTAACTGAAAATACCCTTTGGATGTCAAGCTCGATGAAAGCATCACACTTCAATAAACAGATCAATTAAAAGAAGATCCATTATATGACCTCAGCTTCCTGAACGCCATGGCCTTTGTCTTGGAAGGTAACGTTTTTGAGGAATATCATACTTCTCATTTAATTTCGCCATCAAACAATTCTGGAGGGCTGTTCTACATAACATTACAAATCACTTCGGAACCAGTCTCCTAATAGAATGAATTATATTTCTATCACTTCATGAAGCCAACAGGCATGAAGTACGAAGGTATCATAAGAAGTAGCCTTTTAAAAACATCTGAGGATGTACAAGAGAGACCTCAGGGAATACTATAGAGAATAAGGAGCAACAGGGTCATATTAAAGCTAGAAAGGTAGTCACTCAATTGCACATGCTCAATAGTTTTTAACTACAGTTCACTAAAATTAAAGTAGAATTCTAATAAAATAAGAAAATAAAAATAAATTTAAAAGAAAAAAAAATTTTTTTCAAAAAAAAATCATTAAAATGGGGCTAATGCCTTTTACCAGATGGCTTGGGGCATCTCAATGCTGCATTTCACTTTTATCAATTGCTTTATTTCCCCCCAAATAAGTTCAGAGGCACTTACCTGATTTGTCTATAATTGCATCTATTTCTTCAATCACATCAAAATAAGCTTCATTGTTTGTGTATTTCACACCTGCACGACGCCATGGGATGTTGGAAAGTTGTCCTGTGGGGAGTGTGTCCCCAACATTACTACTGCCTGGAAATCAGGGGAGAAGGTTAAAAATACCTATATAGAACTGTCACCAGAAAGACCTCTTGCTAGCTTAGTTCACAAAAACTATTAACAGCACATAGACTTTAGTGTTTACTCCTTGGATATGTATGTATGTGTGCATTATGCAGGTGTGGCCTCATGAACTAGAGAAGAAATGCTGAGAGTTTTCAGGATGATTGTGAAAACATCCATAGCAGCATGATCAAATTTTGAGAGCTGAAAACAGGCCATGTGGTCCTCTGCCCTCTGCCAAACCAGGCTGTATTCCTTTACTTTATCTCCTGCTTCCTGAGTGTTAACAGTACCCTAACCTGATTCCACGAGCTAAACAAAACTTCAGCTTACTACTGCCATGGACAGAAGAAGAGGCTCATTGTTTTAGCACTTTCTACAAAGATTGTCTTCACTGAGAATCAAGTGATAACTAGGTTCTTTGGTAAAAAGGCCAGTACCACAGGGATGCAGGCAGGCAGAGCCCCAGGCAGGGTCAGAAAATGAATAACATTCTTTTGGTGCCCTCCCTCCCCCCAAATCAGCCCAGTCACATGAGGGTGAGGATGTAGTTGTTCTTTAAGAAAGGCAGTGTGGTGGAATGGAAAGAGAATTAGCAATCAAGAAACCTGGAGTAGAGTCCCCTGACATTTACTAAGGGTATCAACTTGTCTCTTGGCCTTAGTTTCCTCATGTACAAAATGGAAGTTGAAACAGGTCTCTGGAGGTCATTAGCACTCTACAATTCCAAGTCAATCTCAGCCTCAGGTTCTCCATTTGCATTTTATCTCCCAGGTACTGCAATCCTTTAAAGCCCTCAACAATTCTGAACTAGCATCTAGGTGGTCCAGTGGATAACGCACCAGGCCTGGAGCCAGGAAGATGAATCTTCCTGAGTTCAAATCTGGTCTCGGACACTTAACTAGCTGTGTGACCCTGGGCAAGTCATTAACCCTGTCTGCCTCAGTTTCTTCATCTGTCAAATGAGCTGGAGAAGGTAATGGTAAACCACTCCAGTATCTTTGCTAAGAAAATCCCAAATGAAGTCAAGAAGAGTCTGACATGACTAAAACGACCGAACCACAACAATCCTGATAATTTGAAGTGTTGTTGGCAATGTGACATTCAATCACTGGATGACTTGGGAGTTTGAAGTATGCCTTTCTTTCTGTTGTCTTTTTTGATCAGTGCCATTTTTTGTGCGTATTCAGGAGTTATAAATTGTAGCTAAAGTTAATTAAGCTAGCTAGTTCACATTCAGCCTAACATTAGTCAGCCAAGCTAGAATTAGTGAGGAATGGTAGGAAATGCTTCATATTCAATGTGGGCCCAAATACCAGAGTACACACTCTTCAGGTATGAACTTCGTAATGTTCACTCATATAGAAACAAATGACATCCAAGAACCAATATGTAACCATCTGTGATTTGCTACTGAAGTTCTTCTTGGTCTACCATTGCAAGGAGTTTCAGCATTTCTTCTTAGCATCTCTTCCTTTTCCTTCCATTTCTTCTACTCTTCACCTTGGTTCAGGCTACTTCGCCCCAAGATGAAGGCTTTGGCTTCATAACTGATCAATAGCCTTTGGTTTCCCCAAACTATCTCATACTACTGCCAGAAAACTACTCTGATCATGAAATGCTTCTAAATTGAAAAAAAATTCCAAGGGATCTATGCTGCATTTGGCCAGGAATCAACAACTTTATACAAAAGAAGAAAAGCCATTATTAATTATATTCTTGGACTAACTCTAACTTTGTGAAGATTGGCTTTGTATATGTTGTGTGGCGCATTGCATGATCTGAAGGGGATTCTAGGTTCTCCAAGGCTATGCTAGGAGATCATGAGCTCTGAAAGGGTGTCCACTAAGGTGGAAAGTCTCCAAGTGTGAACTTGGTGATAGACTGTATGTTTATTGTCTGAAGACCAGCGCAGGTAAGTACAGAGAAGCTCATCATCAGTTCAGATGCAGGATGATACTAGGATTTTTTTGTCTTCAGCAACACCTGAATAGTATTTACTGAATTATAAATAAATTATGATCTAAATTGGCAGGAGTATCCAACACAAAATCACAGATCCTTGAAATACTGAAACAAAAGCATTTATTAATGTGTGCTTTTCCCCTCAATTGATGCCAAAGATAATTTATACCACTTGGTTTATACTTTTAAAAAATTGTGATAATTTGTGGAATTACTAACATGTATGCTTCTGTGCACCATGAGGAGTATCCTGCAGGAAACCCAGGAGGGAAGGGACATTTTCTATAGAGAATAACTAAGTCTCTAAAGTCACACAATGACAAGTATAAATTCTAAGATTGCCGTGTAATTGATTTTAAAAAAGAATTTGACCCAAAAGAGCAAACTGCCACTGTGAAAAACGTTCTCCTCAGACAAGGTCTATCTTATGGGAATATTCATATTACCACATGATGACCACAGCGCCAACTTTGCTCAGCCCTCCTCACATGGGAGGTGCTAGACAGTAACAGAATTCCCCAAGGTAACGGAGGATCCTGCACATGGCCCAAACAAAACAAAGATTTCCTTCTGGTGGCGAGCGTCTCCAACTGCTCCTATTTGCCAATGACATCATAATACTTACATTGGGAACTGAGACCCTTACAAGGATTCTGCAGTGAAAATAAAACAAAAGATACTGCTCTGTCTGTACTTGAGAAACAGATGAAAACTCATGCTGTTTAGACTGTGACATGTAACTGCACATAGCCTATTAGTTTATCAGTATATGTATCTCAGATAAGCATTACAGATGAATAATGAACGGGGTTGAGAAGAGAGGAAGAAATGGTGCTGGATTACACCTGGGATATCACACACATACATGCACACCTTTCAATGATACTACCAAGTTGTCTGTTGTTCGGTCATTTCACTTGTATCTGACATGTACTGACCCGATATGGGGTTTTGTTGGCAGAGATACTAGAGTAGTTTGCCATTTCCTTCTCCAGCTCATTTTAGACATGAGAAAATTGAGGCAAACAGGGTTAAGTGACTTGCCCAGGATCTGAGGCCAGATTTAAACACACAATGATGAGTCTTCCTGATTGTCCGCTGTGCCATCAAGCTGCCCATCTTACAAAAGTATACCTTTCATGGCAATTAGTGATGCCATAAAAATGAATTCCAGAATAATTAACGGCAATGGAAATACCTACTGTGGGGGTTAAACTGGCTATAGAATGCATGGACAAAACACTGTGAGTGCTAACTATAGTGTCCTAGAAGATTACAGATAGGCTCGCTAAGTTTTCCAGTGTAGTGAGTATTTAATACGGGTTACATAAGATCAGAACGTGTCCTTTTTATGCAAATGAAGGAAGGAACTCTGAAGAGCCCGCCGTGTGCCAGATGCCGTGCTGGGTGCTTCGTAAATACTGCTTCATTTGATCTTTACAGTCCCCTGAGAGGAAGGTGCTATCCTAGCCTGCTGACAGGCAGACACAAGGTGAGTGAGATGCACAGGCCCAGAGCTCTAACCACTGTGCTCCCTAGGTGGAAATGCATTAGCTAACACTTCTCTAAGAAGTCACATACTGTGACTTACATTATCCTTAAATTATTATTAAATCAATAATTAAATTATTATTAATCCACATTATCCTTAAATATAGCCTTGAAAGTCTCCCCAAAGTAATCCTAAGAAATGTGTATGAAAAAAGCAAATGCATTTTGCTTCTGATAGATGAACTTATTTTAATGAACGAACACAAAGCCCTGAGGACTGTAATAAAGTACAAACAGTAAGTGTTGTAATATTGGAAGAGACAAGAATTGATAACATCCTATATTTCAAAAGCTTTTAAAGTGAAACAACAAAAGTATTTGGTCAGTAGGAAAGTAAGATCCTTACGTACACGGACTGTTTTGATGCTGAACTGAAGGATTTATTGAATCATTACAGCACTTCCGTTAACCTCTGTCTCTTAAAAGATGTCTACACCTGCTGTTGCATATACTGAACCAGCATTTTGGTCAAAATCTGTTTAGCTTTAATACTGTTGTATGTTTCTTTATAAAAAGTCTTTTCATTTTATAGGTTTTAGTAGAATACTTGACCATACCTGTAATAGAATTGACAACCGAGCGCAGAATTGTGGGTGGTTTAATCAGTTCTTTCAAGATGTTAGACTCAGTCGCCAGAGGAAATCCATTGTCTAACATTTCCTCCAAGAGCTCATATACTATGACCACGTTATCCTTAATCGCAGCCTCTGAACACTCCCCAAAGTAGTCCTAACAAAATGTATATAATACTGTATGAAGGAAAATGAATTCATTTTACTTCTGACAGACAAGCTTAGTTTAATGAACACAAATTCCTGTCTGAGGACTGCAATAAAGTACAAAACAGAAAAAAAACCCATTAGTTATGATTCTTTGTATTGTTCTCATCATTATTAACTTCTAGAATGGTAATATTTTTCAGATGAGTTAAGATAACAAATTTCCATTAAATGTCACAAACTTAAGAAATAACACTTCATATATAAGCAAAATCTTGTATATAAACAATGATTGTGCTGGGTTTTTTTGGTGGGGGAGGGAGGGCATTAAAAAGTACATATATAAGCAGCCTTATTTGCCATACTCTTTAATAGACAAAAGGGATAGGGCATTGACCTGTGATTCCATTGGTGCCTGGAGCTCTTGGTGAGGACCATGTCTACCACCAGTGCAGGATGGCATCTTCCCTGCCAACCTAAGAGCTTTAGGCAGAAAGGTTAAGTGACTGGGATGGAACCCAAGTCTTTGTGGGTTTACTACTCACTAAACCTTTAACAGAAGGCATAAAGGTTAAACAAAACTCTAGAGCAGAGGCATAAGTACATTATCAATACTTAGGTGTCTTTCTATCCTGTGTCTGTAAAATCTTTACTAAAGTAATTTAGGACATAAATGATAAATAACCAACCTGAAAAGTGTCTGCGACTCGATGCAGAAACTCAATGACGAAGAGTGGTGGCACCTCCGTTTGTATGACAGACACAAAGAAGAGTTTGTCCCTATAAATGCTGATGAGGTAGTGGTGAGGTGTTGAGATGACAGGTGGCACATTCTCAACATCAGCAGCTTTCTCTTGGGCTTCAAAGAAATAATCACAGACAGACTGGCTCACAACACTCTTCCAATGCTTTTCCAGGAAGATGTCCCCGGAACAGTTTATGAGGAACAGACTGTGGATCATGTTCTGGGAAGGAAGGTTTAAAAGTCTTCTCATCAGTTGATATTTACTGCGGGTTTAACTTTCTTTTTTCTAGTTGAAAAATCCCATTATTATAGACCCCTATCCATTCCAGTTATTTTACATGAAATTATCCACCTAGGAAACTACCTGAAATATAATGCAGGAGTCTCAGGAAGGTCCGAAGAACAATTCTGAAGAATAGGTCAACAGTCCAATCATTTAGCAGAGCATTATTCAATGTTAAATCACAAAATATTATCACTAGGAGGAATATTATGGATCTAGCTTAGCCTGGAGGTCTCAATAAATAGAATAAAATTATTCACATAAATTTTGTAATGTTTAAATAAAATACTACTTTGTTTTTGTTGGTCCCTATTCATGATTTCATTACAAGAAGGAACTTTCCATGAATATTCCTTCTACCAGTGAAGGTTGGCAACTCTTCTGCATCTTATAGTCTTCAGTCTCCTGAAGGCACTGAGACATTAAGACGGCTTGTCCAGGGCCTCACACGCAGAGGTTGAAAACGAACTTTCTGCCTCTAGGACCATTTCTATTCACTTTATAATGATTCCTCTTGAACAAATATTGCCTAGCACATTTTGAACAGTTATCAAATAACACTCAACGGTACGATAACGACCACGGCTTCAGTGACCACAGGATGTTACTACATAAGCATAATTGCAACTAATAGTTTAGAGGGTTCAGCCACCAAGAACGGCTGGTAAAATGGCTTCAAAGTCTGCATAATGGAAGAGATTAACATCAGCTACCTGCTAAAATTTTCCACTTGATCCAATCAGAGGGTTTGTCTCTTAGGCTTGCTTTCAGATACAGTCTCATATTTCTGTCTGGGTGTCAAAATACTAATGTGGCTCTAGAATACATGGGCTTCATGCAGAAACTAATTAGTCAAGAGTTTCTATCAAGAATAAAAGATTTATGGTTCATATGTTGTTTTTATTTTGTGAAAAATCTTTTGGAAACCTTGACTGAAGATTATTTCTACTTTCTGTTTCTTTAAAACAAATATTCTTGATGAAAGATACTTTGAGATGACAAATTTTATAAAATCATTTGGTGCAACACATGCTAAATCATAGAATCATCCAGCTAGAAAGGACTTTGAAAGGATTCTGGTTCACATTTCTAATTTTATAGATAAAAAAACCCCTGAGGCCCAAAGTAATTCACCCTGTGCATATTTTAAAACCATACAAGATTCCTTGAAAAATGTCATAGGAGATACCTTTGACAATACATTAACTATTTATATCAAGCCAGGCATAAAACAGAGACATGAGCTTGCAAAAGGCATTTGCCAGTAGAGACCAAGTGGAAGATAGATCCTCGACAGAAAATGATATTCCTAGATATTCCTTATAGCAGATAATACCAGGTAGATTGAATGAAAACCCAAAATAATGCAGAGCATTTTAAATTAAATCATAACCACTCAAAATGACCATAGCTAGATCATCTACCAGTAAAAATCAAGTGAATGAAGAATGTCACTTGTTCAGACTATGACACTATTGAAAAGCAATAGTAGTTAGCCTAAATAAACCAGTTTATCAATATGTGTATCTTGAATAATTAAAATGGACAATGATCTTGGCCTTAAAGAGGAAGAGAGTAGCCTAGATTGTCTTTGGGAACTTGGAGTTATTAAAAAATACTGTTCAAGATAATAAGAACAAAAGATGATCAACTGGCATCTTTTGCTCTCAAATTAGCTACAGTTCCCAATCTATTCTGCACCCTACCCTTTGCTCTGGGGCCACCAAAGAAGAAAGAGAAATTAAAACAACTCAGCAAAACTAATCATTCAATCACCCAAGTCTAACATTATAAGAAATGCTCCTTAGCCAATCTACTCCCATCTCTCCCAAGCACGGAAGAAGGACCTTTTCATCTTGGGGCCAAGTATGCTCTAACTTAGAATTTCATACTGTTTGGCTTGTTATTATCATTACTGCTGTTCTTTTCACATTTTTATAGTACTTGCATGTGTTACAACCTGATCAAACACCAACATTCAAGTGATATTATATGCCTACAAAACATGGGATACAGAATAGAAAGAATCAGAATTATAGTTCACTCAGACATTCAATGGAGAAGTGGGTGTAAATGGGCTGTGGCATACTAGCAATGAAGAAATGTGCATAAGAAGCGGCATAAAAGATATTAGAGACATATGACCGGAAGAGGATATGCACTAAATGAAGAGAAAGAATGATAGAGAACTCGTGTTCCACTAACACCCATGGAATGAGTAATCCCAGAGCAAAAATTTTTAAACCATCTCCGTATCACAGACTCCTTTGGCAATCTGATGACATCTACGCAATTCTTCTCAGTATGTTTTTTTTAACTGAAAGAAAAGCTGTATTTCAGTTGTAGGTTAATGAAAATAAAAATAAAGAAGTTTATTTATTTTTTCTCATTCATACTCATGGACTCCCTGAAATCTATCACTGGACCATTTGAGGTCAACAGACCCCAGGTTAAGAACCTCTGTCCTAAAGGAAAGAACCCCACCATATTGAATATTGAAGAGTGTCTGAGCTACCTTGGTTCTAATGTGATTGGAAAAAATAAACCCTCCTGAGGGTCACAGAAATTCAAATTTGGCTTTTATCAACATAGTTGATAAACATAAGAATGATACTTTAAACTTAGTACTAAGGATAACAGTGATAAATCTGGACTGTTTGGCTGTATTGTACTCTGCAGAGACCGTGGATAACTGCCAATAAAAACAGCTTTTATGTTAGGAAGATTTTCCAGGAAGGAATTCTTTCATTACAAGATTAAACTAAGAGAGAGATGATAGAGCCTTGACCCTAAACTGAGAAACTCCTGAGTTTCTTTAGTGCAATCTGGTAAAAGAAGCATGGATTCATCCAAAGACCATTGTTTGATTTATAGGGTGGTTAAGCAGATATCCCATGTCAGATTTTGCAAGTACAATTCCAACTAGAGAATGTATAAAAAGCCTAATGAACACCAGAGGTTATGTTCAAAACCACATGAACATCTGTAAGACACATTGCCATACATCTTAAAGTGAAATGGCCACAGTGAAGACAGTATCTATGGTAATTAGTTATTTTTCACTCAGCTGATTTTTCTTCTAGTCTACATAGCCAATGAAATAGTCTGTGGAGAACTAGGCTCCTCAAAGCCTACTCTGATCCCTTGTTATGGTGTAGAAGTAAATCTGGGCTCTTGAGGGCTGCGATAACAAAGCACAAGCTCTGGCAGGTCCTATTAGGCTGGAAAGGTTTGGGGCCTAACAATGCACTATATGTCCATGTGAAGATGAACCTAGCTAAGTTTGGAGTGGATGACCTCTATAAGACCTACCAAGGTGATGAATCTCTTCAGCTACAGAAACTTATGAAGATGATATATTAAGGGGTAAAGGATTACAACCTGTGTTGGTAAATGGGAGTAACCACATCACAGAAACAAGATTTTTGAAGTTATTATCACTTAATGGAAATAGCAGGTCCAAAGCCTCAACTGTCTATAAAGGTGAAATCTAGCTTTTCAACTCATTCTTCTAGGCAGTTATCCCTTGCATTAAGTGACAGTGAATATCCCATTCCAGAAGGGAAAATGTTCAGGTTATCAACTTGTCTGACTTCCCCAAGCCTCTCTACTGATTCAGTCCTTTGCATGTTCCCCAGGGGCTTAATTTTCCAAAGTTCTGTCTTATATTTTATAGTATCACAAACAGGAGCTCACATTTATGGTATTCTAGAGTTTAAAAACCAATTTTAGTCAATTTTCACAGTTTCTGTTATTAGTTGATAACTTATGTGAACTTGATGGAGTATTTGCAATTTTTATCCTTGGAAATAATGCTGACCTTGGACTCTGTCCCTTACTAACTTTAAGATCTAGGAGAAGTCACCCAGATCCTATGGGAGAAAAATTTAATAGTGCACACTCATAAATCAGAAACTGTACAATAACCTTGTTGCAAAGGAGAGCTTATTCAATAAAGAGAGTAAACAAAATGACATGACATTATTGTGCTGTGAGATAAATATGAAGAATTTAGAGGTCTTTAAGAAGATTCAGATAAATAAGAGTTTAGAAAAAGCACACCTGAAGAAATATATACATTGACTATAACCATATGAATGAAAAAATGACAACAAAACTCAAGTTAGCTACAAGGAACAATGCTAATACTATGTTAAAGCCTTCCTTTCTTTTCGTAAATGGCAAATTATAAAGTTATACAATTGTTCTTTTGCATGTTTTGCTTAGCAGTTAAGTGTATATATTTCTCTTTGTTCCTCTCTCTTCATTGTATTAAAATAAATCAATAACAAGATTTTTAAAATTCCTCCTGCAATGTTACTTAGCTCTTTTCTATCCGGACTGCCGCCATGGTTAAGTTCAAGGCATTAGTTTCCCAAATAGTCTCCAAACCTCCCATCTCCCTACACGACTATAATAATATCACTTCAATGACTTCTCAATGCCCACTGCACTGTGGCGTAGTAGGTAAAAACATTGGACTTGGAAAACGTAGGTCTGAATTTTATTTTTGATACTTATTAGTGTCTAGGTTTTTATATATTCTCCAGTAGGAATTATACTTGCAAAATCTTCTAACAGTGTCTTCTAATATGAAATATTCCTGTGATCTTACCTTTCCAATTTCTACTCTAATCACTCCTCCAAACAGAACTACTGGGACAACTTCATACTTTCCCCTCTCTCCACTCAAGATAACTCCCCACCCTTGTTAGAATCCTACCTATACTTCAAAGGTTCCCTCTGAAATCACTTAATGGGATTGGTTCACATTGCTTACAGGACACCTAGCATGTCCTACTTCACACTACAAAAAATAGTACATTTTAAGCACTTTCGTGCAGAACACTAATGTACACAATAGAGAAGATGTAAAGTTTTGATAAAGACAAAGCTTGGGTTACAATCAAGGAGACAAAACAGTAACAGACATCTAGAACAGGCAATATAATACAGTAGAATCACTGGACTCAGATGTAGGAGAAACCAGGGTCTATATACTACCTTTGGCACTTTGACCCTGGGGCAATCACTATACTTGTCTGTGCCTCAGTTTCCTCATTTGCAAATTGACCATAATACTTTTAGTTCTTTAGAGAAGTGAAAATATATGAAAATATTTTGTAAAATACGAAGTTAGCTATCATAATACAATTACATAATAACTGTGTAATGTTTGAGAACAAACCATTTCTTATGGAAAGGCTTTTAAAAGAAGGGTGGGATTTCAACTGGTGAAGAAAGTAGGGGAGAACTTTCCAAGTACTAGGAATAGCCTTGTGAGAGATAGCAAAAGTTAAGAATCCACAGTAAGATACTGTTAATTGATGAAGTCACTGAGAATAAGTTAGGTAATAAGAAGGCCAGCAGACTGCAGGTGGACTCAACCAATCAAAAGACAGACAGTGGCATTCAGAAAATTAGGAAGCTTTGGATAAAGGAACCAAATCTACAGTTAGCTGCAATTAGTCAAGAAAAATGATCTAGAGTTACTGGGCTTGCTTAATGAACTTCATGCATATAAGCAGACACACCCTGCATAAAATTATCCCTCCATTTTCTGATCATGGGTCCTACGTTAAAGCATGTTTGGGGAGGGGGAATCACACTAAGAGGGGGGTTATGTAATGGGCATGTAGAGAAGATGGTGACCTAAAGGAGGAGGAACCAATCAAACTCCTGGTGGGAGAACCTGTCTTGAACTAAAGGCATATAGCTCATCTGGCTTCTGCCTTGGGTGCTCTCTCCTCCTGAAATGAGGGTGGAGGTCCTCTTTGGCCAAAGTGTTCAATTCCTCTGAACTCTGCTGTAATAAAATTTCTTTGATACCTTATTGGTGTCAAGCATGTTTCTAACAGCCTGTACAAATGTACAGTTTTAAGAGTTCAAGTGCTTTTAGGGGTGTGCCTCTATGTGAGGGAATGGGAGAGACTGAACTTTTTACTTCACAGGCATTTTTTTGAGCAGAAGAGTGAGTTCCAGCAGTCCTATTTTGAGGCCTGAGAAGGAGAAGGGGAAGATCTGAAGGCCACTACTACAACAGTTCGGGGCTTCACATCCATCCAACGAAAGCCTACCTGTAAGGGCACCTGGCCAGCTCCCCTGGGGCTGCCCTCCTCCCCACCACATCGAGAGCAGAGGCACTCCATTCCTTTGCTCATCTGACCCCCCTCAGCCTTGGCACTCTGCCTCCAGACTGGATTGCTCTGCTTGGAATCTAGACTCTATCCTGCCAGACCCAGACCACGCTTCCCATCTCACCCAGTCAACCTCCAGGGTCTCAAGTCCTTCGTGGAGCTGGCATAGGTCCTGCTGGAGGATGGACAGCCGTTTCCACTCTCATGTCTACATTTCTCTTTTGTTCACCAATAATAATAAGCAATTCCACATTGTTGCTGCTGCTGCCATAGCCACGGGCATGACAAATCAACTATCCTGTCAGTCATTCTAGCCTTTATCCAAGGCTTACTTTGTGCCGGAACCATAGGAATGTGTATAACGCAGAGCATGTGCGCTCCGGTGCCAGCGGAGCTCCTTGAGGAGGGGCTCATCACTTAGGTTTCTCCGAGTGTTAGTATCTCTGTCTGTGAAACGAGAATAGAGCCGGAGCAGTTCTCCCCCATACCCTGATAAAGAATGCACCACTTCTGAACGGTAAAAGACTGGAAAAACGAATGTGTGAGTGGGTGTGTGACATTATTCTGGGGGACCTGCTAGGGCAGTGCGAAGGGCAGGCCCAGAAGTTACGGGAAGGACGTCAATGAGGACCTGGCCGGGGGTACAAATGCGAGCTCCGGGGCTCCCCTCGGAGTCCCACAGACGCAGGGCCGCGAGGTGGCGCAGGGGAGAGAACGTCGGGCCCGGCCCTGAGTTCGGATGCTCCGGCGACTCCGAGCAAGTCCAGGACCTGGCCGGTCTCCTCACCTGTACAGTGAGGACTGTAACGATGCCCCCCCCACCCCCCCGGGATTGCTGGGCATCATGGTTAAGTGATCGCTAGAATGCTGGCGGTAAGGATAATAACTAGAACAGGTGTTGGTGTCCCCGGCATACAGCTGGCGCTTAATAAGCGCTTGCAGGTTGGTTTGTTGAAGCGCAGAGGTCGCAGGGACACATCCCTTGCCCCGGCGGGCGGCAAGGTCCCGGTGCTGGTCGGGAGGACAGACCGGGTCGCCTCCGCGGCTTTTCTCCGAGACTCTCTCGCCTCACCCGCCCCGGGGCGCGGCCCTTCCGCGCAGCGCCCGGTCCCTACAAGCCGCCCCGCCCTTCCCCGGCGGCGCTGACGAGGGAGTGGGCGGGAGGCACCGCCCCCGGCTCTGAGGACCCCCCCCCACCCCGCGTGACCCCGACCCCGACTGCCGCCCCGACGGCCCGCCTCACTTACCTCGAGGAGCCGGGCGGCCTGAGCTCAGCCCCGGACCCGTTCCGGAAGAAGGCCGCCGGCTCAGAGGCTACAGCGGCGGCGGGGACCTTGCGGCCCGGGGTGTCTTACTCACTGCCTGGGATATGGCTTCACCGCAGCCACGCTCAACTCGCCTCCCGAAGGGGATGCCTGAACAGAGCAAAGGTCTCCAAGGGCCTCGAGCGCACTCCATCCCGAGGCAGAGGCTGTGGGGCTGTCACTCGTATGGCTCCCTGCGTTCAGGCGCCAGAGGCTGCCCGTTCGAAAGTTCCGGCCCCTCTCCCGCCAAGGCCCCGCTCGGGGGCGGGGCGAAGACAGCCCGGGAGGCCGCCTGACCTGGGGGCGGGGCGAGCTCAGAGGGCTGAGAGGGGAGGGGCTCCCACTCGTGCGGCTCGAAGAGAGGGCACCCTGGCCCGGCCCTTGGGAAGGCTGGGGAAAGAGGGAGGAAAGGGGGCGGGGATTGGGCGTGCCCTCGGACGGGGGAGGGGCGCTTGTGGCTAGGGGGTGAGAGAGTAGGGGAGAGAGCGGGAAGATGGCAGCGCCGGACGAGGAACCGCAAGCTAAAAAGCCGAAAGTGGAGGCGACGCCGCACTTAAGGTGAGTGCCGCCGGGCGGGGAGGGGGTGCACGTGGGGGCCTGGAAGAGCCGGGCCGCGGAGCCGCCCCGCGAGGCCCCTACCGGCTCGGAGCCAATCAGCGCGGCCGTGCGAGGGGAGCGGGGGGGGGGGCCAGGGTCGGCCCCACGTGGGCGCCTCGCGCTGCCTCCAGTCCGGCCCGGCGCAGCGGAGCGCGCTCCTGGGGTCCTGGGCGAGGTGTGCTGAAGGGCGAGAGGACGGAACGGGCATCGCCAGGTCGGCGTGTGTGCAGACCCCGGCCCGCGCGAGCGGAACGAAGTCCGGTGGTGTTCGGCTGCTGGAGCCTCTAGTTAGACATTTATCTCCGTTGTAATTATGCTCCTTGTAAAAGAAGTTACTTATTCGTCCGCTCCTCGGTAATAAACGGAACGCTGGCATCCCAGAGCTTCTCGACTTTGAAATCCATAGGCACGCGATGAC
This sequence comes from Bettongia penicillata ogilbyi, assembly GCA_023548195.1. Taxonomy (NCBI): domain Eukaryota; kingdom Metazoa; phylum Chordata; class Mammalia; order Diprotodontia; family Potoroidae; genus Bettongia; species Bettongia penicillata. The sequence goes on from JAJHZJ010000027.1 coordinate 10,506,960, forward strand.
AGCTTGATTTGGAGCTGAAAACAGGCCCTTCCGACTGTTAAGAACTATCCCATTAAGGCCCATACGTGTGGGTGCGCGTGCGTGTGAATGAGAAGAGACTGTATAGATGCCACCCCACCACGTACCCTTCTCCACCCATTCTCTCTCCAGTAAGAAAAAGGCAAAACTGTGAACATGCAAACTTGTGGGCTAGAAAATACTTCCAAGCAGAGAGGGCTGTTCTACTCCCGACTACAGGGGACCTTGGCAAGTGTCTTACTTTTCCGGAGCGTCCCCATTCAGTAGCCAGGATACAGGAATGCATCCTGCTTCCTCAAGAGATAGGGTCAAACGAGATCAATGGGAAAGCTCTTGGAAACTGTAGATCTCACAAATGTATTTGTTGTTCCTTGGTGTGGGAATCTTTGGGACCCCTATTTGGGGTTTTCTTTGCCAAGATGCTGGAGTGGTTTTCCATTTCTTTCTCTAGCTTAGTTTCACAGATGAGGAAACTGAGGCTTACATCGACTTGCACAGGGTCACACAGCAAGTGAGTGTCTGAAGGTTGGATTTAAATTCAGGAAGATGAGTATTCCTGACTCCAGACCAGGCACTCTATCCACTTGAGCCAAAGGGGAGGGGATAATGTTAAATGATTCATTTTTGCGGGCTTTGAGGGTGATTTTGAAAACTAATAGGAGGTGCTTAATAAATAGTCATTGATTGATTCAGTATAGGGTCATTGGAAAAGAACGCTGAACCTGGAATTATTCAAATCCCCCATATTGAATACTGGTTCTTCACTGGGCAACTCTTTCAACTTTTCTGGTCACAGTTTCCTCATTCACAAAATGAGGAGGGGTGGACTAGGTGACCTCCTATGGATCTTTCCACCTTTAAGGCCTTTTGACCTGTGCTTTTAGTGATATTTTTGATTACCTTAAAAGTGGGTTCTTAACATTTTTGTTGTGTTGTTGCCTCTTTGGCAATCTGGTGAAGCCTGTGAACCCCTCTCAGAATGATGTTTTTAAATAACTGAAAGCAAATGCTGAATTACAGTTGGAGGTTAGTGAAAATAAAGACTTAGGTTTTTTCCCCCCATTGAACATTTTAGTTGGGGAGGTCTGTGGACCCCAGGTTAAGAAGCCTTGCCTTAGGTGATTTCCTATGCCTAGTGTACACCCAGGAAGAAATTGCCACCATCCTGCAGTGTTTTTAAAAAAGGATTTGGCCAAATACATATTCATAAATCTGATATTCTAATTATATTAGGTTGTGGGTGGTCTGGTCTTTTTCATATTGTTCAGGGTAGTGCTTCTACGCTTGTAAAGCCTTTTTGCGTATGTGGCTAACCCTTATTTTTTTAGTTCTCATCTCACATGCCTGGCAATGACACCAAATCCTTATGACAGTTACACATAAATCCACCAGACAAAGTTTACAAAGGCCATACCCTGGCTCCTGTGCCCAGCCCTTGTCATGCAAAAATAAGAAACAAACTTTGAACTTGATTGTGAAAGTGCAGTTTGTTTCCACCACCTGTGTGTTCTCACTATGAAGGTAATAAAGAACTTTTTGTGGGGAAGTTCACCTTCAGCTTGCTTTTTTTCAAATCTACATCAGGGTTTCATCTTGTCAAGTTTTTTGATGTCATTGTAGTGTGGGAGTTTGCAAATGGTGTCATATGCTCTTAATGCCCTCATTGCTCTGGATTATACTGCTCACTTCCAAAGGGCGACTTCTCTGTGTCACTCCCTCTAAACTACCAGTGATCTCAGTATTCTTTTGACTCAGTGCCTTGGCACTAGTATGCTATTTCCTCTCCACCTTGGCCTCCTGGCTTCCTACGAGATTCAGCAAAAATCTCACCTTCTACAGGTGGCTTTTTCCATCTCTCTCCCCCAAACCCCCTGGTGCCTTCTTTCTGAATCCATCTTAGATGTCCATGGTTGTTTAGAAGGTGAGCTCCTTGAGGGTAGACTTGTTCTTGTCTTTCTTTGTGTTTAGCATAGTGCTTAACCAAAACTTGCTAACTGTTTATTGCCAAATAAAATGACCTCTTATTGGTCCTCATTTTTCTTGACCTCTCTGTAGTATATGACACTTCTGACTGAACACTTCCTCCTGCTGAAGATTGTTTCTTGTAGGTTTTTTTGACAGTGTCTCTCTTGGTTCTTCTGTCCTTATGATCCTTTCTTAGTCTCTTTTGCTTGATCTTTATTATCCATGTCACACCCACTCTTCTGCTAGGTGGGGTTGTAGGGAATTTCAGCCTCAAGTGAGACCCTTTGACTGAATCCAGACTTCACAGAACAAATCACCTTAATAAAATGATTTGATCTGTAAAACTGGGACTCAGTTACAAGCACCCAAGGACCTAGAGGGCCACAAGTTCCCTACTCTTGCTTTAGGCTCTGTCTTTCCTTGACCTCTTCATTTCACCGGGACTGGTTAATGCTCATGTTAATCTCTTCCTTCTGTTGTTCATCTTCCACTTATCTTGTATGGATCTTGTTTCTACCTAGTTGTTCACATAGAGACTCCCCCATTAGATCTTGAATTCTTCGAGAACAGGAACTGGTTTTGGCCATTCCTTTGTATCTCTAGAGCTTCTCTGACCATGGTATGCACCTAAATGCTAGTTGACAAAGTTGTCCACCTACTCTTTTCTCTTATTTCTCTCTCATTTGGTGATCTTATCAGCTCCTCAATGATATGTTCCAAACTGGAACTAAATCTCTTTTCCTCTCACACACACTCCACTTCCAAACTTCACCATTACTGTCAAGGGCACCCTCATTTTCCCAGTCACTCAGGCTCCTGACCACAGCGTCCCTCTTGACTTGCACTTCCACTTACCTTACCTATCTAGGCATTTGCCAGGTCTTATAATTTTTTTCTCTATAACATTTCAATAATTACAACATAGAAAATGAATTTCCTAGGTATAGGTCTGACTTTGCCTCTCTTCTCCCTAACCCTTTCATAAATTCCAGTGGCTCCCTGCTACCCCAGGACAGATGTGAAGCCCTTTGACATTTGAAGCTCCTAACAACCAGGTTCCTCCTTACCTTTCCAGTCTTCTTCCTTCCTGCTTCCCTCCATATACCCTACAATCTAGTCATCCTGGTCTGCTTGCTATTCTTGGAATGTGAAGCCCCATTTCCCATCCCCATGCCTTTGCACTGGCTAGCCACCATGCCTTGGGTGCTCTTCTTTCCAAACTCCAATTCTTGGGATCCCTGATTTTCTATAATACCCAGCTTAAGTTCCACTTTATCTCTTTTCTCCCTAGCTGCTAGTGCCATTTCCTCTAAGGATACCTTGCATCTCTGTTCTAAACTTGTACGTATTGGAGTGTGTGTGTGTGTGTGTATATGTGTATGTGTGTGTTTTCTCTCCTCCATTAGAATATGAACTTGAGAGCAGGATTATTTTTGCTTTTGTTGGGGGCAGGGAGGGAACAAGTATTTTTTAAGGAACTAGTATGTTGCAGGCACTGTTAAATGCTTTCAAAATATCTCCTTTGCTTGTTAAAGTAACATGGGAGGTAGGTGCTATTATTATCCCCATTTTGTAGTTGAGGAATTTGAGGCAGAAGTTAAGAGATTTGTCCAAGGTCACACAGAGGATAAATATCTGAAACCACAATGGAACTCACATCTTCCTGACTTCAGGCCCAGCAGCTCAATCCAGCCTCCGCTTCTTTGTATTCCTAGAGCTTGGCACAGTGATAGATGCAATAGTAAGCACCCAATAAAAACTAAGTGGTGAAGTGGATAGAGTACCAGGTCTAGAGCCAGGAGCATCTGAGTTCAAATCCAGCTTCAGACGCTTACTTGCCTGTGTGACCCTGGGCAAGTCACTCAACCCTGTTTGCCTCAGTTCCTTAGCTGTAAAATGAGAAGGAAATGACAAACCACTCTAATATCTTTGCCAAGAAAACCCCAGGTTTTGTCAATGAAGAGCGGGACATAACTCTTGAAAACAACTGAATAACAAAATAAAAGCTTGTTGATTGATCGTCAAGATGAAGATCTTCACTCTTTGCTTCCAAAGGTTTCACTACATCCTAACTTATTTCCCTTCCCTTATTGCCTGTTCTCCTTTCCACTTTGCTAAACTTAGCGTGTCATTGCCTGGTCATGTCTAGTCTACTCCTTTCTCCCTGGAGGCTCCCAGATTCCTCTTCTGCTTGAAATGATCTCCTTGATTCACCCTGCCAAATAAATCTTTCTTTAAACAGTCTCTTGAAATCCTACCTCTTCCCCAGGGCATTTCCCATCTAATAATAAATAGCTGGTATGTGTGTATATGTCTGTGTGACCCTGGGGATATCCCTTAACCTCAACGTGTCCCAACCAACTTTAATACTCTCAGTTGCAGAACAGTTTTTGAACTACTTTGGTAGAGGGAATTTCCTCATCAGGAGTTGACTATACTGGTGAAATCTTGTTCTAGTCACATTCATGTCCATACAAATGTTTGCAAAGCACTTTGTGTCCACTCCTTTGCATCTCGCAACCACTCTGTGAGGTAGGCACCCTAGTTTACAGAAGAGGAAATTGAAGATAAGAGTGGTCAAGTGACTTGACCAGGGTCACAGAGTTAAGTGGCAGAAGTGGCCTTTGCTCCCAGGTATCTCACCTGGCCCATATAACACCCATTCTATTTTGCTGTGCTGCCTTTAATGAAAAGACAGGAGTTTTGACTCTCTCTAAAATTTGCCCCTTCTAAATCCTTCCTTGTGATTCAACATCCCACAATTTTCTCTTTGCTTCTATGTAATATTTGAAAACTTAATTCGAGTGTGTTTGTTTTTCAATATCCTTTTATATGTCTTTCACTGTTCTGAGTCAAGTTCTGTGCAGCTGAAACTTAATTCATTTTCCACAACATGCCCTGTAATTCCATGTGTAGAGAGGTACTGACATGCTTTTAATGATGAAAATAGAAGATTAGATTGATGTATTTTTAAAAAATCCCTTTATTTAAAGGAGAGACCACATTGGCCAGTCCTACTTCCGTTCCAGTGAACTTGACATTTGAGGGTAAGGAATGCTGAGAGAGCTCTCAGAAGATGGATGGTTTATCAGTTGGCATCTTGCTTGACAGTTAAGCGGTGGCCTTCAGGCTTACATGAATTTGAGAAAATGGTTCATAAAGACAGAAGGCTGGTGGTATTAGGTGGTATAATCGTATCCTGTTAGCTGGTAAATCCAGTAGAGGAAATGTGCAGATGAATTTACTAGGTGTAAATATAGCTGACGAGGGAAGAATTTTATTATTTCTACCTTGGGTGTGACTGATTAATGCAAGCTATGTAGGTAGGCAAGGCAAGTACACTCACTGGGTTGTCCAAGTGACTTTCACCTTGGTCAGATTGTGCATTTAGAGTAGAATCTGAATTGCCCTGGATAGAAAAGAAAGCTCTTGAAAGGTTACTGAAGAATTAAACATTTGAGGGTCTAATGACCAGGCAGTGGGTGGCATGTCAGGGTGGATAGAAGGCTGAATTTGAAGTCAGAAAAAACTTGATTTAAATTCATGCTCAAATAATAACTAAGCTGTGTGATTCCTTTTTTGGAACCCCAACATTATAATTTGTGAAATGGGGATAATACCAGCATCTATCTCACTAGTTTTTTTTTTCTTTTCTGCAATTTATTTTTTTTATAAACACTACTTTATTTTTTCCAATTACATGTAAATATAGTTTTCAAAATTCATTTTATAAGATTGAGTTCCAAATTTTTTCCCTCCTCCTCCCCCCTCCCCACTCTCCAAGATGGAAAGCAATCTGATACAGGTTATAAATGTGCAGTCATGTTAAACATATTTTCACATTACTCATCTTGTATAGAAAGAAACAGAACAAAAGGGAAAAACCATGAAAAAAAACAGAGTGAAAATAGTATGCTTCAGTCTGCATTCAGACTCCATAGTTCTTTCTTGGGATGTGGATAGCATTTTCCATCATGAGTCTTTTTGTATTGCTGAGAGGAGCTAAGTCTGTCATAGCTAATCATCGAACAATGGTGCCATTATTGCATACAACATTCTCCTGCTTCTGCTCCTTTCACTCAGCATCAGTTCATGTAAGTCTTTACAGTTTTTTTCTGAAAACTCCCTGCTTGTCATTTCTTGTAGCACAATCTGTCTATAAAGCACTCTGTCTGTAAGCCACTTAAAAATGTGTATAGTAATTAATGGAGTAAATATTTGGTACCCTTTATTAAATTGTGTAATACTTCTGATCTGCCATCAATAGTAGGGAATATGCTACAGCATGCACTGAACTAGATATACTCTTAATTGTGTGACATGCATTTTGTGAAATAATATGTATGACCTCGGGGATTAGTGAGACAGCTTGTTGAATCACATGGACATCAAATTAGTATTCTTGGATTTTAGGGCACTCTACACAACCAGTAGCTACAAAAATACAAAAGAATACCTTATATAAGTTAATTCCAAATTTTGATTTAATAGTTCTTTTATTACTCTTCGTAATAGGCTAGTAGGACTGAGTAGAACTGAGACCTTTTAAACAAATAGGTTATTTATAACCTTACCATCAAGTACTGGGTTCTTAAAAAATAAAAATTATTCTTTGATTTCCTACTGAGGCTCAGAGAGCTTCAGCGACTTACCCAAGTCATGTAGAGCCAGGATTTGAACCCAAGTCTTATGATTCCAAGTCCATTGCTCATGACATAAAACGATATGGCCTTTCAATCCTCTGGGATTTATCTCATTTCTTTTTGAGCTCAGTTTCTCTAATCAGTCTTGAGGTACAAAGGCCCTCCTTCTGGCTTCTCCACTGAGGAGAGCTGGTGTTAGACCTCAAACCACCTCCTTGAAAACCCTAGGAAGGTCTTGAGTTTGAGTATATAGAGAAACAGTTCTAGGCCTCTGTCTCCTTCCTGAGTTTGTGCAATCAGATTGTGTATCCTCTCCAGTGCTATCTGCTTGACTTAACAATTATTGTCACTGTAATAATAACTCAAATTTTCTAACACTTTAGGATAAGCACTTTTTTTTTTTCAACTGTGTGAGGTGTGCAAAGTCACATGTTTGAAGAGCAGAAGAACTAAAATTAGAACCCCTGGTCTCGTGGTTACTAATTGAATACTTTTAATGGTGGGATTTAGTTAAAACATGGTTTCATTAATTGGATTGAGGCAACATGGTATAGTGGAAAGTTCTGTTTTGAGCTTAAGAGTCAAGAGAGAAGTGAGTTTAAATCCTGGCCTTCATACTACCTATGTGACTGTTATAAATCACTGAAACTTTTTGAGCCTCAGTTTCCTCATCTGTATAATGGGAATAATACCTGAAGTACCTCTTCTCTAGAGGGTTGTCGTGAGATTCAAATAAGATAATATATGTAGAGTGCTTTGAAGGATAAAAGGCTATATAAATGTCAGCTATGACGAACTTATCAGCTTCCTCAAGTTCAATTTTAATTCAGGTCTTCCTGACTCCAGGCCCAGGTGTCTGTGCACTGGCTCCACTCAGTGAAGATCAGGTAAAAGGTCAAAGGCTGGAGAGTTGATAACCCAGAGAGTGTTCTAGACTGTAGTTCTCTTTTCCTTTGTTCTTTTAACTAACGACCAGTCACCGACTTGTTCAGATAGGTTCTTCCTTTGGAGGAAGCTCTTCAGCTACCTCACTAATGATCATGGGTTCATAGATTTAGAACTGGGAAGGACCCACAATATTATCAAAGCCAGTGGTTCTCAAACTTTTTGTTTTCATGATCCCTTTACACTCTTAAAATTTTTTGAGGACCCTAAAGAACTTTTGTTTACGTGGTTTATGTCTAGGCATGTGCTGGAGTCATCTCATATAAGCTCTGATTGTTAAATTTTCAGTGTGAGCATTTACATCTCTGTGTTTGGCAGACACTACAAATAAGAGCTTGATTTATTGTTTTGTTGATTGTCTAGACTGAAAAAAGTGATAGAGAAAATTTTGATGATGCTAATTAAACTAAAAAAAGTGTCATGCATAAATTCTTTTCCAGAGAGCTAGTTAAAGATTTACCAGTGTACCTCTGTCTTAGAAATTTAAAATGATAAAATTAAAAAATGCTTATTAATTCATTTAAAAATAACAGTGGGGCAGGGCAGGGCCAAGATGGCAGAGTAGAAAAACGCACATACTATAACTCTTCCCCACAGCCCATAAAATACCTATAAAAAGTGACTTGCAACAAATTCTAGAGCAGCAGAAGCCACACAACCACAGAATGAAAGAGATTTCCAGCCAAAGGTAACCTGGAAAGCTGACAGGAAAAGTCTATCTCATGGGATGCTGAGCAGAATGTAGTGCAGGCCTGGTTGGGCAGCACCGGGAAGAACAGGACCAGAACAGGCCTCTGGGGCAGAATCCCCAGCAGGAAGGGTCTCAGATCCCTCAACTCACAAGCACCAAAGAAAGCTTCAAAGATCAGTGAGAGGGCTTTCCCAGCTGAGTAAGAAGGGAGCAGGGCCTCCCCCGCCACCTCCCCAGCATGAGCCCTAGGCAGTAGTGGCAGCAGCTGCAGCAGGGTAGCAGTGCATGGCAGTGGCTAAATCAGGCAGCAGCTTCCATCATGGGAGTGGTTCAGCTTAGGGCCCCTGGAAGAATTGAGCAGCTGTCCTGAATCTCAGTCCTGAGCACAGTCCTGGGGTGAGGAGGAATGCTAGGACCCTCCTCTTGACAAAGGATTCAGAAGTCAAGTAGCTGGCTGGGAAAATTCCCAAAGATGGAAAAAAAATAAGACCATAGAAGGTTACTTTCTTGGTTATATTTCCTTCCATCCTTTCAGATAAGGAAGAATAATGCATACTGTCAGAGGAAGTCAAGGCTTATGCATCCAGTACCTCCAAAACGAATATGCAATGGCTCAGGCCATGGAAGAGCTTGAAAAGTGAGTCAACAGCTTGCTAAAGGAGACCTAAAAAATGCTGAAGGAAATAACACCTTTAAAAATATTGGAAAATTGGAAAAGAGGGCCAAAAAGTCAGTGAGGAGAAGAAAGCTTTAAAAAGCAGAAACAGCCAAAGGGAAAAGGAGGTTCAAAAGCTCACTGAAGAAAATAGTTCTTTAAAAATGAGAGTGGAGCTGAGGGAACTTAATGACTATATGATAAACCAAGAAATTATAAAACAAAACCAAAAGAATGAAAAAGTAGAAGATAATGTGAAATATCTCATTGGGAAAACAACTGACCTGGAAAATAGATCCAGGAGAGACAATTTAAAAATTATGGAACCACCTGAAAGCCATGATCAAAAAAAGAGCCTAGACATGAAATTATCAAGGAAAACTGCCCTGATATTCTAGAACCAGAGGGCAAAATAAATATTGAAAGAATCTACCAATCACCTCCTGAAAGATCCAAAAAGAAAAACTCTTAGGAATATTGTGGCCAAATTTCAGAGTTACTAGGTCAAGGAGAAAATATTGCAAACAGCTAGAAAGAAGCAATTCAATATTGTGAAAATATGATCAGGAAAACACAGGATCTGGCAGCTTCTACATTAAGAGATCGAAGGGAATGGAATAGGATATTCCAGAAGTCAAAGGAACTGGGACTAAAATCAACAATCACCTACCCAGCAAAACTGAGTATAATACTTGAAGGGAATAAATGGTCATTCAATGATATAAAAGACTTTCAAGCATTCTTGATGAAAAAACCAGAACTGAAGAGAAAATTTGACTTTCAAACACAAGAATCAAGGGAAGCATGAAAAAGTAAACAGGAAAGAGAAATCATAAAGGACTTTCTAAAGCTGAACTGTTTGTATTCCTACATGGAAAGATAATATTTGTAACTCTTGAGACTTTTCTCAGTATTTGGATAGGTGGCGGGATTACACACACACACACACACATACACACACACACACACACACACAGCACAGGGTGAGTTGAATAGAAAGGGATGCTTTCCATAAAAAAATATAAAATTAAGAGGTGAGAGAGGAATATATTGGGAGGAGAAAGAGAGAAATGGAATGGGGCAAATTATCACTCATAAGAGAGATAATAAAAATCTTTTTCAGTGGAGAAGAAAAGGGAGGAGGTAAGATGGGAAAAGTGAAGCTTACTCTCTTTACATATGGCTTAAGGAGAGAAAAACATTCTCACTAAATTTGGTATGAAAATCTACCTTACATTACAGGAAAGTAGGGGAGAAGGGGACAAGTGGGGTCAGGGGGCTGATAGAAGGGAGAGCAAATAGGGGAAGGGAGTAACTAGAAGTAAACACTTTTGGGAAGGGGCAGGGTCAAATGAAAGAATTGAATAAAGGAGGGACAGGGTAGGATGGAGGGAAATATAGTTAGTCTTATACAACATGACTATTATGGAAGTCTTTTGCACAACAACACATATATAGCCTGTATTGAACTGCTTACCTTCTCAGTGGGGATGAGTGGGAAAGGAGGAAAGGAGAGAAGTTGGAATTCAAAGTGTTAGAAATGAATGTTGAGAATTATTGTTGCACATAACTGGGAAATAAGAAATACAGGTAATGGGGTATAGAAATCTATCTTGCCCTACAAGAAAAGAGAGAAGATGCAGATGAGAGAAGGGTGGGGTGTGATAGAAGGGAGGGCACATTGAGGGAAGGAGTAATCAGAATGCAAGGTGTTATGGGGTGGGGGAAGGGGAGAGATGGGGAGAAAAATTGGAACTCAGAATTTTGTGGAAATGAATGTCATAATCTAAAAATAAATTTAAATAGATAAATAGATAAAACACCTCCAAAAAATAACAGTGACATACTCATTGCATGTTAACATGAATAATATTTTTAAGAAAAGCAACTAGAGTTTCCAAAACAAAAAAAATTGTTTTACATGTTTTTGGAGAGCAATTTGGAGCTATGCCCAAAGGGTTATCAAATCTCTATGATGTCTGGCTTAATGGAAGACAGCTTCTTGGATCTGCTTATATCTACTTCTGCATTCAGTTTGTTGTGATGTATATTTTTGTTGGAAGTATATGAAGAAAATCTGTCCTCTCACAGAAGTGTGGCTGGAAAAGGGAGGGGTATTTTAATGGGCAAATCTTAGTATTAATATGAAAATAGCTTTGATTTTGGGGACCCACAGGGATTCTCAGACTGCGCTTTGAGAACTCCAGGTCTAAGCTATCATTCTATATCTCTCAACCAAACTTTTTTTGTAAAAAAAAAATTACTTGTAAAAATAATTTTAAACACTCATTTTTAAAAATTTGGAGTTCTACATTCTCTCCCTCCCTTTCCCCAATTGCCCCTCTGCTCCCTGAGATGGTAAGCAATTTGATAGGTTATAAATGCGCAATTATATAAAACATATTAACATGTTAGTCATGTTGTAAAATAAGAGACAGACCAAAAACAAAACAAAACAAAGCCATGAAATACATAAAGAAATTGAAAAAATAGTATACTTCAATCTGCACTCAGATGCCATCATTTCTTTCTGTGGATGTGGATAGCATTTTTCATTATGAAGTTTTTGGAATTTCTTGGATCATTGTATTGCTGAGAATAGCTAAGTCATTCACAGTTAATCATCATATAGTAATGCTGTTACTGTGTACAATGTTCTCCTGCTTCTGCTCACTTCATTTTCATCAGTTCATGCAAGTCTTTCCATGTTTTTCTGAAATTATTCTGCTCATCATTTGTTATATAATACAATAGCATTCTATTACAATTATATATTACAATTTGTTCAGCCCCTCCTCAAGGAAAATTGCCCTGATATTCTAGAACCAGAGGGCAAAATAAATATTGAAAGAATCTACCAATCACCTCCTGAAAGAGACCCAAAAAGAAAAACTCCTAGGAATACTGTTGATACATTCATGTACATCCCCTCAGTTTCCCCCAACAGTAGTCAATGACTATAGCAGTCTACTGTTTGATAAACCCAGGGATCCCATATTCTGGGATAAGAATTTACTATTTGAAAAAATATGCTGGGAAAACTGAAAAATAGTGTGGCAGAAACTGAGCATAGACCAATGCCTGACACTGTATACTAAAATAAAGTCCAAATGGGTATAGTTATAAAAGCTAATACTATAAACAAATCAGGGGAGCAAGGAATAGTTTATTTATCACATTTATGGAGAATTAGAGGACTTTATGACCAAACAAGGGATAGAGAACATTATGAAATGCAAAATCTATAAATATAAAATTTAATGTAATTTTGATTATATTACCATTGAAAAATTTTTACACCAACAAAGCCAATGCAACCAAGATTAGGAGGGAAGCAGAAAACTGGGAAAGAATTTTTACAACTAGTGTCTAAAGGCCTCATTTCTAAAATATATAGAGAAGTGAGTCAAATTTATAAGAATACAAGTCATTCCCCAATTGATAAATAGTCAAAGGATATGAACAAGTGGTTTTCAGAGAAAGAAATTAAAATTATTTACAGTCATATGAAAAAATGCTCTAAATCACTGTTGATTAAAGAGATGCAAATCAAAACAACTCTGAGGTACCACATCACACCTATCAGATTGGCTAATATGACAAAACAGGAAAATGATAAATGTTGGAGAAGACATGGGAGATTTGGAACACTAGTTCATTGTTGGTGGAACTGTGAGCTGATCCAACTATTCTGGAGAGCAATTTGGAACTGTGCCCAGTGGACTATAAAAATGTGCATACCCTTTGACTCAGTATTACTGCTTCCAAGGTTGTATCCCAAAGAGATCATAAAAATGAGAAAAGGATCCACATGTACAAAAAATATTTATAGCAATTCTTTTTGTGGTGGCCAAGAACTAGAAATCTAGGGGATGCCCCTCACCTGGTGAATGGGTGAACAAGTCATGGTATATGAACATAGTGGAACAGTATTGTGCTATAAGAAATGAGAACAGGCGGACTTCAGAAGTACCTGGATAAACTTATATGAACTGATGCTCGGTAAGGGAAGCAGAACCAGGAGAACATTTTACACCCATAATAGCCATAGTATGTGAGGATTGTTTTTGATAGACTTAGTCCTTCACAGCAGTGCAAAGATCTAAAACATTTCCAAAAGACTCATGGTGCAAAATGCCATCTATAGCCAGAGAAAGACCTATATGAGGTCAGAATTCAGAATGAAGCACACAATTTTCTCTTTTTTTTATATTTGTTTTTGTTTAGTTTTACTTATGCTTCCTTCCATTCCTTTTAAATCTTCTATGCAACATGACTAATAAGAATGTATGTGTAGAGCCCATGTAAGATTGCATGCTGTCTTGGGGATGGGGAGAAAATTTAAAACTTATGAAAGTGATTGTTGAAAGTTGGAAACAAATAAATAAATAAATTTGGAGGAAAAAAAATCATAAATTTTTTCCCCAGCTTTCTGCTTTCCTTCTAATTTGGTTGTATTGATTTTTTTTTGTGTGAACACTTTTAAATGTAAAGTAATCAAAATTATCTTTTTTTACATCTTGTACTGCTTTCTATCTCTAGTTTGGTCATAAATTCTTCCTTTCTCCATCGATTTGACAGGTAAACTATTCCTTGCCTTCCTAATTTGTGTATGATATCCCTCTTTATGTTTAAATCATGTACCCATTTTGACCTTATCTTGTCATGTAGTGTAAGATGTTGGTCTATACCTGGTTTCTGCCCTACTGTCACCTTTTCTTCACTCACACAGCTATCACCTTAGTTCAGCCCCTTACTGACTCTTTCTTAGACAATTACAGCAGCCTTCTAGTTGGTCTGTGGCATCTGAGGTGTCTTGAGATGGTCCATACTCTGATTTGTTCTCTACGCAACTCCAAAGTAAAAGTCTTAAGATAAAGATCTGATCATGTCACTCAGTAAACTCCATACCAAACATAACTCTGTTACCAGTACAATAAGTTATAAACTCTTTTGTTTATTTCTTAAAGTCCTGCCCAAACAAGCCCTATCCTACCTTTCCAATCTTATTACATATGACTTTCCTTTATATAAACTATGGTCCAGTCAATTTGGTCACTTACTTGTCTTCACATATAGCATTGCATCTCCTGTCTCTGTGGTCTCTGGGCTGTTGATTTGGCCAGGAATGCATTCCCTCCTCATAGCCACCTGTTAGAATCCTTAACTTCCATCAAGTCTTAGCTCAAGGGACATGGGAAGTCTTTCCTGACCCCTCTAGTTTCTAATACCTTCTGTTTTAAATTGTTGTGTCTATAATTTTCATGTTTTGTGTATATATGTGTGTGTATACATGCGTATACATACATATGCATGCACATATATACACAAAACATACTGTACCTGTTGAGGATACCTGTTGAGCTGATAACTCCATTGATGGGCCAACATGGGCATACTGTAGCTCCTCCATAGTTTTGTAAACTCAAGAGTGGGAATTGTTTTAGTTTTATCTTTGTAATTATTGTTTTTATACTTGAAGTCAATAGTCATCAAGATTTTATTATGCATTTCTTATGTGTCAGGCATAGTGCTAAGTTCTAGGAATATAAATGTAGACAAAAAGAAAGATAGCTCTTACTCTCAAGGACCTTTCATTCTGTTAGGGGAAGACAATACGTAGAAGGGAGCTCAAGGCAGCAGAGGGCAGGAAAGGTACCCAGCTTGGGCCATGAAGAAGTCAAGAGTCAAGAGCAGACTCCAGAGAAGAGTGAAGGAGTAGGCAGGGGCTGGGCTGGGCATTTGCTGAAAATGGAGATTCTGGGAGGAGCTCATTGGCCAAAGGTTGGGTCACACTGAAGGAATCTTGCAGGGTGAGAGCAGTCCTGGAGAATGAAGTCTGAGTAAAGCAGATTGCGTGAGGAAGAAGAGGGGAAGAGACTCACCTTAGAGCATAAAGATAATAGTGTAGAACTGGGATTTAATAAGACAGGTCCTCTCGTATGACAAAATGATTTTCACTGTGTTGTTCAGTTGTTCAGTAGTATCTGACTCTTCCTGACCCTGTGGACCATAGCATGCCAGTACTGTCCATGCAGTTTTTCTTGGTAAAGATATTGGAGTGTTTTGCCATTTCCTTCTCCAGTAGATTAAGGCAAACAGAAATTAAGTGATTTTCCAAAGGTCAAACAGTTAGTAAGCATCTAAGGCTGGATTTGAACTTGGGTCTTCCTGACTTCAGGCCCAGCGGTCTACCTGTTGAATCACCTAACTATCAGTTTTCATCGTACCATTGCTGATTTGCCCCGATTTGGGCCCAGTATCTGTGGATGGCCCTATCCTCCCTAGAAGCTGACCACTTATGTCAGTTTTCTTGTCTCTTCCCATTTTCAGACCTCTTAGGAACCTACTCAACAAGGTCCTATTGTTTGCCTGAGGTATTCCTTCAAATTGTAGCTTGTTAGCAGGGCAGAGATTCTGACAGGTGACTGAACAGTCTTAAGCTGACAGAAGTGAGTAGTTTTACCAGGCTCTCTCTGGTGACCCCACAATCCTGTCTTGCAATTTAAACAGCTCTGCGTTTGAGGAGATAGGTTTGGATGGTGCAACCAGTGAGGAGAAAAATCTTTCCCAGCAGATTTTTAAAGAAAGAAAACAATTGATTTGTCTGTCATTTGTTGAAGGGCAGTGACCTTTCAATTTCTTAGTCTTTGGAAGAAGTAGCCAAGGAGGATCAACATTTGAATGTTGGCTCTGCCATGTATAATAATGAGACATCGGGCAGGTCATGTGGCTCTCTGATCCACAGTTTTCTTGTCTGTGAAATAAGATATTAGACTAGATGACCTCCGAGGTTTCTTCCAGTTCTAAATCTGTGAACCTATGAGTCTGTCTCTAGCACATAATAGGTGCTTATTAAATAAATGCCTTTTGAATTCAGTGGAATGTGTATTGAGCCTTCCTTGTTCACGTCCTTTTATTTACCACCTTCTTGTTGGGCACCCCAGAGCAGTCAGTAATTACATCCCTCCTCTTCTTTCCATCTCTTGACTCCCCACTTCCCTTTGACATAGTTCCAAGCATAGCTCCCACAGAAAGATCAGAGAGGAAGAAGGAAGGGAGACCATGGAGACAGCCTAGCTCCCTGACCCCAGCCTCCACTTTCTTCTCCCCATATATTGCTCAGAGACATACCCCACCCATACAGATGCTGTTGACTGAAAGAGAGTGCTCACAGCAGCTGAAAATTGTAGATACACATTTGTTTTATTTTGAAGTCTGCAAACTCAGCTTTTAAGAGATGCACACACTACAGAAAAAAACTGAACCAGGGATTAGGACTTAACAGCCCTTATATTGTGGCAGGTGCTGTGGTTTGGTGGCCCTAGCCAGCTATGAGGTGTCATTAGTTGATAGGTTAATGGTGATATTACACATTTTTCTATTCCTTACCTTTGAAATTGTTTATTAAATAGCAAAAGTTCTATAATGGAGAATATGATAAATTTTAAAAGAAGTCAATAACCATTTTTTAAAACCAATATCAACCTGTTACTTTACAAAAAGGAAGGGAAATGGTAGGCATAAGGAGAGAAGGTGATATTGTAGTCCTGAGAGGACAATGATAGAAGAAAGTGTGGGGGTGGTGGGGTTTGGGGAGAACTTGGGCTGGACGGCAAGTGTGTTTGTTCTGAGTGGGTGACCATTATCTTTGTATACCCACTATGTGGCACCCTGGCTCATATGAAGTAGGTGCTTAAGAAGTGTGTATTGAATTGAAGACAAAAATATCATTTGAGCTCATTTTAAATATTTTATTTTCTTTTGGTTAAATTTTGAGTTCCTAGTTGTATCCTTTGCTCCCTCCTAACCTAGCATTAGCAAAGGCCAACATTTGATATAGCTATATACGTATACAATCCATATTTCCACTCAGTGTGGACGTTCCTTCTCTGGACATGGATAACATTTTCCTTTGATTAAAATGTTCACATTACTCACAATAGCCTGGTCATTCACAGTCACACTTAGAATAACATTACTATTACTGTAGGTACCATTCCCTTGGTTCTACTCATTTTACCCAGTTTTATTTTATGGAAGTCTTTCCATGTTTTTCTAAAGTTGGCCTACTCATGGTTCTTTACGGCGCAATAGTGTTCCATCACATTTCTATATCACAACTTAGCCATTCCACAATTGATGGATATGCTCCTAATTTATAGTACTTTGCCTCCACAAAGAGAGCTTCTGTAAGTATTTCTGAACATGTGGGTTCTTTTCCTTTTTCCCTGATACTTTGGGAACAGACCTGATAGTCTTATTGCTGGGGCAGAAGGTACACACAGTTTTCTAATTTGTTTGGACGCAATTCCAACTTGCTCCCCAAAATGCTCTGTCAAGCGTGATAAGGTCACAATTACACCAACAATGTATTAGTGTCGCAATTTTTCCATATCCCCTCCAGCATTTGTCATTCTGTCTTCTCTGTGATCTGGCACTTCTCTGTGCCAACCTGATAGGTGTGACCTGAGATGGGATCTCAAAATTATTTTGGTTTGCATTTCTCTAATCAGTAATGATTTAGAGCATTTTTTCACATAACTATATATGATTTTGATTTCTTCTTCTAAAAACTTTCAGTTCATATCCTTTGACCATTTATCAATTGGGGAATGACTCATTCTTAAAAGTGTGACTCAATTCTCTATATATTTTTAGGTATGAGGTCTTTATCAGAAAAAAACTATCTGTAAAAATCCCTTCCTACCCCAATTTTCTGCTTTCCTTCTGATCTTGGTTACATTAGTTTTATGATACCTTTTTAATTTAACATAATCAAAATTATCCATTTATATCCAACAATGCTTTCTATCTCATATATATATATATATATATACATATATATATATAGTTTGATAGGTAATATGTTCCATGCTTTAATAATTTACTTATAATATCTCCTTTTATGTCTAGGTTATGTAGCCACTTTGACCTTATCTTGGCAAATGGTCAGATATTAATCTATACCTAGTTTCTGCCAGACTGTGTTCCAGTATTCCCAGCAATTTTTACTAAATAGTAAGTTCTTATCCCTGAAACTTGGATCTTTGTATTTATCAAACATGAGTTTACTATTATTACTTACCACTGTGTATTGTATACTTATTCCATTCCACTGATCCACCATTCTGTTTCTCTTTCTTCCCTTTTTTTGGAGGGAAAAGGCAAGACAATTGGGGTTAAGTGACTTGCCCAAGGTCACACAGCTAGTAAGTGTCAAGTGTCTGAGTAGAATTTGAACTCAGGTCCTCCTGACTCCAGGGCCAATGCTCTATTCACTATGACACCTAGCTGTCCCATGCCATTCTATTTCTTAGCTAGTTCTGATAGTTACTGCTTTATAGTACAGTCTGAGATCTGGTACTGCTAGATCTCCTTCCCTTTTTCCTCATTAATTTATTCAGTTTTCTTGACTTTTTGTTCTTTCAAATGAATTTTATCATTTTTTTTTCTAACTCAATAGGATTTTTTTTTTGTATTTTAATTGGGATAGCACTAAATAAGTACTAATAAGTAATTAGCTTGGGTAGAATTGTCATTTTTATTTTATTGGCTCACAATATTTTTCAGTTATTTAAATCTGACTTTATATAAAAAGTATTTATAATTAAGTTCATATAGTTCCTGGGTTTGTCTTAGCAGGTACATTCCCAGTTATTTTATGTTGTCTATGATTATTTTAAGTGAAATACCTCTTACTATCTCTTCTTGTGGGGCTTTGGTGGTGATACAGAGAAATGCTTATGATTTATGTGGTTTTATTTTTTATCTTCTTACTTTGCTAAAATTATTGTTTCAACTTTTTTTTAGTTAAATCTCTTGGATTTTCCAAGTATACCATCAGGATACATCCGCAAAAAGAAATAGTTTTATTTCCTTATCGCCCATTCTAATTCCTTCAATTTCTTTTTCTTTTCTTATTGCTATTGCTAGCATCTCTAGTACAATGTTGAATAATATTGGTGATAGTGGGCACCCTTGTTTCACTCCTGGTCTTATTGGAAAGGCTTCTGTCTTATTCCTATTACAGATAATGCTTGCTGATGGTTTTAGGTAGATGCTTTTTATTTTAAGGAAAAGTCCTTTTATACCTGTGCTTTTAAGTGTTTTTAATAGGAATGAGTGTTGTATTTCTATAAAAGCTTTTCCTACATCTCTTGATATAATCATATGGTTTTTGTTAATTTTGTTATCGATATAGTCAATTATGTTAATAGTTTTCCTTATATTGAACCAGCCCTGTGTTTTTGATATAAATTCCACTTGGTCACAGTGTTATAATCTTTGTGACACATTGCTGTTGTCTCCTAGCCAGTATTTTATTTAGGATTTTTGCATCAAAATTCATTAATGAAATTGGCCTGTTATTTTCTTTCTCTGTTTTTGCTCTTCCTGTTTTGGGTATCAGCACCATATTTATTTCATAAAAAGAGTTTTGTAGGACTCCTTCTTTGCTCATTATCCCAAATAAAATTTTAATATCAGAATTAATCTTTAAATATTTCATAGAATTCATTTATAAGTCCATCTGGTTCTGATGCTTTTTTCTTAGGTAACTCATTTATGGCCCATTAAATTCCTTTTTTTTAAAACAAATTTTCTAAAATTTATTTCAATTTTCTATTTCTTCTGTTAATCTGGACAGTTTATGTTTTTGTAAGTATTCCATTTCAATTAAATTGTTAAATTTATTGGTGTATAATTGAACAAAATGGCTCCTAATAATTACCTTAAATTTTATTAATCTCACCTTTGATCTTCAGAATTTCCAATTTGATGATTAACTGGGAATTTTAAATTTGTTATTTTTCTTGTATTTTTTTTAAATTACATACCCAGTTCATTGATTTGCTCTTTGTCTTATTGATGCAAGCATTTAAAGATACAAAATTTCCCCTGATTAATGCTTTTGTTGCATTCTGTAAGTTTTTGTATGTTGTCTTATTATCATTCTCTTTAGTAAAATTATTTATTTTTTCTATGATTTGTTCTTTGTTCCACTCAGTCTTTAAGCATGCGTTATTTTTCAATTAATTTTTAATCCATGCTTCCGTGGTCCTTTATTAAATATAACTTTTATTGTATTATGATATAAAAATTTTATTGTATTATTGTATTATGATGCATTTAATACTTCTGCTTTCCTGAATTTGACTGTAAGGTTTATATGCCTTAATATATGGTCAGTTTTTGTAAGGGTGCCACATACCACTGAGAAAAAGGTATATTTCTTTCAGTTTCCATTGTGTTCTCTCCAGATGTCTGTCATATCTAGCTTATCTAATATTCTATTCCCTCGCCTTGACTTTCTTATTTTTTTTTTTTGGTTAGATTTATCTATTTCTGAGAGGAGAATGTTGAATTCCTCCACTGTTATCGTTTTGCTATCTGTTTCCCTCTGTAGTTCATTTACCTTTTCTTTTATAAATTTGGGTGTTATAGCATTTGGGGCATATATGTTTTGTATTGGTATTACTTCATTACCTATGGTAACTTTTATCATAATGTAGTTTCCCTGCTTATCTCTTTCAACTAAATCTATTTTAGCTTTTACTTTGTCTTAGATCATGATTGCTATCTCTGCTTTTTTTGCATCAGCTGAAGCATAATGAATTCTACTCCAGCCCTTTATCTTGTCTCTGTACATATCTCTCATTTTAAGATGTGTTTCTTGTAAACAACATACTGTCAGGTTCTGGCTTTTAATTCATTCTGCTATCCATTTCTGTTTTATAGCTGAGTTCATCCAATTCACATTCAAAGTTATAATTACTAGTTGTGTATTTCCCACCATCCTATTTTCCCATACAGTTTATTCTTCTCTTTTTCTGTTTCCTCTATTCTTCCTCAAAAAGTCTAATTTACTTTTTTCCTTAAATTTTTAAATTTATTTTTTCTCTTAAATAAAATTTTTTTCCCTAATTACATGCAAAAACAATTTTTAAGTTTTGAGTTAAGATTTTATACTTAGCTTCTTCCTCTCCCCCTTCTTGAAATGGTCAGCAATCTGATATGCATATGTATGTATGTATATATGTTATTCCTTCTTTAACCCAGTTCTGATAAGAATAAGGTCAAGCTAATTTTAAAGTACACTCTTTCCAGTCAAGATAAGTTTCATTTTTAGATGATTCATCGATTCAGAGCTGGAAAGGATGAATATTCTAGAGTACTTAGTACAAGCCCCTTAGTACACTGATAGAGCTAAGAGAAGGGAGTTGACTTTCCCAAAATCACACAAGTAGCAGAGGCATGGCTGTTCATTAGAGGTTATTCATTATAAAGCAAAAGCATCATTTACTTTTAGCTTAATTTTACTACAAAGTCAGTAGATAGAATGATTGTTTATCACAGTTAACTGAGGCAGACACTTGTAAAATCCTTGAAGTCATCTGTCTCCAATCTAATATGTTAATATTTGTGGAGAATATCTGTTTTCTTAGTTGAATAGTAACTATACCAAAGGAATTTTATACTTTTATTAAACTTTAAACGACTAGTAGATTATAGCTATTTTGTTTTAGCAAGAAAGTTTTTTTTTAACAAAACAAGTATTTAAAATTTTCAAATCTATTTTTTTAAAAAACAAAAATACTTTCAAGAAGGTTAATAGGAGAGACTTAAAATATTGGTTGTGCAACCAACTTTTAACCCTTCTCTTTTTGTGTATGTATAGGCCCCAAAAGACGATCCAGCTTTTAACTCTAATAGCTTTTATAGAATTGCTTTGAAATAGTTCCTTCTAAATTGAGACAGTGTGGTCTAATGGATAGAGTACCAGGTTTGAAGTCAAGAAGACCTGGCTTCAGATTGGGCCTCAGACTACGTGAGTTACTGGTAGGTTGCTTCATTCCCGTCAGCCTGAATCTTATCTGTGAAATGATAATGTTGGACTTCATGACTTCTGAAGTCCCTTTTAGTTGTAAATCTGTGAGCCTACGGGCTTTCATCAAAGAATTAAAAAAGTAAATAAAGCTTGATCTGACCCTTCATGGGTTAAGGAATCTAAATCAGGGGTTCCACAGACTCCCTGAAGGGTCTGTGGGCAGATTTTAGGTAATCTATAAACTTTGATGGGGAAAGAAATCACACCATTATTTTCACTAACCTCTAACTGAAATTTAACTTTCCTTCAATTAATGTAAGTTAAAAAAAAACCTTTATTCTGAGAAAGGTCAGGGGAGTGCATAGATTTCTCCAGACCATCCAATGTGTCTGTGATACCAAAAGGTTAAGAAGTAATATGGATGTTCAGCAAATTATTTCCGGTTCATTAGAGTGAACTTTTAAAAATATCAACATTGATCGGTTCATTCTTGACAATTGACAGTAGTTGATATGATGGGTAGAACTGTCAGATGGTGAATACCAATGTCAGTTCAATGAACATGGATTAAGCACTTACTATGTAAGTCATTGAAAAACACCTCAAGGTCAATTTATTATTTTGTGCCCTGCCCACTACCATTTTCCAGCAATAATAAAGAATTTACCTTTATTTATAATACTGTCATATGTACTTTCAGAGATGTGGAAGTAGGGAAGTGGGGTTTAAAGTAGGACTTATTTCTTTCTGTTACTTCAAAATTAGTAGAGGAGGATGAAGAAATAAATACGTTTGCAACCAGAAAACACAGAGCACAGAGTATGGAGTGGGAAATTAGAGTTCAGGATAGGAAGATAGGAGAAGGGAAATAGAAGGAGAACAAGGAAGAGTTATTGTGATAGGGGGAGAGAGGGCAATTCCGGGGGACACTCTTCTCAAACATGGAGAAGTTTAAATATTTGGTTTGCAAAGCACTTTACACATGTTAATTCATTTGGTTTTCAAATATTTGTGAAACATTGTTAGTTACTTAAAACATAGAAATTGTGTTTAGTATTGTATTTGTTAAGATACTTAAAGTAGGCCTTCCCTTCTGACAAAACAATAATTGAACAAAGTATGGTAAGATAATGGGATGCTGTGTCTCTTATAATTTTCGAGAAATGGAAAATTCTTAGATCTACAACAAAGAGATTATATCTTAAAAAGCTTGATATCAAGTAAGCAAATAAAATTAAAGAGATTATACACTCTGAGAAACTACACACAGAATTAAAAGGAAACGAACAGACTGGGGAAAAATCAGTACTGAAAAGGTTTATCGTAAATATCTGACATTTAAAATGTGTAAGGAACTGACATATTTATTAAAATGCAATGCATTATCCAGTAATAAAAGAATATGAGCTGAAAGGTAAATGATCAACAACCACTTGAAAATGTTTCCAAGCTCTTGATTAGAAGTGTAGATTGCAAATCTCTGATGGCGCAGTGCACCCATTAAATTGTCAATGACTGCTAAATTCAAAAGTTTTAGTATTGGCAGGGCTTTGGGGAAACAGGAACACTATTGAACTTTTTGATGTCTCTGTGAATTAGTGAGATCTTTTTGAAAAGCAATATGGCATAATTCAGGAAGCATTATAAAGCCTCATATCCAGTAATTCCATTCCTACCACTGCATCTTAAACATGTTTTTGGCAGCAGGAAAAAGACCTCTCTGCACAAAAATATTCCCAGCATCATTATTCTTAACAGCAGCAAAGTGGATACAATCCATATGCCCAGTGATGGGAGAATGACTAAATAAATTATTTAATTTTTTAAAAAGACTTTTACATAACAGTCCTTGCCCCAATAATTAAGGAAGCATAATTACATTTCCATAATCATATCATAGTTTAATCATTCTAACTCTCAATTGGTTGGTTTCTTACGTAACCATGATGGATGCTGACATCCCAAATTAAGGTCTGTTTGTTCTCTAACAAAGCCAGGAAGGGGTCATTTGAGTACAAAAAATAGCATAGTGCTTACCTTACATGCCCTCATGGTCTCTTGTCAGGTTTCTCAGGGTAAGCTATATTGTACTGTATTGAAGTGGCTGTTAAAAGCTTCTATGTCTCTGGGTAAACAAATTGAATAAAAAGAAAATGGTCTTTCCTAAAGGTAGAGCCAGGAAAATTTCATGTTCTTTATAGTGCTTATTTTAAGAAATTCTTCATAAATAATGGGGGGATCTTATGTATCCTTTTCATCTTGTGCTTGTTTTGTGGACTCAACTTATTGAAAGAATAGATTTGTAATTTATAAGATAGAGAATAGCTGATCACATGTGTGTTTTCCTGTTTGTTGCTTTTTACTTTACAACAATTTTAATGTACATGTTGGTCCTCACATCCCTGTGAGGTAGATAATGCAAGTGGTAGTATTACTATTACACAAGTGAGGAAACTGGCTAAGTACCTTACCTAAAGTCATACTGCTAAATAAGTGCCAAAAGCATAAATTGAACTAGATCCCTGAGTCCCAGTATGAAGCTCTTCTCTTTGTTCTGCTGCTGTCTCCCTAATGGTTTGTGTCTTAGACCCCTTTGGCAGTGTCTGATGAAGCCTTCGGAACCTTTCTCAGAATCATATTTTTAACACATAAAACAAAATCATTAGGATTACAAGGGAAAAGATATTGAAATGCTCTTATTAAAATATTAGTTTTATTATAAAATTTGTATTAAATATAATTGTGTATATATTATTTAATATAAAAATTATCTTAAAACACAAAAAAATTCATGGACTCTAAGTTAAGAATTCCTGTAGCAGACTTGGATTTAAGTCAGATCTAGGGAATTGGGTCCCTTCTATCCCTAAAATCCTACGATCTGATTGTCTTGGTCACGTTGATATATGTGTTTTGTTTTGTTTTGTTTTTTACTTAGCATTTGCTCACCTTAATATATAGAAATGGTTTGTTTGACTTTTTATGAGAAGATATTAGGTGATTAAATTAGAAGGTAATACTAAATGTTTACAATTTTTGGAGTGACATTTGACTTAAAGGAAAAAATATATCCTAATTAGCTAAAAGGTTTTCTTACAAATTTAACTTTGGTGCATTCATTACTGTGTTCATGTGTAAAGTCCTCAGCCCAATGCCTAGCACATTTGTTGTTATTTTTGTTTAGTTGTTTTCAGTCCTGTCTGACCCTTTGTGACTCCTTTTTGAAGTTTTTTTTGGCAAAGATATGAGAGTGGTTTGCCATTCCTTGTCCAGCTCCTTTTACAGATGAGGAAACTGAAGCAAACAAGGTTAAATTACTTGCCCAGGGTCACACAGCTAGTAAGTGTCTAAGGCTAGATTTAAACTCAGGTCTTCCCTACCCCAAGCCTGGCACACTATCTGTTGTCCTACTTACATGTCCCTGTATCATCATCATCATCAACAGCATCCACCACCGAAGGCTGTTTAAGAATGAGATGGTTAGTTGGCTTCTAAGGCTTAAGTCATAGAATCTTCTAATTGGAAACCATTTACTCCATCTTTGTCTCTGGTTATTGGAGGCCTTTCTGTAGCATCTCTAAAATGGATAATCCTCTAGTGTTTACTAGGGTAAGTTGTAACTATACAAATTTAAGGTATGGAACTCACAGGGAATAATATTGCTGACTTTTTCTATTAGAGGAAAAAAAATCTGCCTTGAGGAAATAAAGATAGCTATAAAATTCAACAGAAACCTCTGATCTAATTCTCCACCAAAAGTTGGGAACCAAAAGCCCTGAAGGAGACTGCCAATATTCTGTGACTGCCAAGTCAGAAATAAAATCCTTTCAATGTTTCGAAATGATCTTGTGTATACATGTAGTACCAATCTTGTGTAACTAGAGTTACTCAGCAGACTGGAAATCATCTGACATCTCCCTATTGAGGAACTACTTTTGACTTCTCCAGAGTTTATAATCAAGGTAGATTAGTGAGGGTGGGGAGATGCTGACAATGCAGGTTGGTGAAAAGGGATGGGAAGGGGATGTCAAGTCTTCATAGTCCCTTGAGCCAAAGGTGGGAGTTGGAACTGGTTTAGACATTGACCAGATAAAACTTTAAAATCTCTTGGTAGATCATGAACTACCATTCAGTGCAGTTGAACACGCATTTAGTGTTTTACTGTGTGCCAGGTATAGGGTCTGGGAATACAAAGACAAAAATAAAACCAATCCTTTTCCTTAAGGACCTTACATTCTAAAGGGGATCTGTGAATTGGAGACACTTGGACTAATGAATATATTTAGACTGTGTGGGAAAAGAAACACCAAGTTCTCTTTTATTCATTCAGAAAAAGTATTCCATTGATTATCTCTGTAAATATCATCCCCCTCAAATTATGTATAATTAATTTTGTTTAAATCATTTAAAATGGAATATAGAAGGATATACTTTAAAGACAATTTTCAGGGGAAGGGAATAAGCGTTAATATAATGCCTACTGTGTGCCAGGCACTCGACTTGTAAATATCACTTCATTTGATCTTCACAACAGCCCTGAGAGGTAGGGGCTATTAGTGTCCCCATTTTATAATGATTTGCCCAGGGTCACGCAGCTTGTATCTTAGGGGTGGATTTGAATTCAAGTCTTCCTGCTCCAGGCTCAATAGTCGATCTAGCATCACTCAAGGGCAATTGTGTGAAGTCTTTGGTAATTATAAATTGGCATTTTCTTCTGTCAGGTTTTCTTTAAAATATTTCACATATGTATGTATTTCTTCCTCTGAGAAGCCATCTGTCAAGACTATATATTCAGAGATGCTTTTAAATGAATTGCCTAATTGAAGTTGAGTTCTTAACAATTTAACCTTCCTAAAGAATTTTAAATTTATATAAAACATTTTCACTTTTCTTTGTGTTGAAAATGTTCCAAGCAAGGAAAAAAGTATAATTAAGGTAATAGGTATTATTTACTATTTTGGTCTGTAATTTTTCCCTAGCCCCATATTGTACAACAACAGAGGTGTTAAACACTGGGCCCTCCACACTTCCCAGTGGGCCTGAATGATATAATTGGGAACTATTTAACAAAAGAAATAAAAATACACTAGAACAAAAATAATGTTAATATGTAGTATTATAAGTCCTTGTGCTGCCAGCAGGGATTCTTATATATGGTTTAGTGGGCCTTTTCTATTTGTTTGACATCATTGCTCTACAAAACCCAAGCAAGTACATCACATGATAACTAAGTCAAAGGGAGATAACAGAAACTCAATAGATAAAAGTTGAGAGTACAGTATTTGTGGGGAAAAAAAGGAATAAATTACTTGATTGAATTGAAACAAATGTAAAATAAAAAACTTTCCACATAAAATATATATGTATTTTATATTGTAATATAGAATAATTATGCTCAGTATGTAATTTATTTTCTCTCAAAGAGAGAGTATAGGGGTTTAACCTGTATTCAGGGTCAGCCTATATAGTTAAGTCAATTTTACAATTTTTGTCACTTCATCTCATATAGGCTACAGTAAATGATACAAAGTATTCATGTAGCACCAATGTGATTTCTTGTTATTGTAGTGTAGAAAGATTAACACTGTTACATAGGTCACTAATTTGACTTGTAGATCATTCCTGTTGTTGATACTTGATTTGTTCCCGTAGTAATTGAGTGGTATGTTTATACATTTCCTTATTATAATAAAGTAATGAAATTTCAACATGTCTCTAAATCATCTCTACTCAGTTTATCCTGTTTATGGCTTTTTTGTACATGGTTGCTTACATATTGTCTCCTCCATTAGACTGTTAATACCATGAGGACAAGGACTATGTTTACAATAACTGGTATTTAGCAGGTGTTTAATAAATGCTTTTCGACTGCCTAGCTACACTCAGAATTCCCACCCTGATTTATCAAATGTTTTTTGTTTTACAAAACAGAGAAATCCTCTTTCCCAAGACAAGTTACTTATCTTTCTGTGTATACACTAAGCCCCTTAATTTTCTAGGATTAAATATTACAAGTTCAGAATATAAAATTTCAAAAGAAATAAAATATAATTATTTATGATATTTTAACTTTGAGAAAAAGAAGAGGAAGGGCATAAGCATTTATATACTATGTGATGGAGTATTGGCAAACACACTAGCACACTCAGGATGGCCTGCTAGGACAGATTCTTTGATCTGCTTTATAAAGAAAAGACAGCTTCAAAGGGGTTAACAATCCTTCTTTAATTAAACATATAGCTGTGAACCATCAGGGTTTCAAAGGCAATCAGTCCTTCAGATGTTTCAATGAGCCCCGGAAGCTGAACTCCAAAATGAAAACAACAAACCCAACAACCCACTTTGCTCGCTCTTGCAGCCAGGCATCATGCTAATTACTTTAAAAATAATCTTATTGGACCCTCACAACAACCTGGTGAGGCAGGGGCTGTTATTATCACCAGGTGTCCTGTTGAGGAAACTGAGGCAAACGGAGGTGAAGAGCTTTGCCCAGGGTCACCGAGCTAGTAAACATCTGAGGTGGTAGTTGTGCTCAGGTCTTCCTGACTTCAAAGATAGGACTCTATGCCTTGTGCCACCCAGCTGCCCCCGTATTACCTCAGACCTTCACTGTAACTGCGGGGGACTTGGCTTCTGAGAATTCAGGGCCACGTTAGTTTGTTTGTTCAGAATAATAAATGAAGCCTCTTCCTGTGACTATGGATAGTTTTAATTTCTTCATCTGAACACTGCCTGTTCATATCTTTTGACCATTTGTCAATTGGGGAATGACTTGTATTCTTATAAATTTGACTCATTCCTCTATATATTTTAGAAATAAGGCCTTTATCAGAGATACTGGCTGTAAAAATTGTTTCCCAGATTTCTGCTTTCCTTCCTCAGTTGCATTGGCTTTGTTTATGCAAAAACTTTCTGATGTAATCAAAATTATCCATTTTGCATTTCATAATGTTCTCCATCTCTTGTCTGGCAATAGATTCTTCCCTTTTTCATAGATCTGACAGGTAAACTATTCTTTGCTCTCCTAATTTGCTTATGGCATCACCATTTATGTCTAAATCATGTACCCATTTTGACCTTATCTTGGTATATGATGCTGGTGTATGCCTAGTTTCTGTCATACTATTTTCCATTTTTCCCACTGGTTTTTGTCAAGTAGCGTGTTCTTATTTCAGAAGCTGGAGTCAGTCTTTGGGGTTTATCAAATGGTAGATTACTATAGTCATTGATTACTATGCCTTGTGTATCTAACCTATTCCTCTGTGGGGAAAAGCACTATACAACTATATGCTATATATTCCAGAACCATAACTTCAGGCTTCTGTATTCTTATAGAGGCAGGAACAATTTAAGTACCCTCTGTATGACTTTGGAAACAAAGGATCCATTTCTCTTGGAAAGAAGCAAAGAGGCACACTGCTAATAATAATGATAATTTAATTGGGTAAATACACTATAGTAGTAATAGTACTACTTTAATTATAATTGTTCTAATAGAAGAATAGTGCATGTTTATTATCAAAAAGTCCAAAACAACATATGGGATTCAACAGTGGATTGCAGATAGCCATATGGTTAACCGCTTCAGCATGAGCATAAGCTGAGCTATTTGTAAGTAAGATGGATCTAATTCTCTATTGATCAGTTCATCTTTCTCTGTTCTAAGTTGCTTGATATTGTAGGTACCTTGTTGATACTTTTCAATTCGATGACTCTAGGGCTGAGGTTCTAGGCAAGAGACGTACCATATCTTGGTTTCATGCCTCCTTCCCTCTGAGCAGAGAGGAGCATCCCTCTGGCCAAGGCAAAGTGATCACCTTTCCCCACTGAGCCTTTGTTTTTTGAAGTATCACCTTGGCAGTTCTTCGTGCTTCCTGGGAAACAAATTGGTCTTCAAAGTTCTTGAGTTACTTTAATGTAGCATTTTCCTTTAAAAAAAAACTTTTCAGTGGTTATTTTGTGTCAAGCAATGGTTTGTTTCATTTCTTGTAAAAGTAAGATTTTGTTCAGTCCCCTTTCTCCATTTCCTTCTTCAGTTGAGATAGCTCACATTTAAGCCTTTTTTAATCTGCTTACCAAAACTATATTTAATTTCTGTTTTAAATCTCTATGATATTATCTAAATACCAAAGTCATTTAGTAAAACTTTGTCATCTTGTTTCAATTCAAATGTGCTACACCCTTACTCCCTTTTCCAGGCCACTGTGACTCAGTCCTTGAAGTCGTATAGTTTATATGGTCTGAGCCTTAGGGGAACCTAGGCTGTGACCCTTGGGGAATTCATCCTTTAAATCCCTCAAGTGAGACTTGGGGGGCTTGGGACTACCACATAGAACATGTAAGCCAGGCAATGCCATAAGCTTGGCCAGGGCATGAGGATCCTTACTGCCCCAGGCCAGGACAGGTGGGTATACAGTTGTTGTAGCATTGCAAGTGAATTAAGTAGAATCATATTTGCATATATCAATATGTACAATTATGTAAATGACTTTAAATTGCAACAAAGATCAAGTAAAGGTACTAAATAATGTTGATGTTCACTTGTTAATGTACATACCCATCTTTTAACAAACAAATGTAAATTATAAGGTTGTATTACAACTAGTTATAGTCATTCTTTTATGTTATTTTATGTCTCAAAGTTTGTACATGGTGGGGATCCAATCAGGAGTAGACTGGAGGTTTCTATGATATGCTGAAGCAGAAGTTACCAATTCTATATAAGGTAATGAAAGTCTGAAGGATAGGGTAGCTTTGAAAAAAGATGGAAAATAGTTATAGGGACAAAATTCAAAGACTTGGCAGCTCATTGAATATGGAGGCAAGAGAAAAAGAGTCAAATATATGACATTGAAATTTAGAGCATTGTTGACTGGGAGAACATTGATATTTTTAACAGAAATAGGGAAGCCATAGGAATGTGTCTTGGGTGAACAGATAATAAATTTTGCTTTGGACAAGTTGAGTTTGAGGTGCTGGTTAGCCATCCAATTGGAAATGTCTAGTTGGCAAATGGAGACACAGGTCTGTGGCTCAGGAAAGAGATTGAGATTAGATACATAGATTTGAGAGACATCCCTTCAAAGGTATTTGAAGGTAGCAGCAGATGAGATTGCCAAGGAAGAAATACAGAGAGAAAAAGACTGGGATATTTGTTGTGGTTGTTATTGAGTTGTTTCAGTTGTGTTCAGCTCTTTGTGACTCCATTTGGGGATTTTCTTGACAAAGATACTGGAGTGGTTTGCCATTTCTTTCTCATTTTACTGAAGCTGAAGCAAACAGGTAAGTGACTTGCCCAGGGTTGCACCGCAATCTGGCTGAAGCTGGATTTGAACTGATTGAAGATGAGTCTTCCTGATTCCAGCCTCACTGCTCTCTATCTGCTGTGCCATCTAGCTGTCCCCAGATTAGAGATGGAAACTCTGTATTATGAGTTGGAGTATAAATAAGGTTTAGGAAGGTGAGAGAAATGGAGAGATTAGAAAGGTGTAGAAACTACGAGAGGCCAGCGTCATGGGGATCAGATGGACAAAGGATCACGGAGAAGTTGGTTGACTAATTCAAATGCTGTAGAACAGTGGTATCAGACTCAAATAGAAACAGATCCTGCCACAACATATTGACCACAAATTAACATAATCATAATTACATAATCTATGTTGTATTTTTATTTATTTTGTTAGACATTTCCCAGATGCATTTTAATCTAGTGGCTTGGGAATTTTGTACAGGTTGGACTTTGACATTTCTACTATAGAGAGCTCTAGAAGACTGAGGAATCACAAGTAACTTTAGAATGGCAGGAATGGAGATGTATTCCAAGGGGTTGAGGGAGTGAGTGGGTGGTGAAGAAATGGAGGCAGTGATTGTAAGATATGTCCCCACCTCCTAACCTTCGTTTCATATCTTTTGAATTCTTCAGTCATCTTTTAGAGCATAATTCAGGTGGCACCTACTCTCAAGCAGGCTTCCTTGATGCTTATCTTTCACTTTCCCTGTAATTATTAAACACTTCTTCCCACCCCCATCCCAAATGTGGACCTTTTGTAGAATTATTTTTATGTATCTTATTTCAGTGCCCTCAATTCAACAAGCATTTATCAGTCAATTAAACAGTATTTATTAAGCTTCTCTTATGTGCCCGATACAATACTAAGGACTAGGGATACAAACCCAAAAGCTTAACAGTCTGTGCCCTCAAGGAGCTTACATTCCAATGGGGCAAAACAACATACTTAGGTACAGCATATACAGGTATATACCAGATATTTAAAAGTAAATACAAAATAATTTTAGAGGAGAAGCCACCAGCGCTTGGGTGGAGAGAGTGGGGAGAGGAATGGGGTGGACCAAGAAAGGTATGCAGAAGGGTGTACTTGATCTGAATCTTGAAGGAAATCATGGATTCTAAGAGTTGGGATGAGGAGAGAAAGCATTACAAGAATGGGACCAGCCAGGGCAAAAGCATAGAAACAGAGATAATATCAAGAGCAAATCAACCCTTATGGCTGAATCACAGAGTTGGTGGAGGGGAGTAATCTATTGAAGATTCAAAAGATAGGAAGGGTTCAGGTTGTGAAAAGCTTTTATTGCCATAAACCAAGGCATTTATATGCGATCTTAGAGGAATTAGGTAGCTCCAGTAGTTTATTAAGCTTGTGGGTGGTCAAATCTGGGCTTTAGAAAAGTCACTTTGGTTGCTATGGAGGATGGAATGCATCGGAGAGAAAACTTAAGGCAGGGAGAGCACTTAGAAGGCTGTTGTGATGATTCAGGCAAGGTACAATGGGGGCCTGATCTAGAAGTGTGGAGATAGCAAAATTTAGCAATTTTGATTGGATATTTGGGCTAAGAAAGAATGATGAGTCAGTGATGACACTAAGGTTACAAATGTGGCTGACTCAACAGATTGCTGTCAACAATAATAGGAAAGTTAAGAAGTCTTCAAACAGTTTTTGGGGCAAAAATAATGAGTTTGGATTTGAATGTATTGAGTCTGAGTTGCTTATATGGGACATGAAGTTTGAAGTGTTCTGTGTGGAGTTAGTGATGTGGGAATGGAGCTTTGGAGAGTCACCTGCATAGAGGCGACAATTAAATTCATGGGAAGGTATCAAGTGAGAGCACAGAGAGAAAAGAGAAGGCCCAAGACAGAGACTTCGGAGATATCTGCAGTTAGCAGGTGTGACATGGATCCAGCAAAGGTGCTTTTGAAGGAGAGGTTAAACAGAACCAAAAGAGATATCACAACTCAGGGAGGAGAGACTACTAGCAAGAAAGGGTGATCATCAATGTCAAATACTGTAGAAAAGTCAATAAAGATTGGGATTAAGAAAAAAAATCACTAGAGTTGATCATTAAAAAGATTATTGGTAACCTTGAAGAGAGCAAATTTAGTTGACCAATGGGGTCAGAAGCCAGGTTGCAGAGGGTTTAGAAGAGATTAAGAGTAGAGAATTGGAGGCATCAGTTATAGATGTTTTTTTTAAAGGGAAAAAAATAAAGGGAAAAATCCCCTTAGCCCTTGGAACAAATATGAATAGTCAAGCAAAACTAATCCAGCATAGGCTATGTCATATATATATATATATATATATATATATATATATATATATGTATATATATATATATGTATATATATATAAACATATGTTTATGTATGTCACATCGTATAGATACATCTGTACCCTCAGTTCAACATCTTTCTGTCAAGAAAGGGGTAGCATGTTTCATTGCTGGTACCTTGGAAGCCTGGTTGATTATTGCATTATACATTACTTAAAACTTTCACATTTATTTATTATATAAATTATTCTTGTTCTGCTCACTTTACTCTTGTTCACTTGTGTCAGTCATGCCTTGTCTCTTCGTGATCCCAGTTGGGGTTTTATTGGCAAAGATACTGGAGTTGATGTGGATAGAAACAATGCCCTAAAAGTTAAAAATAATATTGAGGACTGACTTTGTGAAGCTCCTAGTTTATTTTCTAACCTGAAAGTGTCCTAAAGTGTCTCCTTACCACAAAACTTCCCCTAGTCCAGGACCATATAATTCCTTGTCCCCACCCCTCATCCTGGGGAATAGGATTTCCCTGTCTCCCTTATCTTGTGTTATTCATAGTCTCATCCTGTGTCTTTATCTTGCAAGACTTACCCTAGATCTCTAACCCACATAAGGAAACCCTAAAATCATCCTATATAAGTTTGACCCTTTTCCTACATCATTGCCTTTGTTTAGTTCCTTGCTAAATCTCAGGCCGGCTGCTTTTGCATCAATAAAGCTTCCAATGGCTACAGAGAAGGTCTAAGGAATTCACTCACATTTTGAACCTGCCCTCCCGTCTGTCTCTTCAACAGAGTGGTTTGTCATTTCCTTTATCAGTTCATTTTATGGATGAGGAAACTGAGGTAAACAGATTTAAGTAACTTGCCCAGGGTTATCACACAGTTATTAAGTGCTGCATCCCATGTAAAAGAGTTTGAATACGGGTCACCTAAGAGGATAGGAGCGTATGCGGGAATGGAAGAGAGCACACAGACACCAAACTGTTCAAGACATAGCCTGGGCAGGCTCGGGAACAAGCGATTGTCAGGAGTCAACTTTTACTTAGAAATTGACATCATGGTTACATCCCAAGATAAGGACTTGCAAACATACATTTCCTGGGAGAGCACACCAGATATACAGTGTATAACTTTTACAACCCTTAACAATATTTAACTTTTACAACCCATTGTCCTGTCTTCATGATATAGAATTCTATACGATTTACTAAGGGGTTATCCTGCCCAACTGGGTTCCCAAGGAGGCATGCTTGACCTCACAGTCATGTCCCTGCTGTTGCAGGAGACATATACCTCATGTACAACTTTTGCTCTTTATGAGGCTTGTGAAATCAAGCTGCAGTAGAATGGAGTCCCGCAATTAAGTGTCTGGGACAGGATTTGAACTTAGATCTTCCTCGCTCCTGGCCCAGAATTCTATTTACTATGCCACCTAGCTGCCTCATAAGTTTAAATACGTCTTCCCAGTTCTTCCCTTTCATCATTTCATATACACTGGAATGAGAAGAGATCTGAAGCAAGGAAAACAATGAGGAGGGTGTTCAATCTGAAATGAGAGGTGATGAGATCCCAGAGTGAGGAAGCAGCATTGAGAGTAGAAAGAGGTCAGATATGAGATATGCAGTAGTAGAAACAGTAGGATTTAGTAGATTATTAGACATGTGAGGTGAGGAAGAATGAGGACTCCAGGGCAGTGTTTAGATCCTGAACTTAGGTGACTTAGAAAGATAGTAATGCTTTTACATAAATAGGAAACTTAGCTAAAAGTGAAATTGAGTTTGAAATGTCTAGGAGACATCTAGGTTGAAATATTCAATAGGTAACTGATGATATGGGTCTTGTGAATCATCTGCATAGATAAGATCATTAAACCTTGGAGAGCTGACAAAGTTATCAAAAAAGAACATGTAGAGAAGAGAAAGACACTCAGGACAGAATCTTGGGGAACACCTACAGTTATCCCCTTACTGATAAGTTCCAAGAGTGCTGGAAACATTGTTAGAGCTATGAAAGTGGCAGAGAATAGTGGGAAAAACCCCTTGTTTGGGTTGAGAAGCTTAGTTTGAATCACAACTCTGCTTTTTACTACTAATATAACTTTGAATAACTATCCTAACCTCTGATGAAGAAATGGCCCTTCTACTCACCAATGACAACCCTGTTTCGTGTATCCTTGAACCCATCCACTCCCATTTCTTTAGCAGATTGCCCCCACTATAATTTTCTCTCTTCTAATCTGTTTCTTCCTACTGAAACTTTGTTTTTGCCTTCCTGCCTACAAGCACACCATGGTCTCTCCTGTCTATATAAAAATCTTACCAAATTATACCTAACCTGCTTTCTATTTTCCTATATCTTTTTCTCTGGAGTGTATAGGTGTTCAAGGAAAACTGGTACTTTTGATGCTTATGAGGGCTGCTTTCTACCTTTGGTGTTCAACCAGTCACCCACCTCTCATTTGGGACTCCAAGAAGCTGTAGCATGCACAACAGCTACATCCCTGTAAACTGTTTCAGCAGATGGGCTAAACCAGGTCAAGGGTAACTGAGAAACCTCAAAACCTTTGGTGACTTAGAGGAATGTCTACCCTAAACCTGGTGAAATGGGTGGATGAGAACCATTTATTCCAGTGGCCATGAAGGCAGCTGAAACAGGTGTTGTGGAGTACTTAGACCTTGGTTAGACATTGAAAACTCCAAGGTCATCTACTGCACCTGAGCCATTGCCTGTAGTCTTGACTTTGTCTTGCCCCTGGAATTTAATGACTGGAAGAGAGAGTGAGACCAGCAACTTTGAGCAGCTCTGCCTCAATTAAATCTAATTTATTCGTGAATCAAAAAACATCACCCATACTTTTCTACTTTTTTTACCTACCTCAGAGTTCCAACCCTGCACACACATTCAGCCCAGGCCATAGGGTTGTCTTCTCATTGAACTGAAGCAGCAGTGGGATTTGATAGCTCCCTGAGTATCTGAGCAGCCTTTTAAAGGATTGTACTGCTCACAAACTGGTGTGATGAAGGGGCTAGAAAAGGTATCCTAAAAATTTTCTGCTTCACCCAGCCTAACCCTGGCCTGCTTATCCCTATGCAGGGTTACTATCCTGCAGTTGAAACACAAAAAAATGGACAAAAATTTTTGTGAATATGACTCACCATCGATACATGGAACGTGCATATACTTATGGATAACATGAAATCCAGTAGACCTCAAAGATGAATAGCTCTTTTTGCAAAAGAAGGTAATAGGTATTACATACAAATAATAGCCCTGAGAGAAACAAGGCTGGCAAATAAAGTCCAGCTTACTGAAATCAGAGCTGAATACGATTTTTTTTTTGGAATGGCTTCAGTGAAGGGGAGTGCTGTGAAGCTGGTTTAGGTTTTACAATAAAAACTAATCTAGTTAGCAGGCCTCTATGTTGACCAAAAGAAGTGAACAACAAGCTTATGACAATGCGATTGCCACTCACAGGAAAGTGTCACGCCAACATTGTTGGTGTGGATGCTCCACCATGACAAACCCTGATGACGTCAAAGAAAAAATTTATGAAGACCTGGAGACCCTCATCCTCAGTGTGCTAAAAGAGGACAAGCTTATAATTCTGTGTAACTTTAATGCGAGAGTAGGCACAGACTATCAAACATAGCAGGGCGTCCTTGGGGAGAATGAAGTCAGAAATAGAGACAGCAACTACTGAAGACTTGTGCATCTCATGACCTCATCACCAACACTGTTTTCCATTTACCTAAACACAATAAAACTTCGTGGATGCGCTCTCGCAGCAAACTTAATAGATAATGTCATCGTAAGAAGAGACAAACATGATGTGAGAGTGATGAAGATGACGTGGGACATAGAGTGCTGGACCAATCATAGACCTATCCTCTCCAAGATAAACATTCTCATTCAAAAAAAAAATGGTGGCACCAAGGCAACGTTACTGCCGGAAGCCTTAATGTCACAATAGAGTGCTTCATCATGTGTGAACAGTTTATTGCTACCTGAGAGGGAAAGCTGAACCAACACATGGTTGGCAGCAGTAGAGTAGAAAGGAGTGGACAGCTTTCAGAGATTTGATGTATAGCACCACATTTACCCATCTAGACAAGAACGCTCACAAATATCAAGATTGTTTAGATGAAAATGATGGGAAAATTCAGAAGCTGCTAAGCAAAAAAATGAGAACTCAATAGGGTTTACCAGCAGGATAGTTTGTCTCTAAGAAGGCAGCATTTAACTCATGAAAATAAAGTGCTAATGACGCTTAGAGAGATGCAGGATTTTGGCTCAGTAAGAAGGCAGATGAAATTCAGTTTTATGCTTATAGTTTGCAATTCAAAACACTTTTGTAATGCCATGAAGGCTGTTTATAGATCAAAGACCTATGGTGTATCTCAACTACTCAGTGCTTATAGAGTCACATTGATTAGTATTAAGAGCATGATCCTAGAGAGATGGGCTAAAATACTTCCATAGTATTCTCAACAGACTCTCTTCAGCCAGTGTTGAAGGCATTGACCATATATACCTCAGGTTGAAGTCAGCCCTTCTCTAGCTGATTTTCCAACTGAAGAAGAGGTTTTGAATACTATTAGGCTCCTCTCTTGTGGCAAAGTGCCTGGTTCTGATTCTTTTTCAGTTGAGATTTATAAGACAAGGGATCCACTGCTCATACAAAAGGTGAATGAAATCTTCCAGGTGGTTATATGGCAAGAGTAGGTTATGCCCCAGGAGTTTAAGGAAGTCTACATTGTTCATCTCTGTAAAAGAAAAAGAAACAGGTTGTCCTGTGATAATCATAGAGACTTTTCTCTTTTAGTTATTGCTGGCAAGTTCTTGCCAGAGCCCTCCTTAGTAGACTGCTCCTTCACTTGGAACATGGTCTTCTACTCGAAGTTAGTATGACTTCAGAAAGGGCCAAGGAATGGTTGATATGGAATTTGCTGCCCAACAACTCCAAGAGAAAAGTCAGCAGTAGAATTGAGGTCTGTATAGAACATTCATCAGTCTGATCAAAGCCTTTGATACAGTCAGTTGTAAGGACTTGTGAAAGATCATGACAGAATTTAATTGCCAAGAGAAGTTCATCTGTGTTGTATGCCAGTGCCATGACGGCATGGTTGCATGGGTTTGGGATAATGGATGATGCTTTTGTGCATTCCCAGGCATCAATGGAGTGAATTAGGGATATGTGCTTGCTCCCATACTTTTTAGCTGAGGTTTTCAGTGATTTTGTTGGATGCCTTCAACAAGGACAAAAACAGCATCAAGGGCAACTACCACACTGATGGTAAATTATTTAACTTGAAAAGGCTATAAAGCCAAGACTAAAGCGGAGGGAGAGTTGGCACTCAACTTTTTCTTCGCAGATGATTGTGCACTCAGTGCAGTCTCTGAGGCTGAGGTGCAACAGAATATGGATTGGTTCTCTGTTGCTTTTGGTAATTTTGCCCTGAAAACATAAGTTTTCCACAGCTATTGGTTACAGCAAATGGAGAAATTTTTAATGCTGTGGATAAATTCACTTACCTTGCCAGTATACTTTTTGTGAATGTACACATAGATGATGGGGTTGATGCACCCATTGTTAGAGCTAGCTCAGTGTTTAGGAGACTCTGAAGCATGGGAGAGAAGAGATATTAGGCTACCTACCATACTGAAGGCATTGTGCTGACCTCGTTGTATGCCTGTGAAACCTGGACAGTATGCCAGTACCATTCTGGGAAACTGAATCACTTCCATTTGAATTGTGTTAGGAAGATTCTGAGGATCACCCAGCAATATAAGGTACCAGACACTGAAGTGTTGGAACTCTACTGTAAAGAGCATAACCCTGAAGGGCTGGCCACTTTGTTCAGAATATAAAATGCACATTTGCCTAAAAGGCTTTTTTACAGAGAACTTGCTGGAGGCAAGTACTCACATGGAGGTCAGAAGAAGCTTTACAAGGACACTCTTAAGGTCTCTCTGAAGAACTTTGGAATTGATTGTGAGTCGTGGGAGACACTGGCACAGGACCTTCCAGCATGACATGCCTACATCAAAGTAGGCACTGTGCAAAGCAAAATTGCAATAGCTCAAAAGAAATGATGCACAAATTTAGAGACATGTCCACTTAATGTTCATATGGACTATTTGTACCCAACCTCGGGGAGAGCCATCCAAGTTCATATTGGCCTGATCAGCCACAGATGGACAGCCTGTACCTTGACTTGGACATAGTGATCTCATTTTGGTCCTTTTTTAGTACAAAGGACAAGAACTAGTCTTTCACTTTCTCAGCTAAACTCCTTGAAAAAAAAACAAACTATATTAGGTACCTCCACTTCTTCTCTCACACTCTTCTAAACCCTTAGCAATCAGTT
This sequence comes from Bettongia penicillata ogilbyi, assembly GCA_023548195.1. NCBI lineage: Eukaryota > Metazoa > Chordata > Mammalia > Diprotodontia > Potoroidae > Bettongia > Bettongia penicillata. The sequence goes on from JAJHZJ010000027.1 coordinate 10,546,638, forward strand.
CCTCCTGTAACCTGCAGTTTAAGGACAGTGCCCAGGTTAGTCAAGTTCATGTTCACTCCTTCGTTTCTCTATGGGCTCCTTTCTATGCTTTGTATAGAACCTTTATCTTCCTTTTTTGTCACTTTCCTCTGTTATAATGTAAATTCCTTGATGGCCCAGCCTGTCTTTCTTTTAGCTTTTATCTGTGTTTCCTGAATTCAAGCTGGGTGCCTGGCACATATTAAACACTTCATAAATGCTTGTTGACTTGACTTGAATCTGACTTCTGGCATTCCCCAAAGTTGCTAGGGATTTCTTAACTGCCAAATTTAATATCCATTTCTTAATCTACTTGTATGAAATGGAGTGGTTGATAGTTGAACTAGATGTCCTATCAGGTTCTTTGCAGCTCTACATCTGTGATTCATCTTATGGTCTTATTTCATCTTTGGTTTAAAAATTAACCTGCCACAGTCTTCTGTACACACTCATATACTCTTAATGGGTGTTCAGCAAATTATATTTAATTTCATTAACCAAAGTTAATCAGCGAAGGGATGGTATGGATGCTGTCATGGTTTAAGGAAAGTTATTTTAACAAAGGAAAGGGAAAGGAGAGATTGAAGCTTCTGGAAGAGGGGTGATTGATAAAACAAACTTCTGCAGTAAGTAGCTGAGGCAGTAACATACACAGTTGAAGGGGTTGCCCTTTTCAGCGAGATAAACCTAAAGATAAAAGAAAACAGAAGTAAAGAAAGCATTTCTGGTTAGAATACAGTCTTAAGAGAGGATGTTTAGAAGAGATGTAAATCATTTACCTGGCCTGAATGTTTTATTTCTGGTTTTGATTTTTAGATTTTCAGAACACCATTTTTAAAAATGGAGAAGTACCATGTGGGTGTGCTTGGGACAGACAATTTACTAAATAAAGTTCAGTCAATCAAACATTCCTTACTTTGTCAGATCCTCGTTAGAAATAAACCATCAGATTCAATTTAAAAATTTCATTCCCCGTTTGCATATTCCATGCTAAGGTGAAGAAAAAAATCACAGAAAATGCAGTTTTAATTAAAATGAAATCAAGATTAGAGACTTATTGTTAGATCTTTTCCAAAAAGCATTCATAAATTTAGCAAAGGCTCTCCTTGCCCAAACTGAGAGCTGATTAAATTTGTATGATATGCAAACGGGGTAGCTCTGAAAAGGACATGGATAGGACATAAAATGGAGCCAGAATGTATTTACTCTGCTAGTGTCAATTCATTATCTTAGAATGAGAAGAATTACTAAAGTTTTCCTCAGAAAATCCAGGAAGGCAGAATTACTTACTAGTAAAAGGTGTAGTAAAGTCCTGATTCTTAACTCTATTAGCCATGTGACCCTGGACAATTTACTTAATCCCCTAGTGCTCCTGGTAACAACTCTCTTAAGACTGTAAACACAAGTAGATGGTCACTGAAGATGGAATTGGCCTGCCAGGAATTCCATTCACTGTTGAAATCACCAGTCTGGAACCAAAAGGTGGTGCCAAGGATATGGGGTGTGTATTGGGGAAGTGATCGTGAATTATCTCTAATATCTTGCAATGAAGTTTTTCTAAAATGTCATCTCTAAGGTTCATTAAAAGAGGCTTCAAAAGATATTGTCTTGCTAAATAACTTATAAAGTTATTTTATCTTTTGGAAAGGCTATATTTACCTTAGAAAACAGAAATTTCATAATTTCCCTCATGAAGCTGTGCAAGAAATATTGCTACTCCTAATCGTCCATTTTACAGATGAAAGAATTGAAAGACATAGAGGCGACTCCTTTGGTAATATCACCCACTCTCATTGGTTCAGTTTTATCCCTTGGTATTTATGTAAGTAATTCCCCTTCTCCAAAAATAAGGTCTCTGTTGGTTAGTACCAATAGAGAATGTAGCATTAATAAAATTAATTTTAGGATCATTATAATCAAGAATACTTTTAACAAAAAGAGGGGGTATTATTGCCAGATGGTTTCTCTAACAGTATTAAATGGATTAGAGAAATTCAAGACATTTCAAGATTACTAATTTCCAGCAAAATCCTTTTATAAGTCAGTAGCCTGTTCTATTATATTATTATTGATGGAACTATGTCTCTTGGGTACATTGTGATATATAGCATAATGGAGTAGAAAGAAGCCCTAGACTTGGAGTTTGGAAACACCTGGATACAAATCTTGTTTCTGAAACTTAAAAATTTTGTGACTTAATTTCTGAGTAAGCCCCAATTTTCTATCTGTAAAATGGAGATAATAAAATGGAGATAATAGTACCAGGCATTATACCAGATACTTTGCTGTGCAAAGTCAAGATGAAAGATAGTCCTTGCTCTCAAGAACTTGCAACAATCTTATGAGGTATTAGAAGTGTTATTACTTCTATTTTGCAGATGAGGATAGAGGCTCACTTAGATTAAGTAAAAGGCACAAAGTATGTAACTGGCTGTGGAATATTTTGAGACCACTACTTTTAATTATAATTGATGCACAGTGGGAAATTTAGGTGAAATCATATAGGCAGTGAAAGATGTATAAACTGGCATTTGGGGTGAGATATTTGGGTAGGTTCTATGGAATTGGGAGTTGGCTGAGTAAAAGTGATAATTTAACCCATGGGACCGGGCGATACTACCAGGGGATAGGGTATATGAAGAAGGAGTAGTACAGAGTACTAGTACAGAGCCTTGGGGGATGCCTATGTTTGGGAGTACAAGAAAGACTGTGAACCTGTGAAGGGTGCTGAGGAGTAGTCAGATAGGTAGGAGGCAAAGGGGAAAAATATTGGATGATAGAGATGTAGACTGAGTAAAGGGAATGTTCTTTAAGGATACAGGATACATAAGTATATTTTTAGAAGGCAAGGATTAAGCTAGTTTATATGGAAAATTTGAAGATGAGAGAGGGCAAGTTAAGGCCTTAGTTTTGGCAAGAGGAAGGGCCACTTTGTCCTGAGTTGAGCTAAGGAGAAAAGGATAGGTGAAGTGGTTTTGAGATGTGGAGGAGGGTAAATGAGGAAACTTACTTACTAAGGGTGCCCTCAGTTTTCTCCTTTAGGTAGATGAGGTCATTTGCTGAGACAGGGTAAGGTGAAGTAAGAGCTTGAGGAAATTTAGAATTACTACTGTGGAATAACTACTATGGGGAGTGTAAGGAATGATTAGAAATGAATGAAGAATTAATGTAAAATGTAACTGATATGCAGCTAGGAGGACCTAGTTGATATTGATTAACTGAGAAAGTAGAACATCCTAAGAATTAGGGCTGTCCAGAATTCACTGTTTCAGGGTATGGTAACTTTCCCATTATTGGAAGTCTTTTTTTTTTTTTGATAAATTTTTAATTTATTTTAAACTTAAATACAAAATGAGAAAAAAAAGAACATTGCCATGTACACAGCAGAACATAAGAGAGAATTCAATACAAAACAATAAATTTCTATTTCAAGAAAACCTATATAATAAATACTACATTGTTTTCAAAGCTGCTCAGCTTTTCTTTGCCTTCTTGTAGGTTTTCTTTTGTTCTCTGCTGTGCACTTTTTACTTTATTTTTTCCCCTACCTCTCCCCTCAAAGAAGGCTACAATTAAATGTGGATATTTATACATATACATAGATATCGATAAACATTCGTAAATATACATATATACCCATACGCACATATGTGACCACACTATGCATATTTCCACTTGTCATCACTTTCTCTGAAGATGAATAGAATCTTCCTTAAGTCCAAGTCTTTCTATGTTTTTCTAAATCAAACAACTCACGATTTCCTACACCACAGAGGTATTCCAAAACAATCACATCTTATCTGTTGAGTGATTGTCTATGAAAGTTTTCCCCAAATTTTTTGTTACTCTTGGCTACATTGACTTTATTTTTACAAGAAAATTTTATTTTAAAATAATCAAAATTATCTATTTTATACTTCACTATTGCTTTTGCCTTATATTATAGTTTATGGTCTGCTGCTGCTGATTATCCTTCCTTTACATCTTTTCCACCTGATTTCTTTGATATTCCTCATGTTTTTTTTTTCCAAATGAACTTTGTTATTATTTTTTCTAATTCAGATAGTTTTTTAATAGTTTAATTGGGATGGCATTTAAAAATAGATTAGTTAAGTAACACTGTCATATGTTTTATTATATTGACTTTACCTTCTCATGAACAATAAATATTACTCCAATTATTTAGATCTGACTTTATTTGTATAAAAAATATTTTATGTTTATGTTCATATAGTTCCTGTATCTGTTTTGTCAGGTATACTCTCAGGTGTTTTATAATGTCTAGTTATTTTAAATGGTTTAAAACAGCATTGAATAATGTTGCTGATTCATACTGAAAATCTTTAAGTGAAGATTGTACAAGTACTTGTTGGAGATTTTTCAGGGGAGATTGCTGTTCAGATGTTTGTTGGACTAGATCCCTTCTAATTCTGAGATCTTATGATATTAATATATTACCCTCAATTTTGATTATGGGAAGTTATAGATCATATAATTCTGTGTCCTGACTCAATTTAAGGAAGTCTAACTACAAAAGTCTGAAGTCAGAATAACAAAGTATGAGGCAATTATAGATTCTTATTTTACAAAAAAATTTATTACCGCATTTCTTTAGAAAGTGCGCCTTAATTCAATCAAAATAGTATCTTACATAATTTCTTTAGAAGTTATATTAAAATAAAGTACATGTCTACATTAATATATAAAATAGCTCAAAGCTTTAGCAAAACATTGGTGCTTGTATAGGAAAGTAGTGTACAATAATGGAAAAAGCCCTCATTCCTGGAGTCAGTATCTGAATTTATATCCTGCTCCTCATTATTTATACTTGTTCAGCCTTGGGCAAGTCACTCATCCTGCTGGATCTTTATTAACTTACCACTCCCAGCCTTATCTATGGTACTGTTTGAAGAAAATGTTGCTTTTTTTTATTATAAATTTATTTACTAAACTTTTTACATTCATTTTCACAAAATTTTGGGTTCCAAATTTTCTCCCCATTTGTCCCCTCCCCCCACCCCAATACACCAAGTATTCTAATTTCCCCTATCACCAATCTGCCCTCTCTTCTATCATCCCTCCCTTACCTTGTCCCCATCTTCTCTTTTGTCCTGTAGGGCCAGATAACTTTCTATTCCCCATTACCTGTATTTCTTATTTCCTAGTAGCAAGAACAGTACTCAACAGTTGTTCCTAAAACTTTGAGTTCCAACTTCTCCCCATCCCTCCCTCCCCCCCATTCCCTTTGGGAAGGCAGGCAATTCAATATAGGCCCTATCTGTGTAGTTTTGCAAATGTCTTTGATAATAGTCATGTTGTGTAAGACTAACTATATTTCCCTCCATCCTATCCTGCCCCTCATTGTTTCTATTCTGTCTTTTGATCCTGTCCCTCCCTGAGTGTTGACTTCAGATTGCTCCCTCCTCCCATTGCCCTCCCTTCCATCATCCCCCCACCCTGCTTATCTCCTTCTCCCCCACTTTCCTGTATTGTAAGATAGGTCTTCATCCCCAAATGAGTGTGCATTTTATTCCTTCCTTTAGTCGAATGTGATGAGAGTAAACTTCATGTTTTCTCTCAGCTCCCCTCTTTTTCTTTTTTTTCCTTTTTTTTTTTTTTTTAGTTTTCTCCACTTTTTTTTTTATTTTTTGGAGTGAAAGTAGTTCACAGAACAAAAAACCTTAGGAACCACCATTTTTTAGAAAAATCTCTAAAACCTGGAAAGATAAAATATATAGGATTACAAAAGAAATCAATTATATTAAAATTTGGTTGCATATATATACATATATATATATGTATATATAAAGAAGTTCATAGACCCAGGTTAAGAGCATTTGACCTGTACACATAGCTTACCTCCTTTTTTTTTTTTAAAAAATATTTATTTATTTATTTAACTTTTTACATTCGTCTTCACAAAATTTTGGGTTCCAAATTTTCTCCCCTTTTATCCCCTCCCCCCACCTCAATAAACCAAGCAACCTAATTTTCCCTATCTCCAGTCTGCCCTCTCTTCTGTCATCCCTCCGTTCTCTTGTCCCCATCTTCTCTTTTCTCCTGTAGGGCCAGCTGACTTTCTATTCCTCATTAACTGTATGTCTTCTTTCCTAGTAGCAACAACAATACTAAACAGTTGTTCCTAAAACTTTGAGTTCCAAATTCTCCCCATCCCTCCCTCCCCACCCATTCCCTTTGGGAAGGCAGGCAATTCAATATAGGCCATATCTGTGTAGTTTTGCAAACGACTTCTCTGATAGTCCTGTTGTGTAAGTCTAACTGAATTACCCTCCATCCTATCCTGCCCCTCATTGTTTCTCTTCTGTCTTTTGATCCTGTCCCTCCCCAAGTGTTGACTTCAAATTGCTCCCTCCTCCCTTTGCCCTCCCTTCCATCATCCCCCCCCTTGCTTATCTCCTTCTCCCCCACTTTCCTATACTGTAAGATAGGTTTTCATACCAAAGTGAGTGTGCATTTTATTCCTTCCTTTAGTCAAATGTGATGAGGGTAAACTTCTCTCCTCTTTTTCCCTCCACTAAAAAGTCTCCTGCTTGCCTCTTGAATGAGATATAATTTACCCCATTTCATTTCACCCTCTTTCCTCTCACTACATTTCTCTCTCACCATTTACCTTAATTTCTTTTAAGATATGGTCCCATCCTATTCAATTCACTCTGTGCTCTCTGTCTCTGTATGTGTGTGCATGTGTGTATGTGTGTGTGCGTGCATGCATGTACATGTGTGTGTGTGTGGTCCCCCCAACTACCCAGATACCGAAAAGTTTTAAGAGTTACAAATATTGTCTTTCCATGTAGGAATGTAAACAGTTCACTTATGGTAAGTCCCTTAAGACTTCTCTTTGCTGTTTACTTTTTCATGCTTCTTCTCATTCTTGTGTTTGAAAGTCAAATTTTCTATTCAGCTCTGGTCTTTTCATCAAGAATGTTTGAAAGTCCTCTGTTTCATTGAAAGACCATATTTTCCCCTGAAGTATTATACTCAGTTTTGCTGGGTAGCTGATTCTTGGTTTGAGTCCTAGTTCCTTTGACTTCTGGAATATCCTATTCCACGCCCTTCGATCCCTTAATGTAGAAGCTGCTAGATCTTGAGTTATCCTGATTTTATTTCCACAATACTGGAATTGTTTCTTTCTAGCTGCTTGTAAGATTTTCTCCTTGACCTGGGAGTTCTGGAATTTGGCCACAATGTTCCTAGGAGTTTCTCTTTTTGGATCTCTTTCAGGTGGTGATCGATGGATTCTTTCAATACTTATTTTGCCCTCTGGTTCTAGAATGTCAGGGCAGTTTTCCTCGATAATTTCATGGAAGATGATATCTAGGCTCTTTTTTTGATCATGACTTTCAGGTAGTCCCATAATTTTTAAATTGTCTCTCCTGGATCTATTCTCCAGGTCAGTTGTTTTTCCCATGAGATATTTCACATTCTCTTCCATTTTTTCATTCTTTTGGTTTTGTTTGGTGATTTCTTGGTTTCTCAGAAAGTCATTAGACTCCATCTGTTCCATTCTAATTTTGAGAGAACTATTCTCTTCAGTGAGCTTTTGAACCTCTTTTTCCATTTGGCTAATTCTGCTTTTGAAAGCATTCTTCTCCTCATTGGCTTTTTGAACCTCTTTTGCCAATTGAGTGAGCCTGTTCTTCAAGGTGTTATTTTCTTCAGCATTTTTTTGGGTCTCCTTTACTAAGGTATTGACCTGTTTTTCATACTTTTCTTGCATCTCTCTCATTTCTCTTCCCAGTTTTTCCTTCACCTGTCTAACTTGCTTTTCAAAATCCTTTTTGAGCTCTTCCAAGGCCTGAGCCCACCCGACATACCCCTAGGATGTCTGGGGTACCGAGGCCCCACCCTCCACGTCTTTCCCTGATGGCAAGAATATGTCCTTGTCATCAGATCCGAAAGTTGGGATCATTTGCATCTGTTCAAAAAAACTCTCTATAGTCTTATTTTTCTTCCCTTTTCTGGGCATTTTCCCAGCCATTTTCCCAGCCAGTTACTTGACTTCTGAGATTCCTGTCCACCCCCGCCTAGATCCGCCCAGCTAGTGCTTGGGGTCTGAGATTCAAATGGGCTTTCCGCAGCAGGCGCGGCTGCTATTCAATGTGAGCTTTAGTTCTGGTGCTGGGGTGGGGGCAGGGCCGCCTCCCAGGCTCAGTTCCCTCAGGGGCTTTATGCAGAGACCTTCAGAAATGGAGCGGGTGGGGCAGGGCTGTCTCCCAGGCTCAGCTCCTTCAGGTTGTTTATGTAGAGACTTTCAGTAATGAAGATCCTGCCTGCTGCTGGGGGAGTCCCGGGCCGCCGCCGCTGCCTCCGCCACCACCCCCGCCTCTGCCTCCGCCTTCCTCCCGAGGGGCCCCGAACCACGGAGACACCCCGCTCCCCTCTCGGTCAGCCCAGGCGTGTCTCTCACTGACCTGTAGAGTCTGTGGGCGGAGGGACCTTCCCGGCCACCGGAGCTTCCGTCCCTAAAGCCTGCTCGGATCAGCTTCTCTGGGGCCACGGCCAGGGCAGCGCTGGGGTGGGGTCTGCTTTCTGGGGCGCGACCCTGGGGATGGCTCTCCAGGGCTCTCTGGAAAAGAAATCTCTTCCAATATGTTTCTGCACACCCTGCAGTGATCCAGAACTTCTGGGGAGCTCTTCTTACATTAAATCTATGGGCTGTGGGTTTGGAGCCCGTATACTTGTGTCTTTCTACTCCACCATCTTGACTCCCAGCTCTCCTCTTTTTCCCTCCACTAAAAAGTCTCCTGCTTGCCTCTTCTATGAGAGATAATTTGCCCCATTCCATTTCATGCTCTCTCCTCCCAACGTATTTCTTTCTCACTGTTTACCTTAATTTTTTTAAGATATGATCCCATCCTATTCAATTCACTCTGTGCTCTCTGTCCCTGTATGTGTGTGTGCATGCACATGTGTGTGTGTGTGTGTGTGTGTGTGTAATCCCACCAACTACCCAGATACTGAAAAGTTTCAAGAGTTACAAATATTGTCTGTCCCTGTAGGAATGTAAACAGTTCAACTTTGGTAAGTCCCTTATGACTTCTCTTTGTGCTGTTTACCTTTTCATGCTTCTTCTCATTCTTGTGTTTGAAAGTCACATTTTCTTTTCAGCTCTGGACTTTTCATCAAGAATGCTTAAAAGTCCTCTATTTCAATGAAAGAGCATTTTTTCCCCCTGAAGTATTATACTCAGTTTTGCTGGGTAGGTGATTCTTGGTTTGAGTCCTAGTTCCTTTGACTTCTGGAATATCATATTCCACACCCTTTGATCCCTTAATGTAGACGTTGCTAGCTCTTGTGTTATCCTGATTGTATTTCCACAATACTTGAATTGTTTCTTTCTAGCTCCTTGCAATATTTTCTCCTTGACCTGGGAACTCTGGAATTTGGCCACAATGTTCCTAAGAGTTTCTCTTTTTGGATCTCTTTCAAGCGATGATCGGTGGATTCCTTCAATACTTATTTTGCCCTCTGGTTCTAGAATCTCAGGGCAGTTTTCCTTGATAATTTCATGAAAGATGATGTCTAGACTCCTTTTTTGATCATGGCTTTCAGGTGGTCCCATAATTTTTAAATTGTCTCTCCTGGATCTATTTTCCAGGTCAGTTGTTTTTCCAATGATATATTTCACATTCTCTTCCATTTTTTCATTCTTTTGGTTTTGTTTGGTGATTTCTTGGTTTCTCATAAAGTCATTAGCCTCCATCTGTTCCATTCTAATTTTGAGAGAACTATTTTCTTCAGTGAGCTTTTGAACCTCTTTTTCCATTTGGCTAATTCTGCTTTTGAAAGCATTCTTCTCCTCATTGGCTTTTTGAACCTCTTTTGCCAATTGAGTGAGCCTATTTTTCAAGGTGTTATTTTCTTCAGCATTTTTTTGGGGTCTCCTTTAGCAAGATATTGCCCCGCTTTTCATGCTTTTCTTGCATCTCTCTCATTTCTCTTCCCAAGTTTTTCCTCCACCTAACTTGATTTTCAACATCCTTTTTGAGCTCTTCCATGGCCTGAGCCCATTGGATATCTATTTCAGATGTTTGGGATACAGAGGCCTTGACTTCTATGTCTTTACCTGATGATGGTAAGCATTGTTCTTCCTCATCAGAAAGGAAAGGAAGAAACTTCTGTTCACCAAGACAGTAATCTTCTTTGGTCTTATTTTTTTTCCCTTTTATGGGCATTTTCCCAGACAGTTACTTGACTTCTGATATTCCTCTCCACCCCTGCCTCACCAGTGCTTGGGGTCTGAGATTCAAATGCTGCTTCTCAGCCTCAGGGCTTTCACCAGGGGGGCGGGGCTGCTATTCAGTGGGATTAAGTTCAGGTTCTCAGGTGGGGGCAGGGCCGCAGCCCAGGCTCTGTTCCCTCAGGGGGTTTATGCAGAGATCTTCAGTAATGGATCTGAGTTCCTGCCTGCTTTGGGAGCTCCTGTCCGCTGCTTTCCCTGCCGCTTCTTCCTGAGGGGGCCTGAGTTATGGAGACACCCCGCTCCTCTCTCAGATAGGGTCTCTCACTGACCTGTAGCACCTGTGGGTGGAGGGACCTTCACGGCTGCTGGAGATTCCGTCCCTGAAGCCTGCTGAGATCTGCTCCTCTTGGTGCCACGCGGCCAAGGCAGGGCTGGGCTCTGCTCCAGTCCGGTGTGCGATGGACCTTTGGGGTCAGTTTTTCAGGGCTCTCTGGAACAGAAATCTCCTCCACTATGTTGCTGTGCGGCTTCCGCCGCTCCAGAATTTGTTGAGAGTTCTTTTTACAGGTAATTTATGGGTTGTGGGTTCGGAGCTAGCATATGTGAATCTTTCTACTCCGCCATCTTGGCTCCTCCCCACTGAAAATGTTGCTTTTATTTGAGGGATGCCACTTCCCATTGTTATTAAGACATCTTTGGGAACAGTTGGGCAAATGTACTATTTCTACATCATTGTATTATTAGTAAGTACTAGGGGTACAGAAAGAAGACTATTCACTTTCCACTCTCAAAGAACTTGTTCTATTGAACCGTACAAACTGAGGCAGCTGAATGGTACAGTAGATAGAGCACTGAACCTAGAGTCAGGAAGATCTGTGTTCAAATCCAGTCTCAGACATTTATTAGCTGTATGACCCTGGTCAGGTCTTCTGTCTTCTGTCTGCCTTAGTTTCCTCACCTGTAACCTAGGGATAATAACAGCATCTACCTCCCAGGGTTTATGTATCAAATAAGATAATAATTGTAAATCACCTAGCCTAGTGCCTGGTACATACATAGTGAGTGCTTTTCAAATGCTAGCAATTATTATAAAAGCATAGTGCCTCACAAATAGTGGGCACTTAATAAATACTTATTCCCCTCCTTTCCTTTCTCTTATAGACATAGGAAGATTCAGCTTCATGTTTGTCGGAAAGGCCAGATAGTTTTTAGGATGTAGTTTCAAAGTAGCTACCATGGATTAATAACAGCAATAATGCATAATTGATTTTTCAGTGGAAAAGAATGCTGGATAGGAAGCCAAAGAAAGTGGATTTGAATCATGGCTCTGGCACTGACTATCATTTGACTGTGGCACTTGATCACTGTGGTCCTCAGTTTCCTTGTCTGGAATATGGATGAGATGACCACCAAGCTCTTAAATCTATGACCTGACGGCCCCAAAGGGCCGGGTAAAGACAGATGCTTTATTGTAATTGACTCAGATATATTTCTGACATTGTTATTTTGATTTAATTATTGAATTTGAAGACTACTTAAGTTAAAATTTTAAAGAGATTCTTTTTTCTCATATAGTACTTTGTCTAGTTGTGGAAGAATACTCCAGGTTCTTATAAAAAGGACTGACGTTGAAGTAGATTATTGACTGAATAAAAAGTTGTTAAACATTTTGATAATAGGGGAAGAATGTATGTATGTGGGGATGTGCATGGACACATACAAGCGTTATCACAGAAATGGGGACATGTGGCAGAATAGAAAGGGAGCCTTTCTTTACCCAGAAAAACAAATACCGTAGATTTGGATCTCCTTTTCTTTTATAAATCACATATAAAAAACAGATTGATCACAGATTTCCTCTTAAAGCTTTCTTTTTACAAATTCTTAAATGACTAGTTCTTAAATCCATTCTGACTAAGAAAAAATAAGCTTTTCAAAATTTTGTGTAGACTAACAAAGAATATTTGTAGGAAGAGTATTTGAGTGCAGTGTATCCTACCAAAAGTGTATATGTGGGCGGGGAGTGGTTATTTTTTTCTGAGGGGAAATAGCTCCAATTTGATAAATTCTTTTAATTTATGCACATGTATTCTCAGACTTAATGTTTATTTAAAATATAGTTTTTAAAGAGTACAATTTCTCTTTGCCTTTTTCCAGTTCTAGTTGTTGAGGAGAAAGAGGCTGTGCTTCTCATGATGGCAATACCCTGGTTCTTAAAGGAAATGGATTTTCTCATCCCAACAACAGTAATGTTTAATAAACTCCCATGGAGTTGATTTATTCTTAATTTATAAGGGAATTAGAATTTATATTCTCTCAGTTGAATTTGTAATCTACCTGTACAGTGATTTAGTGCTCATGGCCACCATTTAGTAGATGGCTTTTCTCAGTGTCAGAATATTTGGGGAAATTATTGTATAGATATTTATACATATAAGTTATATATCATGTATGATATACATATAAATTAGTATATATAAAATGCAATTTATACATATAAATTTAATTACTAATCAGAAAATGTGAAATCAGAATAAACAAAGTGAGATGGGCTTGAGGGTGGTTCGTCCAGGCTGTGGGTAGATCCTGAAGAATTAACCTTGGTTCAGTCAGTCAGTCAGTAAGAATTTATTAAGAAGCTACTGTGTGCCAGGTACTGCGCTGAGCACTGGGGAATACAGAGCAAGGCAAAAGACAATCCTGGATCTCAGGGAGTTTATCGTCTAATGGGGGAGTCTATGTAAACAGCTATATACAAACAGGGTAGAACCAAAAGGATAACTTGGGGATGATCACTAGGGGGAAGCTACTAGCAGGAAGGGCTTCTCAGAGAAGAGAGGATGTAAGCTGGGACTTGAAGAAAGCCAGGAAGCAAAGAGGAGGAGGAGAGACAGTACTCCAGGAGTGGGGAACAACAGCCAGAGAAGATGCCTGGAATTGCAAGATGAATCTTTTGTGACAAATTGCAAGTAGGCTGTTGTCACAGGATCACAGAGTACGTGGGAATCTGGATAACTGTCTGTCACATGGATTTTCTCTGTTTCGTGAATAATTCTGGATAAACACTAAAAGTCTTACTCCTGTAGTCTTCCTCCTGGAGTATCTATGTATTAGAGCAGTGTGATTCTGCACAGCACATATGAAAAGCAGGTAGAGAATCCTTCCCACAGTTACACCTTGTTCTTCATGCCTGAGTTTTGGAGACTGTTTAGTTGAGTAGGTCAGAATTGGTCAGTTACTCAAAAAACAGTTTGATCTCAAGTTATAATGCAGATCACAATGTATTTGGCCCTCTGTATGCTTCAGAATGATCTCTCCCTGAGAATGGGACAGGAAGAGCTATGGAAACACCTTTAATCCTACTATCAAACCTGTCATTCCTGCAAGTATTTGGAGGGTGGGTTAGTTCGGCATCTGGAAAATTTTAATTTATGTTCAATTAAAAAAACTCGTTTAAGTGTTTGCTACACACTAGGTGCACACAAGTGCTGGACTTGGAGGTAAGAAGACATGAGTTCAAATTCTATCTCTATTTACTAGTTCTGTGACTCTGAGCAAGTCATTTAACCTGTCTACTTCAGTATTGTCATCTGTAAAATAGGAATAATAATAAGCTATCAAAGACTTATAATCTGACTGGGGATATATGTTATCTACACAGATTTATTTATGTGATAAATGGTAGAATGTGAGAAAAGCAAAGAAATCATTTTCTCTAACCTGGACCTTAAAGAAAAAAATTCAGCAAGTAGGGATTTTGAGGAAATGAACAGTCTTGGAGAACAGTCTATTTGAACAGATAGAGACCAGAAAGCCAGGAGAGGATGAGGGAATAGCTAGCAGTTCAATTTGGATGGGATGCAAGAGTGTGAAGGGGAGCAATGAATGTAAAGTCAAAGTTAGAGGGAGTCTGGTTGGGAAGGCTAGGGAGTTTTTATTTTGTTTGTTTTTTGTTTTTATCGTTTTATCTTGTCCTAGAGGTGAGAGAGAGCCAATGACATTTGTAGCTGAGCACTGGAATGGTCAGATATGTTTAGGGAGCTGTGAAAGAGTTGGGAGACTGAAGGTAACCTTATCATCAATTAAGAGGCTGTGATAATATTCTGGTTTAGAGGTGATGAGAACAGGAATTGTGACGGATGACAAGAGATTACAGAGATAAAATGGGAACAGGATGTGGGGGGTGAGGATGACCCCAAAGTTTTGAGCAGATTGACTGGGCGAAGATGAAGAAGGAAAGCATTTCAGGCACTGGGAAAAACCACTGAAAATGCCCAGTTGGAAGACAGAGTCTCTTGTATGACAAACAGCAAGGAGAGTCGTGTCTGGAGGGGAGTAAGGTATGAGAAGAGTTGGAAAGAAGGACGAGGCTAGATTATGAAGGGATTTACAACTCAAACCAGCGAGTTTATATTTGATCCTGGAGGTAGTACAGGACTATTGCAGTGCACTCTGTGTGTGTGTATGTGTGTTTGTATGTGTGTTGGGTGTGACATGGCCAATACGTGCTTTAGGAATTACTTTAGGATCACTTTGGTAGCTGAGTGGAGGATAGACTGAAGTGAGGAGAGACTTCAGGTGGAGAGACTGAGCAGACTACTTCTATAGTTTAAGTGTGAAGTGATGAGGTACCACACCAGGGTCTTGCCAGTGGCAGAGGAGAAGAGGGGGATATACAAGAGAAGTTAAGATAGAACCAGCAGGACTTGGTCATTTGGCTAAGGGGGGATGGTAGGTGGTAAGAGAGTGGGGAATCCAGGATTGCACCTAAGATGTAAACCTGAGAGACTAGGGGGATGGTGATGCCCTCAGTAGTAATATGGAAAACTGGAATAGAGGAGGGTTTGGGGAAAGGGTAACGAGGTCAGTTTTGAACAGGTTGAGTTTAAGACGTCTATGGGACACCCAGTTTAAGATGCCCAGTAGGCATTGTGAGTTTTGGTGGGAATAAATGAAAGCATTACAAGGAGGGGAGAGGGGAATTAAGGTCAGGAAATAGCTCTTTTAGGAAGCGTCACTTGATATGAGCCTTGGATCAAAGGATTTAAAGAGAGATAACATACATTCTAGGAGTATGAGATAGCCAGTGCATAAACCACAAAGTAGAAGGACAACGAGTGGGAAAGAAAGTTTGGTGTGCAGGGTGCATGAGCAGGAATAATGTAAAAAATGAGGCTAGAAAGATAGTTTGGAACCAGATTATCAAGGATTCCATTGACGTTCTTACCCATACTTCAGCTACTCACTGGTAGGGTCACACTTCATAACTAAACCATTTGTAGGAAACTTAACTTGGAAATTCTATTCTTTGACAACTCTGTTTTTTGACTTCTCTTATTTTCACTAAACCTGCTTTTCAACCTCATTATTTCACATCGTTCCCCTTCATGAACTTTACTTTCCAGCCAAACTAGCCTACTTGCTATACCCGAAGTCAGCATTCAAATCTCCTGCTTCTGTGCTGTTTAATATGTATTAATATATTTGTATGTATATATGTATATGTATGTGTATATATGTGTATGCACACACATACATATATATATGTATGTATGTGTGTGTGTAGATAGATAGGTGTTTTAATATCCCTTCCATTTCTAGACATCCTTCCTCCATCTTCCATTAAAAGCGAGATAAAGAGAAAGTAGTTCAGTGAAATTAAGACACCGGCTATACCTGAGGGTGTACAATGTTCCAAAATAAGTCTCTTCTCTGCAAAGAGGGGAAGAAGCATGGTCTCTTGTTTCTTTTGGGGGAGGCCAAATTTAGTCATTATAATTCTATGACTTGGTTGTTGTTCATTGTTGTAGTCATTGTATATTTCCTTTTCCTGATATTGTTCATTTCTCTTTGTATCATTTCATTTAAGTTTTGCAATGCTTCTCGTATGTTTCATGTTTGTATTACCCCCACCATCCCTAAAACAAAACATTTTAATGATTCCATTTATCTTTATATTGGTCATCCTTACCCTATGACAAAGAAAAGTACTGAAGCAAAAATATGTCACCTAAGCCTTGTTTATATATATATATATATATATATATATATATATATATATATATACACACTATTCTGTGCAGCTAGTTCCCTGCCTCTCTATAGTGAGGGCATCACCATCCTTCTAGTCCCTCAGGCTTACAACCCAGGAGTCATCCTGAACTCTTTCCTTGCACCCCACCACACCTCCTCATCTGTTACCCAGGCTTGGTGATTCCGCCTTTGCATTATCTCCCAAATGATGTACCCCCTTCTTTCCTCTTGACACTGTCATCCCTCTTAATTCAGACTCTCATCACCTCAGGCCTTGATCACTGCAGTGGCCTGCTGGTGGTCTGCCTGCCTCAAGTCTGTGCCTCCATGCCAGTTCATCCTCTATTCAGCCACTAAAGTGATTTTTCTAAAGTGCAGCTCTGACCATGTCACCACTCCAGAGACTCCCTATTACTTCCAGGATCAAATACAAAATCCTCTGTTTGGCACTGAGTCCTTTATAACCTAGCCTACTCCTACCTGGCCCAGTCGTCTTACACTTTATACCCTGACACTCTTTTATTCAGTTACACTGTCAGTGACAGGCCTCCTGACTGGTACCCAAACAATAAATGCCATCTCTTGGCCCTAGGCATTTTCTTTGGCTGTTACCCATTCCAAAATGGTTCACTCTAACTACTAACTTCAATCCTACTCTCTCCAGGAAGCCTTCTCTAACTCCTCTTAATTCTAGTGCCTTTTCTCTCTTAATTACTTCCTGTTTATCCTGTATGTAGCTTGTTTATACAAGTTTGGCTTACTGTCTTGAACCCCATTTGATTGTGAGCTCCTTGAGGGCAGGGAATCATCTGCATTTTTTATTATTATTAATTTATTTGTTTTTGGTTTTCTACAGTCACTTCCATAAGTCTTAGATTTTCTCCCCCTCCTTTCTCCTCCCTGAAATGACATGCAATCTTATATGGTTTCTATACATACATTCTTATTAAGCACATTTTCACCTTAGTCATACTGCATAGAGGAATTAAAATAAATGGGGGAAACCATGAGAAAAAACAAACTAAAACATAACATAACACAAGAGAAAATAGTCTGCATCTTTTTGTATCTTCAGTGCCTAGCACAGTGCCTGGCACATAGCAGACACTTAACAAATGTTTACTGACTGGTAAGAGAGAAATTGTTTCCTTATCTCTTCTCCAGGCCCTTAATTAGCTTTTCCATTACTCAGAGTTCAATTTCCTTTTTGTGGTTTTTCATTGATGTCATCGTGATAACTGCACATTTGTTCTTTTGGTTCTCCTACCCATGCTAATGTTGTTAGAGAAAGTTAGAAACAGAATTAATTTTGCTATCTGTGAATTTATGGTACTTACCAGAACCTGTAGGCCTTTATCACTGCTGCTTAGTACTCCTCTTAACAAGTCACAAACAACGCTTAAAAACCATCTCTTGTGTCCTCAAGGCCCCCTTCTCACGGTCAGCCCTTCACATTTGCAGTCTTAGACTTTATTATGATGACTAAGGCTTTCTGAACAGCTCCCCCAGTCTCCATCCCTCATTCCTTTTATTTGTTCACAGAACTACCTTTTATTAGAAAAGGTTAATCTAGCTATTTCTTTCATCTTCTTTCCTTCTGCATCCAGAATCATCCTTCTTCCATCTGTCATTCCTTCACATGCATCTTTAATCTTTCTCTCTCTTCAGGCTTCTTCTCATCTTCTTACAAACATGTTCAGGTCTCCCTGTCCTGTAAAAGGCCTTCCTTTTGCCTTCCTATCCTAACAAATACTCCATCTTTCTTCTCCCTGCTAGCTTTACTTGATACCTTTTCCTTTCTGCTCCCTCTCTCCTCCGCCATGTAAAATCCAGCTAAATCCTTCTTATTTTCTCAAAGTTCCTAAATCTACCTGAACACAAATTGAAGAGCTCCTTTCAAGGGGCAAGTGTTCAGTTGTGCTGAAGACCTCTTTCCTTCCTGTGTCAAAAATACCCCATACATATTTTTCCTATTAACTCTATGCTTTTTTTTCTATATCTTTTGTAACCTTTGCCTCTTTTCCCTCTTCAGCTTCTTCTCATAGTGAGTCAGTTAAATGCCTTCATTTCTCTTCATAATTTCTCTTGCACCTGGCCTCTCCTCTCAGTGAACCACTGCTGGGCCATTGCCATTTACTTGGATTATTGCCATAGCCTTCTAGATAGTCTTACTGCCTTCCCTCTCTCCCTTCTCCTACCTAGCTTTTGTATCTCTGACAGACGAAGATTTTACAAGCAGAAATCTGGCAATGCCACTCATCTCCTCAAAAATCTTAAGTGGTCCTTCATTGTCCTTGCAATAAAGTTGAAATTCTTTTGTTTAGTGTTCCAGTTTCCCTTTCATCTTGCACCACTCTACCCTTCGAGTCCTTTCTTATATCACATTGGCCTTCTCCACATACTCTAGGCTCCAGCCAAAGTGCACTGCTCTCTGTCCCACAAATATACCCTATAATTTGTTCAGGAAGTACCCTACAGCTTGGACTGACCCTTTTTTCTTTACTTGTTAACTTTCTGAGGCCCAATCCAATGCTCCCTCCTTCATGGAAGGAAATCTTCCTTAATCTCCTTGACTCCAGCCATCATGCCCTCCTCCTCCTCAAGGATCGTTGGACTCTGGCCCTGGAATCAGGCTTCCCATGCTACTTTCTTGGTCTCCAATTTTAAAAGCTCACCTTCCTTCCAGCTCCTCTCTGTTTATTGCCTGTCTTCCAATTCCCACCTGTGGTTCTGTGATGCCAGTGGAAGGGGAGAGACTTGCTTACTTGTACTTGTATTCCCAATCCTTGGCACAATGCCAGGCATATGGCAAATGTTTAATAAGTGCTTTATGCATTGATGTGATCACCCACTAGATAATACCCTCTTCCCTCCCCTAGCAGTTTGTTTTGTATCCCTGGATGGCTTCGTGGATAGGGTGATGGGCCAGGAGTCAGGAAGACCTCAGACATTTACTAGCTGTGTTACATTGGGCAAGTCACTTACCCTCCTTTTGCCTTAATTCACTGGAGATGGAAATGGTAAATCACTCCAGTATCTTTGCGATGGAAACCTCATGGGCAGTATGGTCCATGGGATCGTTGAGAGTCAGATATGACTGAAAAACAGTGCACTATCAAGTATTTTTAAAATTATAATTCAGTGTATGTCAAATACTTATAAAATGTAAACTCCTTGAAGGCAGAGGTCATCTGATGAATTTCTGTTTACCCCCAAACAGCCATTGCTTAGTGTTTATTGAACTGAATTAAAATATCAGATAGAAGTTTGAGGGACTAGATAATTAACCAAGAAATACTCTTCAACTCCTACTACGTGCCAGTACTGGGATACCAGAATCACTACAGTGCATGACATCGTCAAGAAAGTGAGTGTGAACAAAAAGGAGGAAACAGTCTGGGAAAGTGCCTGCACTTAGAAGTGAGCTAGTAGAACCACTGTCTTTAAGAAATGCTTACTGAATGAATGAATGAATAAGGATAGCTGAAACCAAAAGAAAAAAGGCAGAAGTGTTCTTGAAAGCCAAAGGATAAGAAGGCATCAAGAAAGAGGGGGCATACATGAAGGGAGCTTTTTATTTTATGGCTGAGGAAGAAGAGTCCCATGGAAGCCCCAGGTCACACGTAGTGACAAAGGCAGGATTTGAAGATCGGCCTTCTGATTCCAAATCCGGTGCTTTCCTTTCTGCAAGGTCAAAAAGGATGAGATCTGAGAAAAGGTCACCACTTCAGTTCTTTAAGATAAAGTCATTGTTACCCTTGAGAGAATAGTTTTAGTAGAATAACCACAATTTAGGGTGTTGAGGAATGTGGATAGGGAGAAAAATGGAAGCAAGACTTTTAGATTGCTGTTTTTAGAAGTTTAACAGTGACTGGGAGGAGATAAAATCATGGTTGGAGAAGGTGACAAGGTCAAGGGAAAATTTTTTGAGAATAATATTTTCCTGACCTTATTTCCAAATTCTAGGGGTGCACCCTGGTTAAGCCTTGTAGCCCTTTGTATGCTGACTCCAGTTCTATAATTAGCTGTTAAAATGTCTTAAATCGCTGTAGGGGATGTTGGAACATGTGCAATATCAGTCAAAATACTTGCTTTATTTTTCTTAGGGTCAACTTTATTAGTCTTTTGGTAAGTGAAATAATATTTTCAGTACACTTTTTTTTTAAATCAAGGTTGATCATATTAAAAATTAACACTTTAAAAATGGTTCCCAAGGATTATTAGTCAATAAATTTTTATTAATGTTGATCCTACTTTAATATCACTCAGACTTAAAATGGAAGCTTAACTGAATTATCTGGCATCTCTAAACTACTATTTGGTAGTTCTTTGGTTCAGTTATTATATCTTAGTTCAGCATGTGAGAAATAACTCATTCAGGTTCAGGAGGGGTGAAGATAAAAGAAAAATTTATTAGTCACAACTGCAGTGGCAGGTGTCTCATTGGATAGACATACCTCTATAGAAATAAAAGCAAGCATAAATACCTGTCTGACCACAAAGCCCCTCCTCTGTCTGACCCCCTCCCCCACTGGCTGGCTAATACAGGGTGTACAACTTTCAGATATGCTGTATTGATAATGTATTTTTGCTTATTGTTAATATAATTCTTAATGGGAAGATCCTCCCTACCCATTAATGGGTCCGGGAAGATTTGTAGGACGACCCATCCCTTTTGTTAAAGAGGTATTGGTTCTCAAGGGTTATGATGCCTCTGGCTCTGAATAATGTATAAGTACTCTGAGCTGAGATTTTAATTTGGAAGTGTAAGTTTGGCCAGAGGAGACTCTGGGCAGCCACCAAGGGAACCCTGGCTTTGAAAATTCACATGTTGGTGCTTCCCTCTCTGGTAAGTGTGTATGTATATAATGGTCAGACAGTTGGATCTATTGATCTATGATGTATGTGTTGCTTTTGTCAGGTGGAAGCCACATCTGTTGATTTTATTTCTCTGAAGTTCAGGGTGCTGACTTTTTCCCCTGACCTAAGTGAATGATACATGTGCTTGATTAAAGTGATTGCTGACCTCTCAAAAGTTGCTTTCCTTTCAGAAAAGCTGATCCAACAACCTGTGATAGCAGGTCCTCCTGTGTATGTTAGGGTACTTGCTTTTTTACATATGCCTACTACAGAGTTTCCCTTGATAGCTTCCTCCTCCTGATACTTGCATTATATGGTCATTAAAATGAATCTTTAACCCCCCCAGAGAAGTTAATATTCATAAGCTTATTACACATGAGCATTCCAAGCAAGACCTTTACTCTACTTGGCTGACTTATAACCTCAAAATAAGTTAAAAACCAGTTGGTCCTTGCTTTACCCGTTTTTTTCTGTGTGATACATAACTTTTTTGTTACATCTACTGTTCTGCTGATTGTTATTCTAAATTTATGGAAACAAATTTCTCCATTATATCTCAGTTACCCTATTCTCCTAGAAGATAATCTAGTACCAATCTGTGTTGATAGTGTCTTCTACAATTAATTGATTTTTCTGCATTTGCTGCAAGTCAAAAGACTTTCTGTTATATATGGATCTCCTAGATTTCATAAGTCATATATTCCATAGTTTCTATGGAAACAGAAGTTTTAATCATTCCTCACAAGAGGAAACAACTAGCTTATTCTGTTTGAAGACATTGTGGTCAAGCTTACACCATGCATGGCAGGTCTTGCTCAGTGGATTTCCACATGCTGCCCATGACTTCATTCTGGGTAGATATTTTCTAGAAGAAAGGAATAACTATGCCCAAAGCATCATTTGCTGAGGAAATTTGGAGTCCTGAAATATAATGTAAAGTTGATACTTTAAATGGTTAACACTGAACCACAGGTTTGTACAAAAAGTCTAAGACGTCTCTAACCATACTGCTGTTTGCAGTCTGTGAGACATGAGCATTGAGTCACAGTTCCTTGGTAGTCTAGGAGTTGCTTTTTTGGAAATTAAAAGGAAATTTAGATTTTTCTCATTCTAGGTGTTAAACATTTGGATCCTCATGCCTAGAGTTCTTCAGTTCTCAGTTCTGCCCTGCCACCTCAGAAGAGGATTAGTATTCTGAATTCTCACTCCTCCAAACCCCACCCCAGGGGTTCGCTCTTCCTCTGGAAAATTATGTTGTACTTTACATACATTTTGAATTACCTGTGTACATATACTTCTCTCTACCATCCATAAAATATAAACTTCCAGAGGCCAGGGAATGATGATCCAATTTTTTTTTTTTGTCTTTGCCCCTCCTCCTTTAGCGTCAGACTCCTGGTACGTGCTGGGGAAATGCTTGTCTAATTGAATTGATAAAGTGACTTGAATTGAATAGTCAATACCCGAGGGCGGAGTGCTAGAGCACGTGGGGTCAAGTCCCTCCTAGGACACTAACTGGCCGAGCGAACCCCGACCTGTCACTTAACCTCTCCCTACCTCAGGGTCTTCGTCTATAAAATAGGCAGCTTGGCCCTTGCACATTACCTGACTGTACAAGTGTCCCTAGCGCCCGTACCCAGGAGGCGCTAAGTAAGGCACTGCCGCTTGACTGGTGGAGCAGGTTCGGGGAGTCAGGACGTTCTAAGCGGGGTCAGTGCCAGCGCCCACGGTTCTCCTTCCGCTGCCTGCTGGGGAGCCCGCAGATTAACTTTCCGAAGCTGTTTCCCCGGCCCGGGGTTGGGGGAGCCCCTGGATGGAGCCAGGCGCCGGGTCTCCGCCCTTCCCGGGTCCCGGTGGAGCGAGGAGCGCGTGCAGGTGTAGGACGAGACCACGTGACCGGCGAAGCCGCTGCCCAGTTGGGCGGCCATCTTTGAGGCGGGCACATACCTCAGGCCATCCGCCGTAGATGCTGCGAGAGTCTGAGGGAGAGAAGGGCAAACCATAGCCAGCTTCCAAGATGGCCACCGAGCGTGCTAGCCACGGGCTCGCCAGGGCTCGCAGGACCTGGGTAGTTGCCGTAGTTCAGGGGTGGGGAATTTGCGGCCTCGAGGCCACGTGTGGCCCTCTAGGGCCTCAAGCGCGGGCCTTTGGCTGAATCCAAACTTAATAGAACAAATCGCCTTAATAAAAGGATTTGTTCTGTAAAATTTGAACTCGGTCACAAGGCCGCACCCGAGGAACTAGAAGGCCACATGTGCACTCGAGGCCGCAGGTTCCCCACCCCGGCTCGCCCCTCTCCTCGCTTCCCCTCCCTGACAGCCTGGGGACCGCCCCCTGCAGCCGCAGCCAATCAACGCGTGGGGCCGGGCTCGGCGGGGGCGGGCCGGGCGGCGGGCTGGCGCGAGCGTGTGTGAGCGCCAGTGTGTGTGTGAGCGTGTGTGTGTGCGCGTCGGTGGGCTGAGGACGAGCGCCCGGCCGGGAGAGCCTGAGGACGCGGCAGCGCGGGCGGGAGCTGGGGCAGCAGCGGGCCGGCCGCGGCGGGGCGCTGCGGCGCAGGGGGCCGAAGGACAGCCATGCAGTCCGTCAGGTAGGTCTCTGGGTCGTCGGGCGGCCCGCGGGGGGCGCTTCTCGCAGGGGAGGCGACCCCGATGGCGTACCCCGCCCCCGCCTGGCCCGGGGCAGTCTCTGGGGGCGCCAGGGAGCCGCGTCCACGTGTTTGACCGCGGGGACAAACTTCTCGAGGGGCCGTCAGCCTGTCCGTCGGTCCGTCCGGGCGAAGTTGGTCCTGCGAAGCGTGCGCCCCTGCCCTTGGGCTGCGCCCCTGTGCTCCCGGCGTGTCCGTCCCCACTTGTCGCACCCTCTGGTGTCTGCGAGCCCAGAGACAGCGAGTGGGGAGGGGGATATGGGGGGGAATCCGGAGAAGGGCTGGAAAGGATGGAGAGGGCAAGTTCTCGCCGGGGGCGCAGAAGTCAGACTCTGCCACTCGCAGGAGTCCGAGAAGGATGGAGCTGGAGGGATCTAGTCCGTCCTTTTTCCGCAGAGTAGAGAAACTGAGGCGCAGAGAAGTTACGCAACTTGCCCAAGGCGATGGAGCCTGGGCTGGAACCTGGGTTTTCTCACTCTTGGAAGGGGGCTGTTGCCACCGGTGCCAGCGTGAATAGATGTCTGTCATTCTCTCTGGCAGACAGATGCTGGAAGGAGCCGATCAGCCTTCCTCCCTTTCCCCCTTCATATGGTTGCTTCTACAGAGAACAAAATAGAAGCATTGGGAAGATGATTATGAACTTAGCGTACGTTTACATAACGGGGACGTAGAAGGCTTGTCTCCTATGGTTCGAATTATGTTACTCCAAGCTGGGCTTGACTCCCGCTGTCTCTACCGGTAGGTGAGTTTCCCTCCCACTCCCAGCCCACTTCCAGTCACTGGAGCAGTGCATTCAGCTATTTATGGGGGAGAGAGGAGAACTGGGAATAGAGAGAATTTAGGCTAACTTGCCAGTTAGCCAGTGGGACAAGGTTCAGTTTATAGGCGCTTAGAGGTTAAAAGTTGATTTTTAAAAAGGAAATTCAGTTTAGCTGGCAGGTAAATCTCCCTGAGTGTGTGTATATGGTTGGAGGTGGAGGGATTGTGGTAGAATCTTAGCTTTTTCTTGTATGTTGCAGTCGCAAAGCCACCTGTCCTTGTATAAACAGGTTGAAGGCCTTTTCTGTTTAAGAATCTGATAGAATGTGCTCTGTGTAGGTCGTTGCTGTTTTCTAAAGTCTTATTTAGAAGTTGAGAACCTACCCAGTTTGACTTGTAACATTCAACAAACATTTAAGCATCTACTATGTCTAAAGCACTCTACTGTCACCTTGAGGATACAAAGACAAAATTAAGCATCCCCAGCCCCCAAGGATATGTGTGTGCACAGACTGGTAAATACAAAGTACTTACAAAGTAATTTTGGAGAGGAGGGCACCAACAAGTGGGAAAGATCAGGAATGACTTTGACTAGGAGGTGGCACCGGAGCTGAGGGATTCTAAGGAGCTAGATGTTAAGAGGCCAGACATTCTGATTTGGGGGGACAGTCTATGTTAATACACAGAGGATTGCATGTAAACCAGTTTGGCAGGACTGGATTTCATGAAGGGGTATATTGTGAAGTAAATCTGTCAAGTTAGGCTCTAGCTAGATTGTAAAGTGCTTAAAATATCAAATAGAGGAGTTGTTTTGTTGTGGTGGTGTTCTTTTAGAGGCATATTGGTGTGACTGATAGAGTTAGGACCCTGCGCAAGTAACCTAACATTTCTTAGCTTTAGTTTCCTCATTTATAAAATGAGGAGGTTGGTCTGGATAACCTCATAGGCTCCTCCAGCTCTAAACCTATGATCCTTTGTGTCCTGATTTTTATCTTAGGGGCAATAGGGAGCCATTGAAGCTTCTTGAGTAAGGAAATAACATGGTCAGTATTTCAGAATATTAATTTGGCATGTGTGTGGAGAATGAATTGTTGAGCTGAGAAAGAGGAAGCAGGAAGAACAGCTGGGCTGCTATTCAGGCATCAGATGATGAGGATGTGGCCATGAATTTGGTGTGGTGGCAAAAGGGATAGAGAGGAAAGCACTAGCAGCCAAGTAAGTGCTGGAGATGTCATGGAAACACTTGACAAGACTTAGAGACTCAATTGGGGCAGGAAATTGAGGGTCACTCCAGAGCAGAGTGAATGACAGTGACCCTCAGGGCCATAGGACCCTTTACAGAAATGGGGAAGTTAGGAAGAGGGGAATTTTAGGGGGAATTTAGGGACGTGTTGAGAAATAGCCCACCACTTCAGGAGCTTAAATTCATTGCGCTTATTGTGAAAGCTTTAATGTCTAAAGTTTTTATTCTTCCAGTTTTAGTTGTTTCATTTCTGTATGTGATTACCCTACAGTGGTAGTCTGAATTTTAGCTTGGAAAGGCTCCATAAATCATATAATCATATATTTTAAGATGGATGGGACTCTTAAAGATTGACCCCTCTCATTTTACAGATGATAAAAACCTGAATTGGATTGGTATCTGGGTGATTAAAGAGAATGTGACAGACTGAGAGAAGTTATGGAAGTAGAAATGCCAGTATTTAGCTACTAATGGAATTTGTGAAGTGAGAGAAAAGTTAAGCATCACACCAAGGTTGTGAGCCTGGATGGTGGTGCCCTTGACAGTAATAGGTAAATTCAGAAGAAGAGTAAATGAGGTTGTCGAAGAAAATGTAATGAATTGTACTGTACACTTCAGATTATAATCCATTTACTCCTGTTCATCTTGTGTGACTCAGCTGTTCACAGAAAATAAGAAGGTGTGGACTCCTTCATCTCCTGGCCCAGAGCAAAAGAACCAGCCAAAGGGCATTGAGCCACCTGAAAGTTGTCTGCTGAAGTCACACTGGGATCTGAAATGGGTGGGGGTTTGGGAGTGGGTGAAAAAATATTCTGGCTAGAGAGGATTTTCCCAAAAGGCATGAAATTGAGAGTTTGCACAGCTGGTGAAGGGGGCCAAGTTGGATATTGTTGGTTTGATAATGGATGAAAGGGGTGGTATGGCTGTGTTGGAGACAAACCCCACTTAGGAGGTAGGTTTCAACTTCTCTTCCTACCCACCAATTGATTGATTGGATAGTTCTTGGAGTCATGCTACGATTCCCTAATGTGGGGAATTCTACTTTATGGAAAAGCAGGTGTAACAGTAAGCACCCCTATATACACGGAGGAGCCTGCTATCACAGGTTCTTTTCCAAAAGGAAAGGCAACTTTTGAGGGGTTAGCAATCTCCTTTAATCAAGCACATATATCATTCACCAATACAAGAAGAGAAAGAAAGATCAACAGACAGATTTCCAACTGTCTGACTGTAGTTACTAGAGAGAGAAGCACCAATATCTGGGTTTTCAAAGTAGGTTGAGGGGGTGTTTCTTAGGGGATTCCCAGAGTCTAGTCTGGCCAAACAATACACTTCCAGTCAATAAATCCCAAAGTAAAGCCTCATTCTCAGAATTTTTATACATTTTTTAGAGCCAGAGGGCATCACAACCCTTGAGAACCAGTGCCTCTTTAGAAACTTAGGAAAAGGTATGGGCCTTCTTACAAATCTTCCCTAATCAAACTCCTCAGAAAGGGTGCTGTGCTCTATGAGCAAAGCAGAATTGAGACAGTACAAAGTAAAGGTAGGATGCACAAATTTGGAGTATCCACCCCAAAGGTTCACAATGACTATCTGTGTCCAATCTGTGGTAGAGCATTCCAGCTCATATTTGGACTGATTAGCCACAGTCTGACACACTGAAACTTGAGTTTATCATAGTGATAGCAATCACACTCCCCTTACTGGGCAGGCCCATTAATGGGTGGGGAAGATCTTTAATCTCATTATTCAATCAGAGGCACTTGATTATATACTAAAACAAAACAAAAAAATGCATTATCCATATAGCAAGTTGATACTTAGAGACAAGTAGGAACCATATTCACCTTGTCTGATGTTCTTGATAACATGCTAGACTTCTCCCTTTATTGCAAATTTCCAAATGCTGATCATAGTTCTTCAGCATCATGGATTTACACATTTAGAGGTCATCTAGTTCAACCCCCTTGCTTCTTAAAGCAAAAACTGATTCTTATATCAGTTTGGGAAAACACTGTCTGGTTTAAGGACACATAAGCAGTAACTCATTGATAGGGGATTGAACCAAGTCCTCCGACTAAATGCAACATTCTTTCCACTGTATCAACACTCTATATTTGAAAAAAAAATTCCCTCACACTTAAAATTTTAATTTTATTAGTCTGTGTGTTTGCATGTGTGTGCGTGTATGTGTGTGTGTATGTATTCTGCTCCATGATAGTTACTGGAGGAAAATCTAAAATCACAAACTTCATAATTAATTATCTTTCCAGATCACTGTTTCATCTCTGTCCTTCTCATATACCATGTTCCAGCAATGTCTTTAGAAATCCTAGCAACAAGTGTTTACTGAATTGATGACATTATTGTTTGCAAAGTCAGACAATGAGATAAACATCTGTGCACAAAAGGACTCTGAATATTCCTTTGTTGTCCTAACTCCATCTTGTACTCTAGCGTGGCTTTATGTTAGGGAGGGCTGTGGAAATTGGAAATACTTCTTTTGATCAGGTGTGGCCCTGGTGCTCCATTTAGTTGTGTGATAGGGCGGGGCCAAAAGTAGTCTTTGATGTGAGATATTCCAGACTCAAGACCTTATGCAGGAATATTGTGGGGCTTATAAAAGTAGAGCCAGATGAATCCTGTCCTTTTCCCTTTTTCTACCAGTACCCTGATTTAACTGTCAGTTAGCATTAGGCTATTCAGCAAGAGTATGAATTAGTTGTTAAGCCTTGATGACTGCACTGATATTGATTAACAGGTCAATTTGAGAGGGAATTTGAGTGGAAGCAAACTGTCCTCCTCCCTTTCTCTTCTACTGATTCAACACCAGCATAGGGTCGTTGGCAGATGTCTGAGGAAGCAGAGTATGAGCTGTTACAAAAACGTTCGGTGGAATACCACTGAATCTTCAGACCACTAATTAGTGTCAGTCTCACCACTTTGGAAGGGTAGACTCCCAGCTGGGGCCCAGGCATCTCCAAAAGGGATGGTTCCCACAAATGCCCCACTGTGATTAGGGTTCTGTCTGGTATGAACTCTGGCCTTCACATTGACTCTACTTTGAACGCGCTGGATGATTGAAGATGTGGTTAAGACCAGACGAGACTTTATAGTTAGTCAAAGTTCTTGGATCCTGGCCACGTCCACATTTTAGGCTGGGCCTAATTTGTAAGGTCTCTGGGCGGATGGGTGTGGTGCTTTGGACCCATAGTTTTTGAGGCTTTTAAGTTTTGACCAATCCATGATGATGGGGAATAAAAGCATCCGGAAATTGGAATATAAGACTGAATAATGAGTGAACTAACAACTGTTATTTGTATTCTTTAACATTTGCAAAATGATCTCTGTTGTTTATCTCTTTGAACCTGACCTCTCTTTTTCAGAAGGGAAAATTAAATTTCAAAGAGGCTAAGTGATTTGACCATGATTACATTGTAAGTGTCTGAACAAGATTCTAAGCCAAATCTATTGGCTCCTGAGCCTCGACGGGAACAGCCTCCTTATGATAGGCAGATTTTTGAAATTTGGGACTTTCACACTATGTTAGGACATTTCTTTAATGAGTACTCTGTGTCAGACCAGTCACAGATGTGACGGAATGCTCTTCTTTTACAAATAAGGAAACTGAAGCACAGAGAGAGTGACTTGCTTCTCCAAGGTCATATACCTGATAAGGGGTCAGGAGTTAGATTTTAACCTAGATTTTTCCTGACTCATGGATGATGGGGTGATAGGACCTGAATCCCTTAAAGGAAAATCCCATGTCTTTGAAAGCACCCCCAAACTGCATCGTCATTACACCATACGATATGATGCAAATTATCTCCTAGCATACACAGGTTTTTAAAAATGATGCAAATTATCTTCTAGCATACACAGGTTTTTAAAAATATTTCTGGACTGCCATAAAGTTCTAAAGCTAGCAGTCTTTCATAGAATTATCATGCTATTGTTTATCTGTTAATGCTCATATTTATAAATAGATCTTTGCTGAGGAAGTCTTTTTTCTTGAAGAACTCCAAATCTTTTGAGTTATATCCATGTTTGCTCTTCTGCTACCTTAAGTAAAACTTCTTAAGTCCTTTGAAATATTATGCTTATCACATAATTGGTGTACTGCTCTAGATGAAAACTTTAAACAAATATATAAAGACTTGGCAAGCTTTAAATCCAGAGTTAATAAATTACAGCTTTTTTTTGAGGTGGGGGGAGAAAACACTAATGCAAGCCAAGTTCATATGCAGGGTGTCCCAAAAGTAAACTTTAAGAGCTTGAAACTACACTAAGACTTTTGGGAAACTTTATGTATGAAACTCTTTCCAAAAATTGGCACAAAAACCCAGGAACATTTATTAATGAATGAATAAATGAATAGCTTTTATTCAGCTCTCGTTGTGTTCCAAGCTTTGT
The DNA here is from genome assembly GCA_023548195.1 of Bettongia penicillata ogilbyi. Classification (NCBI taxonomy): domain Eukaryota; kingdom Metazoa; phylum Chordata; class Mammalia; order Diprotodontia; family Potoroidae; genus Bettongia; species Bettongia penicillata. The sequence continues at coordinate 10,576,812 of JAJHZJ010000027.1, forward strand.
GCTAAACTGAGGAACTACAACTATAAAATCAAGACAGTTCCTCCTTTGAAGGAACTTTTTAATAGGGGGAAAGACAGTGCATCTGTGAGGGAGGTAGAGAAGATTGTTTTGCTTTGGGAAGACTAGGGATTGGCTAATGGGACTAGGAGTATTAGTTGACATGTCCTTAAGTGCCTCCTAGTTTGCTGAGGACTGTGTTGGATGCCTGCAAAAGATTTTAGTTTTTCCTCCCTTAGTAGCTCATCACAGGATAATTCTTTTTACATTTTACTTTTTCAAAGTTACACTCTTGTCCTAGGATTTTATGTCTACTTGAATTTCTAAAGGACTATCCAGGTTGTTTTATTGTATCAAATCAGTAAGTTTTTGACTAAGCTTAGAAATCTTTTTTGTTCAGAGATTTTTGTAGTAATCAGAATTGAATTATACACCCCATTCACCAGTGTTTAGGCAACAGGTCCTTTATTGAAAAGTTGAATTTTTCTAAATGCTTTGAGGAAGATTGCTTCTTAAAGAATACTATTGTGAAATATTTTATAAATTGCCTGGTTATTAATCTTTTTGAATAAATTTGGATTTCCATAAATGAAAAATTATGTTTTCCTGAAAATATTATTTTGGGCATCTATAAATTTTTATGGCATCTTATTTTCTTTTGACAAAGTGAACACTTTAATTGATTTACTACTTTTAATGACTTAGAAAGGTCATTAATTTTCCACAGCTAAAATGATTCAATTAAGAAAGTTGATCAGGGAATGTTTTTTATTCTAGGATTTCTCCTATTGCTAGTACTAGTTAATGCTTAGTTTGTAAATGCAAGGTAAGTTCTAGTTTCATCAGTGAAATTGTAAACTTGTTCTCATGTATCTCATAGCATCTTAATAACAGCTAGAAACCAAGCTTATGTGGTATGGTAAAGGAACACTGAGTTTGGAATTGAGTTCCTGGGGTCCTGAATGTAAGTTCCAGATCTGCTACTTAGTTACGGCCCTTGTGCCACGTTTGCTTATCTGTAAAAGTAGATGATCTTTATATTCCCTTGCAAAATCTGCCATGTTCTTTCCTAAATTAGAATGCGAAAGTCCAAGGGTGAGAGTGTATGTATTACAGTTCAGTTAATTTTTAAAGTTACTTTGGGGTTAAAGTCTTCATTTTCATTGCAGATGATTTTTGTCTTTCAGATCCTTCTTCCTACAGGAGTCCTTTCCTGGTCACCCCTCCCACTTCTTGCTAGTTTCTTTCATTTGAAATTGTGTACAGGTTCTTGCATGTTTTCTCCATTAGCATGTGAGCTTTTTGAGGGCCAGGACTATGTTTTTGACTTTCTTGGTACCACTCATGCCTTTGTGTGATACCTGATGTCTAATGAGTATGTGCTCGATAAACATATGGTTGTTGATTCACTTGTTTCTTTCCTCTTTGTATAGGAGTAGTGGGTCAAAGGAATTTAATATTTATTGGCACAGTGCTCAGGAATTTTTTAAAAAATTGGGATACTTCCATTTGTATTTATCAAATTGTTGGTAAATTTGTGTTACACAACTCACAGTTATTCACACATTGGCATTATGCAAAGATAACTTAAATTCTTAAATCAGCTTTCCTTATCTCCTTAGATACTCCTCGGCCACTGGCCTCAATTTATGTTCTGTCCATTTTGTTTTCAGGGGCTCTAGACAAATCTTAACAATTTTAGAAAGACATGACTGGGATAGCAAAGTTTTAAAAATCATTGACTTGAAGTCTTAAAACTTGGGTTAAAGCAATCTTCACAAATCCTAGGTAGAGAGAACTGGCTTGAAGACTGAGAGGATTGAAGTGGGTTCATTGTAAGTGAACAGTGTGATATGGTTAAGAACTTGATGCTCTTTTGAGTTTCAGTAAAAGGTATAGTTTATGGGGGAAAAAAAAGACAGAGATAATCACTACTCTGACTTGGTCAGACCACAACTGGCATATTATATTCAGTTCTAAGTGTCCTAAACAGGTTAGGGCAGATATTGACACTCTGGGAGTGTTCATTGGAGGACTGCTAGGAGGGTGAAGGGGCTTTGAATTCGTGACAGGTGAAAGCTTGTGAAAGGAACTAGGTGTTTTTCTAGGCTAAAGACTGGAGAAGAAAAGACTCAGGGTGAACCATCATCTGGCAATTGAAGGGCTGTTATGTTGGAGTGTGATTACATTTGTGCTGTTTGGCTCCTTAGGGTGGAACCAGACGCACTGAGTAGAAGTTGGAAAGAGCCAAATTTAGGCTAGTTTCAAGAAAAACTACCTCGCACCCAGAACTATGCAGAAATGGAATGTGTCTTCAAGCAAAGGTTGGATAATCATTTAGTTATTGATTGCAGGAATCCTTTTTTGGGTAGCTTGGAACAGGTGACCACTAATATCTCTTCCAAGTCCAAAGTCATGTGATTCAGTAACATCATATGCCTCAGGGGTTCTCAACCTTTTCTATGTCAGTGACCCTTTTGGCAGTCTGATGGAGCTTATGAATCCCTTCTCAGGATCATATTTTTAAATGCATAAAGTACAATAGAATTATAAAGGAAATCAAAGGATAATGAAAATTAAGATAACTTTTTCCCCCATCCAAGTTCATGAACTCCCTGAAATTTATCCATAAATCCCAGATTAAGAACCCCTGGATAAATTATAAAGCTAAGTATTAATTAATAGACTTTGATATATCCATGTTACTTTCCTATTTGTAATTGTGGATAATTGGGAGATTATGTGTTTTTTATGATGAATATTTTCTGTTAGAAGCCATAATTCTTTTTAACTCAGAAAAATCCTCAAATTCAAGAGCGTGACAATCTCTGGCCCAGAAGTTGCTGTATTACGTGCTGCCTTTTGTAAGCTCAAGTACATCAACAATGCAAATGCTTTCTGCTATTCTTTCAATAGTGATGGATTTTTGTAGCAGTCAAGGCTGCATGTAAGCTATGGCTGTGTAACAGTAAAGTCAGTGGTTCCATGGAGGTGTCATTATTTTATTAGTGTAGTTGATAACTCTTGGATCAAGGGCAAATTTTATTTGTTAGAGATTTTTTCAGAATGTCTCATTCTTAATACTAATTTTAAATTTCAGATCAGCATGAATTTGAGGGGTGTTGTTATATACTTATTGCCTGAATTTTACCATTGTGTCCAAGTGTACACAAGTACACAGCAGTGGTTATTAGTGTGCATTTCTTAGGAGATTGACTCTTTCATATAGTTAGCATATGAGTGAATTATTTACACTAGCAATATATTTTACCATTTGTAATTTTTTTTTCCAAATTTTTTGTATTTTCTTCATTGCTTGGCAGTAGATTTTCCACTGTAGATTTTGGACTTTATTTCTAGCAATTTATACTTATATCCCTGTTGTTTTTCAGTGAAATTAGCCCTGGGCCATAGATATAGTCTTATAAAAGCTGCTAATGAGTACTTTGTAAGAGCCTAAGAGGTTCTTTTGCTCCCATTCCCTTGGGCAGGGAGCTTTGGATGTCAGCATGGGGCAGTTTGAGGGGGAGGCTTTTGTGAAAAAAATTACCTTCTCGCCACATTTCGCACCCTTTTCTTAAAACGATGTTATATAATGTACCGAGAATATTAACTAACTTCTTACCCTGAAGAGATCTCCACACTGAGACCCTACTTTAGAGATTAATGATTCCGTAGGAACCCTGGCCTTGCTCACTTTTTAAATTGCTTCCTTGTCAAGCCTAAATCTCCCGCTTTCTGACTTTAAGCTCTTGATCTTTCTTCTGTCCTCTTGTACCAAACAGAACCAGTTCAGTTTCTCTTCCTTAGAATCTAGCTCTAACTTCCCACTCCAAGATTATCTTCCCTTCACAAACTTCTGGGTCCAGCCAAGGTCTTGTTTATTGTTTCTCTCACAGAATAGTCTATCTCCAGAATCTTTCCTATCACCCAGTGTGTTAGTTTTACCATATCTTTTTGTCAAAGGCTGATTTAATAAGAGTATCAGCTACCTCTGCATCACTGTAATTAATAAAAATACAAATCATCACTAGGTCAAGCATCAGTCCCTGTGGTGCTCCACAGGAGACCTTCTTGAGACCTTCTTTGAAGTTGACATTGACCTGTCAGTGACACCTACTTGGGACATTGAACCACTTAACTGTTTTATTCTTAGATTAACTGTGCTACAGAATTTCCTAATTTGTGACTGTGCTTTCTTTTCAGGGAAAATATTCTTTTTGGAATGGGAAATCCTCTTCTTGACATTTCTGCAGTTGTGGACAAAAATTTTCTTGATAAGTAAGTATCAAAAACTCTGTATATGATGTGGAAAATGGACTAGAAGAAAAATGTGATCAATATTTAAAATGGAATGTGCTATAGAAACAACCAAGAACCGCTGCAGAGTTTGAGGCCTGGGCCTGATAGCACTGATGCTGTTTGATCAGTGACTTAGTACTTGGTCTTGCTTCTTGCTAATGGAAAGACTTTGTACAATTTAGTTTACAACTTTATTAAAAATGAAATGAATGATTTCCTTAATGTGTTATTTTCCACAAACTTATTGCTACCACCGACCTCCTGTGGTATTAGTCTTTTAAAATTATCTCGAAATGGCAGGTCAGACTTTCTTGTTTGTTTTATTTTGACTAATTTTGATCTGATATCAACTAGCCATGGTTTCATTTCCTTTGGCTTCAATAAATATGTATCCAGTACAATCCCTTAGTGTTGTTGCTTCACATTTCTGGAAATTAATGCAAAACAAATTACAAGTGACTTGGATCTCATTTGTTGAGCAACAGTTTAGGGAGTGCCTTTTTTCTCCCTCCTTCCCTCTTCATTTATCTAGTTTGTTCTTGACTAAGCTTTGTTTAAAATAGAGAATTTGGCCTAAGGGAAAATTTGTTACTGAGATACAGTTAAGTAGATAAAGAGGAAGTGTGTAGAAGCTAATTCTGCATGTATCTTTTTTAATGCTAAGAGTAAATTTATATCAACTTATAGATTTTTACCTATGTTATCTTTATTTATATAAGTACTTACATGATATTATTTGTTAATAAATCTTCCATTTTTTTTAAAGGTCACTTAGAGAGTAGTCTGGTGGTTGATGACCTGGCATCTCTGTAGTGGCATAGTTGGAAGCTCCAAGCAGCTTCTTTGTCTTAGGCACAGCAGATCCCCGAAGGCTAGCTAAAGGGTTTTTAATTGTAAGTTGCCAGAAAGCAGAGAATGGGTGATACCAGTGGTGTGAAGTTGTGGACAAAAACTTGGCCATCACAATAATGGAGGAGTATAAAAGAAACTGATTAAAGATGGAAGGCTCTAACCCTTCAGGATTTGGAGGGATAAAATAAACTCTGGGGACTTTGTCTATGAAGAATAGATATTTTTTCCTAATTTTTAAAAATCTCATTATAGTTGATCTTAAACTCTAGCTGGGTCCTGATTATTGTGAAAAATGAATCCCATGAAATGATTGATTTGTCAGAATTTGCACTTCATATTTATACTGGGCTGGAGGAACAAATGATTATATTTTACATAATTATAACTCCAAATGGTGTAAATTCAAATACATCCTAACTACTTAGGGAAATTCACTTTTTTTTTTTGCACTAATTGGGATCTGGCTGTACATTTATAATTTTTATGAGTTGAACTTGTTTAACTGGCTTTTCAGCTTAAGGATAACAGCAGACTATGGAATCAAAGCACGTTTGATTTACGAGGTTTTGGGTTTGGATCCCTTCTCTAACTCATCTTACTTGCCATGTAACTATGGAAAAAATCACTTCACATCTTTGACCCTAAGTTTCCTCATCTGCAAAGCAGAAGTAATACTTACAGCATATACTTTACCTTAAATGAGCTAATGTCCTTAAAATCTTTTGTATATTTTGTGTGATATAAAAATGTTACTGGTTGTTATTATTAGACCTGTAGTAAACTCCTTGACAAGTGAATTGTGTTGTTAATACCACAATAAATTGATAAGTAATAATCAACTGCTATGCATAAAACACCCAAAGATGTGTACTTAATGTTTAGTAGCCGGCACAGTGTTTATTACTTAAATAATTTTTGGCAAAATAAGTATATCTTAAAAACATGCAAAACATTTGTGTGGTACCAGGAAAAACATGAAATACAGACTCAGAATTCTACAACTGTAAGCGCTTCCTTGTTTCAGAATTAAAGATGCCAGAGCATATCTTGGTTATTAGTCTTGCCCAGTGAGGAGGAGTTGAGAGGGAAGTAGGAGGAGGAGGGTTGAGCTTAGACCTCTGGCCTCCTGATTTCTGACCGCAGGTTCTACCCTGCTTCACTCCTTAGCCAAGTAACTTGTGGAAATGTTCGTCCTTGTTAGTATGTTCCTACTCCTACCTAAATCTAGGACTTTAAACATACTTTAACAAATCCCCTGGGTCTTACTCTGTTCTTAAAGTTGCTTCCATTCTTATCCTTATTCATTTCCTTAACAGTTTATAGTTTAAACTGAATGTTACGGAGAAACCAGTGCCTTATTTTCCCCTTCTTTATTGCTTCTTGTTTTCTTCATTTCCATTTTCTGCTCCTCATTGCTGTGTCATTGACATGGAAAATCATTATTGTTCCTACTGTGCTTATGGTTGTATATTCACCATGTAAGAATCACCACATGACATTAATGAACATTGATGAAGAGAAAAAAACCAATTTGGACAAAGCATCCTTTCCTCTTTAACTGCTGAAAGTTGATAGTAAAACTCCTAGTGAACAGGGGTCATTTTGTATCTTTTTGGCCAATAATATTTAGTGTAGTGCTAAGCATATAGTGAGTCCTCCATGAATAATTGTTGGTTGATGCAAGTAGAATGCTGAAAAAAGATATTTAGCAAAATATATCATGAAAGTTTTCAAGATTTAAGGGTAGAGGGTAGTTAGGAGGTGATTGGTATATTATTTTCTTTTAAAATAGTATTTTCTATCAAATTTTCCAAAATATTTTCTAAAACTTAAATTATACTGACAGCAGACTAGGAATAAGTTACCTCTTGATTATTTAAATTGCATCTGCACAGAGATCAAGAAGAAAAAAAATTCAAATTTTTATTCTAAATTGTGTTAAGTCATTAAACACCCAGAAGTTCAGAAACACATGGATTTTTTTTTTAATTGATTTTTTTTCTCCCTTTAGTTTCGTGCCTTGTGTATACATCACCAAAGTGAGAGGGGAGGTGGGCAGTTTCTGGTAGTTATTTATGCTTCCAGAACTGTCAGAAAGTTAGTTTATTTCCTAGTAGACGTAAATAAATCAGCCAGTTTCTGTATTAGAATTTTGGAGATGCAGGAATTTACTTGTTTAATGAGGGTAGAAAACAAGGACAGCCTGCTTTATAAGAGGTTGGTTGGTTGCCTAGAGCTGGATAAGTTCCACAGGGGAAAGCTTTGCCACAATTCAGCCAGATCCACTGAACACAGAGTATTTGCCTCCAGAATCCAAGGCAGCTTGTTGTGGAGCATCCTCTTCTGTTTCCATGAAGATTGCCAAGACCAGTTTCTACTTTGAAGAATAAAAATGAAGGAATTTCCGTGAGAGCCAAAGTTTTTGAAAGAGACCCAAACTGTAAGAGCTTATAATGATTTAAGTTAGTTTAGGTGCACTGAAGTAATTTGGAAAGTTTTCCTCCAGAATGTGGAAAAGACAATCATTTTATTTTCTTGGTTTCAGAATTGTGTTGTAATTGTCCACTCCTTATTTTTGTTAATTAGGCCATTGCTTTGGCAACATTTCTGAGCCAGTCATTTCCTTGATCAAAACCCCACTGTCGGATTTGCAGTGGGTAAGTTAACATGCATCTTGAAAATTCTCATTGCTCACCAGAAGGTGAATAAAATTCTTCAAAGCAGTAGCTGATGAAAATAGCAGCTGTTGAGTACAGGTCAGTTAGCTGTTTCCCTTGCACTTTCCTACTGACTGGTGGGTACAGCAGAGTCTTTTGTACTTCTTCACTTAAGTTTTCATTGATTGATTTTTGACAGGGAAAAGGAAACAAATTATTTTTGTATTATCCTTGTATTACTTTCTCTTTTTCTTTATACTTCTCTACCTGACATCTGATCCTACACTTAAGCACTTACATGGTCCAATGCAGTATGGCATTCCATTTTTGGCGTAGTAATTGTGTAATTTCACTTATTAATGATGTTTCTACCAGAGTTTGTTCAGTAGAGGATTAAATATGGACTATTTCTGTCAGTATTCTAAAATCAAATTGAAAATAGGTTTAAAACAACACAGTTCTGTAGACCTTAGTGAGGGATAATATTTAATCAGTTTTCACAATAGGAAAACAAAAGTAGCTTTGAAGATTTTTGTAAATATAGCTACCTGCCATCTCTTGCTGCAGCTTTTTCAACTACTAGTCACTGTATCTGGTTATCAGTGCCATGAATCTCTGGCATTCACAGAAAGGAAAATGAGGGAAAGGGAAAAAGTGAGACCCTAAGTGGTGGCCCAAGAGAAAAAAATCACAAATTGGCATACAGCCTTTACTTTACCTTCTTCTCAACTTCTGTAAGCCACTTTGCTTGGGCTCAGTAGAATTCTGCAAAAAACTAATATGGGAATGGTTGCGACCACAAGAAAAAATATTTAAATTCTGTACTACTGACCATTTGGATTAAGGGGCTGTAGGGAGAGGAGTGTATTTTCTAAGAGTAGATTTTAAGGTTTTATTACTTTTATGTGACTCAGGTTTTTCAGATAGTTGACTATTTGATAGTGACCCATTGGTTAGGAAATAATGATGTAGATCATAGAATAGGTAAACTGTATTGGAAATGTTACATGTTACCAGTTGAAGGACTAGGGTGCTTTAGTTGCACTGACCAAATCTAGGGGTAGACCTATGGTGTTCTTGGGGCAAAAACTCCTAGGACCTGCTAAAGGAACCTACAGCAGCTTTACTACCCATCCCAGCACTGGTCTAGTAGTTAGACGTTGTTGACGCCTTGTATCATTTAGGGGAAAATCAGGGATTGTACACTTGGGAAAGTTAATTGAAGTTACAGAATGTACCTACTCTACATTCTGTTCTAAGCCTGAATTTAAATGACTTTTAGCTGTGTTGGGTATAGTTTTGTTTTCTCGGGGTTATTTGATTAGAAATGATTGCCACAGTTCATCTAATGGCCTAAGGAAAGTACACTACATTTTTTCCTGGAAACTTATTACTTAATTACGTGATGTGAATGGCATCACTTACCAATGCATTCTCTCTGAGATCATTTCACTCATAACCAGGCAAATAATTTCCTAAGTAGAAGCTTGTGCTGTTTCATTATACTACTCATAGAGCAAGTTGTTATTTTAAAATATATACCTTGCTCTCTCCCATTCCTCTCCCCATTTTGACATAGAAATTGGCATCGTTAGATGCTTTAAATCTTGAGGAACTCTCTAATTCTAGAGGGTCATGGCAAGAGTGCAAGGAAGGAGAAGGAATATCTAGGGAGAAAAGAGAGATATAAGGAGAATCTGATTTTCTATGCCATTTAAGTGTATTTTGACACTGATTGGGAAGCATTTTTAAAAGGGACTGGCAAAATTAAAAACGAATGTGAGGCAAAGGGCAGGGAAAACCATCATCAGAAGGCAAAGACTCAAATACTTTGTGCAGAAAAAGTATAGTATCTGAGAGACTGAAAGACCATGCCAGAAATGATTGTCCTTAAAAATAGAAACTTTCATTTAATGTGATTGTTTCTCTTTTAAGCCTCCTAAGTGTAGCTATGTGAAAGAGTAGTCTTTGATAAGAGCAATGTATTTGTTAGTTCTGCTACCTTACCTTGGCATAGGGATTGGTTAGAAGTTTTAATGTTCATTATTTAATGTTAGTATTTTTCAACACAGGAGAAGCATAGCATGGTAAGAGCCCTCCTGGGAATTAGGAAGACCTTGGATTGATTCTTGTCTGCTTTATATGCTAGCTGTGGGACTATGGACAAGTCACTTAACTTCTCAGTGCCTGAAGGCAGACTTTCTAAGACATTAATAACTAGTTGTTAATTGCTTTTGTGAATGAAAGTTCATATATATGTACATATGTGTATAACTTTATTTTGAAAGGAAAATATTCTTTAAAGTTGTGTCAGAATGAATTTGGGAGTTGGGAGGTATGACCCCTGTAAAGTTCAAGACTAGAATTTGTTTAAAATGAGTGAACATGGACTGTTTCATCACTTTCTAAACTAGCTAATTGTATTGACCAGTTAATATGTTATATGACTGCAAATCATTGAACACAGTCATCTTAGGAAACCAAAATTTCAAATGGCCTAAAAGTCAGTATACTTTGGCATGATGTTTGTAAGTAGATAGCAGTAAAATCTTATTAATGATGATTTGCATACTAGAAATGGTGGGAAAGACATCATCAAAGATAGGAATGAATAGAGGAGGACATGGTCATGTATAAAGTATATTATGACCACCAGAAGTGGTGGTGGTGGTGGGATAAAGTCTCAAGCAGTTGAATCAGAACTGTAGTCTGGACTGTGTTAGAAAGGCTTACCTCCAGCCCATGGGGAGGTACTCTGCCTAGCTATAGAAATACACACAATCCCTAGAGGAAGACAGAACACAGTCTTATACAGAGTCCTATTCCCTTTCCCTGTTTCCAAGGGTTGACTTTCTAGGAATACTTTTGAGAAATTTTTGTAATATAGCCCTATATCCTTTCTGAGCCCTGAAAATTGATCTAAAATTGAGTTTCTATAAGCAGCTGGAACTACAGCACAGTTACATAGTAGCAACTGATCTATAACTGCTGGCATTAGGGTTTACTCTTTCTCTTACATGCTACAACTTTATTCCCATGATGTTGGCAGAATTACATAGTTCAGCCGTGAATGAGTTGGCACTGCTTTTTTGCCATACTGCAGGATTCATTTCTTGATGCCAGATATGCGAAGGCTAACCGAGAACCCAAATACTACACTAGCATCCCCAACATATTAAAAGGAAGCAGAGGGAGACGTCCAGTACATATAGGGACTCTTTGGAATGTTTTCATAAAAACATGAGTAAGAATCGCACTGGATGAGAAGAGATGGATGGGTTTTATTCTGCATTGATGGAAGTACACACATGGGTAAGATGACAGACCTAGAAAGGTGCCAGTGAGACTTCATTTCCTTGGGAAAAAAAATGTTGGGAACCCAATAACAGAAAGAGTGAAGCAGTTAGCCTTTGTTGGAACAACCAAAGGTTGGGGTCAGAAAAGATAAGTTATCTATCTTTACAAACAAAAAGGGTCTGAATTTTGTTAACATGTTGAGGTAGAAAGAGTCCATGGTCTGTTTGTATTTTGAGGTATTTGAACTAGAGGAGTTTTAGCTTTGTACTGATCTTTGAACTGAAAATCTTTATTTTTTCCTTTCCCATTTAATTTTTGTTTTAATCATTTTTCCAATTGATATTTGATCACTAAATAGGTTGCTAAGGGTTGGAGTGTCATCAGTTTTTGAAAATGATGCATCACAGGTCTTCCAGGCATACTCTGTGGTATGTGTATATATGTATATACACAAACATGTATATATATGTGTGTGTGTGTGTATACATATACATATATTTATATATATGTAGTATTTATGCTATTTTTAAAAAGCGTATCTTGGAACATATCTCTAAGCCTAAATTTCCTGTTTGTCAATTGTGAATATCTCCCTTCACCTTTCTGCTGCATTTGCCTATTGAATTATTCCTTTTTGGGAGACTTACTTTTCCATTAGATTCTCTGTCCTTGTTATCTCTTTATTTGCCTCTTTGCTAAAATGTTCTTCCTTGGCTCATCTTCCATCTGCCTCCTATCAGCTGTCCTGAGCGACTGTATTTTTGGCCCTTTTTTAATGTACACAGTGTTTCCCCTTTGCAGTTCATTAGCTATCCCTTTCTAACTGTTTTTTTCTCTTTGGCTCTAGATTGCTGTTTCTAAATGCCTGCCCAATTTTTCTACCAGAATTCCACCCTTCCCTCGTATTTAATTTAAGGTATACACTGATGCCTTTCCTGTTGCTTATAAACATGCCTAGATTTCTCCTAGTTTAAAAAGCCCACAAACAGCAACAAAAACCTTCACTTAACTGCTGTCTCCTAAGCTTTTGTCCTGTATTTCTCTTCTCTTTCATAAGTGAAACTTGTAGAAAAAGCTACAAATTTACTCTCATTTTCTAGACTGACAACTCCTTTTTATTGCTCAAGCCCTCAAATTGGCTTCTGACTCTGTCATTCACCGGAACTCCCCAAGGTTACCAGTAATTGACTACATTGCTAAATCCAGTGACCTTTTCTCTGTCATCACCTTTATTTACTTCTACTGGAGGTCAAACATTTGATACTGTTGACTCCACTCTCCTCTTAAATATTTTTTATTCCTGGGATTTATAACATTGCTCTCTCTTGGTTCTCCAGCCTGTTTGAATGCAAGTTCTCATCCATGTCCCATCTCCTAAATGTGCCTTTATGTCAGGCCTCTGTCCTGAATTGCCTCCTTGCATCTCTCTGTAGTATCCCTCTCTGGTTGATTTCATCAGTTCTTATGGATTCACTTATCTTTATATGCCTTCTAATTATGTATATTACCAGACCTCATTTCCCTCCTAAGATCCAGCTTGCATTGACAACTTAATTACTGGACATTTGTACCTCGATATCTTATTAACGTCTTAAGGTAAAGATGACCTAAATTGAACGCATTATCTCCCTCTCTTATTAATTTTCCTATTTCTGCCAAGGGCACCATTGTACTCATAGTAACCAAGATTCACAACCTTGGAGTGTTCCTTGACCTTTACCTGTCCTTCACCTCTCATACTCAGTCAGTGGTTGTGTCTCCATAGGGCTACTTCCCCACCGTCTCTCTCATCTGTTCCCTTCTCTCTATTCACATTGCTGCCACCCTAGTTCAGGCCCTTATTGTCTCTTACTTTGGATGAGCTCTCACTTAATATTCCTAAAGCAAAAGCCGACTATATCATTTCCCTACTTAATTTATAGTGATTCACAGTGGCCTCTAAGATTAAAATAAACACTCCTGTGGTGATTAAAATCTGGCTCTACCCAACTTTTCCAGACCAAATCTCACATTATTACACTTTAGACACTCTACACTTCAACCTTAACTGTCTACTTGTTCTTCTGAAAGCCAGTATGCCATCTTCTGCTTCCTTCTTTCCTTCCATAGGCTGTCCTTGTCATGCTCTTCTTCCTCTTCTTTGCCTTTTGTAACATCCAGCTTCCTTCAGGGTTCAACTCTTGTGGAAAGTTCAAGACTGTGAGCTGTCCTTAAAGCCAGGAAGGCCTGGGTTCAAGTCTTGCCTCTGACACCTGCTGGCCATGTGACACTGGGCAGATTACTTAACCTCTCAGTGCTTTAGGCCACTTGCTAAGGTTCTTCAGTTGCATAGAAGGTACCAATCTGTACTGGTAGAGGGAGTTTCTTCCCAGTTAGTAAAATCACGTGTCCGTTTCCTATCCCTATCCCTGTCCTACTTGGTGTGTCTTTTGTGTGTAATTATCTGTGCTTGTGTTGTATTTCTGCTGTGCAGAAGCTGTTTGGTTTTGTCATTGTATTCCTAGATGGTGCCACATAGATTTCGGTCAGTTACCTGGCCCTGCGAAGTCGAGAGCAATCCCATTTATCCTCCTTTCCATTTCCTTTGCCACCACCCTAGACCAGGCTGTGATCTGTTAAGTGGACTGTTGTAATTGTGTCCTCACTGTTCTTCCTGCCACTCATCTCTCCCTTTTCACTTCATCGTTCTTACAGCTGCCAAAGTTATTACACTAATGGATGAATCTCAGAGCATCATTTTCCTGTTCCTAAGCCGTCTGTGATGGTTTCCCATTCCCTTTGAATAAAATGGAATCTCCTCCTTCCATTCAAGGCCTAACCCACTCTGGCTTCTTCCTGATTTTTCAGATTTATTTTATTTTACTGTCTATTACGTCTTCTCTGTTCCATCTAAATTAGACTACAATCATCTCTTAATTTCGTCTTGCTTCCGCCTCCACACACGCCCACAACCCTTCCCTCCTTCTCACCTCTTCCTGATGAAATTGTTTTCTACCTTTAAGATTTACTTTAACAGCCACACCATCCATGAAGCCCTCTGATAACCTTGGCTGTGTGTTCATCCCATTCTGTTTTATGTTATAATTGTTTGTGGCTAAGCTTTAACCTCATTAGAGTGTAAACTTGAGTGTACGGATGATATTTCTCATCTTTGTATCCTTAGTCATAAAACATTGCACCACACAGACTAAGTGCTTCATAAATGTTCATTTAATCAAATTAGACATTTTGTTCAGTTCAGTTGAACAACCGTTTATTAAATACCTATTATATTCCCGGCATTATGATAATTGCTATGGTACTTTAACAAGTCTAGATTTTAATTTTTGTAAATTTACTGAATTTCCATAGGTAGAAGACTATGTTCTCTAATAGATAATATTCACTTCTTGGAAGTAAACATGGGAGTTGTTTTGTGAGATTCTAATAACTTAAACTGACAATGTAGATGTTAAAGAAGGAATAATGCGAATAGATAATTAGAATTGTTAGTAAATTCACAAAAGTTTTTGTACATTTCTTTTGTCAACGTGAATCATTACTTTAATGCTTTATTGCAAATTGGAGCACTTGAAAATCTTGGTGAAACTCACCATTGTAGTGTAGAAATTCAAACACCTAGCTATCTACTTATGGCCATTTAATAGCCCTAACAAGGTTGTGCTTCCTATTTATTACTGTATTACAAGTGTATTTTTCATAGACTGACTCCTAGTTGCCAGTATGAAGTGTAATGTCTGAAATATGAATAATAAATACATAGATTTTGTTCATTGATTTTTTTTCAGAATTTAGGAGTAAGGCTAATATAATGAAAAAAATGCTGATGTTAGGATTCCAGTCTTGGCTCTGGTATTAACTTGTGAGATATCAGTTTGCAGACTTTAAATGTCAGCTAATATGCTTAGTTTGGATCAATCCTTAATTATTGAAGGATTATTCATTAGGATGTTTATATTCTTTCCTTGAGAATTTTAAACTATTAGAACTTGAAAACAAGTTGTACCATACTTAATT
Organism: Bettongia penicillata ogilbyi; assembly: GCA_023548195.1. Classification (NCBI taxonomy): domain Eukaryota; kingdom Metazoa; phylum Chordata; class Mammalia; order Diprotodontia; family Potoroidae; genus Bettongia; species Bettongia penicillata. The sequence goes on from JAJHZJ010000027.1 coordinate 10,591,934, forward strand.
TTTGTATCATATTAATTAGCTTGTATTGCTTTAGGTTTTGCAGAGTGATTTATATTTATTAACTCATTTATATTGATATTATATATTAATTTGGGTTCTTTCATTCTGCCAGCACTTGTTTGAGGAAAGCCTCTCCCAGCCCTTCTCATTTTCTCATGAGTGGTACACTTTATGCTTTATAGCTCATCTATATAATAGTTGTTGATAGAGATATGACAGTAGGTACTTGGTTTGGTAATTGCTGATGCCTTCTCTGTTAGCTTTGTTTTAAAAGGAAAGATACATTACATTTATATGTCAAACAGTTAGCAAACACGTATTAAACACCTACTATGTGCTTAGACACACAGTAGAGAGACAAAGAAAAAGATGAAAATCTCTTCTCACCTTATGTAGTATTCTTCTTGTAGAATGTAAGTTCCTAAAATGAAGACAGTTTCATTTTTGTCTTTGCCTTTCTATTCTCTAGCACGTTGCAATGTGAAGGCTGGCTTTCAGTAATTCATTGAGCATAAAACTTCATCCGTTACAATTCACATACACATTCATTCCTAGTTACCTCTTCTCTGGGGTGGCCAGCTTCTAATAAAACCTAGGTGGTCAGTAGGCACTCAAAAGTTCTGTTTTCCTTTTGATGGACTACTTTGCAATTCCCAGAAAACGCAGCATGCCTTGTAGGTTCTGCTCTTGTAGGGCACACGGAAGGTCATTATCTGGCTTTGATGCTTGTGGTGGTAAAAGCAAATCCTGCAGTGTGTCTTTGACCCCATTGAGTTAGTGGATGCCATGATAATTACTTTAACTTGGATGATCCTATATAAACCTTCCCTGTAGCAAATTTTTATGGCTTAATATATTCTTCCCACCTCCATAATTCATTACCATTTAGGTATTTATTCATGCCCTCACAGGATTGTAGAATTTAGATTATGAAACACCTTGGCAGTCATCATTCCAACCTCTCATTTTGCGGATGAGAAAGCTGAGATCGAGGAGAAGTGACTTTTATCTAGGCCACAGTGGGGGTAGGATAGCAGATGGTTAGTGCTAAACACCAGACCCATAATAATTTATACTTTTTGATTGGGCACATGGGATTTGTGTTCAGTTGAGCTGATCTTTGATATTTATATACCTCATAAAAAATGTTTTAATTTGGTGCTGTAATTATCGCCACAATCACCACTAAATTCTAAAGGAATTCATTGTATTTATAGCTAATAATGTTATACACTCAATGTTTGATATTATAAATTTCAGTCAGTCTCCATTACCTCTGACTTTTTTGTCTGTAGTGCTTTCCTCTCTCCACGCCTTTTACACAAGCTCTCTCCCATATATTCCCCCTTCACTTTGTCCACCCCTTAGAATCCCTAGTTTCCTTCAAAGCTCAGTATCATCTTCTACCTGATGCCCCCAGTTGCTAGTCCCTTGCCTTTCCCTTTCTCCCCTTATCTCTTGTGTATGTTTTTATAGAGATAAAGACTGGATAACTGGATAGTGAATTCCCAGATGAGGAAACTCATCCACCAATACCTGCAGGGTATTACCTTTTTGAAATTTATGGTCTTAGTTGCCTAGATCACTGAAAGGTTATTTTACATACCCAGGTGACATAGTTCTTCCCAACTTCAACATCAACTTTCGAAACTCTGCATGATGTTGCCTCATATAATTTTTATGTACATAGATACATACAGTCATGTATGTACATATATACCCACAAATACATAGATGTTATCTCCCTTTGAGGTCAAGAACTACTTTCATATTTAGCGTTGTATCCCTGGTGTCTAGCTTTGCTCAAGTTGTGATTTACTTCACATATAAAAGAACAACAGCCATTTTCCTGGTGATAACTGGTCAGAGAAAATGAACAGAGGAAAGGCATGCTTTCACTACCTGTATCAAAAAAGTACTCCAAATCGTTGATAAAAAGAGATGCAAATTAAAACAACTTCAAGTTTTAGTTCATACCTGTCTGGTGAAGATGGCAAGAAGAGATTGTAAATGTTGGATGGACTTTGGAAAGATAGACATACTCCTGTACTGTGGTTCAAATTGTGACATGGGACACTTCTTCTGGAAAACCATTTAGAATTATGTCCTTGATATTATTAAATTGTGAACATTTTTTGATTATATTTTTATCTTACTACTATGCTTGTGCCTCAAGCCATGCTTATTGGATAGCGTGCTGGCCCTGGAGTCAGGAAGACCTGAGTTCAAAACCAGCCTCAGACACTTACAAGCTGTGTAGCCTTGGGCAAGTCACTTAAATCTCTGTTTGCTCAGTTTCCTCATCTGTAAAATCTGCCTCACAGGGTTGTTGTAAGGATTAGATTTTAATAATTGTAAAGTGCTTGATACATGGTAGGTACTTTATAAATACAAACAATTATTATCCAAAAAAACCCTATATCAGTACTTTTTGCAATAAGAAGTAAAGATATATAGAAATTAATTTCCAGGGAGATATTCACTAGTAGCTAGGGTCGGAGGAGGGAATCATTATAGTCTTCTAAAGAAAGTAGCAATTGATATAAGCTTTGAAAGACTGGAAATTCTAAGAGGCACAGATGAAGAGAAATTGGTTTCATGACAGCCTATGTGGCAGCATGAAGATGGAACTTAATAGGTGCTTAATAAATGTTTATTGACTGATATGATTGATTGACTAGATTCATACTGTTATACGAGAAGAACTGTGAGTAAGCCACTTTGACCCCTCATGGAGATTATCATTAAGATTCTGTATGAATATATATATGTGTATATGTGTATATATGTGTGTGTGTGTGTATACACACATATATTTAAACCTATATTACATTTTTCGGCCCCAACAGCTTTTTTAAAGTAGTTGAAATTGCTTCAGTTCTATACTATGTTAATTTTGATTTTTGCTGTAACAAACTGATGGCCTGACTGTATATAGATAAATGATTTAGAAATGACTCCCACATCAGTAACAGCCTTTTGTTTCCTGTGAGTTAAAAATAATCAGTTTTTCAGGGGTGTTATTTTGATGTTCATGATATCCAGCACCTATCTTAATCTCTTCTGGTATAAAATATCTATGATATATATAGGCAGGGAGGTTTCTGTATGTCCTTGTAGCAGTGGAAGAGATCAGGTAAAGTGTGCCCCAGAAATTTTGTTATAACAAGGGACAGCTAAATATGACTTAAAAAATTGGTTGGAGGACAATTGACTTGTCTAGGTCTTACAGTGAGATTTGTAAAATCCCATGATTTAGCTATCTTTATTCAAAGGCTTGTTGGCTGTCTGTTAAATATATTTGAGCATTTCTATGACTAGTTGGTTTTTTTTTTATGTCTTACAGGTATGGTCTGAAACCCAATGACCAAATTTTGGCAGAGGAGAAACACAAAGAACTGTAAGTATGTGATAGAACATTATTGCACTTGGCGTTTTGTGCTTGTCTGTAATTGGTATCTTAACACACAGGCTGATTTAATAATTATATATGGTGTTATCAACGCTATATATATAGATTTAATTCTGTTGGGAATGAATGTAGGTCATTCACTGAAAACAGTTAATTTAACCTTGAATTGGAAATAATTACTGTCACTGATACATTGAAAAATAGCTATAGAATGTAGTTATATGTTTAGTCATTCAGAGTAACAATGTGGATTGTCACATTAATTCGATTTCCTTTTCTCAGATAAAATGGAAACATTGTCACTTTTAAAAATGTTGCTCTTTTGTGAATGACCACATTTTTTACCTTGCTTCCTTGTTCATAATTAATTTGCTAGTCTCATAGATTTGATGATGTGGAGAGTCAGTGTTGCCTAGTGGATAGAGAGCTGTCTTTCGAGTCAGGAAGATCTGTGTTCAAGTTTGGACTGTAACACATATTGTGGCTGACTACAGTGTAGCTCTGGTCAAATTGTTTGCAGCTGGTGGCACAGCAGAGTGTGAACCTGAGTCAGAAAGACCCACGTTCAGATTGGCCTCGGGTACACTTAGTAGCTGTGGCAGGTTACTTCACTTCTCATCTGTGAAAAGGACATAACAGTGGATAATGCCTTCTTCTCAGGGTCGTGTGAGGATCAGTGAGCAAATATGGTAAAATACTTTGCAGACTTCAGGGCTCTACAGCAGTGTTTTTGTTGTGTTACCATTAATCTCTCAGTGCCCAAGTAAGTCTCGAAGACTGTTAAGTTGAAGACCATGTACGTTGGAAGAGAGAGTTCTGTCTACTAATGAACTTGCTAGTCTGGTTAAAAAATGCAAAAGATCACCGAGTATCACAGTTTCAGAGCTGGAAGGGACATTAGAGGTCATTGCATCTGTCCAGTCCTCTCATTTTTACAGGTGAGCAGCTAAGGGACAGAGAGTTGAAAGGATTTGTCTAGAGTAACATAACCATTGCATAGATAGGATAGCCACCCATATACCATAATCTATTACATGTTGATAAAGAGCTGTTGTTATATTTTTTAAAAGAATCATGATTAAAAGTTTTAAAGCAAAAACTTTAAATTTCAATACAATTTATTTAAGATCTTACATTTAACTTTTATTAAAGAGAATCATTGATCGTGTTCTGAAATTTTCCTATGACAGTTTTAAAGATAATTGTTGATACTTAAAAGAAAGTTTCAACTGTCATGAGCGGAAGTTATAAAATGAAAAAAATAACTGCTTGCCAGTAGCCGATATACAAAAGCCTATCTAGTTGCTTTATCATCTTTACTTTGCTTCTCTCCCAACTTTTATGTTGAGAGTGAAACATGTAAGAATGAATATATTTCAAGAATTGCCTAAAAAACAATTGGCCAAATGGAAAAAGATATACAAAAATTCACTGATGGAAAAAACTTCTTAAAAAATAAAATTAGTCAAATGGAAAAGAAGGTATTGAAGAAAATATTCCTTAAAAATTAGAATTTGAAAAATAGAAACTAATGACTCCATGAGACATCAAGAAACGGTAAAATGAAATCAAAAGAATGAATATGTCTCATTGGAAAAACAGCTAACATGGAAAGTAGATCCAGAAGAGATCATTTAAGAATTTTCAGACTGTCTGAAAGCCATGGTCAAAAAGAGCCTTGACATCATCTTTCAAGAAGTTGTCGAGGAAAACTGCCCTACTATCCCAGAACCAGAGGATAAAATAGAAATTGAAAGAATTCACTGATCACCTCCTTGAAAAGAGACCACAAAATGAAAACTCCCAGGAATATTATAGCTAAATTCCAGAGCTCCCAGGTCAAGGAGGAAATACTCAAATACTGTGGAGCCATGATCAAGATAATACAAGATTAAGCAGCTTGTACAATAAAGGATTGTAGGGCTTGGAATATTGATAAATGGTCATAGGATACAAATAGGCAGTTTTCAGGACAAATTAAAGCTCTCTGTAGTCATATGAAAAAAATATTCTAAATCACTATTGATTAGAGAAAGACAAGTTACAAAACTCTTGAGGGTACTACCTTACATCTGTCAGATTGACTAATGTGACAGAAAAGGAAAATGACAGATATTGGGGGAGATGTGACAAAACTGGGGCACTAAAGCACTGTTGGTGGAGTTGTGAACTGATCCAACCATTCTGGAGAGCAGTTTGGAACTGTGCCTGAAGGGCTATAAAATTGTGCATACACTTTGACCCAGCAATACCACTACTAGGTCTGTATCCCAAAGAGTTTTTTTTTAAAGGAAAATGACTTATTTGTGCAAAAATATTTATAGCAGTTCTTTTTGTGATAGCCAAGAATTGTTTAGAGGATGTCTATCAATTAGGGAATAGATGAACAAGTCATATATGACTGATGAAATTCTATCATGCTTTAAGAATGATGAGAAGGATGCTTTCAGAGAAACCTGGAGGAACCTACATGAACTGATAAAAAGTGAGGTAATCTGATGCTAAGTGAACAGAACCAGGAAATCATTGTACTTGCTAACAGCAATACTGTAAGATGATCAAATATGAATGACTTAGCTATTCTCATCAGTACAATAATTTCATGGAAGATGATATCTAGGCTCTTTTTTTGATCATGGCTTTCAGGTAGTCCCATAATTTTTAAATTGTCTCTCCTGGATCTATTCTCCAGGTCAGTTGTTTTTCCCATGAGATATTTCACATTCTCTTCCATTTTTTCATTCTTTTGGTTTTGTTTGGTGATTTCTTGGTTTCTCGTAAAGTCATTAAACTCCATCTGTTCCATTCTAATTTTGAGAGAACTATTATCTTCAGTGAGCTTTTGAACCTCTTTTTCCATTTGGCTAATTCTGCTTTTGAAAGCATTCTTCTCTTCATTGGCTTTTTGAACCTCTTTTGCCAATTGAGTGAGCCTATTTTTCAAGGTGTTATTTTCCTCAGCATTTTTTTGGGTCTCCTTTACCAAGGTATTGACCCGTTTTTCATACTTTTCTTGCATCTCTCTCATTTCTCTTCCCAGTTTTTCCTCCACCTGTTTAACTTGCTTTTCAGAATCCTTTTTGAGTTCTTCCAAGGCCTGAGCCCATCTGACATCCCCCTGGGTTGTCTGTGGTACTGCGGCCCCGCCCTCCATGTCTTTCCCTGATGGCAAGAATATTTCCTCGTCAGATCCGGAAGTCGGGATCATTTGCATCTGTTCGAAAAAACTCTCTATAGTCTTATTTTTCTTCCCTTTTCTAGGCATTTTCCCAGCCAGCTACTTGACTTCTGAGATTCCTGTCCACCCCCGCCTAGATCCGCCCAGCCAGTGCTTGGGGTCTGAGGTTCAAATGGGCTTTCCGCAGCAAGCTTTAGTTCAGGTGCTGGGGTGGGGGCAGGGCCGCCTCCCAGGCTCAGCTCCCTCAGGGGCTTTATGCAGAGGCCTTCAGTAATAGAGAGGAGTGGGGCAGGGCCAGTCTCCCAGGCTCAGCTCCCTCAGGTTGTTTATGCAGAGACTTTCAGTAATGAAGATCCTGCCTGCTGCTGGGGGAATCCGGGCAGCCGCTGCTGCTGCCTCCGCTGCCGCCCACGCTGCCGCCCACGCCTCTGCCTCCGCTGCTTCCTGCCCCCATCTCTGCCGCCGCTGCTTCTTCCCAAGGGGTCCCGAGTCACGGAGACACTCTGCTCCCCCTCTCGTCCAGCCCAGCCGTCTCTCTCACTGACCTGTAGCTTCTGTGGGCGGAGGGACTTTCCCAGTTGCCGGAGCTTCTGTCCCTGAAGCCTGCTCGGATCAGCTTCTCTGGGGCTGCGGCCAGGGCAGCGCTGGGGGTGCGGTCTGCTTGGGGCGCAAGGGACTCTGTGGACGGCTCTCCAGGGCTCACTGGAACGGAAATCTCTTCCCCTATGTTTATGCACCCCCTGCAGTGATTCATAATTTATGGGGATCTCTTTTTACCTTAATTCTATGGGTTGTGGGTTCGGAGCTCGTAAACGTGCATCTTTCTACTCCGCCATCTTGGCTCCGCCCCCCTCTAAACAATAAATGTTAAAAATGTTTTTACATGTAATTGAAAAAATTTTCTCTTAAAAAGAATCTATGTCTCTCTTCCCCCTTTTTCTGGCCTTTTTATCTTTTTGCCAAGATGGAAAAAGAAAATCGTTGGTATATGATAGAGAAAGCTTTTTTTATGCCTTTTTAGAACTAGAGGTGTACTGTGTAAGGTTATCTGTTTGCCTTTAGGAAAGGCCAAGTTTAAACAAGATTTGTCTCACTGTAATGATTACAGAAAGTAAATTTCACACCCATACTTCGGAGCTTATAACGTTCTTTCCTCAGTTAGAAATCTTTTTGTAGATATAGTTTAAATCCGTTCTTTAGATGGAAAATGGCAAGCAGCCCGTTTTTTATGGAACAATTCTTGAGCTAATTCAAGGCTATCATTATCGTGTTGGCCAGTTTGCCTTCTCTCATAGTCCTGGTTTTAATTTGCCTTTCTTGTAGCTCTTATTTTTCAACATTGCTTTTTCCCAAATGACTTCTGGGTTTGGTTCTTATGTTGAAGAAATCCTAACTAAATACAATCCTATATGTAGATACTTCGATGGGTCCGTCATTTTATTGATGTGGATACTCCCTCCAATAGTAGATAGAAATCCATTCATGCTTTTTCAGGTATGTGACTTGGGTCCACAGTGGATTTTTCTAGAATCCCAGGGCCTTTCCTTTAGATCTCATGACATTTCCTGGATCCTAATAGAGCATGAAGATTATGCACCAGTTACTCCTAATTTTTGTTTAGTATCTATATCTGTATGTATATGTAGTTACAGACCTTTCAATAAATAATTAACCAATAGTGGAGTTATTTGACGGTTCTGAAATATTCATTTAGTTTTTATACATTCTAGTCCAGTTTGCATTTTTACATGTCCCATTACGCTGCTGACTCATTGCCAGATCGTGAGCTCTTTTGATCCATGGATTTTTGTTACACTTATGCCCACTCTTCAGCAAATCCTTGAGTGTCCTTCAGATTCAGTATGAGTCCATTCTCTTCACGTCCCTTTGCTCTGAGTCACCACATACACTGTTTGGCTCCTATCATCTTATTGACCCCTTGTATTTGATCTTAATGCAGACTCTTATTACTTTGTTCACGTTTCACGTAAAAGGATCATAAATCCAAAGCTAGAAGGCGCTCAGGCCATCTCGTCCAACGTTTTTATTTTATAGATGCAGAAACTGAGGCCCAAGGAGGTTAAGTCCCTTGTCCAGCATTGCATAGGCAGGGTTAGTGGTCAGCATTTGAACCCAGGTCCTTTTTTCTCAGAGCCAGTGCTTTTACATTATTATTGTTACACTGGAGACTTTTAGCCTAGTTTTTGGGGTTCAGCTGGGTTCCAGATGTATAATTAGTGATTCAGCAAGTAGTAAGTGCCTATGGCTTGGCAGGCACTCTGCTTGGGTTTTGGGGATACAAAGAATGAAACAACCTCTGTAAGTGAGGGGCTTACATTCTAATAGGAGAGACAGTGTATACATATGTCAACATATGTAGCATAAATATAAAGTGAATAATTATAAATATATATATTTTATATATATATGTAGTGTATACACACATACACACACACACACACACACACAGTTAAAACAAGATAGTTGGGAGAAGGGCAATGAGGGGATCAGGAAAGGCTTCATGATGCAGAAGGTGTACTTCCTGGATACACTTTCCTGAACTTCACATTCTTCTGAATTCTTTTAAAATACATCCTATTCTCTTGGTATGATTCTAGTCTTGCCAGACATTACCTGTATGAGCTCGGGCAGTAGTTTCAGCTTCCTTGTTTGTAAAATGAAGGGTTTATAGGTGGTGATTGATTAGGTCCTTTTCATGCCTTTGGAGTATGGGATTTAAAGTCAGCTGCAAATTTAGCTGATAGAAAGCATGAGCCATGATTGATTACTTGGATCCCATTTAGTTTCTTCTTTAAAAGAGTTGTTGCTTAGCCATACGACAATATGTACCTTATTGTCCAGATGTGTTTTCATTAATTGTAGTGGAAGGTATTTAGTTAGTGTTAACCACACTTCTCTCAGTCCTTAGGAAAATAATTCAAGGTATGTATCCCAGTGGTTGAGCACTGCTTCCCACTAAATTGCCATTATGGATCAGTAATGTATACCAGGGTTATTGCATTGAGTGTAATAAATGTTTGTCAACTTGAACAGAGATCATAGAGCTAGAACTGGGAGGTACCTTAGAGAAAAGGAAATCAAAACCCAAGTAAGTTAGGTGACTTGTCCAATATCATACTGGTAGTAAAATGGTAGAGTATGAATATGAACCCAAGTCCTCTGAGTGCCCTTTCTATTACCAAAAGTTACATGGCCTGAAGCCATATGGCAGTATGACATCAGAAAGGTTTCTCTGATCAGAGAATGTTTTTAACTAGATTCTCATATGTATGTCATTCCTTCAGGTGCTACTTCAGACATAACAAATTGACTTATTGATTTTATTTTATTTCAGCTGAGCTTGTTGGTGGATGCTGGAATTGAGACCCATGTTATTTGGTTGTTCCTCTAAGGGCCTGGAATACAATAATATTTTGTACTGAAAGGTCTTTTCAATGTTTATATATTTTCCAAGGAACTTTGTTTCTTTGAATATGTGAAAAGGAGAAGTGCCACATAACTGATTTATTTTGGAATATTTTTTATTTTCTGTAACAAAATAATATTGAAATCTTAAAAAAAACAAGTTAATAGCAATTTAACATTACACAAGATGGGATTTTTTTTTTACAATTCTGAAACATTTTTTATTTAAAGTTTTGAGTTCCAAATTCCATCCCTCTCTCTCTCCCTTTCTCCCGTCCCCCTCCTTGAGATAGTAAGCAATCAGATATAAGTTATACAGGTGCAGTAATGTAAAACATTTCCATATTACTCATTTTGTACAAGATGACTCGAATAAAAGAGAAAAAAGTGAAAGAAAAAAGTGAAAAATAGCATGCTTCAGCCTGTGTTCAATCAATATCAGTTCTTTTTCTGAAGGCAGAGAGCGTATTTTATCATTAGTCCTTTGAGATTGTCTTGGAACATTATATTGCTGAGAACAGTTCTTCATCAAACAATATTGCTGTTGCTATGTAAAACATTCTCCTGTTTCTGTTCACCTGACTGCATCAGTTTATGTAAGTCTTTGCAAGTTTTTCTGAAATCACTTTTTGTCATTTCTCATAGCACAATAATATTTCATTGCAATCATATACCACAGCTTGTTTAGCCATTCCTCAATTGATTGGCATCCCTTTAATTTCCAGTTCTTAGCCACCACAAAAAGAACTGCTATAAATATTTTTGTATAAATAATCCTTTTCCCTTTTTTTGGATGTCTTTGGGATCTAACTTAGCCATGGTGTTGCTGGATCAAAGGGTATGCACAGTTTTATAGCCCTTTGGTCATAGTTATAAATTATTCTCTAGAGTGGTTATCCCAGTTCACAACTCTACCAACAGTGTATTAGATCCCCATTATTTCACATCCCTTCTAGTATTTGTCACATTGGCTGATCTGGTGATACCTCTGAAGTATTTAAATTTGCTTTTCTCTGATCACTAGTTATTTGGAGCATTTTTTTCATATGACTATAGATAACTTTTATTTCTTTTGCTGAAAACTGCTTGTTCTTATCATAGCCATTTAATAAGAAATTTTCAACCTCCTAAAAATATTTGGTTATAAGTTGTATTAGTGAACACAATGTGGTTGTCTTGAGGATAGGTCCAGTTACTTTTTTGGAAACTATTATAAAATGTGTGTACACAACTTTTTAAAAATGTTTATTTAAGATGATCATGCCACCTTTTTACAGAACTGGCGTTCATGGAATGAATGTCATGTGTCTGTTGTGTTGTTACTTCCCACATTTTGGCATCAGTTCAAAATTTGCTCAACCCCTTTGACAGTTGATTCTCTTTCTTGTGGTTTGCTGCCCACATCCTGAAAAAAAGCTTGGTAGGATATGTCAAAGTGAAAGCAGAGTATCCACTGTTATACTGCAGCCACAGATATCTGGTTTTAATTTTTAGCAGACATCTTAAAGAGAATGTTTTGAAACATTGCCTCATATTGATCTTTTCCTTCAAATGACATGCTTCAGATATTTTTTTACTCCTCTCATATCACAAGCAGAAACAATAGAGACCTAATCTAGCTTTAGAAACTGTCAGCGAATAAGCTGTTTATATGCTATGTTCATTACATCAGAGATTGCATATTAAGTACAACTTCTCAAATGAGACTTTGTTTACTAAAGAGAATAGCTGTTTTACTCTAGTAATAACAATAATAGTTAACATGAAATAGCAGCTACTGTGTTCAAGGGCCTATGCTAAGCATTTTACAAATATCTCATTTGATCCTAACAACAGCGCTGGGAGGGTAGGTATGCTACTATTATCCCCAATTCACAGATCTGGAAACTGAGGCAGACAGATTAAATGGCTTGCCCAGAGTCACACAGCTAGTAAGTGTCAGAGGCAGGATTTGAACTCAAGTCTTCCAGATTCCAGGCCCAGCTGCTATTGGGTAAAGATTGTATTGTGGTATTGTATAAATAAGCAAATTGGCACTGTTAGGTAGTTTAATGTTCTAAATCTTTGTTTCTGTAGTTTTAGTGGTGTGCATTCCTTTCAGAGGTATAGACCTCATTGTCTTCTTGCCTTCTTCTATTTTGTGAGTCTTGTTGCAGTTTTTCCATATGCTTCCTTAAAGTATCCACATAGTGGAATGGAGGTAGTGATTTTGTTCTCTCAAAACTTAGGGATACAAGTATAGCATCTAGACTGTCCATTTGTTTTTCTTTATTCTCAGCGGTGTGAGCAGCCTCCTTTTATTTTGGTTTCTTTCTCTGCAGCTTTGGTCCTCTCTTCTCTCTAGGTTTCTGGGGCGCTGCTTTTACTTGGTTCTCCTGAACATCTGGTCATTCTTTTTCAGTCTCCTTTGGTGGATATTCTTTTAAGTCTTCTGAGCTAACCGTGGTTATCACCCAAAGTCAGTGTCTTACAAAAATCTTAATCTCAGTATATCTAAAACTTGACTTATTATCTTTCCCATAAACCCTTCCCTATTTCTTAATTAAGAAATTAAATTCCTGACATTATTTAGGGAACCACCATCCTCCCAGTCAGGTGTAATCCTCTACTTCTTATTCTCTCCTCCATATCCAGTCTTTTGCCATGTCCTGACTATTTTACTTCTGTACCATCTTACGTATACCCACTTCTTTTCTCTGACACTGTCACTGCAGTGTCATCCTCCATTCAGCTGCTAGTTACCTTGCTAAAGCATAGGTCTGACCACGTTACTCCTCTATTCAATAAACTCCTCTGGCTCCCTCTTGCTTCTAGGATCGAATATGAAATCTTGTATTTGGCTTTTAAAGGCCTTCATAAACTTGCACCTTTCTGCTTTTCCAGTCTTCTTATACGTTACTTCCCTCCACATATTCTAGGATACTGGCACCATTGCCGTTCTTGGACAAAGCATCTCCTAATCTCAAGCACTTCTACTCTCTGTCCCTCATGCCTGGAATTTTCTCCCTTCTCATCTGCACAGTTTCCTGACTTCTTCAAGTTTCAGATAAAATCCCACCTTCTGCAAGAAGTCTTTTCCAGTCCTCCTTAATCTTAGTGCCTTTCTTCTGAGATTTTCTCCAGTTTATCCTGTATGTATCTTGTTTGTGCATAGTTGTTTGCCAGTAGTGTGAGTTCCTAGAGAGCAAAAACTTTTTTTGTTTTTGTTTTTTGCCTTTCTTTGCATCCTTCCCTGCCTGGCACATGGTAGATGCTTCAAAAATTTTTGTTGCCTTAACTTGATCATATATGTTCTCAATAATGTCTTACACTACTTTGTGTGTACACTCCATGTTTCTTGATACCCTGTATCAAGCTTGTGCTCACCATGAATCATTCCATTTCTTTTTGGTTTGCTAGTAATTTTGATCATTCCAAACTGGTAGTTCCCATTATTCATGGCCATGGATGAATATTGATGGTAATAGAGGGGAGTTTTTTGCAGCAGTCTGCTGTTGAGGATTATTTAACGCACTGAGTCATTTCCTAAGTGTGAACCATCCAGATAACCTCTACTTACTCTCACATATGGGCTTACAGTTTTATTTCTTTGTAGAACCCATTCCAAATGGGTTAATATTATTAATTGGTTATAGGTACATACACATGCTACATCAATGGGCCACCCATCTTGCTTCCAATTACTGTTTGGAAAAGAGGCATTTTTAAACTATCTACATTGGAAGAAAAATATCTCTCACCTGTGTATTTCACTGAGGAGGCTTTTGTAACATTCTGGGATTCAGTGCAGTTAGTGCAATGTCATCTAGAAAGAGTAATGCTTAGAGAGCTTTGCCATCAGTAGCAAGTCATTCTTTTGTTTGAACTTGTGCAGGATGTTTTCCATAGTCATAGGATTGCAGAGTTAGACCTAAACTTCAGAACCATTGAGACTACTCCCTTCATTTTACAAAGGAGGCCATCTGTGAGTAGTATATGACAGATACTGAGAATATCTCAGGTGGACATGTGTCTCTTTGCTCTGTGCTTCTTGTGATGTCATGTACCAGAAAGTCTGGGACAGGGTTCTCTGCCGTTCCATTTTTCTTGGCTGTGTATGGACGGGATCCTTCTCAGTTGAAGAAAAACTTTCAGGTTTTATTATGTTCTGTGTCCAAATACTTAAAAAAAAAAGCAATAAATTGTAGATATAGTGGAATCTTATATTCTTCTTGATCACTTTTATAATTGTAAAGATAGCTCATTGTGGAAAAATATTTGTGAAAACCTGTTTTTAAATGAACTTCCAGGGTAATCTCAATGCATATATAGCTCATTTTTATAAAAATTTTGTGGAGATGACAAAATAAGTGTATAGATGAGTTGGCCCCAACTACTTTTTTTTTTTTGTAAAAACACCATTAGTCATACCCCCCCTTTTATTTTCTATTTTAAATAACTATTTTAAATTATTTGAAAAAATCTATCCTTGAGCGTTTTCAAATTGTGCTGTCTCTACCGTGGATTTAATTTGAATTTATTTGGTCAGGTACACTCAAGGGTATGCTGGTTAAATATTTGATAACTGGTTCTCTGGAAAAAAATGACATGACATACTTTTAAATTTAATATATATTATTAGCATTTTCTTCATCACTTTTTAAAGTCTATATAATCAACACAATAATAATTTAAACCCTGATTTGTAAAGCTTGCTGATTTCAAAGGTGAAGTGCTCATACTGAAAATTTAACAATCAGCTCCAGCCTACATCATATTAAATACCATTGCCTCTTCCATACATGTGTTTTTAGTACTGTGACAATAGAGTACCGGTATGGTTTCATTCTTGCTGGTGAATTAATCGGTCAACAGACTTCTAATAAACACCTATTATATATATATATATAGAAATACAAAGATTCAAACAGTTTCTTCTCTCAAGGAGATACAACCAGGGAAAGACAATAAGCATGCAGATAAATGTATATCCAAGAAATACAAAATAAATGTAAGGTAGTTGATTTTTCTTGGTTAGGTAGGTGTTGATGTAGATAGAGTACCAGACCTGGAGTCGGGAATATTAATCTTCCTGAGTTCAAATCCAGCCTCATACACTTGGTAGCTGTGTGACTCTGGTAAGTCTCTTAACTCAGCTTCTTCATCTGTAAAATGAACTAGAGAAGGAAATGGCCAACCGTTCCAGCAGGTTTGCCAGGAAAACCTCAAATGGAGCTGCAAAGTCAGATATGTCTGAAAACAACTGAGCAATAACAATACCAACAGAAACAACAGAAATTCATGTTCTGGGATCATTGGGGTGAGATCATTAATTCATCCCTGAGTCTCTTATCTGATAATTAGAGTTGGCACTGTTCTTGGAGGGCTGTGCAGGAAGCAAAATGGAGAAAACAACAGGCTAGTTTCTACTTCTACAGCCCCTAGTGTGACCTGTAAAAAACTGAGGGGTAGTTCCTTGCTTTAATCTTTAATTTAGCAACGATTTGCCTTCATGGATTCAGGGGATTCTGAAATAAATGCTAAATCTATAACCAGTTGTTCATTTGTCAAAATAGGTGTTGGAAATAGTATCAGACTTGGGTCAGGTTCACATATTGCCTCTGGCACTGATACCTCAGTGACCCTCAGTTTTCTCATCTGTTAACTCTCACAATGTGAGTAGCACATATGTCACAATATAAGGAACATATCAGAAGTGTTTTGCAAAATCTAAAGTTCTAAATGTCAGAAACCATCACTGTTATTTGTTTTATTTTTATGATTTTCAGGGTGTTCACCACAGCCATCTCTTTCCAACTTCCTTCTTGACAGAAGTATCCATGATAAATAGGTTTGAGACTTTTGAGTGATCCATAGCTTCTTTGATTTCGTAGGATAGAGAGTGGAAAGGGATCTTAATCTAATATTAACCCAGTTCTTCATTTTGTGGAAATTTAATCCCAAAGAAATTAGGACTTTTCCAGTGATGTACAGTTAGTAAAGGAGCTGGGATTTGAACCCAGATTTTACTTTTACTCCACATGTAGCTCTCTTTTACCATGTGGCCTTTTATTTTCCTGTAGAGCCTCACCGTGCTCCCTATTTGCATTTTCATGCTAGTCATCATGTAAAAATGTATGTTAACTTAATTTGGAGGATCTTGCCAAGTTTTTCACAGATTTTGTATATTTTGGATTTTGGCAAAAGAGGATCCGAAACTTCATGGTGGGCTATTTTAGATGCTCCTGAAGAAGCACTGCAAAGAGAGGACCAAATGTACCAAAAATTATTATTTCTTGTTATTTTGGGCCACATGATGAAATAGTTTCTTCTCTTCCTTTTATTTTTTATTTACTTTTACATCTTTAAAGAGAATCAACCAGTTGTCCTTCATTAAAAAAAAACACAACTGTGTTTCCTTTTGGCTTCACTGATAGCAAGACTGTCAGGACAGGTGGCCTTCAGTCCCTCGGTAGTGGATCCATTATTGGTCAGACTCTTAATGTTAAGAGTGCTCATCCTTAAATGAATATTTATAAGTCTAATTCTTAGCACTCTGATGCTGCTACTGCAGAATGGAAAAGAGGAATCACATGGGACTGAAGGCCATTTTAAAAAATTCCTTAGTTTCCTGCATCTTGATGCTTCAGACAATTCACCATCTGGTAGACATCCTGCCTGTGAGAAAATCCCACAGTGGTTAGCGGTTAGTTGGTTAAATTAGAGGCAGCCTGGTACACTGGATGAGATGCTGGACCGGAGAGTCAGGAAGACATGAGGTTCACGTCCCACCTCTGATACAATGGGCATCTGTTTGACCATGGGCAGGTCACGCGACCTGAGCCTCAGCTTTCCCATCTGTGGAAACAATATGTGTAGTGACTCCCTCCCAGCACTGCTGCGTGGCTCAAGGGACAGTGTGTACGTTTGGGCTCTGCATGGCACTGTCACAGCATAATAATAACAAATCATAATAAAATGTTGATGCTGCTGTTCTGGTCATTCTGAAGCTAATGCTCAAATGGCGAACACTGGCATCAGGCTTGAGCTTGGTTTTTGTAGCTGCTTTAGCTCTAGCTGTTAATACTGCTTTCATTATCGTGGTGTCCTTGCATATGTCAAACGTTACATCCATTTTCATTTAAAAAAAAAGTATTCAGTCCTTCACATCTGATGATTCAGTTTCCCCATAACCTTAGTCACTCACCATTCACAGCCCCACTTGTTTTTCCTATATCTGTGGGTGGATGAATATAGAACAAAACAGGAAAACTTTGGTCAGGAATGCCTGGTGATTTGGCCAGGGCCCTGTTTCTTCAAATACAAACATCTTTTTTCAAATTCCTGTTTTCCTTTTCACAAATCCATATTTACAAAAGACTTTTTGGGGGATATTTTCTTAGTAGGAAAAGTTTAACAGTTAAAAATTTTTTTCCTATATGTTTTCTCATTGGATCCTCACTGTAAAGTAGTTGCTGATCTTATCTCCATTTTATGGATGAAGAAACTGCCACTCAGATTGCTGAGGTGAGGACTCCTGCAGCAACTGAGTGTCTGAGGCAGAACCTGAGATGCTTCAACTTGTTCAAACCGTGTCATGTCTATTTACACTCTCTGTTTTCAAATATTGAACTGAACATTCACATCTTACCTGCTGTCTGACATCTGTGTTAAATGTCAGTTAGTGTCTCAAATTAAAGCAGCTTGATTTAGTAGATGAAAGGGCTGAACCAGATCTGGCTCCTGCCCTTTCATGGGAATGTTACTTAGTTATGTATATAGTACTTCCCAGGGGGGTTGTGATGGTCAAAACCTTGAGGCTTCCCCTCCCAGTTTGATTTTTTTTTTTAATTAAAGGGGCTATCCCCTTGAGTAACTACTTAAAGAGGGCTATTCACTGAATAGACATTATCTCACTCAAAGTAAGAACTTGAAAAGACCTTAGTCTAAATAGGCTGGGGTTTCCCATTGCATCCTGGGGCATCTCCAGTCTTCCTGGTGAATATTTGAACACAGGACCCAGATGACCCTGGAGGAGAAAGTGAGGTTTGAGGTTGGATGACCTTGCACAGCCCTCCTTCACTGAAATCAAAGTCATTTGCAAATCCTGTCTTCATCTCTCTGATATTATGGTCCTCACAAACGCAACAACCTACTTATATATGCTTTTTCCCAAGGGAGTTGTGTGATGGTCAAATGAAGTAATAATGTACCTAAAGTGCTTTGCAAACTGCAGACTTAAAAAAGTTTTGCAAAAGGCCAGATGTCAGTTATTACGATTTGTGAAGTGAACAAGTATTTTAAATGGAATTATTTTAAATGTATGTCTGAGGCAGAATTTGAATCCTGAGTGAGCACTCCTAATTTAAAGTTTTAAAGATTTGGCCTTGTGGGTAATTGAAAGAACACTGGATTTGAAGTCAAAGCACTTGGCTTTGCTCTTTATACCCTTTGTGGCCTTCAGCAAGTCACTTAGCTTTTGGGTGAGTTTCTTCAATTGTAGAGTAAGAGAGTAGGACTGGAATCTGTTTACTAGGTGAATTGGTAATATTGATATTTTTCTACCTGCAGTTGTCAAAAACAAACCCCTAACATTTATCATCTCCTATGCACCCTAAACCAAAGTAGACCACTAACTGTTGCCTGAATTCAGCATTCTTTTTCCAAATCTTTGTACAGGCCTTTTCCCTTGTAGAAGCCTAAAATGCATTTCTCCTTTATCTGCCCTCTCAGAATCCTTGTTTTCCATTTTTGCCCAGGTGTCACCTCTTTTTCTGTGAGCCCATCTTTGTTCCCTCTAGTTGTCAGTTCTCTCTCCCTGCCCTTAGATTTGTTGTACATACTCTGCTATGCTGAAGAGGTTTTTTTGTGTGGCCTTGGTATTAGATGATTTCTTTTGTCTGTAGATCAGCCTTCTTAGTTCAGTGAAGTTCATCACTAGTAAGTTGGCAACTCAGAGATGAATTCTTTGGTCACGGTGATTAACTAGAGAAAAATACAAAATATCTCTTACTATTATATAATTCCTCTTCACAGTACTACTGGAGTCACCAAAAGCATCAAGAATTGTGATTTTTAGTTCATTTACAAACATTTGTTAAGTATTTCCTGTGCCAGGCACTGTGTTAAGCATTGGAATATAAATTTCCAGTGCTTAGTAGCTCATATTCTTATGGGAGAAGATAACATACAGAAGGAAGCTGAAAAGTGTGAAGAGGTGAAGGTGGAAGCGGGTAGAGAAGGTATCTGCTAGGGTACAGTGGAGAAAATGTCAAGTGAGCAAGAATGTAGATCAGAAACGAATGGAGTAGTGAACATGACTGACCTGGGCACTTAGAATGGAGATTCTGGGGTAACTGACCAACTAGAGGAAAAAGCCAAAGGAATGGAGCGATCTTTAGAAGGATAAAGAAACCCAGAAAGTAATGAAAAGCCAAACATTAATTTAGCTTGATGCACTTATTGGTCTCAGGTCAAAATTTCACAATCTCAAATTTGAAAAGGATATGAAGTCATTTAATTTAACTGAGGGAGAATTCCTATATTCATTCTTTTGAACAAGTCTTGGTCACCCAGTTTCTGCTTGAAGATTTCAAGTAAAGAACACAACTACTTACTTGGCCTACAGTTTGTTACCAGATTTCTGCATTTTATCAGCCCTTTTCTTGCCTTTGTACAAACAATTTCTTCTTCCTGAAATGTCCTTCCCTTTTACTTGTTTAACTTTTATTTTAGTAATGTGATGGATTTCGGGATTTTTTGAGAGGGCTGAGGCAATTGGGATTAAGTGCCTGGCCCAGGGTCACACAACCAGTAAACATCGAGTGTCTGAGGCCAAATTTGAACTCAGGGCCCCTTGGCTCTGGGGCTGGTTCTATCTGCTATACCACTTAACTATCTCCCTTAAAATATTTTTTTAAAATTAAAACTTAATACATAATAAGAAAAAATTATAAACATATTAAAACTTAAGTATAGAATAATAAAAAAAAGTCATGGGCACAGCAGAACAGAAGAGAGAGAATTCAAAATACATAGCAATAAATTTCCATTTCAAGAAAGCCTATATGTTAAATACTACATATTGTGTTGAGAACTGTCTTTTCTTTGCTTCCCTTATAGGTTTTCTTTTGTTCTCAGCTGTACACTTTTTAGTTATTCTTTTTCCTCCCCTTTCTCCCCCCACTTCAGTTAAGCATGGTTATATTTATTCATATATTCATACATATATAAACATGCGCTTTCCCTAATAGATTCTAAACCTAGTCTTTGTTTTCATGTTTGTGTGTATCTCTTTATTTCCTATCCCTCTTGACTCCATTCACTACCTTGCCTTCCTATTATTTGACCTGCCCCCCCCCCCAGTTATCCCTCCCTTATCTCCCATTTCCATAAATCTAAACATCCTTTTATAACTCCCCTTTAACCTCTTCCTTCACCCTTCCCTCTAAAGATCCTTACCTTATCCTCTACCCCCTCCCTATCCCCTTAGTATATTATTTCTAAATTTAAAAGACTTTTATACTCTTCTAGATGTGTATGTATCCCTCTTAAACTCATTCCTGATGAAAGTAGGTTTCCTTAACAGCCCTCCTTCCCTATCTAATTCTTCTGTACTATTTATTCCTTTTGCACCTCATTTGTATGAGATTACTCTTTTTAGCTGTTCCTGAACATTTTTACTTTTTGAAGTCACATCATGCTCATGCCTACCCCAGTCTTTCTTATGAACTACCCAGTTACTAATAACAATCTTACACTTATGTTTTACATTTTTCATACATAAAAGGTAAACCATCTATCCTTATTGAGTCCCTTGTAATTGGTCTTTAGTCTGTACCTTACGTGTCTCTTTGAATGTCAAATTTTCAATTAAGTTCCGTTTTTTTTTAAAACAAAGTCCTGTAAGTCTGACAATTCATTAAATGTCCATTTTTTTTCATTCAGAATTATGCCTAGCTTTTCTGGGTATTTCAACTGGAAGCTGTTCTTTTGCTGCTCTATATATAGTGTTCTAAGACCTGTGTAGTGTTGTCACTTCTAGGTCTTGTGTGGAAATTTTTTTTCTTGTTCATAATATTTTATCCTTGATTGGGGGTTTCAGGAATTTGACTGTTAATATTCCTGTGGGTTTTCCTTGTAGGATCTCTTTCAGGTGGTGATTGGTGTATTTTTCTACTTTTCCTTTCCTTTCTTGCTATAATTTTCTTTAGTTATTTCTTATGTTTTTGTATCAAGATTCTTTTTTTTTTTTGATATAGCCTTCAGATGGTCTGTTTATTCTTATGGTTTCAATTCTTCATCTGTTTTCCTGATCAGTTGGTTTTTTTTTGAAGTGTTTCATATTCTCTGTCATTTTTTAATTCTTTATATTCTGTTTTATTATTTCTCTGTATTTTATAGTTTCGCTGGTTTCCTATATCTTAAATTTTTTAGCTTCCTTCAAGACTTGTTTTAGGTGCCACTTAATGGAAACCTTTCCTTACTTCCTTGTATTCTTTTTGTTGTTGTAATGGTTGTCCAGTTGTTTCACTTGTGTGCGACACTTCATAACCTCATTTGGGGTTTTCCTGGCAGAGAAACTGGAGTATTTTGTCATTTCCTTCTCCAACTTATTTTTGCTGATGAAGAAATTGAGGCAAACAGGGTTCAGTGACTTGCCCAGGGTTACACAACTAGTAGTGTCTGAGACCAGATTTGAACTTGGGTCTTTCTGACTCCAGGCCCAGGTCTCTATCTGCTGTGCCACCTAGCAGTCCTATGTTCTCTACTGTCTCAGATGTCCTTCTTTCCATTTTTCTTTATGCTGACCTTTCCCTTTCTGTGTGAAAAACCCTTGCAAGCCAAGAGTCGGTCCCTCCTGAATTGCTTTTTTTTTTTTTTTTAGAAATATGAAATTTATTTGTAGTGTTTGCCAATTATAGGTGAAATACCAGTGAAAGAAAATATAAATCTTTATGTGACAGGTAAGTAAGGGGCATGGGCAGACAGAAAAATCCATTATTTTATAGAAAGTCAAGCATCACTGGGCCTTGAAGCAGTATCAGAAACCTGTTAGGGATTTTCTGTAAGGGCAGTCTGATTCCTATCTTCCTTCCCTTGAGGGAGAGAAATAAGCTGGGGGGCATATGTATTTGTGTTTTGTCTTATATCTTGTTTCATGCATTGAATTGTTTATATAATAGTTAAGTCAGTTCTTAAAACTACTCAAGTGTAAGATATAAAAGCTAGGTTCTTTTCGGAAGTGTCAGGAGATAGACTTAGGCCTCCATTTTTGTTGTTGTTCAGTTGTTTTAGTTGTGTCCGGCTCTTTGTGGCCTTATTTGATTTTTTTTTTTTTTTTTTGGCAAAGATAGTGAAGTATTTTGCCATTTCCTTTTCCAGCTCATTTTTGCTGATGAGGAAACGGAGGCAAACAGAGTTAAGTGACTTGCTCTGGGTCACACAGGTAGTAAGTGTCTGAGACCAGATTTGAACTCAGAAAGATGCATCTTCCTGACTCCAGGCCCAGTTTTCTATCCACTGTGCCATCTACCTGCCCTAGGGCCCAACTAGTTGGAATTTGAAGAAACAGTTTCCTTAAAGATTTTTTGGAAGGATGATGCTATTTGAAGTGAATATTGTTTTTTATTGTCATTACTTTAATGTTCATAAAGACTTTCACAACTATATAGATATATAGAAAGACTATAGAAAGACATATAAAAGATATAAAAGTCATGTTGTGAAAGACTAACTATATTTTCCTCCATCCTGTCCCGCCCCCTATTTCTTCTCTCTTTTGACCTTGACCTTCCCCAAAAGTGTTTACTTCTAATTACCCCCTCCTTCCATTTGTCCTCCCTTCTATCATTCCCCCTATATTGCACATATCCCCTTTTCCCCTATTTTCCTGTAGTGTTACATAGATTCTCATAGCAAATTGAGTGTGCATGTCATTCCCTCCTTAATCCACATGTACTGAGAGTAAGCTTTGCTTTTTCCCTCTCACCTCCCTCCATTTCCCCTCCATTGAAAAAGCTTTTTCTTGCCTCTTTTATGAGATAATTTGCCCCATTCCTTTTCTCCCTTTCTCCTCCCGATATAATCCTCTCTCACCCCTTTATTTTTTTTAGATATCATCCTTTCTATTCAACTCACCCTGTACCCTCTGTCTATATGTATACAGTTCCTCCAACTGCTCGAATAATGAGAAAAGTCTGAAGAGTTAGAAATATTATCTTTCCATGTAGGAATGTAAACGTTCAACTTTAGTAAGTCCCTTATGATTTCTCTTTCCTGTTTACCTTTTCATGCTTCTCTTGAGTCTTATGTTTGAAAGTCATATTTTCTATTCAGCTCTGGTCTTTTCATCAAGAATGCTTGAAAGTCCTCTATTTCATTGAATGACCATTTTCCCCCCTGAAGTATTATACTCAGTTTTGCTTGGTAGGTGATTTTTGGTTTTAATCCTATCTCCTTTGACCTCTGGAATATCCTATTCCATGCCCTTCGATCCCTTAATGTAGAAGCTGCTAGATCTTGTGTTATCCTGATTGTATTTCCATAGTACTTGAATTGTTTCTTTCTGACTGCTTGCAATTTTTCTTCCTTGACCTGGGGACTCTGGAATTTGACTACAATATTCCTAGGAGTTTTTCTTTTGGAATCTTTCAGGAGATGATTGGTGGATTCTTTCAATATTTATTTTGCCCTCTGGTTCTAGAAAATCAGGGCAGTTTTCCTTGATAATTTCATGAAAGATGATGTCTAGGCTCTTTTTTTGATCATGGCTTTCAGGTAGTCCCATAATTTTTACATTGTCCCTCCTGGATCTATTTTCCAGGTCAGTTGTTTTTCCAGTGAGATATTTCACACTGTCTGCTATTTTTTTAATTCCTTTGGTTTTGTTTTATAATTTCTTGCTTTTTCATAAAGTCATTAGCTTCCATCTGCTCCATTCTAATCTTTAAGGAGTTGTTTTCTTCAGTGAGCTTTTGGACCTCCTTTTCCATCTGGTCAGTTCTGCTTTTCAGGGCATTATTCTCCTCATTGGCTTTTTGGATCTCTTTTGTCATTTGATTTAGTCTACTTTTTAAAGTGTTATTTTCTTCAGCATTTTTTTGGGTCTCCTTCAGCAAACAGTTGACTCACTTTTCATGATTTTCTTGCATCATTTTCATTTCTCTTCCCAATTTTTCCTCTACTTTACTTACTTGAGTTTCAAAATCCTTTTTGAGCCCTTCCATGGCCTGAGACCAGTTCATATTTTTCTTGGAGGCTTTGGGTAGAGAAGCTTTGACTTTGTTTTCTATGGTCTTCCTTATCACCAGAGTAAGATTCTATAGTCTGATTCTTTTTCCGGTTTTTGCTTATTTCCCCAACCATTTACTTGATTTTTAAACTCTTTGTCAAGGTAGTTTTCGACTTGCAGTGGGGGTAGGAGGTATACTGTAGGCTGTGTGATCCCCCCACAGTCTGTGGGCCTAGAGCTCCAGAAACAGTGGCTGCAGCTGCTCCTGCTGGTGCTGTGGCTGCCATAAGTTCCTCTGCCCTCTCCCCCCTCAGCCACCTTGGGGCTGAGGCTGGACAATTCCACTGCCTGTACTGGTTCCACAGGCTTTTCCCATTGACCTTCCAATTTATCCTCAGCATTTTGGGGTCATGAACTCTGACAAATGCCACAGGTGTGAGAGATTCAGTCTCCCCAAGGCCTGCTCATGTCTGGAGTGTACCAAAGCTGCCCATGCTGGACTGCGTCCTGCCCTCTGCATGGCCCAGTAGACACTTTCCAGCAACCTTCCAGGGTCTCTTGGGCTGGAGATTTACTTCACTCTGTCATTCTATGGGTTCTGCAGCTGCAGAATTTGTTTGGTGCCATTTTTTATAGGTATTTGTCTGGGTTTGGCAGGTGTGCACTAGAAAGTCTGTGCTGTTCCTTTATCATCTTGGCTCTGCCCCCCCAGGAGTTGAATTTCAATACTAGCTTTGCCATTTTCTGGTTTCTTCTGGCCCTTAGTTTCCTCATCTTTAAATGAGGGATTTGAATGGGTAAGGACATAGTGATACATAAATATATTGTGGTATTATGTAGTAAGAAATGAGAAATATGAGACATTCAGAGAAAATTGGGAAGGATTATATGAACTGATGGAATGTGAAATAAGTGGAACCAAGAAAACAGTATATACAATGTAAACTGTATACAATGTAAAGACTGTCACAATGTAAACAAAAAGAATGATACAGTGAAACTGAGTGTTACATAATTATTTTGGGCAATCTTGACTCCAGAGAAGAGATGAGGTAATGGGAAATGTACCTACTCTCCTTCTGTTGGGGAGTGGGGAACTAGGAACATGGAATATTATATAGACTATGTGCGGCTTGGTTTTGCTGAGTTTTTCCCGTATTTTGTGAAAAAGGAAGGCTCAGTGAGTAAGGGGGAATATATTTGCAAATGAATGTTACAAAAAACAAGACTTCAATAAAATTTAAAAAATTAAATGAAGCATTTAGACTTAATGATATCTAAGGGCTCCCTTTACCATTAGCATTTTATGATTCTATGAAGTAGTCTTCATCTTGATGAATGAAAGGATAGTTGAAGTGGTCTGTTTTTTTTTTTTTAACTATTCTGTACTTTAAATTTATTCTTTGATAGTAACTCCCTCTGTAGAGCTTAGTAAACACTGCAGTTTGATTTTCTCTTGCTATCAGTTATACATTAATATTCTCTTATCTCTCCTTGATTCTCTCTCCTGTTGGGTCCAGAGCTGCAAGACCATAAATTACATCCATATCCCTTTTCCTTTATTAAAGGAAGCACAGCACAGCAACAGTAGTTCTGTATTAGGGGGCTCTCTGAGTGGCATAGAAAGCAAGTGATTCCATTCTGCTTTTTCTTGTCTCCAAAGATTCTTTTGAAATAGGATGTGCCCCTTTATTTTGATTAAAAAATGAACTCTTTCTTCCTAAAGCCTCCCTTCTCCTACTTTCCCTATTATTGTAGACTGCAACACCATCCTCCTGGACCCTAATGCTTAAAACCTAGAAGACATCCTTACTATCTTTCACTCCTCTCCCCCCATATCCAGTCTCTTGTCAAGGTCTGTAAATTTCACCTTTGCAATGTCTTTCATATGTACCCTCTTCTCTCTCTGCCAGCATTCCAAGGCAGGCCTTCATTACTTCGTACCTGGACAGTTGCAATAGCCTGACTATTGTAATAGGTCTACCTGCCTCAAGTCTCTTCCTACTTCAGTTCTTTCTCCATTTGGCCACCA
This sequence comes from Bettongia penicillata ogilbyi, assembly GCA_023548195.1. NCBI lineage: Eukaryota > Metazoa > Chordata > Mammalia > Diprotodontia > Potoroidae > Bettongia > Bettongia penicillata. Next base: position 10,618,194 of record JAJHZJ010000027.1, read on the forward strand.
AACTGGTTTTCCTAAATCATAAGTCTGTATTTAATAAACTCCAGTGACTCCCCATTGCCTCCAAGATTGAATACAAAATCCTCTGTTTGGTATTCAATGATCTTCTTAACCTAGTCCTTTCCTACTTTTCTAGTCTTCTTACTCCTTACTCCCTGCCACATAGATTCCTGTCAAGTCACACTAGCTTCCTTACTGTTCCTCCAGGAGGACACCCCATCTTTTGATTCTGGTCATTTTCTCTAGCTTTCTCCTATGCCTGGAATGTTCTCTTTCTTCATCTCTGCCTACTGACTCCCCTGGTTTCCTTTAAGTTCCAGCTAAAATCCCATTTCCTAAAGGAAGCTTTTCCTAACCCCTCTTAATTCAGTACCATCATTTTTATCCTGTATATAACTGTTTTGTACATTTTTTGGGGGGGAGGGGAAACATTTTCTCCTCTGTTTGATGGTGAGCTCCTTGAAGATGGATATTGCCTTTTGCCACTTTTTGTATCCCTCAGCTCTTAGCACAATGGCAGCACATAAAAGCTGCTTAAAAAATGTTTATTGACTGACTGAAAAGTCATACAAGAAAGAGCACAGCTGAGAGAGCTTTTATGATAACCCAGAGATCACAGAGTACCTGGGGGGTGGGAAGGAGAGGAAAAGAGGTCCTCAGTGTGAAATGTTGCAAGTAGTGATGAAGGCTGAGAAGCAAAGCTATTCCCTTTTCCTTTCTTTCTTATCTCAAATGACTTCCATTTTTTTGGTGAAAAGGGAAACTGGGAAGGTAACAAGCATTTATTAAGTAACTGTTGTATGATGCCAGGCACTGTGCCAGACCCTCATCTCATTTGAACCTCACAACCTTGGGAAACAGGTGCTATTATTATCCCTATTTTGTAATTGAGGAAAGAGGTTAAGTGATTTATCCAGGGTCACACAGCTAGTAAATGTCTGGCAGGATTTGAACTCTCATCTTCCTGACTTCAGGTGCAGCATATCTTCCACAACAGAGTGGTTGCTATGATGAGTGGGATACAAACTATATTAGGGAGTACTAGTAGGATTGTCTTGCTGTAGTGATGGTCCTGTTGAGATTAACTAGCAAGACCCAGTTAGTAGCGTTGTGTGATTTCCTCCATTTTCTAGGAGTGGAGAAGGTGGTTACGGCAAGTAAACAATCTAGGGTTGAGGTTTTGTTAAGCATGATTTGTGATAGGGCAGTGGGCAATGTGTTGGAGAATGAAGGATAATGTAGAATTGAATTGCTTTACCAAAGGCTCAAGACTGGGAAAGGAGGAGAGTGTGCGCAGAACAGAGACGATGACTTAGGAAAGCATGAGGGGACAGAGGGCCCAGCGAGAATAGTGAAGACAAAGAATAGATTTAGAAAGAGTAAGACAGGGAGAGAGGGAAAGTTATGATCAGATAAAGGATAGTCAGAATTCTCAGGTGACATTTGTAGGTGATGGAAAAAAGATCTAGGGTGTCAATCACCACCCTAGATACACAAAGTAGGTAAGGGGGAGTGGAGAAGGAGATTATGGGAGTTTAGTATATTGAGAAACTGAGAGGTTGCCTTGATCTGTATATTGAAGTCTCTTAGAGTGGAGAAGGAGTTGGGATAGAGAAGAATTCTTGGAGTCAGGTACTTAAATTCCTTGAGAAAGGAGGGAGGAAATCCTGGGTATTGGTAGATGACAGCTACCAGGATTTGGATTGGGTGATAAATTTGTGCTGAATCATTTCAAAGGTGGAGAAGTTCCTGAGTGATGGCATAGAGGGAGATTCTGACAATGGGAATGGGAAGCTTGGAGTCCTGACTCCTCCATCTCAATCGAAGTCAGAGGGTACGAGTGGACATGGTACAGGAGGACTGGAGAAGGCAGCTGCTTATTAAGTAACAGTGACTTTGTGGTGCCTATGGGCACATCAGGAATTCTTGTTCAGGCACAAGTTGGGCCTCTCAGTCCCTTCTGTGAAGCTTTTACTGGTCTCCCTCCTCCCTCCATAGCCATTACTCAGTTTTTCTGCCTTAGATCTTAACTGAACACTTTGATCTCACATCCCTTTGGTGTCTCCTCTAATCTGTCTTCTACAGAGTTGCCAAGATGATGTACTTAAATCACAGGATTCACTATGTCCCTTCACTATTTGAAAATCTTCAATGACTTTCTTTTCCCTTTCAGATAAAATACAAACTCATCCTGGAATTTAAAGTCCTCCATAATTTGGCATACTTTTTCAGACTTACTTCACATACCTCCTCATATTCCAGTGCTCACTCAACTTGAGATGCCCCTGCTCACCTCTGTGTCTTTGTACAGTCTGTTTCCCATGTCTGGAATGCATTCTTGCCTTTCCCATCTTAGTATTCCCAGCTTCCTTCAAGTTTCAGTTCCTCTATTCTGTCTCCAAGGGGAAGGCTTTTTTGATCTCCCAGTTACTAGTGACCCTACTACTTTCTAATTTTTTTTGCATATTTTTTACCTCCTTCAGTGATTATATGTATTTTTATTTTTGTGTCCTGGGTGCCTATCTCTGGCACATAGTAAGCCCTTAATAAATGCCTATTAAATGAGTTAGTATTGGCAAAGAGAAAGCCCAACTCTTTATAAGAAATTAGTGCTAAGGAGTTGTGGGGTGGGAGGCCAGGCAGGAGGGAGAGAAGAGGGAACTCTAGGTAGAGAGCCTTTGCTTCAGGGGAGAGCAAGTGGGGAAGAGGTGGTGGCATGTAAGAGGTCTGAGGAGTGTATAGCAGGTACACGATTTACCAGGTACTATGATGATGTTGTTTAATGTCTCAGTTTGCAGATTCTACCTTTAAAAGAGCTTTTTAATGCCTTACTTTAATGCCTAAGACTTACAGGTTGTAGTTCAGCTACCTTAGGTAAACTGAGTCCTTTGGGTCTCAGTTTCTCTAGCTATAAAATGAGAGAGTTTAGATTAAATGGTCCTGAAAGCTCTTTCTTGACTAAAAATATATTTTATAATGGAGATAGCGATAAATGTACTTTAATTCTTCATTTAAAAATGGAAATGGATAAATATAATATGATTTTTACATTTAAAGTTTTTTTGAGCAAATTTTAAAAGAAATAAAAGTCTAAGATAGAATTGGGTATACCTTATTTTACCCTTCTTTAAAGTTAACAGTTTATTCTAAGCCTTTTTTTTTTTATGCTCAGACACTAATGAGGTTGCTTCTTTGTAATTCACCCTTTTCCTAGCTGGTAGCTATAATTCCTTCAGGGCTAGTCCTCAGATCCCAGCTGCTTCATGTTAAAATGCCCCTGGCTACTTATCTCTCTGGTTCCAGCCATGTTTATTTTGGTTTGGAATCATTCCCATATTGCCTTCTTTTATAGCTTGCTGCTTAAGTAATACCCTAAAGATTTTTAGATCCCTTCCCTTAGAGCTTTTTTCTCTCTTCCATTATGTGTGGTGGGAGATGGTGAGGAGAAGGGAGGTTGAGGGGTTGCCTTTTCCCTGAGGACATGCATGCATTCTTCACCCTTCTCTCTCCCTCACCCCCTTTTCCCTTTAGTTCTAACTATTAGCGGGAGGTTTTTCCACCAGAAAATCTTAGAAGAAAAGGGAAAGACTCTTTCTCTTCTAGAGTTGTTTACATTAATTTGTATGTAATTTACTTAAAAGTCTTGGTTAAATTGCCTTAAGTGTATTAATCAACCTGAAGATACCCATGATAGATAATCTTTTCAAACTGTCAGAAATTGTTCCCTGGAAGAGCCTTTTATTTCTTGTAACAGAACATATTGAAAACAATCAAGACAAGTCTTTTGAACAGTGTCCATTGACAATAGCCATGCTGGGTAAACATGTCAAGTTGCCTAGACTGTTTTTAAAGCCCTAGAGCATTGTTTGACCCTTAGGTTTTAAGAGGAAGGAGTATACTTGCTGTGGTCTAGCTATTTTCTACAGTGCCATCACAATGCACAGCTGGCTAATGACTCCATGTGCTCTTTAGATTCACTAACCACTAATGATAACTTTTAAAAGAATATCACTTGTGATCTCTTAATTGGGGGAAGTGTGAACAATAAAGGCATTGAAATGCAGTTTCATGCACTGCTTTTGTTAGGGCTTTGTGGTCTTCTGAGAGATGATACTGACTCTCTTCAGCTGAGACCCAGAAGACTCCTGAGCAAGGCGGGTTGGGGAGAAATTTAGTCTTGCTGCACCATCTGACTTAACTTTTCATTTATTTCATTATTTGAAGTATTTTGAATCAGAAATACCGTAATGAAATCGTAAAATTTTTGAGTTAGAAGGAACTTTAGCGATCACTTGGGCCAAGCTCTCCCTTCTAAAGAGGCCCAGAGAGGTTAAGTAATTTATTATTCCTTTGTTTCATAGCTGGTTATAACTATATTAAAATGCAAGTATAATAATATCCCAAAAGCAAGTATACATTATTTTTGCATTATTGACTCTTGTATTATCTTTACCACTATAGTTAATCAAGAACTATTTGTTAAGTACTTACTCACTTTGATCAATAAAAGTTTTTGCCAAGTTCAGTGCTCAACAAATGTATATAATTTCAGTAGAACAAATTATATGGAAATGTAGTTGTTCTCACTACCTCTTTATTCAGGACCTAGGCAGAGTAAATGACTTTCTTCTATTTAAAAAATGAAGAGTTAATTGTGATGTTTTAATTTTTGCTGATTTTAAATTTGCCGTTTAAGTGAAGCAGCTTTGTATAGTAGAGTTGTGGCTTTTCCTTAATGAATATTTCTGCTGGACACGTGTGTATATGTCTGTGTTTGTGTGTGTATGTGTGTGTGTGTATTATATTCTTTTTGACGTGACTGCTTATTCCTTCAGTCTTCTTTTATCTTGTGGTTAATCTGTTAAATCAGGCATTCTTAACGTTTTTCTTTGACTGGGGACCTGTAGAATCCAGATAAAGATTACCTGCCCGATCCTATTTTAAAATAGGTAATTAGCAGGTTCTGAATTGTACCTAATTGCTGACTTTAGCCCTAGACTTAGAACAACTGGGCCTGCTAAAAAGTCATGTTTTCTTTCTTCTATCTCAAATCTAATGATATTGTAAGCTAGGACTTAGAAAAAAACATCAGTGAACATATTTATCTTTGGCATGATGAAATAGCTTTATTAGGACATGTTTAAGCAGTGCCTTTTGAATGTGTGCATACATGTAGCAAATTAAATAAAACACTTTAGTGCCAAGGAGAACCTCCCTTGCTCTTGAGGGAACCAGTCTAGTCTACATTATAAGCTCTGTGGTGTGGGGTTGGGCTCTACAGTTCTCAGTACTTCAGTTGCTTACAGGCATTTTGCATAAATACAGTTTTGTGGTAAAATTTGAAAATGCTTGATTTGACCAACTCGTTAAAATCTGTTGTTATTATTAGATATATCCATAAGGTGGCGCTTAATCTGTGCCCTTATATAATAGCAAAGAGAATGCTTCCAGCTCCCGAGCTCTTTGAATTGCTATTACTTTCTTTAGAATCACCTGGTCCCATACCCTCCTTTTAGAGGGGGGACCTTAGAGTCATCTATTCCTGTGCCCTCAGAATATCCTGGTTCCATGCTTTCATTTTCTGGAGGAGGACTTGCCCACTGTCACATAGCTACCAGAACCCAGGTTTTTGGACTTTTTATATGCTACTCTTTTCATCTTACTATGTTTTACAGATTTTCTAAATTTATGCTATATCATATTGATTTTCAGGAAACTTTTGCCATTTTACTCAGAACTACAGAATTATTCACTTTTGGCAAACAGTGGATGTTCAAATATGAAACAGTAATGCCTTAGGTGAATGTTAGACCCTTGCTTGGGAAGCAGGTGTTCTATGCTCTCTCCTAATGATGTTCTCTAAGTCCTTTTGTCTTGTGACATCTCTGTGAGGCATCTAGTATTTTCTTCATTGGCATTGGTACATCATGAAATGAATCTATGTTGGAAATAGCAATATAGTCTTTGGATTGCTCATTTGAAGTGATTATTCATATCAATTTTGCATTCATGTGATACTTTTGATGTATAAGTTTCTACCTTTTTCAGTACTATATTTTTGCCTTCTTAAAGGCATAGCTCTTGCATAATCTAAAATCATATGATTTGCTAAAATTGTGTATTTTAAAAAGGGATTTGATGAAATATTAGACTGTAATTTTTTTAAAAATAGCTATCTTTCAATTGTCCACAGAAAAGTTTTAGTCCTGGTTGGGTATTACTTGACTGTATAGCTTGCTGCTAAACCAATGATTCTTAACCTTATGGTCTGTGACTTGGTTTTTTAGAAAATTAGTACCTATTCAGTATTCTTAATTTACTTTCAAATCCTATGAATTTAAAAATGTTATTCTAAGAAGGAGTCTGTGGGCTTCAACAGACTGCCAGAGTAGTCCAGGATGCACAAAAAGGTGAAGAACTCCTATTCTAGACAGACTTTCTCCTTTTGTCTTTGGTGTCTGCTCAAGTACTGGAAACTGATTTTAGACTTATCCTATTGGGAAGGATTTCAGAAGAGAAAGGCAAGTTTGGGAAGTGAATTTGTGATAATTTGATAAGAGAAATTAGATTTCTTAACATTTAAAGTCTCTTGGCTTATAAGGAGTGTACCTTAAAAAGACTGGTAAAAATATGTTTGCCTGAATTCTTACAGACTTAAGGGAGGAAGGGAGAGGGAAATAACTGTTTCCATGTATTTACTAAGCTAGATACTATTCAGAGTAATTACATTATAAGAAGAATAGCAGTATTCCTGGAAATTCACAGGAGACAAAAGCCAAGAAAGAATCCAGTAATCGTCTTGTGTTCATTTGTGTCTATTTGGCTATGCACAAATGAACAAAAGTATAGGTAATAAGCAAGATGAACTGTAGATCATAATGATCTTAGTGAAGCAAATTGTTGTCACTGGTATCCCTGAAGCTTGGGGGATTGTTACTGTGGTTCTGGAAGGGCATATTTCATTCAGCAGAATCAGGAAAGGTAAAAATCAGGGAGGAGGAGGGGCAGATAGCATTGTATATTCTGAAAGGTAAACCGATGAGGGAGAAACCAGAGGGAGGAAGCATGATGAGAAGCATAAATAGAAGCCCATATAGGTATATATCATGTTACCTGGATGGAAAGAGGAACTAGATGGTATGTTTTAGAAAGGGATTGTAAACCTGGTGCTGAGGCACCAATACTGCTACAGTGCTGGGAGAATTCCATTATCAATTAAAATTCTCTGCCAAGTAACACCTAACACATTTTTGGCTTCCCTTAATAATAGTGTGATCTCATAAGAGGGTGAAGGATGAAACAGGCTGAATTGCTATTCTAGGTCAAACAAGGAAAAACTAGTTGTAGAAGTAAAAATGATGGGAACCCTTGTGGGAAATTGACCACACCATTTTGTGACAGAAAAGGGAAAGAAAGCCAAGTTTAGTTTGGTATACATTGTAGGTTTTGGATTCAGATTTCAAAGGGTTCAGAGAAAAGATATTATATCCTACAGATAAAAATTCTGCTAATAAAGTCAACCCAGAAGTAATGAAAAGTCCTCAAGTGAGAAATTCTGAAGACTCGAAGAGACGCAGTTTCATTGAAGAGGAAAAGACTGATGTAGGTGTACAAGAAACCCCTCAACTAGTGTAGATTTGAGGTAGATAGGCTCAGATGACGGAACCAAGGCCAGGTAGGAAGAATGAATAAAAAAGTGATCCTGTCAGAATAGCATTAGAAATGCGAATGCTCAGCACAAGCTGAATTTTGTGCCAGAAGTCTAAGGAGAGCACGGGTTTTGTTTGATTTTTTATTTTAGTTATATTAGTTAGAGAATGAAGAAAGATCAAAGAAACAATTGGATTGATGTTTGGGGTGGGTATGGTGATCATAATTGACAGTAGAGAAAAGATCAAGATTTTCCAATCTTATTTTGCTTCTGTTTTCTTTGCAAGTATGAATGTTTTTTTAACTGCAAGAGATAGAACAAAAAAATAGGAAATTGAAGCCTGGGAGGAAGAAGAGAGTGAATTTAGCTACTTTTGATAAGTTAAAGTCAGCAAGCCCAGATGAAGGACATTCTAGGGTGCTGAAAGAAGTGGTAGATCCACTGCAGGGGATCTTTGAAAGGTAGTTGAGAAAGAGAGGAGTATCACAGGATTGGAGAAGGACAAATGTCCTCTTTTACACAGAAAGGATGTGGTAAAAATCTCCAAACTCTGGGACATTGAGGTTGACTTTGATTCTTAATAAAATCCTAGAAGTAGGGGGGTGATGAGTGAACCTTTAGAAAAGGAAGTGGTCATAATAAAGAGCAGACATATGACTTCATTAAAAATAGATCATGCCCAACCTATTTTTTTGTGACAGCTATTAAACTTTTAGGGGAATTGCTATAGATAGTTTGCCTAGGGTTTGGGAAAACCTTTTGCCAAGTGTATGTCTTACTATTCTTCTGGGAAGGGTGAAGAGAGGTAGGCAAGAGGATAATATTATTAAATGGTTTCAGAACAAAATGAATGCTTAGATGCACAGAATAGTTTTTAGTGCTTTTATAGCATCATGGAAGGCTGACTGCAGTGGGGGACGTCAGGGGATATGTGCTTTTTTGACATTTTTCAAATGACTTGGTTAAAGAGGTAGATGACCTGCTTATCAGATTTTCTGACACTGCAAAGCTAAGAGGGTTAACTAATTTGTAGGAAGTTATATTAATAGCATAGAAGGGCTTCTTAGGCTTAAACATTGAGCTAAATTTAATTGTAAGAAAGTTAAGAGGAATAGATATAAAGCCTTACACTTGAGTTCCGAGAATCTCCAAGAAGTGTAAACAAACAAATGGGGAAGGTATTACTTAGGTAGCAGTTTGAAAAACATATGGGAGTTGTAGCGGATTGTAAGCTCAATATGTCTGTATGATATGGTAGTCCAAAAAGCTAATCCATTCTTGGGGTGCAAGTGGGCATAGTGTCTAGGATTAGGGGGATCTTGCTATCTTTTGCTTGGATCAGACCATCTTTAAAATGTGTTAAATTCTGTTTAGAACTGATATTTACCAAAATGTAAGCTCCTTGAGTAGAGATTGTTCCAATCTTTGTGCTTAGCATGGTGAAATAATGCTAGAACACACATAGTAGATGTGTTTATCTGCAATTAAGAAAGGACATAAAAGAGCTGGAAGACATCCAAAGCCAGAACACCGAGATAATGAAGGACCTTGAGGCAGTGCCATATGAGAATTGGTTGAAAGGAATGGAAATGTTTAGACTGAAGAAAAGATGACTTAGGAGAGACATCGTAGTTGTTTTCAAATATTTTTAAAGTGATTAGATTTGTTTTGCTTAGTCTTAAAGGACAGAAGTAGGAGCAAGTAAGTGGAAGATGCAAAAAACAAATTTGCTTTTGAGAAAAGGAAAAGCTCCTCAACAATTAGAGCTATCTTAAAGCAGAATGGGCTGTCTTAGAGGTTGTGGAGATGGGAAACAGATTCCCTGTAACCAGGAGTCTCTAAGTAAAGGTTGGATGGTTATAACCATTTTGTCAGGTATGTAGAGGGATTTTTTGCCCAACGCTGAGTTGGATTGGTGGTCCTTTACAAGTCTGAGGTTTATCTCTGTCCTTTATTGAACATCCATCGAAAGTTTTGGATCGTCATGAAAGCAACCTGCAGTTAGAGTTCACCTCATCAATTTGTGGCACTTTAGGGGTAATTATGTCCAAGTTACTTTAATTTTACAGATGATGATGCCACTTGGGATGGTGTGCCTATATTCATGGAGCTAATTGGTTCCTTTGGAGACTTTGATGTGGGTTCTTATTACTCCTGTCCTAAGTAGTATTCTTCCTATTATATGCTAGATATGTAGCTCCGTGAGTTACGTGATAGAGGTATAGCATCTCAGCTTCTTAACAGCATAGCTGAGAACCACGACATAAACCACCACCAATAACAACAACAAAAGATTTTTGAATAATCTTTAAAGTATAAATCACAAAATCCATGTCTTAAATGACATGTGTTGGTAAGAAAGCCTCTCAGACCTTGATATACCCTTTCAACAGATTTTCATTAAAGCAGATTAATAAGATTAATAATCAAGGGTGAGGAGAGGGGGGAATTCCTCCCCATGGGCTGTCACATTGATCACAGTACATAGTGACAATTGAGTCCATTTTGAATGGCTAACAAATTTTTGGTGCTTAAAGGCCAGGTAGATTGTCTGAATCTAGCATCATTGAATATTCTGAAGAGCCTAGTTCTATACTGTGCTTTACTCTTTAGTATGAATGGATACATCCCCTTTTTCCCTACCTCCATTTGTAATATTGTAGTCATGTGTCTGAAAGATAAATATTTAGTTTTATCCTTTTTCATCCAAAGTTCCATTTTACATAGTATTCATCCTGGAACTAATGTACTAATAGCAATGACCAGTTTCATTTCTTGTAACATGGGTCTATATTTTTGGAACTGCAAGTCTATACATTTCCAAATATCAACACTTCATAGTTTAGGTTTATAATATTTAAATTTAAATTCCAAGAGTTCTTAATTTGAGGTCTCTGAAATTGTTTTTTAAAAAATATTTTGGTGATTACTCCAGCATAGTTGACTTCACTTGAAATCCTGTATATTTTATTTTATGCATTTAAAAATATTCTGAGAAGGGGTGTATAGACTTCACCAAATTGCTAAAGGCTTCTATGACACACTAAAGATCAAGAATCTCTTTTCCTATGATTTAGAATATCCTGCCACCAGATGGTGCTGTTTCTCCTTTAAAAAAGAAATCTGTAAGCCAGTGATGGAAGGAGTGACAAATGACTTCTCTAAAATAGAAGTCTAGAGCTAAAGAAAGAACCGTGAATATTATCAGGCGATAAGATTATTGGAGGAAATGAAAGAGCCTTGGGAATAGTCATTTTACGTAACTCTGCCTCTTAAAGGCTGAATAGAAACCTATTTGAAGGCTATTGATTTGTAAGTTTGCCCAGATGAGATGTAAAGTCTAGTTTTCTAACCATAATAATTTTGCAGAGAGCTTTTTTTGATCTAAAAAAAATTATGTGGCCGCTTTTTCTTGGGCTGGCAGGTGGGGATATGTAAATCAGTCAGCCATATTAAAAAAAAAAAACAAAATCCCTGCATATTCATAAAAATGAATTATTTTTATAAAGAGGTGCTGAGTTGCTCAAATTGTGATTTCTAATGCTTTTCGAACAAAGGTGCCATCCTTTCAAAACAGCAGGGGTTACATAGTTATCTATCATTACAGATAAATGTTGTGACTGTTTTATGTAGTTGTATGCATTACCCCATATAAAGGAAAGTCTAATTCAGCTTTGAAAAGTCATTTTATAACGGCAAAAAGATGATTTTTTTCAGATATAAATTTGAATTTCTAGTAAGCAGTTGCACTGACATTCACTTAAAGACTGTAATGTAATAACAGTCTCAGTTGCGCGGTAAAAGGAGTCTTGCATTATAAACTAAATATATCAGGGTGTGGGGTATTAAAAATTCAGTGCATTCCTAAGATAAAAACGATTTACTGTATTTAATGTACTTGCTTAGTCCTTTTCATATTTGAATGTGGCCATTGGAATTGCTCTGTAAGATATATAGATATGTCTATATGTATGTACAAAGTTGAATAGTTGTTGCCAACAATGGCAAAGAAGCAACAGAGAAGCTTGCTTTTAAATATTTCAGGCATTTCCCATCTCACAAGATCCAAGTCTCAGAAGAGGCTTCTTGGTATATTGAATTCTGTCCTCTAGTATTTAGAACGCAGATTTCAAAACTTTATGTTTTTTTGCAGTAGATTAGTAGACCTTTTGTCTGCTGTGTGAGGGCATATTTTGATTTGTAAAAATAAAATCTTGCTCTTAGAAGATTTTCTTTGGGGCCTTGAGTCTGACTTCTGATTTTTGATTACTGGTAGACGTAATAGGTATTTGAGAGATGTTTGGTAAATGTAATTGAATTCTATGACAGTAGGATATTCCATAGTACCCTGACACCTGGAACTCTGGGATCTAGTCTTGCCATTGAAAGTCCTGCCCCTGACACATCCTGGTGATGAGAACCTGACAAAGTAAATTTACATCTCAGTGGTCCAGGCAAACTTTCTGACACTATAATGTGCAGAACAGGTGCTGAGCAGTTTGTAGGGGGAGTTTCCTAATTGGAGATTTCCTATATCAATTAAGTTGCTGGCCTTGTCCCAAAATTTTAAAAGCATCTGTGTGTGTGTGTGTGTGTGTACAGAATGATAGATTCTTCAAGGTCACATTGTTAAATTCTCCTGCATTATACATGGAGGACCCAAAACACAGGAGAAAATGACCTGGTCAAGGTCATACAGTTAACCTTGTCTTTGGCTTGCTTTGCGGTAGGCAAAATCTCAAAATGAAACTCTTTAGTATGTTGGTGTCCCTTTCTTCTCACCACTTTTACCCTGAATCTTTCTTAAACAAATTGTGCTTTAGTTCAATATAGTGGCTGTTCCCTTTATTAAGGACATGAGTAAACTGAGAACCTAGCTTTCCAGCAGCAATAAAACAGTGATAGCTTCCAAGTCATAAAATGTATAGCTACAGCCCAGCTGTAGAGTAGGGACTTTCTAGCAGGAATAGGAAATGGATACATGATATAAGATAACCTTGGTATCGAAAAATAAAACTAGAGGCAAGAAGGCATCCACTTGTTCTTTGAAAATTCTTCCAATATCTCCTTTACTTTCTTAAAAAATCAACAGTTAAAACAGTGGCCATAAGCTTTGGTGGGCATTTACAACTGGCCATTCATAGAAGTACAAGGTTGTAAACTTCTCAAGAAGTCAAGAACACAGTAATTATGTAGTGCCCTTTGGTGGAAATACTATTAAATACTGTTCATTCTTGTATTGCAGCTGATAGGGAGAAAGTGTATCCTTATGGGTTTTTTGTGATTACTCACTTCTCTGCTGATGTTCACAATGAAAAAGTGTTAAATAACATCAGTCTCATAGTTTATCCTTTGAAGCAATAGTTTTGTTCCTCCTAGGTTGATATTTCATAAAACTGTGGTTCTTGACTTCTTTGCTCGGTTAAATTAAAGGCATAAAATTTGTATTAATATCATTAATGAATATTAGAAAAAATGTGTAGAATAATGAATTTCTCAAATTATCTTTAAGGGAAATATCTAGAATGACTATACTAGTGGAAAAACTTGTTCTGATAAAATTTATATGTAATCAGTTGAAACTTTTTTTTAATCCAAGAAGTGATTTTCATTAGAGTTGAGTTAGTTCCATATATATTTATTAACCACCTGCTATTTTTAAGACACTGTGCTAGGTACTGGTAACACAAATGCAAAAATGGAATAGTCAAAGTCATAGTTTTAGAGCTGGAAGGGACCTTCAAGGTCATCTAATCCAGTACCCTCATTTTACTGAGACCTAGACGGGGTAGGTTACTTGTTTAAAGTCACACAGGTATTTAGTACCACACTTGGAATTTGAATCCAGCTCCTGACTGACTGTGAATTCAGCTCTCTTTCCACTGTACTGTACAACAATTTTCATTTTTCTCAAGGAGCTTCATTTCTACCAGGAGGACACAGGAGACAAGGAAATATGAAATATGCATAAAGTAATAATGGGAGGTGTGACTTCCTTTCCAAGGCAATTGTTGAACTTCTTAAAGAAGGGTCACACCGCTAGTGTCTGAAGCAGGATTTGAACTCCAGAAGAGGAGTCTTTCTGACTTCATACCTGGCATCCTGTCAGCTCTGCTACCTAGCTGCTGTAATTATTGATCATTAGATGAGACATAAAACCAAGAGATGTGTGCTTGCCACAAGTGTTAACTGGTGTTATGGAGAATGTCCATGTTAAGGTTCCAAGTTAAGGAATTCTTAAACTTTTTTGTGTGATCTCTTTGGCAGTGTGGTGAAACCTTTGGCTCTTTCTCAAAATAATTCTCAAAAAATTAATTAATTTTTAGTTTGCAACATTCACTTCCATAAGTTTTAAAATTTCTCTGCCTTCCTCCCTTTCCCCTCCCCAAGATGGCATGCAATCTGACATAGGCTCTACATATACAGTCTCATTAAACATATTTTCACATTAGTCATGTTATATGACTAATTAGAATTAGAATGAATGGGAGAAAGCATGAGAAAGAAAAACAGAACAAAAAAAAGAGCAAAAATACTTTGATCTGCATTCAGATTCCATATTTCTCTCTCTGGATAGGGATGGCATTTTGCATCATGAGTCTTTTGGAGTTGTTTTAGGTCCTTGCATTGCTGAGAAGAGCTAAGTTCATCACAGTCAGTCATCACACAGTGTGACTGTTACCGTGTACAGTGTTCTCCTGGTTTTGCTCCACTCACTCAGCATCAATTCATATAAGTCTTTCCAGGTTTTTCTGAAATCTGCCTGCTCAAACACAGTTGTGTTCCATTACATTCATATGCCACAATTTGTTCAGCCATTCCTGAATTTACAGGTGTCCCTTCAATTTCTGATTTTTTTTTTGACTCCACAAGAAGAGTGGCTATAAATATTTTTGTACATGTGGGTACTTTCCCCATTTTTATGCTCTCTTTGGGGTACAGACCTAGAAGTGGTATGGCTCAGTCAAAGGATAGGCATATTTTTATAGCCCTTTGAGCATAATTGTTCTCCAGAATGATTTGATCCGTTCACAACTCCACCAACAATGAATTAGTGTTCCAGTTTTTCCACATGTTCTCCAGCATTTATCATTTTCCTGTTTTGTCATGTTAGTCAATCTGATAGGTGTGATATGATACCTAAGAGTTGTTTTGATTTGCCTTTCTTTAATCAATAGTGATTTAAAGCGGTTTTTTTTGTATGACTATAGATAGCTTTAATTTCTTCATCTGAAAACTGCCTGTTCATATTCTTTGACTACTTATTAATTGGAGAATGACTTGTAGTCCTATAAATTTAACTCAGTACTCTATATATTTTATTTTATTTTTTTAATAAATTATTTTGTTTTCAGTGTTCTACAATCACTTCCATATATTTTATATTTTTTTCCCCTCCTTTCCCCCTCCTCTCACCCTCCCCTGGCCACTTCCTCCCTGAGGTTTACGATCTTGTATAGGTTCTACACATACATTCCTATTAAATACATTTTCACCTCAGTCATGTTGTATGGAAGAATTAAAATGGATGGGAAAAACCATACAACAAAACAAAACAAAGCATAATACAAAAGAGAATGGTCTGCTTCATTCTGTGATTGAATTTCATAATTCTTTCTCTGAATGTGGAAGGCATTTTGCCTCAAGAGTCCTTTGGGAATTTTTTAAGTCCTTGAATTGCCGTGAAGTACTCACTCTAGCAGAAAAATTCCTCACACACTGTGGCTGTTGCTGTGTACAAAGTTCTCCTGGTTTTGCTCCTTTGACTCAGCATCAGTTCATATAAATTTTTTCAGGCTTCTCTGAAGTCTGCCTGTTCCTCATTTCTTGTAGCACAATAGTGTTCCATTACATTCCTATACCACGACTTATTAAACCATCCCCAAATTGATGGGCATCCCCTTGATTTCCAGTTTTTGACCACCACAAAGAGACCTGCTATAAATATTTTTGTACATGTGGGACCTTTTCCCATTTCTGTGATCTCTTTGGGATAGAGTCCCAGAAGTGATACTGCTGGTATGCACATTTTTGTAGCCCGTTGGGCATAGTACTAAATTGCTCTCCAGAATGGTTGGATGAGCTCACAGCTCTATTAATAATGAACTAATGTTCCAATTCTCCTATATCTTCTCCAGCATTTATCATCTTCGTGTTTTGTCATGGTAGCCAATTTGATAGGTGTAATGTGATACATTACAAATACATTTTGTACAACAATTAGAGTTGTTTTGATTTGCATCTGTCTAATCAGAAGTGATATAGAGCATTTTTTCATGTAACTATAGGTAGCTTTAATTTCTTCCTCTGAAAACTGCCTGTTCATATCCTTTGACCATTTATCAATGGGGGAATAACTTGTGTTCTTGTAAAGTTGACTCAGTTCTCTATATATTTTAGAAATGAGTCCTTTATCACAGACACTAGTTGCAAAAATTCTTTCCCAGTTTTCTGCCTCCCTCCTAATCTTGGTTGCATTGGGTTTGTGCAAAAACTTTTCAATTTAATGTAATCAAAATTATCCATTTTGCACTTCATAATATTCTCTGTCTCTTGTTTGGTCATAAATTTTTCCCTTCTCTATAAATCTGACAGGTAAACTATTCCTTGTTCTTCTAATTTGCTTATAGTATCAGCTCTTTGTATCTAAATTGTGCAACCATTTGGACTTTATCTTGGTATATGGTCTGTGCCTAGTTAATTTTCCAGCTTTCTCAGCAGTTTTTGTTAAATAGTGAGTTCTTAACCCAGAAACTGATTTGGGTTTATCAAACAACAGATTACTGTAATCATTTACTACTGTGTCTTATGTACTTAACCTGTTCTCCTGATCTACCACTCTATTCTAATAATAATTTTTTAAAAAATTCTTAATTGAATGAATGCTAAATTTCATTTTGAGTTGAGTGGAAATAAAGATGTAATTTTTTTTCCTATCCAAGTTCATGAACCCTTTGAAATCTGTCCATGGATAGTATGTTAAGAACCTTGTCCTGTAAATGGTAGGGTCCTCTAGATTCTGTTCTTTGCGTATGACATTATTCTGATTTTCTCAAGGTCTGAAACAGTGCAGAGGCACCTAAATGAGATCCATAACCAACCAAAAGAATTTATTCTAAATGTCCACTTAGGAAAAATGAAGTTGGTGAAGAGTGTCTTGGACAGGCACTCTAAACGAACAATGCCTTGGGCCCAGAATTGAACAGGAGAAGGGGAACAGGATTTTAGGAAATTCTTTTAGGGGTTCTTTTATGGGTATCCCAGATTTCTCTCTTAAACAAAGGCCCATATACTAATATTCTTCTAATGCTACACTTTTTGTAGAATTGTCGATGAGTTTCACCCATAGAGCTTCAAAAGGTGTGTTGAGGACGTGAGTAGGCTTCAATACATTTATAGAAAAAAGAATTATGGAGAGAAACAGTAAAGGTTTTCATCAAAAACTATCAATGAAGAAGAGAAGCTTGAACAAGTGACAGTTTAGGGTGAAAATAAGTGACAACTGATAGTGTCTTTGTATTTTATGGTATTGTCATGATTTCAAGAGAGAATGAAGAGTTTGCAGCTCACTGGGTTTGTTGCATGGTGAGCTGATGGGTGCATGTGAATAAGTGTTGCCCAGGATGGGCAGGCACATTTGGATTGAAGTCTGGATTGCTGGAGGGAACATCAGAGACCCTTTTTAGTAGAAAAGAGTAGTCCTTTTCCAGTGCTGCTCTCTCCATTTTAGTCAAACTCTATCTGTTCTCCATACCTTTGTACAGGTGATCCCCCTGGATCACCTGGAATGTACTACTTCCTCATCTAAATATGCCTCTTGGCAGATTCTACCATCCTGGTTTTTCCCCCTGCAGCCAACAGAACAAGTCAGCCTTTTATAGTACCAGTCTTTCAAGTACTGAAAACACCTTTCATATCTTCTTTATTTTTTTTAATATAAATTTATTTATTTAACTTTTTACATTCATTTTCACAAAATTTTGGGTTCCAAATTTTCTCCCCATTTATCCCCTCCCCCAACCCCAATACAAAGCATTCTAATTTTCCCTGTAACCAATATGCCCTCTCTTCTATCATCCCTCTCTTCCCTTGTCCCCATCTTCTCTTTTGTCCTGTAGGGCCAGATGACTTTCTGTTCCCCATTGACTGTATTTCTTGTTTCGTAGTAGCAAGAACAATACTAAATAGTTGTTCCTAAAACTTTGAGTTCCAACTTCTCCCCATCCCTCCCCCACCCACCCATTCCCTTTGGGAAGGCAGGCAATTCAGTATGGGCCATATCTGTGTAGTTTTGCAAATGACTTCGATAATAGTCATGTTGTGTAAGACTAACTGTATTTCCCTCCATCCTATCCTGCCCCCCATTGTTTCTATTCTGTCTTTTGATCCTGTGCCTCCCCGAGTGTTGACTTCAAATTGCTCCCTCCTCCCATTGCCCTCCTTTCCATCATTCCCCCCACCCTGCTTATCTCCTTCTCCCCCACTTTCCTGTATTGTAAGATAGGTTTTCATCCCCAAATGAGTGTGCATTTTATTCCTTCCTTTAGTCGAATGTGATGAGGGTAAACTTCATGTTTTTTTCTCAGCTCTCCTCTTTTTCCCTCCACTAAAAAGTCTCCTGCTTGCCTCTTGAATGAGAGATAATTTACCCCATTCCATTTCAGCCTCTCTCCTCCCACTACATTTCTCTCTCACTGTTTACCTTAATTTCTTTTAAGATATGGTCCCATCCTATTCAATTCACTCTGTTCTCTCTGTCTCTGTTTGTGCATGCATGTGTGTATGTGTGTGTGCGTGCACGTGTGTACGTGTGTGTATGTGTGTGTGTGGTCCCACCAACTACCCAGATAATGAAAAGTTTTAAGAGTTACAAATATTGTCTTTCCATGTAGGAATGTAAACAGTTCACCTGTGGTAAGTCCCTTATGACTTCTCCTTGCTGTTTACTTTTTCATGCTTCTTCTCATTCTTGTGTTTGAAAGTCAAATTTTCTTTTCAGCTCTGGTCTTTTCATCAAGAATGCTTGAAAGTCCTCTATTTCATTGAAAGACCATATTTTCCCCTGAAGTATTATACTCAGTTTTGCTGGGTAGGTGATTCTTGGTTTGAGTCCTAGTTCCTTTGACTTCTGGAATATCCTATTCCACGCCCTTCGATCCCTTAATGTAGAAGCTGCTAGATCTTGGGTTATCCTGATTGTATTTCCACAATACTGGAATTGTTTCTTTCTAGCTGCTTGCAGTATTTTCTCCTTGACCTGGGAATTCTGGAATTTGGCCACAGTGTTCCTAGGAGTTTCTCTTTTTGGATCTCTTTCAGGTGGTGAGCAGTGGATTCCTTCAATACTTATTTTGCCCTCTGGTTCTAGAATCTCAGGGCAGTTTTCCTTGATAATTTCATGGAAGACGATGTCTAGGCTCTTTTTTTGATCATGACTTTCAGGTAGTCCCATAATTTTTAAATTGTCTCTCCTGGATCTATTTTCCAGGTCAGTTGTTTTTCCCATGAGATATTTCACATTCTCTTCCATTTTTTCATTCTTTTGGTTTTGTTTGGTGATTTCTTGGTTTCTCAGAAAGTCATTAGCCTCCATCTGTTCCATTCTGATTTTGAGAGAACTATTTTCTTCAGTGAGCTTTTGAACCTCTTTTCCATTTGGCTCATTCTGCTTTTGAAAGCATTCTTCTCCTCATTGGGTTTTTGAACCTTTTTTGCCAATTGAGTGAACCTATTTTTCAAGGTGTTATTTTCTTCAGCATTTTTTTGGGTCTCCTTTACCAAGGTATTGACCCATTTTTCATGCTTTTCTTGCATCTCTCTCATTTCTCTTCCCAGTTTTTCCTCCACCTGTCTAACTTGATTTTCACAATCGTTCTTGAGCTCTTCCATGGCCTGAGCCCACCGGACATCCACCTCGGATGTCTGGGATACAGAGACCCTAACCTCCACGTCTTTCCCTGATGGTGAGCATTGTTCCTCCTCATCAGAAATGAAAGACGGGAACATCTGTTCCCCAAGAAAGTAGCTTTCTATGGTCTTATTTTTCTTCCCTTTTCTGGGCATTTTCCCAGCCAGTTACTTGACTTCTGAGATTCCTCTCCACATCCCCCTCACCTTTAGATCCACCCAGTTAGTGCTTGGGGTCTGAGATTCAAATGCTGCTCCCCAGCCTCGGGACTTTCAGCGGCAGGCGGGGCTGCTATTCAATGTTAGCTTAAGTTCTGGTGCTCGGGTTGGGGCAGGGCTGCCTCCCAGGCTCTGTTCCCTCAGGGGGTTTATGCAGAGACCTTTGGTAATGGCCCTGAGCTCCTGCCTGCTCCTGAAGCACCACTGCCTCTGCTGCTGCCTCTTCCACTGCCTCCCGAGGGGGCCCGAGTCACAGAGACACCCCACTCCCCTCTCAGCCAGCCCAGAAGTCTCTCTCACTGACCTGTAGCGCCTGTGGGTGGAGGGATTTTCGCGGCCGCCGGAGATTCCGTCCCTGAAGCCTGCTCGGATCTGCTTCTCTGGGGCCGTGTGGCCAGGGAAGGGCCGGGGTGGGCTGTGTTGTCTGGTGCGCGACTGACCCCTGGGGATGGCTTTCCAGGGCTCTCTGGAACGGAAGTCTCTTCCACTGTGTTTCTGCATGGCTTGCTCTGCTCCAGAATTTGTGGGGAGTTCTTTTTACAGAAAATTTATGGGCTGTGGGTTCGGAGCTAGTATATGTGAGTCTTTCTACTCCGCCATCTTGGCTCCTCCTATATTTTCTGTCTTCTCCAGGCAAAATGTCCCATTCTGGGGATTCTCTTCTGAATGTTTACCCACATGTTAATGTCCTTCTTAAACTGCAGTGCAA
This sequence comes from Bettongia penicillata ogilbyi, assembly GCA_023548195.1. Lineage (NCBI taxonomy): Eukaryota > Metazoa > Chordata > Mammalia > Diprotodontia > Potoroidae > Bettongia > Bettongia penicillata. Next base: position 10,638,677 of record JAJHZJ010000027.1, read on the forward strand.
TGAACTGAAAGCAGTGTCCCAGATGTGGTCTGGGGTGGGGGATGGGGAAGAGTACAACAAGTCTATCTCTTCTTTACTCCTGGATCCAGGTGGGTGGTACCGTGGACAGAGTACTGGTCCTGGAGTCAGGAGGGGCTGACTTCAAATGTGGCCTTAGATACTTCCTAGCTGCATGATCCTAGGCAAGTCACTTAACCTCTCTGCCTCAGTTATCTCTAATGTAAAATGGGGATAATAAGAGCACGTGCCCTGCATGGTTGTTGTGGGGATCAAACAAGATAATATTTGTGAACTGCTTAGCACAGTGCCTACTACATATGAGATATGTAATTCTTACTCCTTTTTCTTCCTTCCCCCTCTTTCTCTCAGTGAGTTCAAGACTAGATTAACCCTGCCTTCCTCCCTGTTCCCTTTCCCTGCTAACTCATTGACGAACAATCCTAGTTTTCAGAAAAACTGCTGTTTAATTGTGCCTTCCCTTTGTGAAATCAATTTCTTGAGCCCAAATTTAAGAACTGACATTTGGCCTTGCCGAATTTTATCTTAATAACTTCAGCCCAATATACTAGCTTGTCATGATCTTTTTGAATACTGTTTTGTCATCCAGTATTAGCTGTGGTTCCTCTGCAGCTTGGATTAGGTGAAGATCTGTGCCTTTACCAGTGCCATTAATGCAGATACTTAACAGTACTGGCCCATATGGGGGCTTCCTCTTTCCTAGTTAGCATAAACCATTAATACTCCCATACCTTGACTGTTCCACCTATTCTGAATCTATAGTATTGTACTCTTATCTGCCCTATATCCATAGCATTCATTTGAGCCATCAGTTAAGCAGTCCTGTCCAAAAAGAAAATGAGCTTCTTCTGGCATGCTCTGTTCCTCAAGAAAAATTTTTTTCTAGAGATTCATTCAAGAGATGGTTATTGCTTTAATAATACATTTTACATTTTTGCCAAAAATTAACATGAATCTCACTTGCCTGTAGTTTGCTGATTATATCGTCTTCTCTTTTTTTGAAGGACATATACCCTTTGCCTCTTCTGGGGCACTTTTTCCATTCTTCAGGACCTTTCACATATTCTTGCCAGTTGTTCCAGGATTCCTGGATGTAGTTCATGTGTGCCCAGTGACCTGAATTCATGAAAGGTGACTAAGTCCTCCTTAGTTGTCTTGAATAGCGTCTCTGGATTAGCCTTTTTGTTCTCCTTGCAAGGTCGTTCTCCTTGCAAGAGAAGAGGATACGTTCCTAAGGACTGCACCTGGAATTTAATTGGTAGAGGAAACTCTTGGATGATGCACTTCCCTCCATCAGGGAGGTCATGCAGGTCAGCACCTTTTCCTCAACTGACATAGAGAATTACCTACAGCACTAGCAGGTTAAGTGACTTGCTTAGGAAAGTATCAGACATGGAACCTGAACTCAGACCTTTCTGGTTACTAAACCAGCTCCCTATAAATAATCCTTCATAATGTGCTGCCTCACTTGGAAGCAGAATGAGAATTGAGTGAATTTTTGCTGTTTTTGGTGTCTGTTATCATTGTCCCAGATGCTATGGATCTGATTGTGTTCCTGCCTTCATTCTTTTTTCTCCAAAATAAGCTTTAAGTTAAAAAATTATTTTTATGGATAGCTTTCATTTTTATATCACCTCCATTTCTTAAAGTATCCTTTCCCTATGATAGAAAGCCATCCCCTTAGAGCAAAGAAAAAAAAAGAGGGACAAAAACAGCTCAGCAAAACCAAGCAATATTGAAAAAGCCTCGCATTAAATGTATTGTCCCGTATCTACGCCCTCCTATGTCTGCAGAGAGGAAAAGGATGAACCTTTTTATATTTCTTCTTTGGGGCCACACTTAGTCATTACAGTTTTGCTACATTCTGTTTTGATTGTTTTGTCATTTTTTTTTGCCTTTATATTTTTGTAGTCATTTTGTCTAATCTTTTCTTACACTTGCTTCCTTCATTTTTTACCAGTTCATAATGTCTTCCCATGGTTCTCTGAACTTGTGTCCATCATTCCCTACAGTACCACAACTTTCCATTTCCTTCAAATACCATAGCTTTTTTAGTTATTTTCTACCTAGTGGGTATCTTACATTCTCTCCAGTTCTTTGCAACTACAAAAAGTGTTGTTATAAATATTTTTTTTACCTGCATAGAGCCTTTTTTGGGGTCATTGATCTCATTGGAGTATATTTCTAGTAGTCTCTATGTTAGAAGGTGTGGGCGTTTAGTCCCCTTCACATTATTCCAAATTGCTTTTTAGAATTTTTGGACCAATTCACAGCTCCACCATTAGTGTGCCCATTTTTCCACAACTCCAGGCGTGACAGCTCATTGTTTTTCATCATTGCCAATTTGCTTATCGTAAAGTGAAAATTCAGAATTGTTTCGAAGTGTATTTCTTTTGTTGTTATTTATTTGGTACATTTTTTTTCATATAGCTACAGCTTTAAAACACTCTCCTTTTGTCTTGTGTTTTCACAAGACAGCTTCAACTGGGTCTGAACGTCAGCACTACTAATGTTATTCTTATGATACCATGTCATCCTTTGTTACTTGCCCTTGCTTCCATATTTTGTATAATTTTTCAAAAATCTAACTTGGTCAGCAAGTTTTCTGAGCATCTTTGGGTCTTTTCAGATAACTCCCATTGTTGCTCTCTTCATCATTAAAATTTTAATCCTAAGAGTTACCCATCCCTTCTGAGCTGACTTCCTATAGAATTTTAGTCCATAGTATCCCAATTCTCTTTCCTTCTTTTGAACCCTTTGAAATAGACTGTTCCCAAATTTAGAGTATATGCCGTAGTGTGCTGGCGTGGTACATGGTAATCTGGGCATGAGTGACTGTTCAGTTGTTTGTCTAGGATTAAGAAATGTTGGTGAAAAGTGCTAATGCTGCAGATTAAGCTTGAAAGTGTTTCCTGCATTTTTGGAGAAGTAGTTGTTAAGCATTTACCAGTATAGCAGCCCTGTGGATACATTACACTGGACTTAGCCTTCCTCTCTTTTTCTGTTATCAGCTCTAGGAAGGAGTGGTCACTTCTCTCCAAGGTTTCTGTGGTTTCCACTACAGTGGACAACTCCTCCTTTTTGGTGGAAATCAGTGCTAGAAGTGTCCTCCACCTTTGAAGGATGAAATTAACTTGTCTTTTTTTGGTGCAGAGAGGGCTCCAGTGGATATTTGGATAGTTGTAGTTCCCTATCGCTACTATAACTTTCCTTCAAAAAAGCAAGATCTATTACTGATTAAGTACAGATGTACATTGTAAACTAGAGCAATTTCTTCATCTTGAGTTCCCAGCAATAATTTTCTAAGTAACTCTTATACAATATCTTATATGATAATTAAGCCTTATATTACTTTTACTTCCAGTTTTTTATGATTTTAGTCTCCCCAGCTCAGCTCTCCTCCTTAAGAACAGTGACTAGTTTCTTTTTATTCTCTTTTGTTTCATAGTGTCTAAAATATGTCTAATTTTGCATAAATTATTTGGAACTAAAAACCTGATTGAAAACTGCATCACTCCTTTGCATTGGTTTGTTTTTTAAGGTTATGTTCCTTCATGGTGAAGGATCTTGTTTTATATTTTCAACCCTTTATTTCTTTGGTGATTTTATACAATTTAGGGAGAGATTGTTAGGACCATCTCTCTATGTAAAGAAAATGAGTGAATTGATATGCTATAAATAATTTTGCTTTTCAGACAACATTGAAAAAATTACTTTATTCCATTCAAAAAAAGGTTAGATATGATGATGGGGACTTGAAAAAGAAACTTGTCAGATGACTTAAATATATATTTAAATGCTGGAAATCAGAAAATATGAAGTCAGGCTTTCTTTCTTACCTTTTTAAAATATCACTCCTCTTGAACAATTACAAATCTTATTTGTGAGGTTTATATCCTTGTTTCTATATTCAGTATTTATATGTGTGAGAAATAGCGTAGTTTACATTCATGCTTACGTATGTATACACTCACATATGAGGCTGGCCTCATAATCAGCAGGATTTCTGTTTAAATCTTGCTTGCTTCTGACACCTATCTCCTGATCATGGGTAAGTCTGAGTAATTTTGGGTAACTTTGAGTGCCCCACATAGCTTTCTAATAAATACTGAATGTTATAGTTGCCATTGTGTGTCATTGGAGGGAGAGGCTACCCTGAGATTTCCCAACCATGATGAAGTCATAGTTCATGACCAGTTAAAAAGTCCAAATGTATGTGAGCATATATATCTAAGAGGTGCTCAGAAATCTGTTGATGTGTTAGTAGAGCAGTAATTTTGCTTCACAGAGATAACGTGTTAACTCATTACTTAGGTGAGGATGTGTAGCAAGAATAAACAAGCAGATGAAATCCTTTATTGTACTACTTTGTCATAAATATTTTAGAAGTATGTCCTGTATTTCTAACACAAACTGTTTTCCATAACTTTTTTGTGAGGCTTCGAAATATAAAATTAGTATGTGTTAGATAAAGGTAAATAATTTATTCTTAATCAGCAAGTAAATTAATCCCTTTGCCTTATTCCTTATGTAAAATTGTAATAAATCCCTTTGGCTATCTAGTGAAACCTATAAACTTTTCAGAAGAGTGTTTGTAAATACATAAAGTACATAGAATTATAAAGAAAATCCATTATATTGATGTGCAATTATTAGTATATTTAAAAAGAAGCAGCAAATTCATAGACCCTATTCAAAGAACCCTTGCCCTAGTAGAATGTAAACTCTTGATGGCAGGGACTATTTCATTTTTTATTTCTGGTTTCTGCCAACCCTGTTTAGGAAAGAATCTTAACATTATGAATATTCTTATAGTAATTTCTTTAAAATATGAAATCGTCACAAATAGTTATTAAGTGCAGTCGCTAAGCTAATAGATAAACGCTTGTTTATTGATTGGAGGGTTCTACCACTGCTGTGCTGTGTGACTTCAAAGTTTTTGGATCTTAATTTCTAATCTGTAAAATAGGGTGGTGAGGGTAGATGGTTTCTAAGGTATCTTCTAGAGGACCTGATTCTTCTAATATAAGACTTTTAAAAAAATTCTTAAGCTCTTCAGCAATACCACTACTAGGTTTGTATTCCAAAGAAATAAAAAATAAAAAGGAAAGGGACTTATATGTTAAAAAAATATTTATGGCAGCTCTTTTAGTAGTGGCAAAGAACTGGAAATTGAGGTGATGCCCAGCAATTGGGAAATGACTGAACAAGTTGTGATATTTGATTGTGATGAAATAGTATTGTGTGGTGAGCATAGTCTGATTTTATCTTTAAATTAGGAATTGTATTCTTTGCTAAAATATATGACAATGTATGTATTGTCCCTGCATTGCATTCTGTTTCATTGTGGAATGGATGTGACCCTGATTCTCAGTGTTACGTCACACTCCAACACAAACTCTGGTAGGCCCTACAGAATTAGATAGCTTTTCTTTAAGTCCTCAGCAGTGGACTCAGATATGATATTTAAAGACTTCCTTGCTGGATAGGCTCCAGAACGTTGCCTGCCAGGTTACTACCAGGTTACAAATTGCTGTGGCTGAAAAACTTCCTAAAATCCATCTATGAGAAGCTAAATCCTTGTAGTATAATAGAGAGTACAATGAACTTGAAGCCAGGAAAATCTGGGTTTGAATTCTGTCTCAGATCCTTAGTGGTTTTGTAATCCTGACTGAGTCACTAAAACTTTCTGCTCTTTAATTGCTTCATCTATGAGGTGAGGAGATTGAACTGAATGATCTCTGAGCCCCATCCAGCTCCAAATTCTATCATTACAGGCAGCTAGGTGGTGCAGCGGACCTGGAGTAAGGAAACCTAAGTTCACATTCAGCTGTTACTGACAGTGTGGTCCTGGGCAAGTCACTTAATCTCTTTGTCTGCTTTGGTTTTCTCATCTACTAAAATAGGGATAATGATAGCACCTTCCTCCCAGGGTTGTTATTAGGTGTAAGTGAGATGATGTTTGTATAGAGGTTTGTAAACCTTGAAGTGCTATGTGAATGCTTATTATTATTATTCCATGATACTAAGATAGAATGCATTTTGATATGTAGTGGTGAAGGAAGCTCTTAGTGCTATTGTGTCCCTGAAGTAAAAGAGATTGATATGTAAGGAGCTACAATTGATTTATTGTTGAGTTTAAAAAGAATGTTGAATGAAGTTCATGTGTTTATGTTTTAATAAACTAGGACAGTGTATTCTATAAGTTTGAACATGATATTTTTAAAGAAATGCATTTTTGTAGTAATTTATTTTAAAAAGATATTAGTCAACAAATATTTATGGAGAATCAACTCAGTATTCAACACTGTTAGATGGTATGGTGCATTTAAAAGAACTGTAAAACATAACCCTTCTCATGTCTTACAATGTAGGTGGGCTTATAGTAGCTTATAGTCACTGTATGGTATATATGTAACACACAATTCATTCATACCTTTTTTTAGAGTCAGGGGGCATCCCAACCACTGAGAACCAGTGCCTTATTAACGAGAGATGTGGGCCTTCTTACAAATCTTCCATGATCAAGCTTCCTTAATGGGCAGGCCCATTAATGGGTGAGGAAGATCTTTATTCACATTAACAATACAAATACATACACTCTTTCTAGTTAAAGAAACTCTTATTTCTGTACTTTACTCCTAGTCTAGACTTTTGGTTGATAAAGGCAAGATTCAGTCCAAGGCACTTGATTATACTAACATAAAAACAGCAAAAGATCCTACTTTGCTTGCCCTTAAAATCCATCTCTCCAGGGGTCCTTGGCATTACAGTCTAAATGGCCATGGATCCTAGAACAAACAGAGGCATTATACTTCTTGGTTATACTAAAACAAAAAGAGCAAAAGACCTGCTTTGCTTGTCCTTACAGATAAGAATAATTAATGTTAAGGGGTTATGGAAAGACAGGCACTGTTGGTAGAGCTCTGAATTCCTACCTCCATTCTGGAAAGAAATTTGGAATTAGACATATGAAGTGACTAAAATAACCATACCATTTGAACGCAGAGATTCTCATGCAGTGTATATACCCAAAGGAGCCCAGTGATAAAAAGAACTACTCCATATACACCGAAGTATTTGTAAGCATTACTTTCTTTGTGAAAGCAAAGAAGTAGAAGCAAAGTAGATGCTATTAATTGGAGGGAATGGCTTAACAAATTGTGTTTGCATGAATGTAATGGAATATTCCCGTTCTATAAGAAACAAAATGAACGTGGAGAAACTTGACAAATTGGTGAAATGTGAAAGTAAGCAGTCAAGAAAACAATACACATAGTGATTACAGCAATGTAAACGGACAGAACAGCAACCATGAAATTGATGCAAAATTACAAAGAACAAGCTTGACCACAAAGAACAGATATGAGAATATTACTCCCCCAAATTCCTTGCAGAGGTAGGGGGATCCATGGTATGGAGCACTACATATATTGTCAAATATTTTTGATGTGTTGGTTTGTTTTGCTGCATCTCTGATGGAGGAGAGGAGTACTTTGGGAAGAATTTAGGTAATATATTAAAAGCAAAAGATATCAGTTAACATTTTTTTAAAGCACTGATCCATGCTCCATTGAGCTGTATTTTCTTCCTGATGGGTAACTAGGTGTGTAATCTTAGAAAAGTCATTTAGTTTTTTACTCTTTATTATATACAAGAGGTTGTACTAGAAAAGTCTGAAGTCTCTTTCAAGCCAAATTTCAATGATTCTAAATAGATTGTGCCTTAATTCAACTTAATAAGCATTTATTACTTATCTAACAAGTGTTTGGCATTCTCTGTACAAAAATAGAAACAAAATTATCCTTTCTCTTAAGGAGCTTTATAATCTAGTATAGAACAAATAAATGATTTTACCAGGAAAATTTTATGTACAGTGATGACAACAATATAAATTGAAAAGACCAAAAAAAAAAAAAAGGGGAAAAAAAACAATGTTTTGTAATCATAATGACCAGCCTTGGTCCTGCAGATGTCATGACCAAAATGCATCCCCTTCCTTTGCAGGACTTCCTGTTTAACTTTTAAAGCTTTTCCCAGTATGGCTCTAATTTCAGTCCTTCTTAGAACCCCCTTCCGCACTTACCCTTCCCCTACACAGTACTATGCCTTTGTACTAGATATCGCTAGTGACCCAAATGCACATCTTTACTTCTACCTTTTGGAATTCTTCTCTTCCCTCAATCATTCCCTTATACATGAACCCGAATTGTTAGTGTCCTTTTGCCAACTACCTTGTATTTACACATTTTGCATTTATTTCTATTTATTCTCTATAGACTTATATATACTAGTCTCCCCATCAGGATGTGAGCTCTTGCGGGTAGGGATTGTTTCATTATTTTGCATTAATATTCCCTGTGGCTAGTACAATGCCTGACATGTAATAGGTAGTTAATAAATGCTTATCATTTGATTAGTTATTTCTGTGGTCATTATCTATTCAGATATTACCTTACGTAGGAGGCCTTGCTTAGTCCTGCCCACCAGCTCCCCACAATCTTTTCTCTCTTCAGATTCATTTCATCTCCCTTGTCTATACCCATACCATCTCCTCTATAGTTATTTCCATGTTGCACCCCCTCACCCCAAAAATATGCTCCTTGAGGTTAGGAACTAAATTTTGCTTTTCTTTGTGTTCCCAGCAGTTAGCATGTGCCTTACACAGAGTAAGTGATCTATAAATGCTTGTTGACTGAGTAGTCCATTACAGCTGCATATCTTATGATCAGTTTCACTGAGGTTAGGAGTCAGTACTATTTGAGCTTGTTATATTTTAATGAAGCTGCTATGGATATTTTTGTTAATTATAAATTCTGTATTAAATACCTGTATTCCTTGTTATTGAATTGAAAGTCAAACTAGTTTATTTGACTGATCTATGTACTTGGTAATTTTTAATACTTGTTTTGGAATGGAAATTTAAAATTCATTATTACTGAAGAATTGTCTATTATAGCTCAGTTTTTAAGTTCAATTTTTAAATATTTCAGATTTCCCTCCCTCCCCTCCCTCCCTCCTTCCTTCCTTCCTCCCTCCCTCCCTCCCTCCCTCTCTCCCTTCCTTCCTTCCTTCCTTCCTTCCTTCCTTCCTTCCTTCCTTCCTTCCTTCCTTCCTTCCTTCCTTCCTTCCTTCCTTCCTTCCTTCCTTCCTTCCTTCCTTCCTTCCTTCCCCAATAAAGGAGTGAGGTAGAATAAAGTCCCTCATTGAGTAGGAACCAGGCTGTTTCCAGTTTAATAGTACCACATTTCAGTTTTCATGTGCTCTTTAGCTGTCCTCACCTAAGTTATGTTTGGTACATAAGGAGGAATGAGTTGTATAAAACAAGAGGCCAGAATGTACTCCCTGTGCCCTTCCTACACACATTATTGACTTCATTCTCTTTCAGATTGGTCAGTTTCCTGGTACCTTCTGCTGATCAAGAGTAATGCCTTTTTGATAGCATAGGTCTGGTAGTTATGAGATATGTTTCCTGTTGCCATCATTTAAATTATCACATAGCACTTTAAGATTGAACTTTGAGGGAATTTTTAGGTTTGTATCTTACATGTAGGAAATCTGTTTCTAAAAAAAGATTGAAAGATTGGAATTTTTGGTGAATGGTTTTATATTTTTTCTTGTTAATCATGACATGAGTCAGTAAAAATGACAAAACTTGCAGAAAATTATAGTTGGATTTCATAATGTCATAAAAATCTTAAGCAGTAGAAAACTGACCTATTTTCATGTAGCTGGAAAGATTGATGGTTTATTTAGATATCCGTGGTAAAGTATAGCATTTTGACTCTTGCCTTTTTATGTTCCTTCTTAAGATTTCCTGAAGGTTCAGTTGTTTTTACTTTAAACCAGAATGTTCTAAACTTGTGTAAATTCTTGGTATGATCATGGTGAGGTCAGTGAAAAGGCCATTTGTTAGTTTGCCGTGGGAATACATGCTTATCACAGATTACATGCATCAGATTGATTTGAAATTGACCCATTTGTTACACTGATTTAAAGTGCCAGAAAATTGATATAAATTTCATGATTCAAGAATGGAACTAGTTTCTCTTACTTATAGAGGGATGATTTATTTAGAGCTTGGCTAAAACAAATGATTTATAAGGAAACAACATATACATGCACGAAGTATTCGTAAGTAGAATGAAGGAATCGTGTTAATCGTAGTATGTTTATAGAATCTATTTCTTATTTTCATTTTTCGTAATTAATTGTTGTTGAGGCAGACCTCAAATGTCTTTGCTTTTTGGGGATTAGGGGGCCTTTTCTCAGAGCTAAAATTTTCAAATTATTGTTAGTCCTTGATATTCTCCTTCTTCTCGAGGAGGGTTCATTCAGTGTTATCCCAAGGGAAACTCAGATACCCAGGGCCTTTCTTTATTCTTCCTGTTGTTCTGGAGGCCCTCCTTACAAAATTATTTTGTATTTCCTCTGTCCATATTTTATATACAATTATCCATATCAGTGATAAACTTTGGATGTGTGTCACGCCTGACATACAGTTGAGACTTAATAAATGAAGTGAATTGTTAGTTACTTGGCATGAATTCTAAAGAAAATTATGAGTAAAATATTTATATTTAATAATTTAATTATTTTATATTATATAACACATCATAATATATTATATATTATATAATTATTAATTATATATTAATGTATTTAATACTTTAACTTAATTTTTCATACTTAATAAAGAACATCTAAAATAATTTTATGAATAATATTTAACTCAAAAGATTAGCAAAGGATTTTAAGTAGTCATCGATATGGTGGGCTTTTTCTAGAAAGATAATCAACTCCAGGTTTTTATATTGATATATGAATTATAATGATATACACTAAGCCTAATGAAAACAAGCATACATTATGTTTTTATTCTTCTTTGATCAGGAGATGATTGCCATCAGATTGATAATTTCTTATACTGTAATCTCTACAAGTTGTTTTATGTAACTACTAAATGGAGTTGATTATTAAAATTCCATACAGTCCCTTCCTTGCTTCCTCCCTCTTTCCCTTCTTCCCTTCTCTTCCTTCCCTCCTTCAGAGGTTTTGACTTTCTTGGGGCCATCCAGTTAACTTGTAGGTGTCTTGAGGAATGATTCCCACATGAGTCTTTGTGACTCCCAAGTCCAGTACTCTATCCATATGCTTTGAGGAATACGGATAATATTTATTCTTTCATCAGATTTGAAGTCAAGTTTAAAATACCTTATAATTTCACGTTTTTAAGCACCAAGAAATTCTCACATTTAAATATTGTATTCATTTTAAAGCATTTGACCACCAAAATTTTCATTATTGGATTGGTAGTTAACCTTTATTTTTCCCATCTTTGGGTCAGGGTACAAGTCACTGTTCCTCCACACTTCTCATCTTCTATAATATCTAGTGTGCTATGAGCCTTCCTCTGCATGTGGTGGAAGAACTCTTAACTTCCATGGATGAGTGCAAAGATCACTAGAGTTGGAGTCAGAAAGTTGAGTTTAAATTCTAGTGCTAACACCTATGAACTCTGTTAATAAATTGGACAAGTCACAACCTCTCTGAGCCTCAGTTTTTTCATTTGTAGAATGGTGAAAGGCAATGTGTTGTTACAGATGGAGATTGTGCTTTGGAGTTAAGGGCTCAGAAAGCCCTGGGTTCAAGTCCTTTCTCTCACATGCAACCAGTTATATCAACTTGGTCAAATCACTTAAATTTTCAGTATTTCAGTCAATTAAATTTTAATATGTAGAACAATTGCTTAAATATACTGGTTGAGGGAATTGCCTTTGTGAAAATTCTCTCTGTCAGTGAGATCAGGGTTTCACTCCCCTTCCCCACTAGTACCCCACTCCCCTTTACCATTTAAGGTTGTGAAAAACAAAACAAAACATTTGTTTAAACCATAAAACAATGTGGAAATGTGAGATGGCATTATCTCAAGCACTAGGTATTAATTGTAATAACAGCACTCTTCAAATATTACTTCTTTGTCTAAATTCTTAAATTAAAATGTTCGTATTTATGTTAGCACTGGATGTCTTTTTCTTAATTTTTGTTTTGTTTTATTTTACATGAGGAAGTTTTCTTCTGTTGCCTTTTCTGCTTAGTATACAACCTTATTGCACATGCCTTTAATATGAAAGGTTTCTGATTTCTATAGTTTTCATACTGTTTTTCATTATTCACACTACCTCAGCGACTTAGCAATTCTTAAAGGACTGTTTATTGGAGCCCAAAATGATCACATTCAGCCAACCTGCTAACAAGCCTCTCCAGACTTAAGATGACCTTTAGACAACAGATATACCATAGTCTTTGTGCGCCAAATATTGCTAATGTCTAATTTTAAAAAGTACTTAATGTAATACAATATTATAAAAAAATATACTTAGGTTCAGGTAAGCATCTTATGCTTTAGTCTTCTGTTAACAATCTATGCTTTAACAGATCCACATGGTTTCTTAAAATGGAATAGAAGGCTTTTTTTTGGATTGATTCTTAATCTCTTACCTTAAAGCTGGAACCATCCTAGGGGACATAAATTGCCTTCAGGCTTCAGGGTAATTTAGTGAGATGGTACCCTTTGGAAAGGTGTAGCTTATTTTCATTAATGAAGTTTCTTTACTTGGGCAAAGTCTGTGTAGCCTATTTGGCTAATGAAGCTAATTAAATGAATGTCTTTATTATTTCCTTTGCCTCCCTGTCTTTCCCCTCTCCTTCCCCTTATATTTTTCTCTTATAGGCATAAACAGGAAATGAAGTCACAGTCAATAGTTATATGTTTACCATTGGTCTGTGGCAAACTTTTATTGATCCATAAAACATTTACCTCTATTCCTAGTTATACTTTGATATTTGAGTAGTTCTCAATGGCATGGCAGGTGTTTTTTTTTTAATCATTCTTCCTACCCCAGTACTAGTTCGTTTTTGAAATCCTACCTATCTTTTATGATCCGGTTCAAATGCTACTTCTTTTTGAAGTTTACAAGCTTCCCCTTGGTCAGCAGTGATCTGTCCCTTCATGTAGTACCTCATTTTTTATTTCTCTTATGCGTGTATCTTGGATTATTTCATTATATTGACAGTGTTGCATAATGGATAGAGTCCTGGACTTTGTCAGACAGACTTGTATTCAAATTCTGACTCTGACATTTATTGGCTTGTATAGCCAAGTGCAAGTCACTTAAACCTCCCAAGATAGTTTATCTTTAAAAATACTTGTAATGTAAATACCTGTAATGCTTCCCTCACCAGAGGAATAAAGGAAATAACAAATATAAAGCAAATCCTAAGTGCTCAGTGTCAGCTTGTTATCATTTTTATTATCATCATTCTCATTTTGTTTGATGGAATTCAGATAGAAAAGATCCCATGACAAGTTACTCTCTTGTGTTTTTATGTTTATAGTTCTTCACACTGTTGCACAGGTTGATACAATGACTTGTAACTGAATTAAAAATTGAAATTGAAGTTCATCTTCTTTGGGTTCACAGAACACACCGGCAGATTTGCAGGGATAATCATGCTTTGTTTCTGCACATTGCTTTGATTTTTTTTTCTTAGGTCTCTGTATTTTGAAACCTTTTCTGTTTAATGTAATGTGAAGAAAATGAGTATTTAGAGTGGCAACATCTATTAAGAAACATTGTTCTCTAATTTTTATGGCTTAGTGTTAATGTCTGGGTAATAATTTTTTGTGAAAACTATTTGTATATATAGTTACATATATATATGTGTGTGTGTGTATACACACACACACCTTCCCCTCTAAGGTTACCTTGGGCTTGCTTGCTTTGTGCCTCACATACACGTGTACAAGTAACACGTGTGGATATGTTGTTTCTTCTTTTTGGAAAGGCAGCTTTTTCAGGATGAGGATTTACCCCTTCACTTTGCATTCTTATCTCTTAGCGGAGTGCCCAGCACCATTCAGGAGCTTCAAGTGTGTGTTGATTGATTTTACCAGGCTGCAAACTCCAGGAGGGCAGGGACTGTATAGCACTTATTCTTTGATCTCTTCTTGTAGCAGGGACATCAGAAGTATTCTTTGAAATTGAAGTTTTGTGTCTGTCATTTCTGGAAAGTATTAGGCAAACCATTTATTTCTCCTACACAGTTCGGGTTGTAATTATTTACTTTTCCATTTTATGAAGTGAGGCAGCTTTCATCCCTAAAGTGTCATTGATTGAGGACATATGGTCCATTACTTCCTGTCTCTGGATAACAAGTGGGATTAAGAAAAGGGAGGTGGCTTAAATAATTTTTTTCCTTGCTATATTTTTAGCAAACCAAGGAAGAATTGATGTCTAATTTGAAATGTGAGGTTCTCGTTGAGGATGATGATGATAAATTATAATGCTTGAACACTAGTGTTTTTCCTCTTCAAAGGACTTAACAAACATTACCTAATTCATCTTCATAACCCCCTAGTGAGGGAGATAAGATGCCTTAGTGAGTTACTGTTTTTTATTTCCAAAAGCTTACTTTGCCAGATGATTAATCTGAGGCCTGAGCTGAATCCCAAACTCCACTCTTGGGAAGGGGACATTGATGAAACACCAAATTGTGGAATTCCACAGCTGCACAAAAGGAAGTAAATTCCACATTGAATTAAGAAGCATTCCTGCAGCTGCAGAGTTTCCTGGGTTCTTAACCTGTGGATTTTCTCTATTCCTATATCAAATATTAAATATTTTGGATACTGTAAATATACTGATATATCTAATGCTTTAGTTTTTGTTTTGGTCAGTTACAGATTTTTTAAAAATTGTCTAATTTGTAACTTTGTTGGCGATATTTTGTAGATTATATATATTACCCTTATTTAGACCCTTGACATTAGAAGGGAACACCTGGATTAAAAAAACTGTCTTCATAGTTTATTGCTATTTTAAAATTTCATGGAAGAGTCTACCCTTTAACAATACCAACAATTTGTATGTAAAGAGAAACAATATTCATTCATTTCCCTCATGACTACCAGATGCATATCATTTGGAATGCACCTGCATATTAAAACAATCTTTTCATGGAGCTAAAATGTTTTTCAAAGGCATCATTGTAGAAACACAAAAAAAGAGTAATAGAAGATTTTTACATGACTGATTTAGAGATATTGAGATCATGGTAATTCAGGTGCATGTTGACAACAAAAATGGCAGTAATAGGTATAAGTTGTGAGATGAATTATGGCAGCTTTTCACTTAGAAACAATCATTTTTAAAAGGTTTGAAATTAATTCATCTCAAATTTGTTAACCTAAATCCAGAAACAGCATTATGAAAACAGTATGAGATTAGGTGAAGATTGAAAACAACCACTACTTTACAAGTCATTTGAACTAAAATGTGTTAGATCAATCAATTAATGAAGAAGCACTTATTGAATACCTACTATGTGCCAGGAACTGTGCTGAGACTGGGGATACAAAGATAAAACCAAAATCATACTTGCCTGTGAACTTCCATTCCATTGAGGAAAAACAGGCAAACACTGAAGTTAATACAAAATGTATGTAAGGCAAATCCAAGGTGATTTGAGTGGAGGGTTTACCCCCATGTTGGGGGAGAGAGACAGAGACAGAGAACTTTTGTAGAAGACTTTGCTCCTGTAAAGTAGAACTGCGGTTTGAGCAAACTGATCTTCTCCAATTAATTATATCAATATGCAGGGTCATATCTGGTTAACATTATTACCATTTACAGATATTAAATTAGACTTCTAACCTAAATAGTTCCTGTTTATTTATGTAGTAAATTTAAAATGTAGAAAAAATGCAGTGTAACTTATACTGTAAATAAACTGTTAGCAATGAGCATCGCAGTGAGACCTGGCAGTGTATGAATTATTCACTGCAAGCTTATTATCTCTGTGTCATTAGCATGCAAGATAATGAACCTAATTACTATGGTGTTATACTCATGGGAGCAAGCAATTCGTGTGTCGAATGTTCTGGGCTGTAGTTACCACCCACAGGAATACTGAGAAAACTGCAGACACTGCTACAGTGTTTTGTAGCTTGTAGATTTTTTTCTCCTTTCCTTCTTTGTTAATATATTGTTTCATTTTGTACTGCAATAAATTATACTTGCTTCAAGGTGATTTTCCTCTACATTTAGAACCTTAAAAATGAGTTATTACAGCATGTTAAGTATTGATTTGTGCTCATTTTAATGTGATTCAGTATTATAATTAGACAAAATGAAAGGAGTATGGTATTATTTCATTTTTTAGACTTACCACATAAGTATATAGCGTATTCTAGCAGATTGCCATAAATAGTCTAATTGCTTCAAAATCTAGGCTAAAAGGTTAATCATTGGTTTGTCCTTATTAAAGGACTTGGCCTGATATGATTTGCTCTTTAATTATTTGGCCAGACATTAGAATGTAGCCCTTTCTAATCTATATGATTGTCAACCTGGTCTTAACTTAAGCTTTTGATGAACCTCTTGCTTCTATTTTCTATTTTATATTATAGTGTAAATTATCTGTAATAAGCCATCCTAATTAGAGTTGGTAAATCTACAACTGCTTCAATTATACACTAATCAATTACACACTAATTTAATTCTACTTAGCAGGGTATAGTACATCATTAATCAGCTTCAGACAATACAACAGATTTAGTCATAATCAAAATTTGGGGGCAGTTATTTGATTAGAGAAAAAAATAGAGGGTTCATAATGTCAAATAATGTTCACAAATATCTTATCCACTCTGATCCCCTTAAAACTTTATCTTTAAAAGGAGAAGCTCAGTTGAAACCTATGCTCCTCTGTGCCATGGGCTCCAAGTACTGATTGTGTAACGTGTTCTGATAACTCATAGTTCATATTCAGGGCACTTTCCTTAATTACCTGGTGTTCAGAATTGGCTCAATATTCAAGTGAGCAATTGTAAATGAAATTTCACAGAGGTTACACTTTGGCAACTGAGATGTGAAAGCCATTGGTCAGTTAGATTTTATCATACTAATTGTATATCAAGTACCCCTCCCTTCATTTTCCCCTTGCCTTTTCTAGGAATTTTGACACACCATTTTTCTGGAATTTCAAAGTTGCCTTCCCAATATTATATTTTACCTTACCAGCTCTTTTTTTTTTAATTTTATTTTTAGTTTTCATCATTTATTTGCATAAGATTTTGAGTTTTCAATTTTCTCCCTCCTTCCCCTGTCCCCTTTCCAAGATGGTGTGTAGTCTGATATAGGCCCTGCATATACGTTCATATTAAACTTTTTCACATTAGTCATGTTGTAAAGAAGAATTGAAACCAATGGAAGGAACCACAAGAAAGAAGAAATAAAACAAAAAAGAGCAAATCGTGTGCTTCCATCTACATTTAGACTTCACAGTTCTTTCTATGAACATGGATAAAATTTTCCATTAAGAGTCTTATAGAGTGGTCTTAGAACCTGAGAAGAGCCAACTCTATCAAAGTTAGTTATTGCACACTGTAGTTGTAATTGTGTACAGTGTTTTCTTGGTTTTGCTCCCCTCACTCGGCATCAGTTCATATAAGTCTTTCCAGGTTTTTCTGAAGTCTGCCTCCTCATCATTTCTTTCTTTCTTTCTTTCTTTTTTTTTATTTGTTTTCAGTTTTCAACATTCACTTTCACAAAATTTTGAATTTCAGATTTTCTCCACATCTCCCCCTTCCCCCACCCCTACCCTAGGATAGCATGTATTCTGATTACCCTTACTTCTAATCCACCCTCCCTTCTATCACCCCCTCCCCCAGTGCCTTTCTATTTTCCTGTAGGGTAACATAGATTTCTATACCCCACTGTCTTCTTATTTTCTAATAACATGTAAAAACAATTTTTAACTTTCATTTTTAAAGCTTTGAGTTCCATATTGTCTCTCTTTCCCCTTCCCCATCCATTCTCATTGAGAAGTTAAGCAATTAGATATGTTATATGCCTGTAGTCATGAAAAACACTTCTGTAACAGTCATGTTATGAAAGACTGTATTTCCTTCTATCTTTGCCTACCCTCCATCCACTCCATTTTCTCTTTTGACCTGTCCCTCTGCAAAACTATTTGCTTCTAATTACCCCTTCCCCCAATCTGCTGTCCCTTCTGTTATCTCTCCCCTCTTAATCCTCCCCCCACCCCACCCCATGCCCCCTTTCCCTCTACTTTCCTGTAGGGTAAAATAAATTTCTATACCCAACTGAGTATGTATGTTATTCTCTCCTGAAGCCAAATCTGATGAAAGTAAGGCTCACTTATTCCCTCTCATCTTCCCCTTCTTCTCCATTGTAAAAGCTCTTTTTTGCCTCTGTTATGTGAGATGATTTACTATATTCTTCTCCTCCCTTTCTTTTTCTCCTAGTACATTCCTGTCAACACTTAATTTATTTTTTAGATATCTTCCCTTCATAATCAGCTCATCCTTTGTCTTCTGCCTCTCTCTCTATGTATGTACACACACACATATTTATATTCTCTCCAACTATCCTGATACTGAAAAAGGTCTCATGAGTTACAGATATCATCTTTCTGTGCAGGACTGTAAACTGTTCAACTTTAGTAAGTCCCTTATGATTTCTCTTTCCTCTTTACCTTTTGATGATTCTATTGATTCTTATATTTGAAAGTTAAATGTTCTATTCGTCTTTCCATAAAGAAAGCTTGAAAGTCCTTTATTTCATTGAATATCCATTTTTCCCCCCTGAAGGAAGTTGTGCTGGGAAGGTGAATCTTGGTTTTAATCTTTGACCCCTGGAATATCATATTCCAAGCCCTCTGATCCCTTAGTATAGAAACTGCTAAATCTTGTGTTATCCTGATTGTTTCCACAATACTTGAATTGTTTCCTTTCTAGCTGCTTGCAATATTTTCTCCTTCACCTAGGAACTCTGAAATTTGGCTACCATATTCCTTTTTTGGGTTTCCTATAGCAAGCAGTTGATGAATTTTTCATGATTTTCTTGCATCACTCTCATTTCTCTTCCCAATTTTTCTTCTACTTCTCTTACTTGATTTTCACAATCCTTTTTGAGCTCTTCCATGACCTGAGATCAATTCATATTTTTCTTGGAGGCTTTGGATGCAGGGACTTTGACTTTGTTGTCTTCTTCTGATTGTATGTTTTGATCTTCCTCTTCATCAATGATGTAAGAAAATATCTCTTCGGGGCAGAGCCAAGATGGCGGAGTAGAAGGACGCACATTTACGAGCTCCGAGCCCACAACCCATGGAATTGAGGTAAAAGGAGATCCCCATAAATTCTGAATCTCTGCAGGGGGTGCATAAACATAGGGGAAGAGATTTCCGTTCCACTGAACCCTGGAGAGCCGTCCCTGGGGTCAATCGCATCCCGGAAAGCGGACCCCACCCCCACCCCTGGCTGCGGCCCCAGAGAAGCTGACCCGAGCAGGCTTCAGAGAGGAAAGCTACAGGGGAAGCTCCGGCAGCTGGGAAAGTCCCTCCGCCCACAGAAGCTACAGGTCAGTAAGAAAGAAGGCTGTGCTAGGGGAGGGGAGCGGAGCGTCTCCGTGATTCGGGCCCCCTCGGGAGGAAGCGGCGGAGGCAGAGGCGTGGGCGGGCGGCTGAGGCGGCAGCGGCCCGGGACTCAGGAATCCCCCAGCAGCAGGTAGGATCTTCAATACTGAAGGTCTTTCCAACCTGAGGGAGCTGAGCCGGGGAGACGGCCCTGCCCCCACCCTGCTCTACTGCTGAACGCCTCTGAATAAAACCCCCAAGGGAGCTGAACATAGAAGGCGGGGCCCCCCACCCTGCCCCCACCCGCTCCGTTCCTGAAAGCCTGGAGAGCCGTCCCTGGGGTCAATCGCATCCCGGAAAGCGGACCCCACCCCCACCCCTGGCTGCGGCCCCAGAGAAGCTGACCCGAGCAGGCTTCAGAGAGGAAAGCTACAGGGGAAGCTCCGGCAGCTGGGAAAGTCCCTCCGCCCACAGAAGCTACAGGTCAGTAAGAAAGAAGGCTGCGCTAGGGGAGGGGAATTTTCTTACGTCATTGATGAAGAGGAAGATCAAAACATACAATCGGAAGAAGACAACAAAGTCAAAGTCCCTGCATCCAAAGCCTCCAAGAAAAATATGAATTGATCTCAGGTCATGGAAGAGCTCAAAAAGGATTGTGAAAATCAATCCTTTCTCTGCAGAAAGCCCCTGAGGGACCGAACTTAGGAGGCGGCCCTGCCCCCACCCCAGTGCCAGAACTAAAGCTTGCCTCCGGAAAGCGCATTTGAATCTCAGAGGTCAAGCACTAGCTGGGCGGATCCAGGCGGGGGTGGAAAGGAATCTCAGAAGTCAAGTAACTGGCTGGGAAAATGCCTAGAAAGGGGAAGAAAAATAAGACTTTAGAGAGTTTTTTCCAACAAATGCAAATGATCCCAACCTTCGGATCTGATGGCGAGGACGAGAACGTATTTTTCCCATCAGGGAAAGATGTGGAGGGCGGGGCCTCAGTACCCCAGACACCCCAGGGGGGTGTTGGGTGGGCTCAGGCCCTGGAAGAGCTTAAAAAGGATTTTGAAAAGCAAGTTAGACAGGTGGAGGAAAGACTGGGAAGAGAAATGACAAAGATGCAAGAAGAGTATGAAAAAAAGGTCAATATCCTGGTAAAGGAGACCCAAAAAAATGCTGAGGAAATTAACACCTTGAAAAATAGGCTCACTCAATTGGCAAAAGAGGTTCAAAAAGCCAATGAGGAGAAGAATGCATTCAAAAGCAGAATGAGCCAAATGGAAAAAGAGGCTCAAAAGCTCACTGAATTTAATAGTTCTCTCAAAATTAGAATGGAACAGATGGAGTCTAATGACTTTATGAGAAACCAAGAAATCACCAAACAAAACCAAAAGAACGAAAAAATGGAAGAGAATGTGAAATATCTCATGGGAAAAACAACTGACCTGGAAAATAGATCAAGGAGAGACAATTTAAAAATTATGGGACTACCTGAAAGCCATGATCAAAAAAAGAGCCTAGACATCGTCTTGCATGAAATTATCAAGGAAAACTGCCCTGACATTCTAGGACCAGAGGGCAAAATAAGTATTGAAAGAATCCATCGATCACCACCTGAAAGAGATCCAAAAAGAGAAACTCCTAGGAACATTGTGGCCAAATTCCAGAACTCCCAGCTCAAGGAAAAAATCTTGCAAGCAGCTAGAAAGAAATAATTCCAGTACTGTGGAAATACAATCTAGCAGCTTCTACATTAAGGGATCGAAGGGCGTGGAATAGGATATTCCAGAAGGCAAAGGAACTAGGACTCAAACCAAGAATCACCTACCCAGCTAAACTGAGTATAATACTTCAAGGGAAAATATGGTCTTTCAATGAAACAGAGGACTTTCAATCATTCTTAATGAAAAGACCAGAGCTGAAAAGAAAATCTGACTTTCAAACACAAGAATGAGAAGAAGCATGAAAAAGTAAACAGCAAAGAGAAGTATTAAGGGACTTACCAGAAATGAACTGTTTACATTCATACAGGGAAAGACAATATTTCTAACTCTTAAAACTTTTCGGTATCTGGGTAGTTGCTGGGACCACACATACACATGTACACGCATGCACACACATACACACATGCATTCACATACAGAGACAGAGAGCACAGATTGAACTGAATAGGATGGGACCATACCTTAAAAGAAATTAAGGTAAATGGTGAGAGAGAAATGTAGTGAGAGGAAAGAGGGGGAAATGGAAGGGGGTAACTATATGTCATTTAAGAGGCAAGTAGGAGATTTTTTTTAGTGGAGGGAAAAAGAGGAGAGCTGAGGAAAAAAAAAAAAGAAACAAGAAGTTTACCCTCATCACATTTGACTAAACGAAGGAGTGAAATGCACACTCATTTTGGTATGAAAACCTATCTTACAGTATAAGAAAGTGGAGGAGAAGGAGGTATTGGGGGGGGATGATGGAAGGGAGGGCAAAGGGAGGAGGGAGTAATTGAAAGTCAACACTTGGGGAGGGACAGGATCAAAAGACAGAAGAGAAACAATGAGGGGCAGGTTAGGAGGGATGGCAATTCAGTTAGTCTTACACAACACGACTATCAGGAAGGTCATTTGCAAAGCTACACAGATATGGCCTATAATGAAATTCCTGCCGTACCAAAGGGAATGGGTGGGGAGGGAGGGATGGGGAGAATTTGGAACTCAAAGTTTTAGGAACAATTGTTTAGTATTGTTGTTGCAACTAGGAAAGAAGACATACAGTTAATGAGGACTAGAAAGTCATCTGGCCCTACAGGAGAAAAGAGAAGATGGAGACAAGGGAAGGGAGGGATGACAGAAGAGAGGACAGATTGGAGATAGGGAAAATTAGATTGCTTGGGGTATTGGGGTGAGGGGAGGGGAGAAAAGGGGAGAAAATTTGGAACCCAAAAATTTGTGAAAATGAATGTAAAAAGCTAAATAAATAAATAAATTTAAAAAAAGAAAAAAAAAGAAAAAAAAAAAGAAAATATCTCTTCACTGAGAAAGAATCTGTAGTCTCTTTTTTCCCCATTTGCTCTTTTTCCCAGCCAATTGTTTGGCTTTTGAGCTTAGGTGGAGGGCTCCAGAAAGAGCCTCCTCATCAGCAGTGACTGCTGCCACCTTGGGGCTAGGGTCAGAGCAGTGTTGGCATTAGACCAAGCTCCCCTCTCACTAGGTGAAAGACCCTTCCTACTGACCTTCAAAGCTGTCTTTAACATTTATGAGTTGAGAAATCAAGAAACTGCAGTAACCACCAGCAGTTCAGTTCCCTAAGGTCTGCTCCAGGTCTGTCAGCATTAGCATGGCCTAGATCAAACTGTGTTATGCTGTCAGTCCAGTGTCATAGACTCTTCCTGTAGATCTTCTAGATTGTCTTGAGCTGGAAATTTGCTTCAGTCTGTCATTTTGTGGCTTTCTGCTGCTCTAGAATTTGTTTAGAGTAATTTTTTTTACAGATTTTTTTTAAAGATTTGTGGGGAGAGCTCTAGCAGATCCCTGCTTCTACTCTGCCATCTTGGCTCCATCCCCTTGGCTCCACCCCTTTTCATAATTTCTTATAGCACAATTGTATTCTATTACATTCATAAGCTACAGCTTGTTCAGCCATTCCCAGTTAATGGGCATCCCATCAATTTCTAGCTCTTTGCCAACAGAAAACGACCTGCTATAAATATTTTTGTACATGCATCTTCTTTTTCCATTTGTACGAACTCTTTGGGATACAGCCCTAGAAGTGTTATTGCAGGGTCAAAGGGTATGCACATTTTTATAATCCTTTGGGCATAGCTCTATATTACTCTCCACAATGGTTGGATCAGTTCACAATTCCACCAGCAATGCAGTAGTGTTCCAATTTTCTCACTTCTGCAGCATTTATAATTTTCCTCTTTTGTCATGTTAGCCAATCTGATAGGTGTGATGTGGTAAGTAAGAGTTGTTTGAATTTGCCTTTTTCTAATCAGTAGTGATTTAGAGCACTTTTTTCATATGACTACAGATTGCTTTAATTTCTTCCTATGAAAACTACGTGTTCATGTGCTTTGACCATTTATCAGTTGTGGAATGACTTGTCATAAATTTGACCCAGTTCTCTCTATAGTTTAGAAATGAGGCATTTATCAGAGATACTGGTTGTAAAAATTCTTTCCCAGTTTTCTGCTTCTCTCTTAATCTTGGTTGCATTCGCTTTGTTTGTGCAAAAACTTTTCAACTTAATGTAATCAAAATCATCCATTTTATATTTTAGGAAGTTCTCTACCTCTTGTTTGATCATAAATTCTTCCTTTCTCCATAAATCTGACAGGTAAACTATTCCTTGTTCTCTTAATTTGCTTATAGTGTCAGTCCTTTATATCTAAATTGTGTATCTGTTTTGATTTTATCTTGGTTATGGTAAGATATTGTTCTGTGCATAGTTTCTGCCATATTATTTTCTAGCTTTCCTAGCAGTTTTTGTTAAATAGTGAGTTCTTATCCTAGAAACTGAAGTCTTTGGGTTTATCAAACGGTACATTACTATAATTATTGACTACTGTCATTGTGTACCTTACTTATCCCACTTACCCTCTACTCCATTTCTTAGCCAGTACCAAGTAGTTTTGATGATGGCTGCTTTATAATACAATTTAAGATCTGGTATGGTTAAGCCACCTTCCCTTGCATTTCTTTTCATTAATTCCCTTGATATTCTGGACCTTTTGTTCTTTCAGATGACTTTTGTTATTATTTTTTCTTAATAGGTCTTTTTAATGCATTTTTTAATGCTACTAATCATGGAAGACAATTAGATATAAATTAAAAATGATTAAAATAAAAATGCTTATGAAGTGCTCTCCTCCTTTCCAGCTTCCTTTTTTATCTTGTTTTCCCCCATATGTTTGTAAGCTCTTTGAGGCCAAGGACTGTTTTTCTTTTATTAACTTTCCATTCTCAGTGCTTAGCACAGAGAAGTACTTAATAAATATTACTTGAATTGAATTGAAACTGGCTTTCTTCCTAATCTTCTTGTAGTTTTCATCTCTTTGTTCCATGTATTTTTTAAAGGTACAATTTTTATTTTAAAATACTGAAGTTAAGTGCCACAGAAAGTATAAGGATATATAGTAGAACATGAAAATAAATTTTAAAAAACCCTGAATTTTCATTTCATTCCATGCTTACTACTTTTTTTAAAAATAATACTTTTCATATTGTTTTCAAAACTCCTTTGTTCTCTGTTGTGTATTTTTAAAAAAGTTACAGTGTCCCTGTTTTTTCATCACTACTGTCAGCCTCTCCTTTCTTTTCTCAGTTAATCAAGGGAATGGGGAAAATAAAACCTTGTAACAGAGCGCTTTGGGGTTGATGGTATCTGGTTGGACTGAGATGCTATTCTGTGCCTACTAATTTCTAGCTAGATTAAAATGTTTATTTTGATAGTTTAGGAATAGTGAAATCATTTGCTCTTGTGTTTCTTGATCTTTATTTGGTCTGGTGTGAATTTTAGGTTTTTGCCGGGTGGTGAGTCTCCTGTTCAGACAGCCATCTTGGTAGTAATGCCTGCCTTCCATGCTTTTGTCCATTTTCCCTGGCCCCCTTCCCCGTTCTCTCCTTCCTCATCTCTGCTTCTTGGAATTTCTAGTTCACTGTGTCCTCCCCTGAACCTTTTTGATCCCTAGTGTTGTTGGTGCTCAGCCTCTCCTCTCCAGTTGGTTATTTATCCGTGCGTACAGGTATGTGATAAGTGTTTTCCCGCTAGCGGTGTTATTTGTTTGAAGGCAGGGATTGTTTTCATATTTGTCATTGTATCCCCAGGCCCTGATAAACGCTTACTGAGTGAAGTTCTGTACTGCTGATGCATATAGCAAGGATTTAGAGAAGGGTCAGGTTTACTTAGTTTAGAGAAGTATAGAGTACGGTAGTGGACAGAAGGACTGGACTTGGACAGAAATTCTGCTGCTGTATGACTTGCCTGTGCTTCTTTACTCCTATGTAAAATGAGAGGGTCAGGCTCCATGCTCTCCAAAGGCCTTTCCAGCTCTATATCTGTGACCTATGAAAACTTTTCAGAACTAGATTTTAGAGAATTTTGAGAATTTATCTGAGTGGTAGAGTGTTAGTGAAAAGAAGACAGAACAGAACTGAGCATCCATACACTAAAAAAGTCAAAGCCATGCACGGTTTTACTTTTCAGGAATATAAGATTCAAACATAAGGTTTAACTCTTAATGGCTTTAATGTATGTAAAATTTGTTAGAGTCCCAGACAATTTTGTGGTATACATCTTAGAGCAAAATAGTTCTCTTCCCCACTGTGTATGTGTATGTAAATAAGGGTCTGTATGTATTTACTTTGGAGCTGTGTTTTTGTCCATGTAGAGGACTCTTGGTGTGAAAAGTAGGGACATTGAGAGATGAAGTGGTTCTTAGTATCATATCCCTAAAATGTCCTGATCCCCATCATTGTGAGTGCCCCACCCCCCCATATTTGTTTGTATTTTTTCTGTCTTTGCTCACATATGTACTTGATTTTCCCTGACAAAATAGAAGCTTTTTTAAGGCAGACATTTTCATTCTAAGTATTTGCCTGTCATGAGAGGTGCTTAATATGGATTAATTGATTGGCGTGTCAGAAGTCAGGGCTTATCCCTTGATATTACTTCTTTGTCCATACATATTATATATGTGTAAGATAATAGCCAAAGACCAAACCATTAGTTCATATTTCACAGCAGGGAGGAAATAACAAAATAATGGGTCTTGGTTAAGTTTACACTAATCTTTCTCAAATGTATTTTATTGAAAAAAAAAAATCTTGCCTTCATTATAGCCAGTTAGTATGTAAGCCTTAGTCACTGATATAGAGTAGAGGACTAGTGAAAGGTGCCAACATTTTCATCATGTTTGTAAAGGTCCCTTTGTTCTTCTGACTTAGGTCCTTTAGAAAATGTATTTTCTTTAGAATGTTAAAATGTCTTTAAGTTAGTTATGGTCTACTTTCTCTGCTACAGGAGTGTTGACCCCCCCTTCAAAAGAATGTAAAAATTTGTTTGGAGACAAAAGAGGCATCTGCTCATTTCTCATCTGCATGCACTCATTTGGTACTTCTTTGGCTTCTCTGACTGCACTCATGTTCTACTTTAAAAAAAACCAGCAACAAACTTCTCCACTATGTTCCTAGTAAACACATTATTGAGAAATTCCCTTTTAGCATCCAAACACTCTTGGTACTCATAGCTCATCAGTACCCTCTGCCTCTCTGATTAGAGGGTAGAACCTCCTCCATCTAAGGAGGAGAGGCAGGAGAGATATGTCCTTGGCATGTACTCATAATTTCCCATGCAGCTGCACCCATTTTGGATTTCTCAGAGCTCTCCATTGCTGCCCCCCACCCCCTTCCTCATTGGACTGTAAGCTCCTTGATGGCAGGGCAGGGGCCATCTTTATTTTTTGTATTTGTATCCTTAACAGTTAGCACTATGAATGACATCTGTTAGGAACCTACTAAATGTTTGCTAAATTGATTGTTGACTATGAGGTCATGTCAAGAGATAAAAGGATGAAAAAATTAACAAGCTGTCTTTTGGTTTTAGTAATTCACAACCATAAAACCCCAATATACCTAGTATTTATATTGATTATGCAGTGCTTTGGGTCAAATCATAACTACACAAGTAGTTCTGCTATAACATTTAGTCCGAAGATTAGTCTTGTCTTCCAACTAGCTTTAAAGAGTTTCACCATAGTTTGAGAGCTATGGATTGATTTTAGGCTTGTTCTTAAAATTAGTTATACCAATTTTATATTCAGGATTAATCAGAGTTATTCCATCATGTGCATTGTTTTGGTTTTCAAATTAAAGCATTTATTTGCCTTCTCTTCTCCTGTATATCCCATAATGTTTATTTCTGTACTTGTGTAGTTTTCTTGCCAGTAGCAGTAACAGGGGGAGGGGTGGGAGGGTGAAGAAGGGGGGGGTTCACCCCCTCCCCACTGGCTCAGTTGAGGTAAGCATGCCTTCAGACAAACAAACAAAAAAGAGGAGATAATGATTATTTTAGTTGAATGAAATTTGCTTCTTGGGTACTCTGGCTGTTCTAGTACCCATT
Source organism: Bettongia penicillata ogilbyi (assembly GCA_023548195.1). Classification (NCBI taxonomy): domain Eukaryota; kingdom Metazoa; phylum Chordata; class Mammalia; order Diprotodontia; family Potoroidae; genus Bettongia; species Bettongia penicillata. The sequence continues at coordinate 10,666,232 of JAJHZJ010000027.1, forward strand.
TGTTTCTCCTGACAAAAGATGTATATGGCAATAAAATAGTTTAGCAACAAATAGGAAAAGATGTTTCAGAAGGGAATAATGAGTCTGAGGCACTGAAAAATCAGTCAGCCACCATTTCAAAAGTACCTTATGTGTGCTAGGTGCTAATGGTGATAACTGAGATGCTCAAAGGAGTTTCAGGACTGACTAGTAGGAATAGGATTTGCAAAAATGGGCAGTGATAACTATGCAGTAATTATGTAAGAACTGTAGTGAATAATGGAGTATAATTAAAGAGTGGTAGAGCTCACCCCTGTTTTGTGAAAGAAAGGCCCCACACAAAGCTGTCTGTACTTCATTTCTTTCCTTCCTTTGTGGTCACTTCCTCCATAGCCTCCTCCCCAACAGTCTGGCTACTGGACTTTCCCCCTCCTCTCCCTTCTTCCTCTTCTGGAACTTGGAAGGAACCATGATCATTTCAACTCTCTCTTATTACTGAAAAGTGTGTCAATCTACTTTCCTCCGACCCCACTCCAGGTCTCAGAAACTTTTGGGACCAGAGTGCCCCTCCCTGGGTATTATTCCCCTATTGTTTCCCCTTCCCCCACATAGAGTGTAAATTACTCTAGGACTATGACCTTGTTGGACCTTGCATTTGTATTCTCAGCTCCGAGCCCAGTGCTTGGTACTTAGTGCTTCATAAACACTTTCTTTTTTATTCATTGCTTCATTAAAACTTGGAGACAGTGGGTTTCTTCGTAGACTTTGCCAGAGTCTCAGACTTGGACCTGAGATGCCATTGTATCCTACTCATATCTGAACAGTAATTTTTTCTACAATATACATCCTCCAAATAGTTATCTAGCTTGTGATTGGAGAACTTTTTGGATAGTTTTAATTGAAAACATCAAGCAACTTTCAATCTCTGGGTATCAAGCAAAACAAACCTAAAATCTTCTAAGTCATTGACCTTCATGTGCATGCTGAAGGCAGTTGCTAGTAGTTGACTTGGACTTTAAAATATAAATGCAAAATCAATAGGCAGAAGGTTAGAGAAGGGCATTATTTTTGCCATAGGAAATGGTGACTGTTAATCAAAAACAGAAAGGAACACAAGTTGGTGGATTCCAGGCACAACATAGAAAAGAGAGAGTAGCCAATCTCTCTAAAGCATTTATTCTGTACATAGCTTGTTTGTACATATTTGTTTTCTTGTTGTCTTCCCATTAGTTTATGAATTTCTAAAGGCAGCCAACTGTCTTTGCCTTTCTCTGTATGTCCAGTGCTTAGCATAGTGCCTGGACCATAGTAGGTGCTTAATAAATGCTCATTGGTTGATTGCTCATTTGAGGCAGAGGGAGATAACACTAAAAATTTAAGGGATCCAGGAAGGCTTTGTGTAGGACATGGCATATCCTTTGGTCCTTGAAGAAATTGAGGATTCTGAGAGGTAGAGATGGTACCTGGGGACCTTTCTGCTTCCTATATTTTATGACTCTTTGTAGGGATTTGATTTGTTCAAGTAGTAACCTGGAGGCAGGAGAGGTTCTCCAGTTAATCATTCAATTAAGTCACTAGTATTTATTCAAGACTTTCTTTGTGCCAAATACAGAAGAATACAAAGACAAAAATGAAATGCCTTTGCCCTCAAAGAGCTTACAGTCTTTTGTGGGAAAGTAGTATCTGCAACATATATACAAATTAAATACAAAGTAATTTTTTTGGATGGGATCTTTGCAGAAGCTTTGGGATTTTAAGATATAGAGGTAAGGAGGTTGTGCATTTCAGGTATGATGAAAGCCTGTGCGGAGCAAAGATTAAATATGGAATGTTTTTAAGTGTAATTGAAGCTGGATTGTAGACTGCAGAATGGCTGCACAACTGTTTTGCAATAAGGCAGGAAAGGCAGACTGTCTAGATGGGCAAGATCTTTAAGTAATAACCTAGGAGTTTGCCCTGGAGGCCATCAGGAGCTAATGGAGCTTTTAGTCAGGGACTTACTTAGGGTATTGCTTTCGGAATGCCACTTTGTCAACTGTCTACAGGAAAGGTTGGATTGAGGATATGGCCATGCTGAGTTTCTTATTTGGTGCAGTAGACCTCATGTCAATTCTTGCCTCCTCTTTTGGCTTATCTACTGCCCCATCTCTGCCTGTGCACATATCCCACCTGTTTTGCTTTCAACCTTTGTGAAGTTAGAAAACTACTTAACCTTTTGGTCCCTAGTTTACTCATCTCTGAAATAAGAAGGTTAGACAGTATGGACTGATCCCTGCCAGCTATAGATCTAGGAACCTTTTTCTAGTTAATTTCTAGAATTTGGGATTGAGAGTTAGTAAACCTGGGTTTGAGTGTCAGCTTTGCATCTAAATTACTGTAACTTTGTGCAGCTCTTCTGGATTTTCGTTTCTTTACCTGTACAGTGACTAGATCGCACTAGGTGATCTCTCAGGTACCTAACAGCCTTGACAATGTATGAATACAAATTTGAACTCATTTATGAAAGGCGTTTGGGCTGCTGTCATTCATGCTGATTGCTTTCTGCTGACTTTTTAAATTGGATTTTTATATCTGTGTTTTACATTGAATGTCTCTTCATCATGGCTCTCATAGTTTTCTGTTGGCTGAGATAGCCATCTTTTCCCTTGCCTCTCCACTTTTGCTTAACAGAATTGAAGAATATCTTAATATTATCCTTTTCTGTCATTTTTATAAGCCATTTCCTTGCATATCTTTCCTAATCAAATATGGGCAGAATTATAACTTTATTGTCAGTTTCTTTACAAAAACAAACTTTTATTGATATAAAGCAGTAACTTCTGGAAAGACCTTTGGTGAACTCTCCCTTATAACAAGGAATACAATTAAGCAGTAGCATGTTATATACAGGGACTACATCTGAAAATGTGTACAATATTCTGCCCTTGTGACTCCCAGCTTGTCTGCTTCTTTGTCATTGCTTCTTGAAATAATCTCTTGATCTGATAAAAGTTGTGTGTGTGTGTGTGTATGTGTTTTGCCAAGGACAAATCAGAATAAAGATAACATCTCAGAGCTCTGAATGATGTAGAAAGAGAACTTAGAAGAAGACTGGGACAACAGAATTCTAGTTTTAGATCTGCCACTACCTACCTCGGTAACTTTGAACAGATCATTTAACATGGTTTCGCAGCATTGTCAGAAGGATCATATATGAAAGCACTTTTGTTCACTCTTAAGGAATTTCCAACTAGGATTGCATTTTTTCCCCACATGTCCTATTTTTAATGCTGTTGGACTATTGTTACCTGCATTTAAGGGGGCTATTTTTACAGTAACTCAATGATGCTGAAAATCATGATAACCCTAATCAGAATTCAGTTTTACAATGTCATGTTTGTTAAAGAGAAAATTATGCATAGAATTTCAAGGTTAAGGTCTTCTTCTGTTCAAATTATAAGACCATTACTGAGGTACACTTGAAGATTTCCATTTTTTGGTTTGACATAACACAAATTGGATGGCTTTGTTTCCATCTTGTTTTGTTTAGAAAGTGTTGCCATTGTGATCATATCCTATGAATCATTTTCAGATTTTTATCTTTACAACTCTTTATAAATCTTTCTTAGTTGGAAATTGTTTCTTTAGTTTGCAGTATTTTTAGTAGGTAATCCTTTATATTCCATTTCAAAGAATTCCACAGTTACTGATATATATATATTCCAGTTTCATATTCACTTTAGCCAAAAATGATAGTGTTTCAAGTTGACATATTTATGACTTTAAGGTTGGCAAAAGGCTTTATAGCCATTGTTTCATTTGAATCTTAAGTATTGTAATCCCTTTTTGACAGAAGAAGAGCTTGAGACTCAGGGAGACCAAGTAGTCATAGAGCTGAGTAGAAATCAGAGACAAGGTTTGTGCCCAGGTTTTCCTGTCTCCAAGTTAAGTGTTCTTTCCACTGTACTGTACTTCCTTTTAGAATTGGAAAACAGCACTTCTAGGTGCTACAAATATAGGAGAGATATTGATCAAGTTGGAAGCATATCTAGGCACTTTTTAACTCAACAGCCAATGTTATGGAAGGTGAGAAAAGTGCTAGAGATGATGCCATTTGAGCATGGGTTGAAGCAACTGGGGGATGTTCAGTCTAAAGAGAGATTTAGTGAGGTCATGATAACTGCCTTAAGTTACTGAATAGGATGTCACTTGGAAGAGGGATTAGAGTGAAGGGAAGAGAGAACTATTCTATATTCTCCCTTAATCCTAGACCCATAGCTGCTTATCACTTCTCACTTGTCTATAGATACAGAGCTGTGTGGTGTCCATCGCTCTTCGAGCATCACAGAAAAATAAACCTCACAAGCTGCTCCTGACATTCCACAATGCAAGTTCAGAATGTCAGAAGAGTGGGTCAGAGCTCTAGCAGCTACTTGGCAAGCTCTGCATCTAAAACTGGAAAAGCAGAGGAAGTCTTCACTGTTTAGGCCACCCTCTCATCTGCTGAATCATTTTACTTACCCTGTAATTCTTATACAGAGGAGCTCTCTTAGGACATTGAAGGGAGGGAGGTGTTCTAGGACATCCTAGATTCCTGTTAACCTTGCATGTACATGATTTTGAAGCTAATTTCTAAAAAAATGAGAGGAAGAATTTCAAAAGTAAATGAGACCTGCCTCTCTTACTAATAGACTGAGGCTTTGAGAAGTAAGGAGTAAATTCACATCTGTTAGGAAAGAACATTCCTTTTCTTTTGTGTAGTGTGGTATAAGAGGCATTTTTTAGGGCTTTGCTGTGCTTACATGTTAGGCTAGTTCTTTTCCTTGAGAGGTATTAAAACTCTCCTTGAGACTTGCTTGGTCAATGGAATTGATTGGCTCAGGTAGTTGACTTGGCTTGGATTGTCTTTGTACAAAAGGCATACCTGGCATCTGTCAATAAATGTTAGTGTTTTGAAATGAATCACAGGATAGATTGTAGTTTAGTGAGTAAATTGGTAATGGAAGGCTTCAAAACAATGGAATAAATGACCTAAGAACATTAGCGTACAGACTATCTTATTCTTAAAATGGACTGTGATGTCCAGTAAGTCACAATCCCATTAATATTTTTATAGTTAAGGTTTTTTTCTTGCTGAAATGATTAATCCTTTATTTTATATCCTTCCTTTAATACTAATCAGTGGAAGTTATCAAATAGGTAGTTGTAAAAAATTACAGAATTTCTCCTTTTCACTTCCCCCCATGCTGTGGAGCTATGATCATATTGATTTAGGTTCATCTGTTAGTGGTGCAGATTGTAACCATCTAGATTATCTCATCCTCTGGAAGGCATTCTGCTTTTGTTTGGACTTTGCATTAGATAGGACAGTAGACATTTGCAGACATCTTTGATAATCTTGTATCTCCCATTTTTATGCCTCACTTGCTAATAATAATCAGAGGGTCAGCAAAGTTATCCCTGGTGTCTTTATCAGCAAACATTTGTAAAGTACTTACTATGTGCCAATCATAATACTAAGTCTTGAGGATACAAAGAAGGACAAAAACTTCTTCCCTGCCTTCAAGGATCTGACAATCTAATGGAGAAGACAACATGCAAATACCCATAAGTCCAAGATATTTACTGAGTAAAGGGAAGGCACTAGCAATTGGTGGGGGGAAGGGTGATCTGGAAAGACTTCTCACAGAAACTGGGTTTTTAGCAGTCTTGATGAAAGCCGAAGAAGCCATGAGGTAGAGGTAGAAAGGGATTCCATACCTGAGGTACAGCCAGTGCAAAGGCAGGGAACTGGTCAGTGTAGTGTTGTGTTTGAGCCACAGCAGGTAGACCAGTGGGACCAGGTCCAGTCTTTGAAGGAGAGCAAAGTGTAAGAAGGCCAGGAAGGGGCTGGGTTGTAAATGACTTTATATGCAAAACAGAGCATTTATATCTGATCCTGGAGGCCCTCAGAAGCCACTAGAATATATTGAGTTGAGGAAGGGGGTGCTGATATGCAGGTCTATTATTATTTTTTTTGACTAGCTCTAATGAAAGTGAAGTTCAAATGTCAGCTGCTGCCCTCACTCCTTCATTGTTTTTATACATGTCTACTTGCTCCAGGTGTTTACGAGGTAATTTTCCCCAAACTTATTTTTCCCTGTTCCCCTCATTGCATTGCTTTTCCCTTCTCTCCATCTTCAAGACAATAAGAAAGAGAACCTCTGTCAGGCCTTGCCTAATTAAAATACCTCTGTTTCTTCTGGGATGATAGCTTTCAGAGGGAACACATATATCAGTCCCCTATAATTGAATGTAAGCAATTTATCTCTGTTTAGCACCTTATTATTATGTTTACTTTTCTGTATTTCTCTTAATTCCAGGAATTCTAGTTGAAGCTTGTGCCCAAGTTGTATTTTTCTTTCAGGTTTTGCTTGTAGATGTTTTGGAGTCATTTTCTTCTGTGTTTGTATCTTGAATGTCCCTGCTACCATAACAGGTCTTTATGGTAGTATTCTTTTTTGTTCGCTCATTCTTCCAGCCTGCATCCTAAGTTTAGTCCTGATGTTAAGGTTGGACTCTGCATACTTGTAGAGGGAAGTTCTATTGGTTTTGTTTCTGTTTTCTTGGGATAATACAGCACTAAGGTGCTACATGATTCCAAGATCTCAGGGGCAGACTGAGGATCTGCAATTTTTTAAGTACTCCCAAAGTTATCTAATCCCTGGCAAAGGCTGATGGCTGCCTCTCTGGTCTGAGTTCTGCAAGTTCCTGATCTGAATTTGGGGTTGGACAGTGGTAGATTCTGCTGGACTCAGGCCCTGTCAGCTCGTGAGGAATAGAAACGCAGCCTTCCCTTTGATCTTTGATTCCTGCCGTGATTTTTCCTCTGCAAACTTCGTATTGGGCTAGAAGCTGGAACTGAGACCTTACTCTAATCCTAGAATCTGTGCTCGATCATTCCTCTTGCTTCTTGGCTCACTGCTCAGGACCTCACTACCAGGGATCACTCCCCCTGGTCATAGATCCCCTTCTCAGTCTACTGTGGACCCCTGACCCAGAACTGGTTAATGGGTTCTAAATCTTCCAGTTGTTACCTTTTCCTACCCTATACACAGTAACCTGGTGTCAATCTAGAACCTCCTTGTACTGTGCAGGTGAAAGATAAAATAAATGAGGAAATAAAGGTTTGAGTTTCTGAGCTTTTTGATTTATTAAATAATGCCTGCCAATTCCCTAAAAAATTGGAACCAGTAACCTTCCTCAGCTTTGTCACTGGACTCTGACTACAAGGGGAGACAAATTTTTATATTTTAAAAGCAATAAATCAATGAGATAAATTGTTTAAAAGAAAGTAATTAATCAGGATAAATTAGGTAATCTGAATTCTAATTGGAGAAAAGATTAGGGACTTTCCAAGTTGGGAGGGGGTGAATGAATGGTGTAATTCACTGAATTCAATAAAAGAGGCGTCCCCTCTCTCCCCAAGTATCTGTCAACAATCAAGGAAACATGGAAACAATAACTGGTTAACCAATACAGAGCCAACTTTCAAATAAGTCGTGAGTTACTTGAGATAATGCAATTATGAGAAAACCCTTTGAATTTAACTGAGTTTCTGGTGATCATAACCTAGATCCTTATTTAAGGGTTTCTAACAGCAGGTAGAAGGAGTTCAGCTTCCCAGCCATGCAGGGTTAGACTCAAACAATACAATAAGGTTTTCTTCCAGTACTCACAATTAAATAAAGTTTTCTCAGATGACAGAAGTTGGACTAAACCCATAATTGAATAGAAAGGGAACTGAGCTAGCTCCAGAATTGAGTCACAAGATGGAGTTAGTATAACGTCTTACTGTTCTAATCCCCTCAGTTTCTCCCTTTTGCTTCATGGGGGAGTGGCAGCCCACTGCCCTCAGGGATCACTTGTATACAAGCTTAATCTAGAAGAGTCTTCATATGTTTATAATCAGAATTACACAAATCAGATTACTTATGAAACTATTTAGAGGGCTCACAATAGACTAATTTTGAGAAGGGAGATTTACATGTCACCAAGGTAACCAACAAAACTTAAACATGAACACCATTAAACAAAAAAAATCAAAGTAGTATAATTAGTATCAATACTAATTAACATCAAGTCTTTTTGTATTCCTAGTATTTCCCCTCCAGTGTTCATTTAATCAGCAAACTTTGAGTCCCACATGTCCCGTGTTATCTTCTCTTGGACATTCTGGAGTAGACCTCATTCTCGGAACAGGATATGTGTGGTTTGTTGCAAGGAATGGTAAGATATGTACCCAACATATAAATAGGTCACATTTTAATGTTCACAGAATTTTTTTTCCCTTCATAAAAAATGTGGTGTTTGGGCTGGTCCACAAAGCGTACTTAACTTAAAAATATGGCTGAATTTTTGACTATTTGTTAGTGAAGGACTTCAAGGAATCTCGTATTCTTCAGGATTATAACTTCTACTAATGCAGATCACAGTTTTTCTAGGCTTTTGAAAATGACTTCCTGAAATGCTTTGGCCAAAAAAGTTAATTACCTGGTGTCCATCATTCACATTTTATCCTCTTCTGAATTATTGAGACTGGACAACAGGCATGTAATTCATTTCTGGGCCCATTCTCTGCTTTTCCCATTTGTTATGACATTCTAGAAATTGTTCTCTATTTACCTTTATAGATGAAGATTGGTGTAGGAGTTTGCAATAAAAAATATAGGAAATTATATTTATATTATTATATTTAATGTTAGTAATTGGGAATAACTAAAAAACTCCCAAATATAATTAAATTAAAAATATATTCCATTTCTCCTAAAGCCATCCCTTTTCCCATTTATCTTCAATGATTAAGCTTAATAAAAAGCAAATTTAATTAGAGAACATTGAGGAGATAGAATATACTGTTTTGTTAAAGTTCTGGACAGGATTTTGAGTACTTTCAAGGTTATGAGAGGTTAATGACTGATTATTATGCTTAATTTCTTTTCAAATGTGATGACTTCTTTGTAGCATCTCAGTGCAAGTTGGCTCACTACCTTTTGGCTCACAGATGGGGTAAAGAGAGAATAACATAATGGATTGTCTAAAGTTAAAGGAGATACTTGTTAAAAAAAAGATTGTTTTATATATATGGGAGAAAATAAATTGTCTTACACTGAATAATTGAATTATGAAAGAGGAAAGGAAGGGTCAGGAAGGATCTCCCCTGAGGGAGAGTCATGGGAAAGAGGCAGTAGGGTAGCTAGTTTCTTTCTTCAGTCACTAGGTGGTGCCACTGTCCCAGAGAGTGTGGTGTGAGCCTGGGCAGCAGATTAGTTAATATTTTGAAATATAAGTAAGTCAGTTAAATATTCCTTTTAAAGCATTAGTATATTAAGGGATAATGAATCCATAGATCATAGCATTTAGAATTCTGTGATATCTTAAAGGTCATGGAAACACCTGCTTTCCAAGGACACTCAGGAAAGAAGTTAGGGGACCTTGTTTTATTTTATGGGTTGTATTTTAAAATGATAGATTAACTGTTAGTCTCTTCAAAACTTATTAATGTTATTTATGACAGTTGAATTGAGGTATGTAGGAGACAACTGAGTGAATGCTGTATGACTGAGCACGATCATGTGTCTTTTTTCTTAAACCTTCTGAAAGCAAATATTGGCAAAAATGAGAACCACAGAGTTTCAGAATTGGAAACTACTTCAGAGGTCATCTAGTTCAGCTGGAGTTGGAAAATAAATCTCTTAACATACTCCCAAAGTGACAGTTATCCAGGTTTTGCTTGAATATTTTTATTGAGGAGAAACCCAATATTCCCTTCTTCCTACTCAACCTACTTTTGTTTAGTTTTGTCAGAAAGTTTTTCCTTCCATTAGGCCCAATTTACTTTTTCACTGCTTTACATTGTCCTCAGGCTTAAGCATTCTAATTCTAAGTCTTATCCATTTTTTACAAGACTGCCCTTCAAATATTTATGATCATAGGATCATGGATTTGGAGCTGGCACATTTAGAGCTCAGTGATTGAAACAGTGATCTTTTCTGCTAAGTCTTCTCTTTAAACTCATCCTTTTCCTTCAGTGGATCCTCATAACATGAGTTAGATGACCTTAAAAATCCTGATTACTCTTTCCAAATTGCTTTCCATTTTATCAGTGTGTCTTCTAAAACTTGGTACTCATAGTTGAACACAGTATTCTACCTTTAGTTTCAATTTGAATCTATTAGATAAGGATTATCAACTCCCCATTCTTCTATGCCGTATCTCTCAATTCAGTGTAAGATTGCTTTAGTTTTTGTGTACTGTCATATTGTACTACTGCTAATTTATGAGCTGGTAATCCCCTACATATTTCAGTGAAATATTTAGATACATCTCCCTTGCTTTGTACTTGAGAAGATTTGTTTTGAACCCAAATTTAAAGACCTTATATTTATTCCTAATATTTTTCCTGTCCACATCTTTTTGGATTGTGACTCTCTTATCCAATATTCTAGGTTTCTCTCCTGGTTTTGTGTCCTTTGCAAATTTTATACCATCCATGCCTTTTATCTACATCATTGATTTAAATGTTAAACAGTACAGGATCAAATGCAGGGCTCTGGGCCTTTATGACCAAAGACCTCTTCCAAGTTGACATGAAGCATATTGAGTACAGTCATTTAACCACTTCTGAATCCCATTAGTTACATTATATCACCTGGAATGTATCACTCTATCGCGTCCACAGAAATTGTAGTTTCTTTTGCCCACATTTATTAGTCAGTAAAATTGTAACACCACCTGTTAACGAAGGCTGTCGCTTAATAGAGTTTTGGCTGGTTTATCTAGCTACTAAGAATAGATATTTGAAGAGTTGTCTCATTTGTGCTAAAATAAGTGTTATAGCTGATTGAGTTCTATGGATTCTGACACCTGATGTTCATTGGAGAAGAAGCATGTAAGTAATTTGGTGGGATCTGTATGTGGCATCAAATATGTACGAGTCAAGCGTTCAACACATCCCTCAACAAGAATAGCATTTTCTAACTTGCACTGAAGACAGAATCATAGAAATCAAAGCTGTAAGCAACCTTAAAAGCTATCTAGTCCAACCATCTTAATTTATAGATGGAGACATTGTCTCAGACATCGTGAGGTGCCTGAGATCATACAGGTGCAAGTAGTTAGGCTCAAAGCCAGTCTTCCGACTTTAATTCCCATACTCCTTCCATGTTATCATATAAACTTGCCAAGTCACTTTGACATTCTCTGTTAGGTCACTTAGTAGCTCAACAAACTTCCGGGGAAACATCCCAAGTCATAGGGGCCCCTGAACTGTGTGTGTACATGATGCTTCTTTGCAAAAACTAAGTTAGACTTCTTTTCTTTTCTCCTCTTGTTCACACCATAAATGGGGTCAGTGACACACCATGGAGAATGCACTGCATTTGCCCTCAGAGGACCTGACTCTGCATCCCTGCTTAGCCATTTATTACGTCTGTGACCTTAACCTCTCTGAGTGTCAGTTTCTTACTTTGCAAAATGAGAAGTTTGAGGAAATGACCTCCAAAATCTCTTTCTGCTTTAGATCTGGAATCCTGTGAGCAGTGTAATTATTTAAAAATAAATAACTAAAGTGGCTGTTTGCTTCCCAACTTTTCCCATCTCCTTTAAGGTCCCTGCCTTTGGTCAGCAGGAGTAATGAAGCAATGTGTTCTCTCAAGACCATATTGGATATGGCCTCATGGTCTGACTCATCAACATCGCTGACTGCATCATCCGCCAACCTTCCAGCCTGGTGACGTTGGCAGATTTCATAAGCACAGAATATAGACCTTCATCCAAGTTCTTGATATTGCAGGTGCTTGTTACTACCTCAGGTGACTTGTTCCTAAGCTGTTCATGGCAGTTGCTGCTTTGCTAACCTGTCCACTATCTCAGCTATCTTAATTGACTTGCAGAAATGGAAAACCAATTCTGTGACATTATAAGACTTTGAGGCTATGGAGGCTTTCAGAAATTGTAGTAGATTCAAAGAAACTGTAATGACCTTTTCTAAATTCCCTGTACTCCTTTCAAAAACCATTATTTACAAATTTAAAAGCAATTAATGAGTTGGCTTAATGAGATGGTCCTTTCAAATGGAGCTAATTTTGTTTGACCAAAGGTGTGATTAGAAAATAATTTTGTCGTGGTTGTTGTGATTCTTAATTTTGTTCCATCTCTCTGGTGTTTCTTGCCATTTTAAACATGGTTGTGGGAAATATAGTTTTGCATTTCATTGTTGTTAAATGAGTATATAAGTATTGATGTGATACATAATCTATTTATGAGAAATGAAATTGGAAAGTTACGATGATTAGTTTTAATAGTGCATTTTTTTATTGGCTTCTGTTTTCTGAGCTTTCCGTGGATACTTGATGGATATCCAAACTTTTCTTGTCATAGCTGTATTTAGACTTGTTTGAAATGTGCAGATTTTGCTCATGTAAGATTTTCATAATTAATCTGTGTTTGGAAATAATGAATTATCTTTAAAGGGTACCAATAAATATACTGAAATGATGACAAATGATTTCATTGTTTGGGGAAATAATACAAACTGCTTCATGTGTTTGTGAAGTATGGAAAAGAGTTGGAAGTAAACAAGAAAGATGAATGATTAAGTACAGTTTAAATTCCTTTTTTAATTAAAATACTTTATTGCTGTATGTAATATTCAGTAGTGTATTTTAAATATAACATTAATTTTTCAATTTCCATAAATCTTTATTAGAAAATATTGCATATATTCATCATTAAAATGTGTTTTTCACCTACTAAAATATGCCTTTTGAACATAGTTTAGACTGATACGTGATTTCAAGAAAAACCATTACCCCAAATGGTATTTTCCAAAATGGCAAATATTGTTTTTGTGTATGTATATTTATGATATTATCGGTAGCTTATTTGTTAAAATTCACTTGAATCTTTTCTCTCCTGAGCAGTGCATTGTTGTAATGGATAGAACCTTGGAGACTTAGGGTTCACATCCTGCCTCAGGTTTCCTTTTGCCATGTAGTCATGCGCAAACCTCACCTCTCAGAAATGTAGGTTTCTTATCTATAAAATGAGGCTAATAATTCTTGCCCAATTTTATTCACAGTGTTATTGAGAGATTTCTTAAAATGTTATATATAAATATGAGTTGTTGATAATACGATGATAATGGCCTTTTGTGACCAGACTACCACCTTCCTTAAAGTCATCCATAATATATTGGGTTTTTATTGTGTGGGGATGTGTATAACATGATTGGAGTTATATAACCAAATCTGTGCTGTGATGGTTGTTGTAATAATAGTAATACTATGTTAGATTTTGTATAGCACTTTACAGTTATAAAACATTTTCATTTATTTTTATTTTAGCCATGATAAGATGCTTTTAGGTAGATAAGGCAGGTATATTATTACCTGTATTATATAGTTTAGGAAATTGAGACTGAAAAAGTTTATGTGACTCATGAAGTTAATAGTTGGCATAGTTAAAACTCAAATTTATAGCCAATATTATATACTATATTAGAACTTTGTGCCCCAGTATTTTTGGCCTGTTACTTTTTCCTTTAGTCTCTTTCCCCTTTATTTTAATTCTGTTTGAAGTTATCAAAAACAGTTATTCTCAAAAGGTTCCAAGTTAGATAAAGTAGTAAATATGCCACTTAACTATACTAGGTATATTTTAAAGCCATTATCTTGCTTTCTTTTTCAAATTCAAATGCAAAATGTATGCTTGACTATTTTATGGAGAACTCACATGGGGCAGATGGTCAGAAGAAGCAATACAAGGACACACTCAGGGTTTCTCTGAAGAACTTTGGATTTGACTGTGCAACATGGGAGACCCTGGTACAGGACCACTCAGCATGGCATGACCACATCAGAAAGGGTGCTGTGCTCTTTGAGCAAAGCAGAATTGAGACAGCACAAAGTAAACGTAGGATGCGCAAATTTGGGATATCCATCTCAAATATTCACATGGCCTATCTGTGCCCAACCTCTGGTTGAACAGTCTGAGCTCTTATTGGTCTGATCAGCTACAGTCGGACACACTGAAATTTCACTCTGTCATGATGATGTCATTTTGGTCCTCTTTGAAGATGAAAGACCACAACCAATCTTGCTTTTTTTATAGCATTTTTTTCTTTCTAATATTTAGAAGGTACTAAAATTGAGAACCACTTAACATATCACTGTCTTGAGGAAACTATTAATTAGCCCCCCCACCCCCTTCCCCAAATATTTGTTCTGAATAGAAACAAAGTACGTTGTATCCTTATTGCGATTACATTACTTGCAAGGATTTAACATATGAGGAGATTTTAATTATCCCAAATACATTTCTGTTGTGATGCAGAGATAAGTTGTTTGCTGTACTTCATGTAATTCAATTGAAATACATGTAGTTGTATGCATAAAGAAATGTTACTAGTGTCTTTGGCAATTCTGAATGTTACAGGTAAAATAAATTTTCCCCATAATTGACTTGGAAGGAATTGCACAGAATCTGAGTTTGAAGTTCACCTTAGAGCTATTTACTCCACCATGTGATTTAACAAAAACTTCCTTTACAACATTCCTAAGAAGTCATCCAGCCTCTCTTTTTGAAGACAAGCCTGTTACTTCTTGAAGCAGCTCATTCAAGTTTTGGACAGCTTTAATCCAAAGGAAGCTTTCCATTACATCATATGTAAATATGTCTTCCATAACTTAGAATCCTTTGGGTCCGAGCAGGTAAGTCCTGTTCTTCTGATAAACTTCAAGATACTTTTTTCCTCCCAAAGTCTTCTTTTCTCTATAATTAACTATCAATTAAGCATCATTTTCCTTCCCCATTTTGTCCTCAGCCATTTTTGATTCAATTATCACATCTTCTGATGACTTCAAAATCTATATATCCAGCCCGGATCTCTCTCCTGAACTACAATCCCTTGTTATCAACTGCCTACTAGACATCTCCTGGAACCTCAAGTTTATTATGTCTAAATGTAATATATTCCTCTCTGAATCACTCCTTCTCTAAAGATCCTCATCTCTCTTTGGGCAGCTAGGTCATGCAGTGGATAGAACACCAGTGCAGGAGTCAGGAGGACCTGAGTTTAAATCTCACCTCAGACTCTTGATAGTCACTAGATGTGTGACCTTGAACAAGTCACTTAACCCCAACTGCCTCATCCTGGGTCATCTCCAGTCATCCTGATGAATATCCGGTCACTGGATTTGGATGGTTCTGGAGGAGAAGTTAGGCAGGTGACCTGCACAGCCCTCCCTCATCCAAAACAAAGTTAAGTGCAAGTCATATCATTATTTCTCTGATGGCATGGTCTTCTTCGGCAACGAAGGACGAACACACATCATCTCTCTTCATTGCATTATTAGCCTTCTAATCACTTAAGTTCATATCCTTGGAATCAATCATAATTTTTTCTTCAGCCCCCATATCCAGTCTCTTTCCATCATGTTGTTTTTTCCCTCCACACTCTCTCTTGCTTCATCTCATATCACCATCATCCTAGTTTTGTTATGGGAAGCAGTTAGTCGCTAATATGACTATGAAATTGTGTTTGCTAAACAGTTCATCGTCCAAGTCATCTTCATGACTTCTTCCCTAGAGATTACAGATTAAGTAAGGACAAGAGTGATTGACTACGGTTGTTGACTGAATGCAAACTTCACAGGACAGATCCCCTTGAAAAAAGGCCATGAACTCTAGATGTACTTCACCAGTTTTCTATTGGATGTTTTGAACTAGATATCCCATGGACATCCTAAACCCTACATACCTCACACAGAACACATTATCTATTTTTCTCAAACTTCACTGTTTTTGAAAAATATTTTTAATTGCATGTCAAAATAATTTTTACCATTCATTTTTAAAATTTTCAGTTTTAAATTCTCTTCCCTCCCCTTCCTCTTCTGTGACACAACAAACAATTTGATATAGGTTATACATGTGCAGTCATGAAAAACATATTTCCATATTGGTAATGTAAAAAAAAAAAAGAGAGAACAAAAAATCATGAAAAAAATAAAGCAAGTGAAAAAGTATATGTTGTGATCTCCATTTAGACTCCATCTGTTCTTTCTCTGGAAGTGGATAGCATTTTTTAATCCTGAATCCTTTGAAATTGTCTAGAATCGTTGAATTGCTGAGAATAGCTAAGTCATTCACAGTTGATCACCGTACAGTATTACCGTTACTGTGCACAATGGTCTCCTGGTTTTGTACATTTCACTCCGTATCAGTTCACAAGTCTTCCCAGGTTTTTCTGAAAATATTTTACTCATCATTTCTTATTTTACAATTGTATTCCATTGTACTCGTATACCATAACTTATTCAACTATTTCCTGATTGAAGGGCATCTTTTCAATTTCCAATTCTTTGTCACCATAAAAAGAGCTACTATAAATATTTTTGCACAAATAAATCCTTTTCCTTTTTTAAAAAAAATTTCTTTGGGTTACAGACTCAGTAGTTATATTCATTAATATTATTAAAGGAACCTCCATCCTGCCAGCTATGAAAGTTCAAAATCTCAGGGTCATTCCCACTTCAGTCATACCATGTATCTGTTCAGTTGTCAGATCTTGTTATTTCTATTGCCAAAACATCTCTTTCATATGTTTTCTTCTCTCACTCACTCAGTTATAATTAGATTATTTAAGCAGTTTGAGCCTCAGTTTCTTTATAAAATGGGGATAACAATATCTGCCTTGCATTATGCATAATCCTGTTTTTATGAAAGTAATGAAAAGAATGATGTTATGTGACTTTGAGAAAGTAATAACTACTGTGTTCTCTGTAAAATGAGTTGACTTACATGATTTCCAATATCTATTCTAGCTCTAAAATTATAATAATGATCAGAAGTGTAGATGGATGCCAAAGATTTTTCAAGTGCAAAGAACTGTTGCTGTAAGATACCATTTAGCAGCCTGAGATTTCTTAAGTAAGATCTAGCCCTTTCCTGAACAGGCTGCCCCAGCTCCTCCCCACCTTTCTCACCCTTCCTTCCTAGTGATTTGGACATACTCTCTCTACAGGTTTTTTCAGGTCATTGGATCAGTGGAGTGCATTGCTAGCAGTAGAGGCAGGGGAGGGAACAATGACTACCAGTGAGAAAGAATTTAGTAGCAGTGTGAGTGAGAGTGTTTTGGAATTGTAAAGTGAGGAGACTGATTCTCTTGTAAGCTGAACAAATGGAAATTTCCCCCACAATCGCTGATGAAGAGAAAAAGTAAAGCTCTGTTAATGTTTCAGCCAGTTCCTGTAAGGAAACATGTAGGTCTTGTGACTGAGGGAAAGTCAATTCCACAAACATTTATTTGAAGACTTTTCATTTTGTGGATTTAGGATCAAACTCTTTTGTGTGTTTTTGAATTTGCTTACCAAAGTCTTTGAGGCTTTTTGAGTTAGGACAACTGGTGAATCATAAAAGGATAAAAAATTCAACTGGTTTATGTATTTTAAGGGCAGGTAAGAACACTTATGCTGATCCTGATTAAATGTTGACTCTAGAAAGCAGAAGTCTTTCTGTCAGTGAAAGCCCACAGAATGTAACCAGTGTTTTTTTGAGTGTCATGCTAATGGGAAAACTTACAATATATAAAAAAGTCCCTGCCTTCAAGGAGCTTACCTGATTCTGAGGTATTATATATTATAACCAGTCTCCAGATGAGTAAATCCAATTTAATTGGAGAAATGAAAAAGAACAGAAGGAATCAGGAAAGATGGTGCTTAGGAAATGATGTCCTTGGACTTGAGCTTATGAAGGACGTTCAAGATTTTGAGGTGGAGGGAAGGAGAAGAGTGTGCAGTCCAGCTGTGGGGATGACCTGTTTTCTGTTAGCTAGAAAGGTTTCTTTTTTTATTATGTTTCTCAAAGACAAAACCCTTATCCTCACATGAGTAGTCTTCTTTTGTTCCAGTAAAAATAATATGAAATTCATGCTCTTAAATCAGTTTGCGCTTTCAAAACTAAAAATAGTTCATTTCAGATAATTTTTTGTTTTTATCATACATTAAGGTCATTTTGTAGCTCAGTAGTTTACACTTGAAATTTTTTTGTTTTGGCAGGATGATAAAACATACATTCAGCCTGGAAGGGACCTTAGTGACTATCTAGTGTAACTCTCTCACTTTACAGAAGAGAAAACTGAGGTTGTGACTTAGCCTGAATCACACAGTTAATAGGCTTTGGCTTCTGGGAGATTGTATGATGATCCTTAAATTTCATACTGAGGCAAGGTCTTGCTACAAGCTATTTCAAATCAGTGAGGTCATTAGGATAGATTTTCCATAGGAACTGATGGTAGTTTTTCTTCCAACAACAGATATCTAGGAAGGGTTATTGTGGTACCAGAACCAAGGAGTCAGACATAAAGAGATTACTTCACGAATGAACAATGTATAGATCAGACAAGGTTTTTGTTGCTGTCCAATGATATGTGAATTGTTGCTCTCCTGGTTCTTTTACCTCCTGTGACAGTATGGCAGCAGTTTGCCCAGACAAAGGCTAGTAGTGTTGGGTTTATTATAGCATCATTTTGTTTTATTTTAATTTTTCTTTTAACCTGGCAAATCAAATGAATGATTTTATGATTTAGAGCTTGAAGAGACTTTAAAGAGGTCATCTATTTCATCTCGCTTTCCCATTTTATTTTCAAAAATGTGTTCTCTTGATGCTTTTTGTTTTCGGTAAATGCATGTGATAAAGAAACTACATCAATAATATGTAATTTTTTGCAAAACACTTCTTTTAGAGATAAGGAAATTGAGGCCACAGGCATTAAGTGGCTTATCCAAAGTCTATTTGTTGAATTGAGGGGAGGTTCATAAATTGGGGAATGGTTAAACAAGTTATGATATATGAATATGTAATGGAATATTATTGTGCGAAAAGAAGTGAAGAACAGGCAGATTTCAGGAAAACCTGAACTTACACAAATTGATGCAAAGTGAAATGCACAGAACCAGGAAAGCATTGTACATAGTACCAGCAACACTGAGTGATGATCAATAGTTAATGACTAGCTCTTCTCAGCAACTCAGTGATCCAAGACAAGTATAAAGGACTCAAGAAGGAAAATGCTATTCACATCCAGATAAAGAATGGGTGGACTCTGAATGCAGATTGAAGTATTTTTTTTCATTTTATTCTTTTTTGGGTTTTTTTCCCCTTTTGATCCATTTCTTCTTTCACACTGTGACTGGTATGGAAATGTTGTACATGATAGCAGATGTATAACCTGTACCAAATTGCCTACTATTTTAGGAGGAGGGGAGGGAAGGAAGGCAGAAAAATTTGGAACTCCAAATCTTGTAAAAATGATGCTAAAAATTGTTTTGACATGTAATTGGGGAAAAAATACAAAGTCTATTTGTTGTTATTTGAATATTGTGGATTCAATTCTGGTTTTCTTGACTTCCAAAATGGTACATTTTCCCCTTTTTCCCTTTTTTGTTTTGGTGTTTCCCTACTCTGTCTTTCCTTATGAAGACTTTGAAAGTTGTTCGAGTGTTGTGTCAAACTGGTTTCTTCTCTTTGCCCAGGATAAGCAATTCAAGAACATAAATTTCATTTGTCTCTTTCCCTTTGTAGGAAGGCTTAAATTTACTAATAAATGTTGTGGAAAACTGGTTATTCTGTAGTTAATTATAATTTAGGACTAGAAGGCATTATTTTCTAGTTGTTTCCTATCTTCCCACAGAGTCCCATGTATAGATACCTTGATTCCAGGGAAGGGTATCAAAGCTAACAAGACAACCAGAACTTCTAAGAGAGCAGGTGCTTAATGAATGTTTGAATTAAATTGAATTGAAGGCCCTGACCCTGGATCTAAGACTCTTTTCTGTAGCCTTTTTCCTTTTGCATAATCTTCCCAGAAGATGGAGCAAACCAGACCATGCTGTGTATTTGAGACAAGAACCTGAGTGGTAAGAGGGCCCCTAGGGGCCATCTCATCTAACAGGAATGTGAATTAGAATCCACTTGACATCATGATGAGTGATCCCTCCAGCCTTTGAAGGCTTCTTATAGTGAAGGGAAATTTGCTGCTTCTCCAGGCAGTGAATTGCACTATTGGATAGCTTTGATTCTTAGGAAAATTTTACTTTATCAAGGCTAAATTTCAGTATTCACTCAGTGCTCCTTGTTTTACCTTATGAGATCAAGCAGAATAAATTTAATCCACTTGTGCACACAGCCCTTGAAATACTTGAAGACAGTTATCATACCTTCTGTAAGTCTTGTCTTCTTCAGGATATCCATTCATAGTTCCTTTATCTAGTTCTCATTTGGATTTTTCTTAAGGTCCTCTACCATCTTGCATGCTGTCCTTTTTATGTTCTTCAGCTTCTCAACGTTGAGAAGATTAAATTGATACTATATCATTTTCAATTGTTACTATTTACAGTTATTTTACTTTGTCCTATAGCTGCCTTTTGTCTCTGAACTTAATGTAGAAATTTAACTGTTCTGTGATTAGTGAGTTTACATATCCAGTTTTCCTACTCATGACTGTCCTCTTCTTTCCTCAAGAACTTCTGCTATCCTTGGAGGATGCAGGTAGATAGTAGGGATTCTGGTCCAGTGTGTTTACACCACCAAGCTATCTTTCGAGGATGCCTGGTTTGTTGCTGCCCAAAGAAAAGTGGGCCACTGCCCCGGAGTTATCAGATGAACTCAAGCAATCAACATTTCTTAGGCCCAGGAGAAAGGAAGGAGATCGTTGTTAGCTTACAGTTATATGTCCTCAGTCACATGATATCCCCTACTCTGTGTTGTTCTTTGTAATAATCTTATTAAAAAATGAGTTAAAGCTTCATGTTGGGATCTTTTCGCTGTCTGAGGCAGTCATTGACTCATTCTATTGACAGGTAATACCCCTGTCAATAAAATGTTATTTTGCTTGGAGAAAATGTACCTTAGTCTATCTTTGTTGAATTTAACTCTTGATGATGCCCTTCTCAAAATGTAGACTGAATGTAATACTCCTAAGTGTGGTCTGATCAGGACAGAGGAAAGTAGGATTTCTGTCTCCCTGTACCTGGAAACTGTGAATTAATAAAACTTAGGATTGTATTAGCTTTGTTGGTTTCTCTATCATGTTACAGTAAACTTATGTTACTGACTCATCTTTAGCTTGTAATCCATGAACATTCTCAGCTCTTTTTCAGCTGATTGTACCATTCTCTATACACAGTAAATTATGGTGCATCTCTCTTTGTTGTACGTTAAATACAAACTCCTCATTTTGACATTTAAAACCCTTTAAAACTTGAGTCTCACATCCTTTTGAAGCCTTATTTTATATTACTCCCTTTCATGTTTTCTATCTTTCTGCCAGACTATACTTTTTATTCCTTACGTACAACACTTCATTTCATCTCCTTGTGTCTTAGGTCTTTGATCAGTAAATGTATTTTGTGCCCTTTAGGACCAATTTTCCCCCCCAAATTTTGCCTAAATCTTGTTTCTCTAGATTCTAGTGAAGCATAATTGTAGGTACTCTAAATGATCAAGGGTATAGTGGGGAGAGTGGTGAGTGAATCTGGTGTCAGGAAAATCAGAGTTCAAATCTGGCCTCAGACACTAGCTATGTGAACCTGGGCAAGTGACTTAACTCTTTGCCTCATCTTCTTCATTTGTAAATTGAACTGGAGAAGGAAATGGCAAACCACTCCAGTATCATTGCCAAGAAAACCCTAAATACGGTCATAAAGTGTCTGACATGACTGAAAATGACTAAACAACAATATTAGCCTAGAAAGAGTTGGCTTTGGCACACCTCTCCTGTGAGAATGTATTTGGGTTTCAGTTCACTGTCAACAAAATGGTTAATGAGCAGTTAAGAAAGGAAGCCATGGTTATAAAGTAATGTTGCCTCCTTCATAGTAGGTCAGGCTAGAATCACCTTATTTGCTTTTTTTGGTCCGTGTCACTGAAGTAGGAGGTCAACGGGATGCTCCCAGCTATGCTTTATCTTATTGTAGCAAAGCTTGATAAAGTGTTTCATGGTTTTTGAGGAAAAGGCAGAGATATGGACAAGGTGGTAATCGAATTAAATGTATTTAGAACTGGTTGACTGGTCAACTGACTGAACAACAGTTAGGGATGATTCGTGTCAACATTGTAGTAGATGGCTGCTGGAGTGTCTGAAGCATTTTTGTTTTGTTTGGCCTTGTGGTGTCTGACATTTTCACCAGTAACTTGGAATAAAGGCGTAGATGGCACTATCCAGATAGTGAACACTCCAGATCGTTAGGTCCAAAGATTAGTTTCACAAGTACAAGACACGAGAAATGTTTATTAGATAGCAGTGTGTCAAAAGATCTGGGTGGCGGAGGAAACCACATGGTCAGTGCAAATTAGCTTTATGATGTGCCAACAAAGCAAATGCAGTCTTGGGCTGCATTGAGAGTAGCAGAGTTTCCAGCCATAGGGAGGTGGTAGTAACCTCTTAGTAGCATTAGTAATCTCTTTGTTGGATCACACTTGGATGCCGCATTCAGTTTTTGGTGGCACGGTGTAATCAGGATATCAATAAGTCTCAATGAGGAGGATACAGGGCCTTATCCACCTGCCTGTAAGTAGAATGAAGAGCCTAGAAAAGACCCCTGAGGACATATGATAGCTGTATCCAGGTATTTGAAAGACTTGCAGGTAGCAAATGGATTAAATTAATTATATTTTGATCCATAGGACTGACCCAGGAATACTGTGTAAAAATAGCAAAGAAACACATTTAAGCATGAAGTCAGAGGAAAACAATTTCCTAACAATATGAGCTGTCCACAAATAGAGTGGGCTGCAGTAGATTTCCCTTCATTGAAGGTCCTCAAGCAGAGAGTGAAGAACTACTTACTTGATAATATATTGAGGATTCATTTCAGGAATGATTGGGCAAGCTCAACCACTGAGGTCTCTTCCAACTGTAAAAGATCTTATGGTTATGTCATAAATATAGGCAAGTTTACTTACTTTTCTAGACTTAGTTTTCTAATATGAAATACAAGGTTTGTGTTTTGTTTTTGTAAAACACATTTACAACTAAAAAATTATATGTGAATAGCTAGAGTTGGGGAACCAATGATGTAATTCATTATTCAAGGAGTGTGGTGCTAAGACTGAGTAGAAATGAAAATGACTCACCCATACTTGAGTGTGACTCCTCAGTTTTAGCATGAAGAAATGCTTTCAAGCATCTGTGTAAATGAATGAATTGATAGACTTACCAGAATAGACACTTTTACATTTTTTAAAACTTACCTAAAATAGTTCATTAGCAACTTTGGCCTCTATGAGTTCACATTAACCACTTAAAAGTAGTAGCTACTTGAAGGAAGAGGCTTGATGTTTCCTTTGGGCTATTTATAGTACTTAACAGTAATTGTGCTTAATAGAGGTTAAAAAGTAATCATACTAATCTAAGCGAAAATCTACTGACTACTATGTAACTTCATTAAGAATCTCAGTTCTCTGCAGAATAAAAATGCAATAAATATTTTTGAGTGCACAATTAGGTTCTTTGTGCTGCAACAATGATACTGCTTCAGTTGGAGAAACTGAGGTTTAATTATATTAGTTTAATAGAAATTGTCTACTGTAGGGGAAAAAGTTAAATATGCTTTGAAGATTATGACTGTGTCCAATTTCTTTAGGTACCAGTGATTTTTTTAATTGCTAAATTTAATGGCCTTTTTTCCCCTTCTCCAGTTTTCTGTAGCATTGACCATTACCTCTTCCTATATACTTTCCCTTCCTTGGGTTTTCTTGACATTATTTCTCCCACCTCCCAACTATTACTGCTACTCATTTGCATTGATGAGTTTTCAGCCACATCCCCCTTATATATGCAGGGGTATCCCAAGACTCTTTCCTCTGTCTCTTTTTGTATTCTCTCTCTCTTTCTCTGATCTACTCCCTTGGTTTATATAATGCTGATTTCACTCTTTCCAGCAACTATTTTTTAAGTGCCTGCTGTCTTCTGCTATTTGTGATGCCTCAGGGGATACAAAGACAAAAAACCAAAATAATCCAGACCCTCGAAGAGTTTTCATTTTTTTTCTTTCACAATGAAAAAAATTGTACCCTAATAGATGATATCACAAAGTAATTTGAGAGAAGGAGGCCACTAAATCTCCATATCCAGCTATCATCTTTGGGAGAAGCTGAGTGCTCCATCCTCCAGCTTTTCTCTACAGGTCCGGATCTGGAGTCTCCAGATCATTTTCCACTTTCCATGTGCATGACTCTGTGGTTTTAATAAGATGCTCTCACACAGAGTGCCTCTTGCTTCCCCATTTACTCCATTTCTTTGTTTTAGCATCCTTATGTGTGTTGGCTTCTTTCATTAGCTTGTAAGTTCCTTGAGTGCAGAAATTGTCTTTTTTTAATTTTTATCCTACCCATGTGACCATCAGCAAGTCACTTAATCTCTGTCTGCCTCTGTTTCCTCACTGTAAAAAGTGGCTAATAATAGTTGTTGTTCATTTGTTTCAGTGGTATCTGACTCGACTACATTTGGGTTTTTCTTGGAAGAGATAATGGTGTGATTTGCCATTTCCTTCTCCAGCTCATTTTATAGATGAAGAAACTGAACTGAACAGGGTGAAGTGGCTTGCCCAGAGCCACACAGCTAGGAAGTGTTTGAGACACTTTGATTTGAACTCAGGAAGATGAGTCTTTCTGACGTATGGCTGACACTCTATTCACTGCACCACCTAGCTATACCTGCCTCCCAAAAGAAATAATATTTGTAAAGCACTTAGCACAGTGACGGTCCTTAATAAATGCTTCTTCCTCCTCCCTTCTGATATTTAAAATGTCAGTAGCCTGGCTTCTTATCTCTGTAGACTGATTTCTTCTTTGTGTATTTTGACATTTCAGCCAAATTGGCCTGCTTTGTTTCCTGTACCTGGTTTCTGATTTCTCACCTCTCTGTTTTTGCACAGGCTGTCCAGCCTTACCTGGAATGGCCTTCACAGTTAAGTGCAGGTGCTGCTTTGAAGGCGGGGCTGAAGTAGATAACTACTGAAGCGGCCCGGTAACTCCAGATTTGTCATTCCATGAGCCTTTCCTCATTTTTTAAGATGTTAATATTACTGCCAGTTACCCTTCGAAATTATCTTAGGTATTTGTTTTTGTATAATTTTGCATTAACTCAGTGCATTGTCTCCTGTTGGAGGAGGAAGGGCTAAGATGTAGGTTTCTTGAGGCCATGATTTGTCTTTGCTCTTGGTACCTCCAGTGCGTAGAATGATATATCATTGTAGAGTTGAATTGAGTTGAAGTTACCTTTAAATTTAATTTCTGTAATGATATTGTCATCAAAGATACTATATTAAAGATATAATTGAAATTAATACTATATTAAAATTAAAATGTTGAGGCTGTAATATGTAATATTGTTTTGAGCATTAGCTTCGATATTTTCATACCAAGAAACCAAACATGTGTCATGCACAGTTGTTATGTTTGATTCCTTTTAACCAGTATGTATTAAATTCCCCTTAGGTGTTTAGCACTTTCAGGCTGTGTGGGGGGATATTAATACTAGTATTTAGTGTTTTATTATCCTCATTTAAATACTGTGTAATATGCTAAATTCCAGCCCTTCAGTGGACATGGGGATACAAGATAGTTGCCAGTTAAGCCAACATCATACAATACCCATTTTAAAATACTTTGTGAATTTTGTTTATTTGCATCTATATAAATATGCTGTGATAGAAAGTGCACTAGATTGGGTGGCTGGAGAACCAAGTTCTTGGTGATAATATTAATATTCATAAAAATTCCTACCTCTTCTTTGGCACTGTAAGATTTGTCAAGCTCTGGCCAGTCCTGCTACATCCATTTCTGCTGGTTGGGTGTCCCTGAGTAAGTAACAGCCTGTTTGGTGTGTTCACTTTTCTCCTCCTTCTGTTAGAGTTCACATTGATAATCTCCAGTGTTCCTGTCCTCTCTGAGATTTTAAGTGTTTTTAAAACCACTGCTTTTTTCCTTGTTGTTGTCGTTTCATTGTTTTGGTCACATCTGACTCTTTGTGACGCCATTTAGGGTTTTCTTGGTGGAGAAACTGGGACAGTTTGCCTATAAGATGAAAATCTGAGGCAAACAGTGTTAATTGACTTGTCCAAGGTCACACAGTTTGTAAGTGACTAAGGCCAGGTTTGAACTCAAGAAGATTATTAATCTTCTGACTTCAGGTCTAGCCTTCTATCCATCTGTATCTTCAATTAATTGTGCTTTTGAAATCTAAAAATTTTTTAAATGAAATGCACCATCTTCCCTCCACAATTAAATTTCAGTTAATCTCTTTTAAGAAACTCATAAATTCAGCAGGTATGCATAGAAATGGGTCTTTAGCCCCCTAAAAACTCACCTTTTTTGTCTTTTGTTTTTGCTGTAATTTTCCAGCAGATTCTATAAGAAGAGGTTCTAGAGAAAACTTAGGGAACGAAAAAGCGAACCTTAAACATCAACATCATTGTTTTTCTGTCTGTTCATTGCCTCTTGCTTGTATAAATCTAGTCATTATTAATCTAATTATGATCGTATATGGGATTGGTTAATAGGATTCTAAAATAACTTAATTTCCATATTTGTATGGAAATTATAATGTCTGGGCACTGTATTGATTTCTAGGTACTTTCAAAGAGAAATTCAGACAGTTGACTTTGATCTGTGTAACACTTTGTGGTTTAGGAGTTGGCTGTCTCAGAGATTGCATCTATCTTAATGAGCCTCTGTGGTGGTTGAGAATCATCTGTTATATGTTAGGCTGGAAATCTTCTGTTAGAGGAACCACAGCTTGGAGCTTGCTCCTGCTGGTCTAAAAGTCTGTTTCTGTTTTCTTCCACATCATAACACAGGGCCCATTTTTGCTTGGGCTCTTTTTTTTTCTTTGCTTGAGTAGCAATATTATGAGCCACTCCTACTGAGCATTGTGAATGAGCTCAAAGGGTGTTCTGCAACATGCCCTTGCGACATACACCAAAAAATAGTTGTCTTATTGTGGGCAGGCAAAATCAGTCACATCAGTCAACACACACACACACACACGCGCACGCACGCACATGCTCAATTAGGTTATCTCCATCTGCATAGTATGTGTTAGTTAGCATTTGTTTTTATATTGAATTTCTTTTTATGGGCCTTTTAATGTTGTTTGTTCCAGTCATGCTGTAATTGCTTATGTACTGCTTTTGGGCACCTTGGGCATGAGGAGTCACTTCATAAATATTAGTTCCCTTAGGATACATTCAGTTGCTATTCTGACTTATTATCTAGTAACAGCTAAACTTTTTGTTCTCTCTGTGGACACTGGAATGATCTGTCTCATTGCTTTGAAATTTTTGCTTTAAAGTTTCTGTTGTTCTTACATAGCTGGGCTACTTTCATTTCAGTTCCTTGAAATAAAGAGGTTCTGCATTTACCTAAGGACAAATATTTGCTGAACTGAATTGAAGATGCCCTTGGGCACCTTAAAAATTTTGGTCTTGGTTTTATTTTGTGAAGGTTCTGCTTGAAGAAAATTCTGTTCTCAAAAATTTTGATGACTTTTGTAACTGGTAAATTCGTTGAAATAATTTAATACTTGGCATGGTGTTTTCACCATTGCAGAAATACTTTTATTAATAAAGGACTGAGTGAATATTTCACAAATTTCTCACCTGATGAGCTTCTCAAGATTCCTATACCTTGCCAGGTCTTATATCAGCCCCTTAAAATAGATTAATAAATTAGCATTATTTGGTCTAGAAACCGTTCTTCAAAGTGAGAATCAAGACTAGAGTGACTGTAAGGAGGCAGGAAGGCAGCTTCTGCCATACATTCTTCACTCCTCTTTGCATTGCTATGTGGTGTGACTCCACAGATTTTCTGGTGTTTCCCTGGGGCTCATGATCTCTTCATTTTTTTTTTAAAAAAAAAAAAGGTTGTATTTGATTAGATCTAATATTCTGTCTCATTTAATGAGGCTTTCTTCTCTTCCATAATAACCCTAACTTGTGGGTGGTCATTCTTATCTTTATCTAGAATCTTGAGATGGTGGCAATTTTTTATGAAAGTTGACAGGCACAATAGCAACACCTCAGTTACTGCCCATTGCTTTAAGCTTTGGTTGCTTTATTTCCAGTAATAGTGAAGTATCTCAAGGTATTTTTTTCCTCACCAAAAAATTTGGAGCAGTAGGTTAACAATTTGTACTATAAGTTAACCAAAAAAAAAAAAAAGAAAAGAAAAATAACAGCCACTTTCTATATACAGCACTTTAAGATTTGCAAAGTGAAAGCACTATATGTTATCTCCTTCGAACCCCAAAACAGCCTTTTGAGGTAAGTGCTAATTATCCCCTTTTAACAGGTGAGGTAACCTTTTCTGAGAGAAATTAAATGATTTACCCAGACTCACATAGCTAGAACTTATCTGAGGCCGGATTTGAACTCATAGCTTTCTGTCTCTGTCTAGCACATAGCCACTATCTCACTTACATGTTTTTTTAATTTAAAATTCTAAAGATGTTTGCAAACTGAATAAGTTTCATAAGCTGTTTCAGTTAAGTTGCTGGGCACTTAAGCAGGTCCTGAGTCTTCCATCAAAGGCCCATTCCCTTGCCTTTACATAATTTATATATGACCTTGGGCTCTAGTTCAAGGGCAGAAAACTTCTAACCAGTTCTAGCAAGTTAGAAATGTCATCTATGCCAGCCTAGAGAAGGAGTAAGTGCTTCTTTTAGTGTCAGTTTCACTAAGTGTGGTTCATCTTCAGAAGATTATGGCCTTTTTGTTAGTGTTTCATGACAAAGTAACAAAGGAGTTTACTTGTTGGTTCCCCTTTCCAAGTACAGTTTAGTAAGGTATGGTGATAGTGAATTCCAGGAAAGAGGCCATAGTGTTCATATTCTGCCTCTGTTGCTTACTTTGGGGTAAGACTTTTGTGTTAGCTAATTCATTGTTAGTGGAACTGTAAGCTGATCCAACCATTCTGGAGAGTAATTTGGAACTATGCCCAAAGGGCTACAAAAATATACATACTCTTTCACCCAGCAATATCACTTCTGGGACTCTATCCCAAAGAGGTCATAGAAATGGGAAAGGGTTCCACATGTACAAAATTATTGATAGTAGCTCCCTTTGTGGTGGCCAAGAACTGGAAATCTAGGGGATACCCATCAATTGGGGAATGACTAAACAAGTTGTGGTATATGAATGTAATGGAATACTTTGTGCTATAAGAAATGATGAACAGGAAGACTTCAGAGAGGCCTGGAAAGACTTATATGAACTGATGCTGAGTGAAAAGAGCAGAACGAGGAGAACTTTGTACACAGCAGCAATCACAGTGTGTCAGATCCATGTTTTAGGAATTCTATCAGCCAGTCATTAATTATTTAAGCACCTATTATGTGCCAGGCATTCAAAAAGAGGCAAAAGACAATTCTTGCCCTCAAGGAACTCACAATCTGGATAGAGAAGACAAGCAAACAAATTTGTACCAGCAAGTTATATATGGGACAGATAGGAAATAATTAAATGAAAGAAGGTATCAGAATTAAGAGATGGGAATTCCTTCCTGTAGAAGGTGAAGAAAGCCAAGGAAGTCTAAGTGTGTAGAGTTGAGGATATAGAGAGCATTCCAGAAATTCACGATAGCCAGAGACAATGCCTAGAGAGAAGGGATGGAGTATCTTGTTTATGGACGCAAGGAAGATCACTTTGACAGCTGAGGGAAAATGAACTGTTGTGGGGAGAGATTTTAAGCAGGAAGGACTACTGTGCGGTTATTGCAATAATCCATGTGTGAAGTGATGAGGGCTTGTCACCATCATGGTGACAGTGACAGGAAAGAGAAGTTTGTATATTTGGTAGATGTTACTAGGGTAGAATGGGCAAGATTTTGCAACTTATTGGGTTTGGAGGGTAGTGAAAGAGAAGGAAAAGTCTAGGGAGACACTAGTTTGTAATTCAGAATGACTGAGAAAATAGTGATGCACCAGGCTGTGATATGAAAGTAAAGAATAAGGGAGAGTTTCCATTAAACAGTACCCTCTTAAACTTGCACACAGTTGGCCCTCACCAACTCCCTCCAAAACCCCATCCCTCATGTCTTCCTTCAATATGTGGTTATATTTTAGCCAGCCAGGGCAGCCGGGTGTTGCAGTGGATAGAGCAACAGTGTAGGAGTCAGAAGGACCTGAATTCATATCTCCCCTCAGACACTTGACACTCACTAGCTGTGTGACCTTAGGGAAGTCACTTAACCCCAATTGCCTAATCCTGGCTCATCTCTAGTCATCCAGATGAATATCTGGTAACTGGATTCAGATGGCTCTGGAGGAAAAGTGAGGCTGGTGACCTGCTCATAGCCCTCCCTCACTCAAAACAAAGTCAAGTGCAAGTCACATCATTATTTCTCTGATGGCATGGTCTTCTTCAGCAATGAAGGACAAACACACATTTTAGCCATGCCATGTGCATTTTAACTTGTAATCAGATTCTTTTCCTGTGTTTTATAAAACAGCTCTCAAAGTGAATCATAAAGTTTCTGTTTGCATAGAGTTGATGGGAATGTGAAAAGCGCATCAAAATAGGGATTTTGCACTGGGAAATTATGTTGGTTAATTTCAAGCTGTTAAAGAAAGGACTTAAACTAATTGAGTAATGGAGTTTTCTTACAGGAAAAAAATCAGGTATATATTTTCATCCACTTAAAAGAATAGTGCTTATATTTGTAAGTATTATAGAGTTTTTCATATGGGATTCTATAACTAGGAATAATTATGCAGACTTAAGGAAAAACAACCAATTAGTCAGAAAGTAAAATTGTTTTGGAGCCCGCTTCTCCTTTGACTTTTGATTGAACTTTTTTTGGGCAACCCAGAATCGAGTAAGCTGAATCTGTGTCAATCTGGGCCCAGTGCCCCCTTGCGGACCAGGATATATTTCAGACTGTTGACAGTGTATATCCAACTTTTGATACTATATCACCCCAGTTTTTTTGTACATTTGAAATCATGTCACCCTATGTTTTGGTTTTCTTTTTTTAAAAGAAGAATGTAAAATTATTTCCTACTATTGTTGGTATTTTGTGTGATTCCCTGTAAACTTACAATGGATTAGAGATTAATGAATATCCCTTTCCATTGTATTATTTCTTCTTTATGATGATTTGGAAGTATTAATCTTTGTTTTCTTCATGTTTATTTCTACATAAGAATTGTTTACTAAGTAACTACTGTATATGGGATTCTGCTGGGCATTAGAGGATATAAAGATGAGAAACCAAAATAGTTCTTGCTTTCACAGAACTTACATTTTTCTTGGAGGGAGGGACATGTGATACATAACCTGAATGCAGTCTGTTTATAGAAATGTGTATATTTCTTTCATTTTTTTCTATAACCTATATGTTATCTTTGTTGTTAGTAATTCCAAGACTGTAAGAAGGTATACTTTTTTATTTTAAGTTTAACATTTCCAATTAATTTTTAGATTTTAAAGTAGTTGGTCTAATTTGAAAGATTATTTTTGCTTGCAGAATAGTCTTAAAAACAACTTGCAATTGGTTCCATTTTACAATAAAGGTTAATCTTATATGGTTTTTGTTAAAGTAATGTTACCAAAAAATCTCTTATTGAACTATTTGTGGTAAGCTTTTTAAAGATGTTTAAGATTTCACATGCAGTTTAACTGATCACAGATGAAGTTGTAAATTAATACCTCATGAGTGTATTTGACTGCAGGGCATTGTTTGTGATTCAAAACTGCTTTGTTTCTGCAAACTATGAGAAGGGAAGGTTCAGGCACATGGAGTAAAATTGAATAGTAATTCCAATATACTTATAAAATAAAGACACTCTACTTGGACCAGTTAAAATGTATTGTGCTATTATGAATAGCCATAAAAATGTAATAATTCCCCCAAGCTTAAGCTCTTAAATATAGTGAAACTTAGTTTTATTTCTTTCTCAATCTTATCCTCTTTTATGTTTTGTTGCTTTATAAAGTTGAACAGTTATAGATCCCAACTGTTGAAATAATGTATAGCAATCACGTATTTTTCTCAAGTATTTCTGGTTTTTCCAAACATCACCGTGATTTTTGTCCCACTAGCTTGACACACATATTCACTAGATTGTTTTTATCATCACAAAATTTTGAATGTTTAATTCTTCCTTTGATATTTTCTACATACAATTAACAAGGATGTGGAGATTGGTAGAGGCTTTGAACTTTTTTTTTTTAAGGAAACTCTGGTGATAATCCACATTGTAGGAGTTTATGTTTGTTATCATGACAGTGCCTATTAATTACTTACTTAAAATATTGGTAGGAGGGGGTAAAATGGTAGAGACAGAACAGGTTGATTGAACAGCAAAAAATGGGCAGGTAGACTTTAGACTTATCTCCTGTTTAAAACTATAAAGTGTAGAAGATTTCTGTGGGACCTGTTTCTTACATATTTACTGAGAGGTTGATTGTGCTCATGAAATGTTGATGAGCAGCATTTGGACTAATGATTCATTCCAGGAATGCGAGTTTTAAAGCTATAGATCTGAAGTGTTTTGAGTCTGTATGGTAATATCCCTCCCTTTTCTTTGGTTTTATCACATGTATGCACAGGACCTTTGAGTCCAGGGCTCTGGTGGCCAGAGGTCCAGATGTTAGTATGGAATGTCTCAGAAAGTATTCCTAGACATATTGCATTGGCTCTATCAGAATGGAAGGAATCTCTTTGAATACTGTTTACAGCTGAACTGTTGGCTATTGCTTGTAGACTTCTTTTCTGTTTCTCCACTGACGATAGATACCTGCTTCAAGTATTTGTTCCTTTATAAGTCCGGTCTTTCATCTAACTTTCAGTGCCTTTAGACTTCTTCCTCAAATTTCAGATCTCTGGGCATAACCAGCAATTATATATTTTGTGTTTAATGTATAACAACTGCTTTAAGACTTAAGAAAATAAAATCTAAGATGTCTGTAGTGAAATAGTTTCACCTTCTCCTGTGATGTAATTTCCTTTTGTTTCATCATTTTCTTTTCTTTTCCCTAGGCCTTTGTTCTTTCAGTCATTGTCATTGCCACTATGCTTTACTTTTGAGAACATTATAACTACCATATAGGCAAGCAGTAGAAATTAGATAAAAGTTAGTGTAATTATTTTTGTTTTTCAAGGATTCTTCAGCTTACAAAAATATTTTCAAAATAATTTCATAAGTCTTTTCTACTAAAGCACTTTTTTTTAAAGCCTTATGAGAAAAAGAAGAAAAATAAAATTTTACATACTGAGTCCTCTTTGTGGATGATAATGGTTGTTTTTTGATCTTTAACATTTTGATGAAAAAAATCTTAGGGACTGGTTTGAGGTAGGACTAATTAGGCAAAGAGAAGATATAAGTCCTAATTGGGAAGTGTTTTGTGAACAAGTACATGGAATATCTGAGTAGTGTATAGAAGAGTAGGTGTACTTTTTGTTCATAAATGTTTTTGATTGACTTATAAATGTAAAGAAGTATGCTAATCAGAATGTTGTTAGTTTGTAGATAGAGGTAAAGAAATCTACTTAGCTTAATCCACATTTAAATTCAGCTGTTTGTATTTTACTGAATTTAGTAAAGTTACTTGGGCCATTCGTCTGTTAAACTGTGTGATATTTTTACGTTGAGGTATGTTAATGTTACAAGAACTAATGTTAATGTTACAAGAACTAACAAGCATGGTCATTTTACTGGATTACAGATTGTAGAAGTGTTGATTGCCATCAGATCAAGAAAGCATTGGTGCTATGGGAAAATAATAATTAACAGCTAACTTTAGATTTAGATTTGCAAACACTTAACATGTATTGTCTTATTTCATATTTGCACCAACTCTGTGAGTTAGGTGCTATTTATTATCCTCATTTTATGGATGAGCTCTCTCAAGTGAGACTTGGAAATGTTCTCATTGAATATTTGTTATAGAGGTTTGATTTAAAGCTAGAAAAATGAAAGTACAGTCTAGTAATGGAGTAGCTTGAAATAGCCAACCTTACTTTTTAAGGTGGGGTATTTAAAGTTTGTAATTGAATATGTGAAATTTCCATACTGTATTTCTAAAGATTGTTAGTGTATGTTTTAGAGAGGAGGTCAAAGCTACTAAATGAACTGACTTACAAAGAAATAATATATCTGCAAACATAAACTGAAGTATTTACTTAGCTTAGATCTACAGAATTAGACTCCTCTGTACCTTTCTTTTCCAAGCAAAATTTTGTTATAGCCAACTGGTCTACCACCATTATCACCATAGATAATTCTCTTTCCCATGTCTGTGCTTATTACTTGAAATACCTTTCCTATTCCATCCTACTTATTAAAAAATTTTATCCGTCCTTCCAGTCTGTCTTCAAATCCCTTCTTGTATGTTAAAATAAATTTTGCAGACGTTTATTAAACATGTGTTATGTCCAAGATGCTATATTTTACATATGTGCTGGGATTATCTTTTAAAAATTATAGCTTTTGATTTAAGGAACTTAAAATCTAATGGGAATAGAGAAAACAGTTACATGTAGCAAGATTATGTAATTGTAAAGGAGAATTCCAGACAAAATGCAGTCAAATGTTTGAGAATGGTGAGGTTATTTTCAGCTTGGGAAATAGGCAAGGTTTCATGAAGAAGATCACATGACATTTGATCTAAGTCTGAGAAAGATCTTAATAGCTAGAGATGTGGATAGAATTCAGTCTGTGTAAGGGGAATAAGCTTTGTGGAAGAAAGAGACAAAATGGTAGAATTAAGGAATAACCAATCGGAATCTGAGTTGAACTTCAGAATGTGGTAAGGGAAACTAAAGGAAATGATTCTGGAAAAGTTAAACAGAAGGCAGATTTGTGGAGGGTCTTGAGTACCTGTATAAGGATGGAGGTCATAATTTTCCTGTTTGAATTGGGAGAGCCACTGAAGGTTTTCAGCAAGAGTGTGAAAGATATATTCTTTGGGAAATGCATATTATAGACAGTAATGCCAATTAAGAAGGCTGATGTAGCATTTAGACAAGGAGTGAAGAGGGCCTGGATTATGATGTGGCAATGTGAGTGGAGAGGAGAGGCAGATATGAATGATATTGCTGAGGGAGAATCACCAAACTCATCAACTAATTGGATGGGGCTGTAAAGGGAAGGATTTGGTAATTACAGGCAACAACATGGTCTGTGGTGGTTTTTTTTGAAATTTAAATTCTGGCTAATTGGGAGGATGATGATGCCCTCAACAGAAATGGGGAATTTGGGAAGAAGTTCAGGGGAAAATGTGATGAGTTTGCCTTGAGACCTGTTCAGTATGAGAGGGCAATGAGATACCTCAGGGGAGATAACTAGCAGACAGTTGAAAATTAGGCATTGGTGTTTAGGGGAGAGATTTGAGAGTCATATGGATAGAGGTGTTATTTTTGAACACATATGCAGTGTGGTTGATGTAGCAGACAGAGCATTAGTTTTGGAATTAGAGTCAGTATTTGTTATCTGTGTGACTATTGTTAAGTCACATGTCTCTCTGGGATTTAGTTACCTCATCTAGAAAAGCAAGGGTATAGAACAGGTAATTTCTAAGATCCCTTGTTGCTCTAAATTTTAACACCATAGTTAGGAGGTCAGGGTCATTAGAAACACCAGTTGATAATGAAGAATCTTTGTGTTCATAAGTGAAAATAAGACTTGGTTTGTGAAATTTGATTTACATGTGACTTACAGAACAAATATTTCATATGAAGTGAAATATATTATGAGAAACACTTTTTACTATTCATTTTACCTACATTGTAATTTTAGTTGCAGGGTGGATAAATTGTGTTTATCCATCTCAGCAACACTTGAGCTTCCATCATAAAATGTGTCCACTATATACTTCTCTTAGTAATCCGCAATCAAATGATCTAAAAACCTGGAGGTATTTTTACATTGGAGGAAACTTTTTGATGATTATTTTGAACTTTTGTGCTGCTTCCTGTCTAAATAGTTTATCTTACTTTGCCAACATGGACAAAATAGTAAATACTCTTTTGAGTTTGGGAAATACACCAGAAAGATTCCTTCTCATACCTCTGGGCTGGAACCTGATAGCTGTTTAATGTAGGAGAGTAGTTTTTCATGGCCTTTGAGAATAGAAAAAGTGTCTTTTCAGACTCGAAACTACAAGGGAGAATTAGGTCAGTTGACTGTGATTACTTAAATTGGAAGCTGGCCAGCATCCTGTAGTTAAAGCTTCTCTAGTCTCTGCAATCTTCTTAGAAAACATTTGACCTTGATTTTATATCTCATTTAAAAGGGGCATCTCTTCTCATACCTACATGACTGCTTTTACTATGCATGGTCTTTGGTTCAAGACTTATTCAGAGGGAATTGGTAGTTCAATTGAATTGCCAGCTCTCTCTTTTGACACCTTTAAAAGCCTCTCTTCAAATTTTGCCTCTGCTTGATTTTGCTTAGCTAATGGGGTGCAAAGCTGATGAAAGTCACAAGCAAATTGCCAAATAGCTTTTTAATATGTAATAAGTACAAAGAAACATAAAAAGGGACTGAAAATATAACAGTTCTTCCTTGTCTTATCTCTTACTTATTTAGAAAGATGGGGCAGCTAGGTGGTGCAGTGGATAGAGCTCCAGTGCAGAAGTCAGGAAGACCTGAATTCAAATCTCACCTCAGACACTTGACACTCACTAGCTGTGTGACCTTAGGCAAGTCACTTAACCCCAATTGCCTCATCCTGGGTCATCTCCAGTCATCCTGAGGAATATCTGGTCACTGGATTCAGATGGCTCTGAAGGAGAAGTGAGGCTCGTGACCTGCACAGCCCTCCCTCACTCAAAACAGAGTCAAGTGCAAGTCATGTCATTATTTCTTGAATGGCATGGTCTTCTTTGGCAACAAAGTATGAACACACATTTAGAAAAATTATTGATATCTTCCAGTCATTTTAGTGATAGAAAGTATTAAACTGCCCGTGTTTCCAGTTTGCCATGTGCAGTTATAACTCTCTTTCGTTTTGAATTTTTCCATGCCATTTAGTATGTAGTTTAATAGAGCCCTTGAGTAGTTGGGGAAGTGAATGAATGTGAGTCTAATCTAGACCTTGCCATCGTTGTGAATCGCCTTGTATAAGTCACATGCCCTCTCTGGTGGCTCAGTGTTTTCATATATATAAGAAGAGGATCTTCTACGTGATTCTAAGGCTTCTTCCAATTATAACATGTCACGATCTTTTTTGTAAGCTACTGCTTACAAAACAGATTCTTAAAGGAGGCTTCCCATGTTCCTCTCTATCCGCACCATCAAAAAAAGAAAGACCAAGTAGATTAATAAGATGATGTTTGGGAATTTTCTTTGGTGAGATTAGGGAGATGGTTTAAGATAAATAGCAGTATCTGACCTAAGGTCAGATCAATTGGTCAACATTTTAAAAAAAATTTTTAATTCTCAAGCAACAGTTTATTTTTACTCCTTTTCTTTCCTCCCACACCCAAATGTAAAGCGAACAACAAACAAACATGGCCAAGAAAATCAAATTCTCATATTTGTCATATGTTTTTCACAGTAGTCTGTTACCTCTCTGTACATGTGATGTATGGAATGCTTCAAAATTAGTCCTGTGGAATCATAGTTGATCATTTTTCAACAAGCTTTTGTTAAATATTTACTATGGACTAGGCTGTTAAAATTTCTTCCTTCTTGGATTGAGAGAGGTTGCTTTATCCCTGGTATAGGAAGAAATTATGTCACTTGCAGTAATTGTAGCTGTTGACCTTTAAAAAAAATGTTTTCTTTGCTTTACAATTTCATTGGAAAACAGTATCCCTTTTTCATTGACTTTTTTGACTCGTTGTGGAAAGGAAATGCACTTTATATACGCTGATGACCATTGAGTGTGGGAATATTTTTATAATACATTTTTAACCATTATAAGGATTGTATATTAAAACAGCTAATTTTCTTAGGATTTTGAAAAGCATATCAGTAGATAAGATATTCTCATTCTACATCTCAAAAAATAATCCACAATTTTATTCTGTCATTGTTGACTTGAGATATAATACTGTTTTCCAAATCTAACCTGAACTCTTGTAACTCAGAAATTAGACAAATTATCTCTTCTTTAATCTTATTTGTTGTACTGCAGTGGGGGGGAACAATTTTAGATCATTCAGAATGATGGCAAGGCAAAAAATTATTTTTGTTATTGGAATGTACTTTAGCATTTATGTTTTAGTATGTCTGTGTTGAGTATTTGAAGAATTTTGGGGGCGGGGGGCAAGTTAATGAAATCCTGATTATGAAGACATGTTTGGAGTAGCTGGGAGCCTGTCAATTTTCGTAATCTTTAATCCTTGAACAGGACTTTTCCACAACCCATTCTTTTCTGGAAAGAAAGTATTTATCTGATGTAAAACATCTGTAGATTAGTATTAGTAGTAATAGTCATAGTAGTTGTGCTAATTGTTGTATGTTTGTTTTTGAAGAGGACATCATGACGTGGTATTTTGACTTTGTCGTGAATTGGATTTAAATGAGGTAGAGTTGTCCAAAGTCAACAACCTCACTCTCTATTCCAGAATAACTTGTGTTTTTGTTGCTCTTCCGAATGTACTTTAATTTACATTCTTTAATTATTAGTGATTTGGAATATTTTTCTTAATATTAGTAATTGATTGAATTTCTTTTCCTGATAATTGCCTGTCCATAATCCTTAGGCCATTTATAGGTTGTGGAATGACTCTTATTCTTACAATTTGAATAAATTCCTTACGTATCTTGGAAGTGAGACTTTTATCAGAGAAACTTGTTGCAAAGGGTTTTTTTCTCCCAGCTAATTGTATTGTTTTA
The DNA here is from genome assembly GCA_023548195.1 of Bettongia penicillata ogilbyi. Classification (NCBI taxonomy): domain Eukaryota; kingdom Metazoa; phylum Chordata; class Mammalia; order Diprotodontia; family Potoroidae; genus Bettongia; species Bettongia penicillata. The sequence goes on from JAJHZJ010000027.1 coordinate 10,705,077, forward strand.
TCAGATTTTAGCTGTTTTAGATTTGTTTATGGGAAACATTTCATTTTGTGTAATCGAAGTTACTCATTTTTAACCTTCTGTGATCTCTGTGTCTCTTGTTTAGTCATAAACTCTTCTATCAAATATATCTGAAAATAATTTTTTCTTGTTTCTGTAAATTTGTTTATCACATGAACTTTTATATTTTGGTCACATATCCATATGTTGCTTCTCTTGGTAGAAGGTGTGAGATGTCTAAAATTGGTTTTGCTTTGTCTTTGCCAAAAATAATCCCACTTTGGTGAAGAAGGGGCTGAGTGGAATGGTCATGGCTGTAGTGCGCTGGAAACCAATTCTCCCAAGGGTTCTACTCCCCAGCTAACGTAGCAGTCTTCTTTATGGTGTGAAGACTGGTCAATAGTGGGTAGCATTTCCTAGCTGTGGTGCCCTCTATCCTCTGCCCATTTGCTGCTTGCCTTTTCTGTCTGTGTTTCCACACTCCCTGAGCCACAGAAGCTTCTTTCATTCCTGGGGAACTTGACTCTCCATTTGCAGCTCTCAGAACTTTTCTTCCCTCCTAGAGTTTATAGTATCTAACACAGTGACTTAACGAAACTTGTGGTGTAAAAAGCAGGTGTGTCCGTTGTATGGGGAGGATGAGAGGAAACAGACAAGGCAACCTTAGTGCTGTATTGTGATGAGACCTGGAGAAAGGCTCCCATTGTGGTGGGGGGACATTCCAAGGAGCTGTCATGGGAAGGACAGGTTGATCCATTCACTGTTGGAGAGAATGTGTGTTAGATGGAGTTGACAGAGAAGCATTCATGTGGACCCCTGCTGGCAATAGGTGATACTGCATTCCCACCAGATGACCGTACAAAGCTCCTGCCTAGTAATGCTAACTTTGTGTCCTGTCATTCATCCTCCATAGAGGAATTGCCCGAGTTGTTAATCCCAAAAAATTATGTATGATATATGAACATCTCTTAAATTTATAGGTTTCGGTTATACAAAAAATAGTTTACTTTATCATTTGAAATCCTAATCAAATTTTCTTAGAATTTAAGTAGGTTTTCATAATGAGATTGCAAATAAAAGTATCGTCTATTTTTTAACCTCCATTTTATTTTTAGTTTTAGAGCTGAAATCTTTGAACTGGCAAGTATTTATCAGTGACCAGATAGCAGAGGATTCCTGTTCTTTTTGAAATCTTTATGGATTAGCTTAAACTAAGATGCCTCCTCTGTGAACCTTTCCCTGAATCCCTCTGTTAACATAATCCTTCTCTCTGCTGATCTCTTATGACACTTTGTTTTTCTTTCCTGCATCAGATTATAATTTGTAATAGTTATTTGAGTACTTTTCATTTTCCTAACTATTTTGAAATAGCACTGAAGGACATTTCATTATATCATATTTTTGTATCTAGCATGGTACTGTTGTGCTCCTTAGTTCTGGCTTTGTTTGATTGAGATGCTATCAGAAAAAAGCTATTTGGATTACATGCCTTGATGGCATTATATAGCAAGTGATCCTATAGACCATTTTGTCCTGTTTATTCTGAAATATTTCTGTACACCTGATTAGTAACTTTTTTGAGTTAAATTTATTGATGGATTTTATTTTGACACAATAATTCACACAAATTCTCTTACAAAATGCATTTTATCTCATCAATAGACAGGAAGGATACATCCTTTAACTTTGAATAGTACATTATTAAAATTTGTTACTGTCGTATTTGATTAGAATTTTGTTGCCTTTCTTTGTTGACTTTATTTTACAACGAATTATCCTTCATTTCCCATATGGGGTGCACAACACTGAGCATTTGGAGCTAAGTTTCATTTTTATTATTTATAACATATTTTGTTATTTTTACATCTAAAGGTATTCAGTATTGTAGTGATGGTACTTAAACTTTGTTTCATAACTAGTATTTGTGATTATTGTGTTTATTTGCAAAGTAAAAACTTCTTTTTAAAATCGACAAATTGTTCCTGAATAATGAAGAAAAATTGATCTTGAGGTTCTTATAATTTAGAAATTTAGCTTCTGCTTATTTTTACTTATAGTTTATTTTCTTCCTTTCATAGTTGGGGTTTTTTATCTAATTTGTTATACGTGTTTTATAAAGGTGACCCTTTAAGATTACTCTTACAGGATAAAAAAATAAACTGAATTTCCTGTCATTATGGGAGAAGTTATTTTTAGCCATTGGTATTTCAAATTGGAACACTTCATTCTGCTTGTGCGTGTTAATGAGTCATCTGGAGAAAATGGGCTGCCTCTTGCTTTTAGAAAGAGTCTGTAGCAAATAATAATAAGCCAAACACTGTAGGAGAGTTTCTGTTAAATAACCAAAACATCAAATAGAAAACTTTTATTTAAAATACTTTTTAATGCCCACATGTAAAATATAAACAAATGAAGCAAGTGGTATGTGCACGGATATCTTTATCTAATGTCAAAAAACTTCTATTGAAAAACAAGCCGAATTTTTAAAAAGTATTTTTATAAGAGTGTAAATGAAGGCCTATTGTATCAAGTGCAAACATGTGAAAGTATTAAGGCCCTTAATATTAAAAGCTCTGTAAAATTACAGTATTGGCAGCATTCAGACTAGAGTTCAAATTCTTATTATGAGTTTTGTTAGTCTGGCTATAAAATTTTTATTCTAGCCTGTCAATGGACAGGAAGAATGTTCTGATAATTAACCTGATATTTTTCAAAGTGATTGTTTTTCTGAAGAGATTTCATTTTAAATTTTGTACACAACATTTGAGTTAGGTAGTACAGTGAATAGAGTGCCAGGCCTGGAGTCAGGAGTACCTGAGTTCAAATGTAGCCTCAGATACTTAATAACAGTATGACCATTGGCAAGTCACTTAACCTCAGTTTTCTCATCTCAAAAATGAGCTGGAGAAGGAAATTGCAAACCACACCAATGTCTTTGCCAAGAAAACACCAGATAGGGTCACAAAGAGTTGGAAACGACTCAACAACAGTATCTCATATAATTCCCATTCCTCCATATTATGACCACCCTAATTCAGACAGTCATTGCTTCTTGCCTGGAATATTTGCAGTAGCTTTCTGGTTGGTCTCCCTGTCTCAAGGCTCTCCCTAATGCAATCCACCCTCTACTCAGTGGCCATAGTGATTTTCTGAAAACCTAACTCCAACTTCCTTCTCCAGCTTAGTTAGCTCTGTTGGCTTTATTGGCTTGGTGTTGCATCCAGGATGAAATCCAAACTGTTAGACATTTAAAGATATTCTTAACCTGGTCTCTTTCTACTTTTCACCCTTCTTGCACCTTGTTCCCCCTCCATGACACTTCATACGCATTCCAGCTGACTTGGTTTACTTGGGGCAGCTAGTTGATGCTGTTGATAGAGCCTTGGGTCTGGAGTCCCAAAGGTCTGAGCTCACATCTCGCCTGAGACACCAGCTGTGTAACTGTGCAGATCACTTGATCCGTTTGCCACAGTAGTGAGAATGATAATAGCACCTCCCTCCCAGGGTTGCTGTAGCAACATTTGTAAATAGCCTTTTGTCAATTGTATAAATAACACTTAAATGATATCATTTGTAAAGTGCTTAGCATGATGTCTGGCACGCAGTAGATACTAAATAAGTATTAGCTCTGATGAGGATGGTAACAATTTGCTTTTCTTCACACAAGGCAGGCCATCTCCTGTCTTTGTACCTTTTCACTGGTTCTCATCCATACCTGCTCTGTTTTGCCCCCTCATCTCTGCCCCTTTTTTCCCCTGGATTTAAGACTTAGCTCAAATTCTACCTTCAATAGGAAGTCTTTCCTGGTTCCCTCAGCTGGTAATGACTTTTCCATTCTGGTTATTGTATTTGACTTTGTATATATCTTGTATATATCCAATTAACTGGATGTTGTCTTCACCCTGGAAGGTATGATTCTTTGGGCAAAGTCTGATTTTTTTCTCTTCCTTTGTATCCTTAGACCTTTGCCTTGTGGCCAGAACATGATTTATCAGCACTTTGGAAAGGGTTGTCTGACTTGGTTCTGAGCGTATTGTTAAGCAAGGCAAATTGATTAAGACCTCAGAAATCCTATGATCTAGTTATAGCAAGTTGTGAAGTCTCATGTAAAATGGAAATCCTATTTGTCTCACTTCTCTCTCAAGCATTAGTTGGGAATATAGGATGGAAATATTTTACCCTCTTAGTGTGCCATATAAATTCATAAAGCCTTTTAAAGTACAGGAGCCAAGTGTAGTGAAAAGACAGTCTACAGTCATGATCTGGATGAACACTTCATTCAGCTAGTACCTTTTATCAGCCTTTTATTTGTCTTCTGCTGTCAGGGCTATAACACAGTGTAGCCTTAATATTATATATCCACTTATGTACTCACAAGGGATTCATGGAAAGACTAGAAGGGGTGGGTTTTCAAATTTTTTTCCAGAATTCTCAATTTTGACTCTGTCACACAAGCTTATTAGTCAATAGGCAGGTTTGTGCCTCAGAATCTTTAGTACCTGTATTTCTCATTTTTAAAAAATCTACTTTGATCAGTGGGAGTCTAATTCTTTCTTAGTTCATATTACATTGAGGAACAATAATCATACCAAATTATAGTATAAAAGACAAAAGTCAAAAATAAAATGTAAAAGAAACAATAGACATTAGCCCTACATCAGAAGTAGCTTACTGTTTTTATTTTTTCCTTCCTCTCTCCTCTATGTAAATGAAGATTTGATAAGTTTAAAAGGGACTAGGCATCTGTGGGTTTTGATGTTTTGCTTCTAAAATTTTCTAGCATTAGAATTTAGAAAAACCTGTAAATGATCTCATATGGACAGAAGTTATACTACATTTAATGTAAATTAAATCTCTGAAAGAATGGGACAAAGGCACCAACAGTAGTTTTGAATCTATGGAGTATATCTAAGGCTAACAAGAGGTGTAAAAACATCGATTTATGGACAAGCATATGTACTTTGAAAGACTCTTCAGAATACACTTAAAATTAGAGGGTTTTGCCTTTTATTTACTTGGCTTTTATATTGGTCAGTATTCATTTCAAACATTGGTGATTTATATAATATGTTCTGCTTTTGAAGTTTAGTTTAAACCACAAATGATTATTATGTTCCTGACAATTCCAAGTTTTCTATTTTTTTTTTTGAGGTATCTACTTTTCTCTCAAAAAGTTGGTTTTGATTTCTGAGTTTGGTTTTTTTTTTTTGTTTGTATGTTTTGTTTTTTGAGGTATCCACTCCACTCTTCTGTCAAAAAGTTGGTTTTGATAAATTTTTTCATTTGAAATTCTGGAGGCAAGATTTGATAGATTCCGATATTTTCAATGTTTCACAATTTTGGTATTGTTTTAATTAAAATAAATTTTCTTTATGATCTAAAGTAGCATGATGTTTGTATCAACTGCAGCCTAACAATGACTGTTTACTATAATATCATTGACAGTTTATACTTCTTTGCCATAGTGATCAGTGAAAAATGTGTCATGTGTTATCATGCTTATTATGTAATTAGAGTTGAATTTCACTAAAAGTTTCTGATTTTTTAATCCATTTTCTCTAGGTTTTTGAAGGGGCCATGGTACCTAATGGGAAGAATGCTTAGTTCAGTCAGGTTTGAATCTAACCTCAAAGTATTACTGGCCTGATGGTCATGAGCTAGTTGCTTTACCTTGGTAACCTCATCAGGATCATAAAATGGCACAATTTAGCTTACAGGGCCAGTGTGGGAAAATATTTGGTAAACCTTAAAGCAGACATGCACAACCTGCAGCCCACTCCAAAGGATTTGGGAGATGGGGATATGGGCTGGGAAAAATGTAAAGGAAAACATCCTTTGTATGTAGAGGAAATCTTCTGGTGAGTGTAAGCTACATAAGTAGTCAGTGGGCTACAAGTTGTATGTGCCTGCCTGAAAGTGTTTTTCCAATGTAAGGTTAAAAAAAGATGCATTTATTTTTTCAATCTCTTTTGTCAGATAAAATTAAAACACTTGTTTTTTGTACAGATATAAACTGCCCTGCAGACCTTTGTTTAATATGTACCTTTGGAAGACCTGGGATATTCCCCAGATGTTTTAAACTTCAGAAAATTTGTAGTTTCTTTCTTGAGGAATTTTTCCTTCTAGTATTAGAAAAGATGAAAGAAAATACCTATGAAATGCTCAGGTTTTTAAATGAGTTTTAGTGCATGTTGACATAAGGACAGACATAAGATGTAAAACACCAACACTGACAGACAGACTCTCAGGACCTTGGAGTCATGAGATGAGATGCATCAAAGTGAAAATTATGTTAACTTTAGTGGGAAAAATTCAGTTTGCATATGAAATTGCTATTTGAATAGAGTCTAGTCAGCCAGCTCACATTTATTAAGTGCCTATTCTGTGCTGGTCACTGAGGATACAAAAAAATCTCCCCAACCTCTAAATGGGATCAGGAAGAATTGGCTGTGACTGAAATGACTCAGCTACAACAGAAAAGCCAAACAGAGGATTTTCTGTTTTCTAATAGAGGTAACTGGAGTTTATTGAGTGAGTGTGTGTGTGTGTGTGTGTGTGTGTGTGTGTGTGACATAGGGTCAGGTTTGTGTTTTAGAAAGACTACTTGGATGACTATTTAAAGAATGGATTGGAGTGATCAGAGATGACACAGGGACACCAAATCAGAAGTCTATTACAAAAAGCCAGGTGTGAGATTATGAGGGTATAATGTGAAAAGTGAGTGAGGGACATATGTGCGAGATTTTATAAAGGTACAAATGACAGGACTTGACAACTGTGAGGAATCCACGATAATGCCATGTTTTGAGCCCAAATGACTGTTATGATTTCATATTTTTATGTATTGTGTCAATCATTAGATCCCTGGAAAGTACACTACCAAGGTACACATTGACAATGAGGTTGATGCACGCATTGTCAGAGCTAGCTCAGTGTTTGGGAGGCTCTGAAGAAAAATTTGGGAGAGAAGAGGTAGTAGACTGACTACCAGATTGAAGGTCTGCAGAGCCATTGTGCTGACCTCATTGTTGTGTGCCTATGAAACAGGGACATTCTACCAGTACCATGCCAGGAAACTGAATCGCTTCCATTTGAACTGTCTTAGGAAGATTCTGAGGATCATCTGGCAGAATAAGGTACCAGACACTTTGCTCGAACTGAAATGCCAAGTATTCAAACTATGCTTCAGAGAGCGCAACTCCAATGGGCTGGCCACGTTGTTCGAATGCCAAGTGTATACTTGCCAAAAAGACTATTTTATGGAGAACTTGCATAGGGCAGGTGATCACATGGTGGCCAGAAGAAAAGATACAAGGACACTTTTAAGGTCTCTCTCAAGAATTTTGGATGTGACTGTGCAACGTGAGAGACACTGGCACAGAACCACTCAGCATGGCATGCCCACATAAGAAAAACTGCTGTGCTCTTAGAGCAAGGCAGGCTTGATAGGGCACAAAGTAAAGGCAGGATGTGCAAATTTGGGATATTCACCCCAAATATTCACACAGACTATCTGTGCCCAACTTGTGGTGTAGGGCAGTCTGAGCTTGTATTGATTGATCTGATCAGCCACAATCAGACACATTGAAATTTCACTTTATCATGGTGATATCATTTTGGTCCTCTTTGAAGATGAAGGGGCCACAATCAATCATTAGAGTAGTATGAGTAGTAAGTCATGTGTGAATATTTTCCAAATGTAGTGATGACAGTTGGGCTATAAGTTTCTTAATATAATGTCCATTTGTATAATGAGGGAACTTGGTTGTTTTTTTTTTTCTTCACCCATCAAGTGCAGGTGTGGTAGAAGTTCTGCACTGTATTGCTTCAAGAACCTGTGGTCAAATTCTTGGGTTTTGGCATCTTTGGAGGATGTACTTAGTAGTCATATCACAGAGTCAGAAAGTATTATGCTTTACAGACTTTTCTAGTACTATGAGAAATTATTTTCTGGAATTTTCTACCAGTAGAGCATTAGTGTATGGGCATTTCTGGGGCCCTTTCATCATTTACTTTTTTTCACTTTTTCCAGTCTCCTGGGCACAAGGTTAAATGTAAAGTTTCTTTTTAATTAATTATTCTTATTATTTTGAGTTGGAACATTTTTATATGGTTATTGATAATTTGTCTTTCTTATTTTGACAATTTTCTCTTCATATTATTTGACCACTTATCCTTTAGGGAATAACTTTTTTAAATCAGTTCCCTCCATATATCGTAGATACCAGAACTTTCTTAGAGCTATTTACTGCAAATATAGTCACACCCAAAAGTTTCTCTTATTCTAATTGCATTGATTTTGTGTGTATATGCATGTGTAAAAGTTTTTAAAATTTATTTAATTGAAATTGTATGATTTTTCTTGTATTATCACCAGTATCCTTTGGTTAAGAATTCTTTCCCTAGCCATAGTTTACAAGGTACTTTCTTCTTTTTTATCTAAATTTTTTTTTTAAACAATGTGATCTATTATACTTAGGTTGTGTATCCAGTTGCAGTTTATTATGGTATAGAGTATAGAATATTAGGCTATCCTAAATTCTGTCAAACTACTTCCTAGTTTTCCCAGGAATTATTTACAAATCCTTACTTACCTAATAGAGTGTGTTTTTGGGTTTAATGAGCTTTAAGCTACTATGTTAAATTTCTTTGAATTCCTGTTTACTCTGTTCCATGGATTAGCTTTTCAATTTTTTCAAACCAATAACAGATTTTTAATGATTGTGATTATTTAGTGATAATGATACTTTATAATATAATTTGAGATATGATAAAGCCAGTATGATAAAGCCATCATTCCTGCTTTAAAAAAAGAATATTATTTCCCTTGAGCTTTTCTTTCTCAAGATGAATTTTGTTAATATTTTACTTAGTTCTATAAAAGAAACCCTCAGTAGTTTGGTGGGTATGGTACTAGACCTATACATTTATTTAGATAGTATCATCATTTTTATTATTGGCCCAACTATGAGTAATGATTAATCCTTCCTACATATACTTTGTCCCTCATTAGAATATGAGCTTCTTGAGAGCAGATTGTCATTTTTATTCGTATCCCTAGTTGCTAAACACAGTTCTTTGTACGTAAGAAACAATAAATGCATGATTCAATCATTCAGTGAGTCTCCAATTATTTCTTTCTGCAAGAACGTTTTTCAGCCATATTCATATAATTCATGAGTTTGCATTGATAGATTCACTCAGAGTTTTGTAGTTATCTTGAATGGCTTTTTGTAGAGGGGAGCAGGGATCTACTTTCTGGCTTGTATTAGGAATATATAGAAAGTTAGGGGGTTATTTTGTAACTTGTTACTTTTTAAGTTATTGAATTCTTTTTAATTGAATTCTGTTTAAAAACATTGAATCTCAAATATTTTCTAAGTAAAACATACTTTTGGCAAATATAGATAACTTTTCTTCATGTACTTATTTCTTATATTTATTTTTTTATTTCTATAACTAACCTTTCTAATATTTAAAATTTATATCTAAAATAATAGTGTTGGCAGTGTACATCATTGCTTTACCTCTGATTTTATTGGAAAGGCTTCTATACAGAAGCTATAAGAATAATATACATTGATATATACTATAAGCATACTTATAAGTAATGCAGCATATACATATATATCATGTTATAATAGGCATATTTATTATATTAAAGGAAGTCCTGATTATTCCTAATATCATTTGTCAATATAAGTGAAGTTTTGATAGTCATAAGATCTATTATTATTAATATGAAATTTTTGTAGTTTTCCTAATGTTGAACCATCTGTGTATTCCTGGTATAAATACAACTTGGTTATAGTGATAAGTTTTGAATATATTATTCTAATCTCTCATTGTTAGTATTTATTATTTTTATATTAATATGTATTAGTGATACTAATCTGTGATTTTTATTCTCTGCTTTGTCTCTTCTTTGTTCTTGAATATCAAGAACACATTTTTCTTATAGTGTATAGTAAGTTGTCTTTTATTTTAGTTTTTTACAAATACTTTATGTAAGATAAGAGTTAATTGAGCTGCGTTTGATTAATTTTCTGTAATCATTGGACAATTTTCTTTGTGAATTCATTTATGAATTCATAAGTTCATGAATTCAATTTGGGAGTTAGTTTTCAATTTCTGTTTCTGAGATTTGAGTTATTTATATTTTACTCTTTAATTTTGGTATATCATTTCACATTAAATTTTCAGGCTTTTTGCAGATTATTTAAGTATATTTTTTCTAATAATTTTTATTTTTTATTGTGTCTTCCCTTTAATTTTTTATTTTGGAAAATTAATAAGTTTAGATTAAATTAATGTCTTATTAGTATAACTTTGTTTTCAATTATCCTTATAATCATTTTCATATTCAATTTTATTTCTTTAACTTTCAGAATTCTGTTTTTATGATTGTTTTGTCATGTCTGACCCCACTGACCATAGCACACCAGGCCCTTCTATCCTCAATACCTCCCAGAGTCTTTGCCAGATTCATTTTCAGTACATCTATGACACTGTCTATCCTCTGCCATCCCCTTTGCCTTTTGTTCTCAATCTTTGCCAATGTCAGGATCTTTTTGAATTAATCCTGTCTTCTCATTATATAAACAGAGTAGTTATGTTTCAGCTTCAGTTTTTGTCTTTCCAATGAGCAATCTGAACTGATTTAAGTATTGATTGATTTGGCCTTCTTGCTGTCCAAGGAACTCTCAAAAGTATTCACAAGCATTGATTATGCAGCTCTTAGCTTTCCTTATAATTTCAACTCTCACAGCCATGATAGCTTTGACTGTATGGACCTTTGTCAGAAAGGTGATGTCTCTGCTTTTTAGACAACAAATAGCTGTCCATATTTGCCATAGCATTTTTTCTGAGAAGCAAGTATCTTTTGATTTCATGACTGTGGTCACTGTCTATAGTGGTCTTTGAGCCCAAGAATGTAAAAATCTGGCACTGCTTTCATTTCTTCTCCCTTTTTTTGCCAAGAAGTAATAGGAACAGTTGCCATGATCTTAGTTGGTTTTTTTTCAATGGTGAGCTTCAAGGTAGCTTTTACACTTTCTTCTTTCTCCCTCATTAAGAGGCTTCTAAATTCTTCACATTCTGCCAGTGGAGTGGCCACATCTGCATATATGAGATTTTTGTTATTTCTCCTGGCAATCTTAGTTTTGGCTTTTTATTTGTCCAACCTTTCATTTCCCATGATGTACTCTGTTAAATAAGATGACAGTATACAGCCTTGTCTTATCCCTTTCCCAATCTTAAACAAATCAGTTGTTCCATGTTTGGTTCTAACTGGTATTTCTTGACCTGCATACAGGTTCCTCAGGAGACAAGTAAGAGAGTTGAGTACTCATATTTCTTTGAGGGCTTCCACATTTTGTTGTGATCAGTACAGCTAAAAGCTTTAGTGTAGTTGATAAAGCAGAAGTAGATGTTTTTCTGCAACTCCCTACTCTCTAGTCAGGGTCTCTAGTTCCTCTGCCTCTTTGAAAAACCAACCTGCTCTTCTGTAATTCTCAGTTCACATATTGCTGAAGTTTAGCTTGCAGAATCTTAAGCATAACCTTGCTGGCGTGTAAAATGTGTACAATTGCTCAGTAATTTGAACAATATTTGGCTTGCCATTCTTTAATATTTGGGTGCAAACTGATCTTTTCCAATCCTCTGTCATCTGTTGAAGTTTCCAAATTTGCTGGCATGTTCAGTAAAGCACTTCAACAGCATCATCTTTTAGGATTTTAAATAGCTCAGCTGGAATTCTGTCACTTCCATTAGCCTTATTGTTAGCAATAGTTCCAATGGCCCACTTGATTTCAGACTCCAAGATGTACTGCACTCAGTACTGGGGTTATTAATGTATTATTTTGTAGTCCATTGTATTCATGATCTCTTCATTCAAGTGATACAGCTTGCTCAGCATTCTGATCTCCTGCAAGTCTTGTTCACATTCTCCCTATATGAATTATCCTTCCAATAGGAAGGAAGAAATCAAACATTTATTAAGTGCATGCTATTTGCCAGACACTGTGCTAATAGCAGGTTATCCTGGGTCATTCCCTTTTTCATTGTGTTGTAATTGACAGGATACCAGTGGAGTACATAGTATTTCCATCAGTTTTTTTGTCACTCACTCTCACTCACTATGTGACCAGACTTTTTTTTTTTGGAAGGGGAGGTGCCATATTTGTCTTATATCATTAATATTCATTCGTTTTAACCTGCTTCATTCGGGGTTTGAGATCAAATGTTAAGAGCTTTTATCTGTGAATATAATTCGTTAACCCACTTAGTATAACAAAGCTTAGTTGCATGCGATATGCCTGTATTCTCTATTCTTTTTAGTGAAGAAAAATATAAACCTAATCTTTTTAAAAAAGTATTTAAGCAGAATTTATTTTCTTGTTTATCACTTAATTTTCTATAGTGAATCTGATTACTATATATTAGAAAAAGTCAATATATCTTCAAAAATCAATAGGAAAAATGAAATTTTGGACAATTTGGAATAGCACAGCCTTATCAAACAACATATTCATAAGATTACTTTGCCAATGAAATTAAATGTAGATGTTCAAGTAATGTCTTTAAATCACCATCCTTAAAAGCTGATATTTTAACCTTCGTTTTGAATGACTGTTACTTTTCCATCTTGTTTTAATATACTTAAATATAAACACATGTGGGAAATGCTCTTTTGGCTTTTATCAAACTGACATTTAAGTGCATTTTTTCAACCTCACTAACATTTGTGGTAAAAGATTTCAAAGCTATGAATCTTGCAATTTGCCTATGCATTTTCTTCTTTCCTATATTAACATTTGGTGTTCATAAGTATAACCTGTTTGGAATTAGATTCTTTTTTCATATGCTGTTTGCTGGGATGAGGTGGTCAAGGAAAAACTTCATGTGGAAGAGTCATTATTTCCCCAGGTTGAGTGGAAAGATTCAAATCAAGTATATTGAACAATACTCTCTGCTATCTTTCTGAAATACTTAGAATTGTTTGTACTATTAGTTCTGTATTGTGGCAGTTTTTAGCACAATGCTAATCCTGTTGGTCCTTTTCTTTGAGCTTTATGTACTCAGAGCTTTCATTTTTCCTGAAAGCCTTGAGGGAAGGAGTGATTTTTAGTTGCTTTTGAAGTGAAGAATGAATATATCTCTAGCAAAGGATAAGAATGATTGGACATCTTGCATAAGGTTTATCTCTTGTAATTCTTCTCATGTTCCTCAAACTATATCTTTGAACACCTTCCTCACCTCCTTATTCTCCCCATCAAGGAAGCATCAGTTATGTTAAGCTATAAGCTGATTTCAGATAGTGAGAAAAAATTGTAAGGTAGTAATGTGAAGTCACCGAATTGTTTATTATCCTAAGCAGAAATTATATCCTCAGAAATAATCTACTAGAATACTAATGCTTTATTACTGAACTAAATTTCTTCTGTGTTGTAATTTCATCTCTCATTTTGACCAACCCTAACCCTTTTAAAATACTTGTATCATAGAAGTAAATTGACTTCAAATGTCTCAACAAAAAATTCATTTGTTAGTAACTAAACTAATTTTGTAGCTCTTTAAGATTTACAAAATCTTACAACATATCAGTGATGTAGATAAACATTTTGCTTATTTCCAATTTGTAGATGTTGAAACTGATACTCTTACATGTTAAATTCTTTATCCATCATCACATAATTAGTAAACATCTGAAGAATGATTTGAACCTATATTACTTGTTTAAACTGTCATCCAAAGTTTATGTTTTTCTTAAAATATTCTTTATTGTTTTGTATATTGTGTTCAATATACAACATTTTTCCTTATCAGTTAGGTTCTCTGGCCTTTACTTTGCCTTTACATATTTGTATCTTAATCATGAGAGAAAGAGAAAGAGAAAGAATGAGTATGGAATACTATTTGTTAAGTGCTTCCTATGAGCCAAGAATTAAGAGGGATGTAGAAAGGCTTCCTATGGAAGGTAGAATTTCAATTGTAACTTTACGGAAGCAGGGACACAACGATAAAGAGGAACATTTCATACATGAAATTTAGCCAATAGAGAAAGTTCCTGGAGTCAGGAGATAGGAGCATATTGTTTGAGGCAAGGAAGCTAGTACCTGACAGGAAGAGAGATTTACTTGCTCACTTGATCTAAAGAGGAGAATATTTTCACTTTTTAAGTAGCATCTGACAGAGGAGAGGAATTTTCTTAGGAATGACCAGCTTTGGAAGTACCTAAGAATAACCCAGTTAAGATGATTTGGTGACAAATCCCTGTAGACAAAGAAGGAGATTAAATGATACAAATGTGTGTGTGTGTGTGTGTGTTTGTCCTTCGTTGCTGAAGGAGACCATGCCATCAGAAAAAGGATAACATGACTTGCACTTGACTTTGTTCTGAGTGAGGGAGGTCACCAGCCTCACTTCTCCTCCAGAGCCATCTGAATCCAGCGACCAGATATTCATCAGGATGACTGGAGATGACCCAGGATGAGGCAGTTGGGGTTAAGTGACTTGTTCAAGGTCACACAGCTAGTGAATGTCAAGTGTTTGAGATGATATTTGAACTCAGGTCCTCCGGACTCCTGTACTGGTGCTCTATCCACTGCATCATCTAGCTGCCCCAAATGATACAAATATGAAAAGGATGAATAAAAAAGATTTGGCTCAATTACTCCAAAACAGTAAAATAAGTTATGGAACTTGTTGTACATTATTAACCTTTACATGCTCTTTTGTTTTGTATATAGTGTCTGGGACCTTGAGCCTTTAGTATTACATTGATCACCCATCATGCCCCTGTCCTCAGTGCCTCCCCGCATCTCTGCTTAGAAGAGGTGTAAGTTATAGGCGTATTGAGTAAGTGAAATGAGTGAAAGCATTTGCTTTGTATCAGGTACTGTGCTAGGTACTAGATGTTCAAATACAAGCAAGAAGAGCCTGAAAAGACACGCCAGTATCCTAGTGTAGTGGATGAGTGACTTTGAAATCACAAAGACCAGGTTTCAAATACTATGTGTGGTGCGTATTCGTTGTGATCTGCAAAAGTTCCTTGAACTCTCAGTTGTCTCAGGCATTGCTCTAAGACACTGAGTTGCATAGAAGATTTTAAGCAGCCTTGTGAGAGGTTGTTTGTCATTAAGAGTCCTTTACAGCAATGAAATCATGTGGTGTACAGTAAAACCCAGTACAGTATCTCATTAGAAAAGCCCCCCTCAAAACCTGCCCTCCAAGAGTCAGAAATAAAATTTCTCTTTGGTTCTATTAATATTGGCTGTAAACATAATGTGATATAGTTGCTCAAGATGAAGTTTGACAAGCTTATCAAGAAATTGAATCAATTTAATTTTCAAGGCAGAAGTAAATGACAATCTGGTTAGTTACTTGAATTGTCTTTTAGATATATAAACAAGAAAATGAAAATAGCACTTGTCTTCAGAATTGCTTAATAAATTTCCCTAAGGGTATCACCATTTATATACATTTTCCTTTCATTAATTTTATGCCAACTGAGTAATGCCAGCAATTTATATAGAGTTCATAAAGATTGGTTTTGAAAGCTTAGAAGCAAACTGACTTTTATCACAGTGTACAGTAAGTATCCTATGTGCATTTTCTCTTTTTTAACACCTGCAAATCATTTAGGCATTAGGTTTACTGATTTCCAGCACATGGGCTGAGAATTACTTCTTTAGTAAGTGTGATAATGCACAGTCTTGGATAGTACATGAGCCTGAGGTTGTTTTTGTAGTCCATTATCATTATCCTTCCCTCCCTACAAATTCAGTTATATTTTTTTATCCTTTCTTTATGAGAAGTTCTTACTTACTTTCATGTACTGTGACCAGAAGATCATGTTCAGCTTTCCAAACCGGGCATACATGGATCCCACGTGGTGTTTGGTGTCAGTTTTTTATTCTTGATTTTCCGTTACTAACTTCTTCAAACTCATTGAAGGAGCATTAACCTTTCTTTTCTCGCTGTGACTTTTTAACCTGAAGAGTGATTGGAAGTATTATAAGCTGTACAGTGTGTTTGAATGGCAAACAATAAATCTATCAACATTCCTCTTCAGTTTGGCATATTGCCCTGTTCATCAGTGTTCATCTTAATAACCTTAATTAGCCCATATAATGGTTAATATAATTAAGGTTCTTTTAAAAATGTATCTTATGTTAAGAGTTACTCTTTGGCATTAATTTCAATTAGCAGTTAAGCCCTTGACAACAAGTACTCAGTTCTTTTATTTTAAGGGAATTTGTTACATGTCCTTTATCTCACAGTTGAAAATATATTTGTTAATAGAGCTATACTAAACAGAATTATTTTAATTAAATTGGTGTAGTGAGATGTTTCTCTTGTCTTGAAAAGAAATTTACCACATGTAATGCTTAGGAAGATTTGAGGAAAACATTAAAGTCCAGTATTTTATTATTTTAGAAAAGCACTCTTCCATCTAGTGATATGGAATAATAATGAATATTGAATACTTATTGCACAGCCCAGATTTGCTTTAACCTCAGGTAAGTGTTAATTTAAGTGATCTGTATGGAAACATTGATTCTCCATTGTCACACTATGTATAAAGAGCAGCTGCTTCCTCATTTGGAGGGGAAAGGTATGTGGGATTAGGTGGAAAATTTGACCTGAGATGAATCCAACAACTGGATCAGTGGCTCGTGATGGATAGCTTCATATATCAGTAGATATACTCATGCAAAGAAATCCAGGCACTGCAGTGGGAAGCATAAGTTGATGGACGTAAGTTGATGGAGAAACAAACAAAATCATGTTATTGTAGTATTCTATAGAGTGCTTCTACTGAAAAGCAGTCAGTGAGGTGTTTTGGTAAAGATCACAAGTCTTACTCAGAGGCATAAATGATACATATGAGATCAGGGTGAATGTACAGGGAATTCACCAATTAACTTTTTAAAAAGAGATTACAGAAGATGAAGGCAGGGCTAGTTTACAGAGAATGAATATGAGAATGGCATGGTCATCTAAAAAGTGATGAGAATGATAGTCTCAAAAACAGGTGTTTGTTTGTTTGTTTTTTAAAAGCCCTACTGGGACAAAAGGATCTGAGAAAGGACAGGTTCTTTGCTTGGGGTGGATTGAATAAGGATAATTGACAACAAAGAAGAAGTATATCTGCTTGATTCCACTTTTGATTCTGTTTCTCTGCGAGTGAGAATGGCCTTTACACCCAAGATGACTGATATCCAAGACAGGAGGAGATAATAAGAGATTACTGGGCTACAGCTGATTTATTCAAATCACCTTCCAAGAAGAATTTTGTCTTCTAATATTGAAAGATTTGGAAGATACAATTACTGTCAGCTATAAATGATATCTGAAAAAACATGGAAAATGGGAGAGGTCTCAGTTTTCAAAAGGAGGAGAATATACACTGTAGACTCTATGCTTGCCTTTAGTTCCTGGGGATGTTTTAGTCAGTTA
The DNA here is from genome assembly GCA_023548195.1 of Bettongia penicillata ogilbyi. Classification (NCBI taxonomy): domain Eukaryota; kingdom Metazoa; phylum Chordata; class Mammalia; order Diprotodontia; family Potoroidae; genus Bettongia; species Bettongia penicillata. Next base: position 10,722,537 of record JAJHZJ010000027.1, read on the forward strand.
AAAATGAAGCCACACAGTTGTTGTCATTTAGTTGTTTCAGTCGTGTCTCACTCTTTGCGACCCCATTTGATGTTTTTTTGGCAAAGATACGGGAGTGGTTTACCATTTCCTTCCCCAGCTCATTGTATAGATAAGGCAATGGAAGCAAATAGGGTTAAATGATTTGTCCAGGGCCTTACAGTTAGTAAGTGCCAGAGACTGGATTTGAACTCAGGTCTTACTTTTGGCCAGGCTCTCTATCCACTGTACCACTTAACTGTCCTGGAGTTAGAAAAATTTGAGTTCAAACCCCTTTCCCCCCCAGCCTTAGATACTTACTGGTTGTGTGACTCTTGCAAAGTCTTGCACCTGCCTCAGTTCTCATTTGTCAAATGGACATAACAACAGTGCTTTCCTAGGGCTCTTGTGAGGATCAGTTGAGATATTGTTTGCAAAGCACTATGCAAACCTTAAACCGTTATGGAAATACTAGGTATCATTGATATTATTATTATTTTAAGACAGATCATTAAAGAGATGTATGGCACATATTTATATAGGAAAGTGATGATTATAAAGAGCCGGGACAACCTTGTAAAGTTAACAGGTCGTACTGTACTAAACTCACCTCTTTTGATAGTGTTATAGTTTATAAGGGAAATGTTGTGAATGTAATTCCCTCCATTTTGGCAAAGTTTTTAATAAAGTTTATTATTGTTCTTGCGGAAAAGATAAACAGATAGGGAATACATGATAGCACATTCAGCTGGATTGTTCAGAAGGCCAAATTCAAAAGTAGCTGTTAATGGTTCATTGTCTACCTGGTGGAGTGAGTTGGAATATTTGCTTATCCATATACTGTCTCCCATTTTTATCTGTGACTTGGTTAAAGCTGCAAATTGAGTACTCATACAGTTTGTAGATGATACCAAGCTGGAAGGATGGCAAACGCACTGGAAGACCTGGGATCCAGAAAACTTTAACAGCTACAGTGTCAAACCGAATCTCTTAGGACAAAAATTCAATAATGACATGGTAAATTCAGTAGGTCCTGGAGGATCAAAAAATCAACTTAATAAATATAACATGAGAGGAGATATGGTTAGAAGGCAGTTCTGAAAAAATCTGGAGGTTTTTCATAAACTGGAAGTAGCAGCCAAAAACGTAAGGTTGTCTGCTTTAAGAGTGAGCATAGCTTCCAGAAGTAGAGAAGGAGGAATCTCATGGAACTTTGCCTTCATCAGACCTTATCTGTGTTATTATGTTCAGTATTTTTAATTTAAACTTTAGTAACTTTAATTTGAGGAGGACATTGAAAAGTTTGAGAATGTCCACAGGAGGTGAATCAGGAGATGGTAAAGGGCCTTCCCTGGCATATGAAGATAGATTGAAAGAATTAAGGAAGTTTAGCCTGTATAAAACTCTTGTGAAGAGGGAGACCTAATGACTGTCTTCAAGTATTTAAAGGCCTGTTATATAAAGGAAAAATTAGATTTGTTCTGTTTGGCCCTGGAATGCTCAGTAAGACAGGAGCACCGGGTGAAAGTTGTAATCACACAAACTTTGGTTTGGTGTCAGGAAAAAGAATATTAAAAGTTAGACCTCCTCAGAATTGGGGTGTGGCAGCTTGAAAGTACTTAGTCATTTCTCTTGGAGGTCTTCAAATCAAATGAATGTTATAAAAAGCATGTATTGAACTAAATGGCCACTTGTGGTTCCTTCCAACTCTCAGAGTCTGTGACTTCCCTCCATATTCTATCAGCCTTGTGGACTTATCTACAAGATCATTTCGAATGTTTTTAAGAAATATTTTTCTTGGACTTAACAGCAGTAGTCATCTGGTAACTGCTTTCTTCAGTAAAGGTAAATATAAACGATTACTCAGTGTTTTTATAGATGCTTCATTATATGAGATAATTCAGTACTTAACACAGGCATTCCTTTTTTATGGGGAAAAAATGCAAAGCTAAGATTTCAAATACCAAGATTCTTAAATGCCAACCCTGACACATGTTTGTTTGTGTGAATGTTGACAGGTCATTTGTCACTGGTCTCTAGTTTTAACATAATCAAGGTGAAGGGCTTGAACCAAGTGTTTTCCAAGGTTTTTTCCTACTTGAAAGTTATACCATTTCTACCACATGAATGTTTTTTATTGTTATTAAACATCCCATGTAATTTATTAAGGTCTTATAATTTCTTCTTTATAATTTCTTTTTATTTGTGGCATTTCTTTCACTGTTCAGAAAAGAATTAATTTTTTTCTTTGAGTATAATTATACAATAAATTTAGACTAAGTGAGCTCAGAGCATTTCTACTAATTGATAACCTGTCTAGTTAAAGGTATTATTTTTAGCTTTCTTGTTGCTCATATTTATATCCACTGCAGACATACCACCTTAGGATCATGTGCTCTGAGAGCAGTGTCTGGATGGATTAAAAATGTAAGCGAATAATTTTTGAGAATTTCCTCTAAATTATTCTCAATCTCTCTCTCTCTCTCTCTCTCTCTCTCTCTCTCTCTCTCTCTCTCTCTCTCTCTCTCTCTCTCTCTCTCTCTCTCTCTCTTTTTCTCTCTCTCTCTCTGTCTCAGAAGCAGCTGTCACGAAATTTATTTTTACTAATATTTTCCCTTCTTATTAAGCTAAACTACTTGCCATCAATTGAGGTAAATTGTCTCACATCAACAAGGTAGATAATTAGTAGTGTGGATATCTGGGAAAAGCAGGTGGAGTCATTTTGTTCTTTTTTTTCTTAATTGCCTTCCCAGGGATAGTGTACTATGGCAAGTATTTATATATTTGCTAAAATGCATTACAGAAATAAACATTCTCCTCTCTGTTCTTTCCTTTTCCAAGATAGTTAAAATCAGAATATGAATATATTTAACTGAATGGATTATGTGATGGAGGTGCTAGTGGCTACAAAGAAAGTTGTAGAAATGGACAGATTAAAGAGATACCTCATTAGGGGTGACAGCCGGGCACATTTGAAATGCTTAGGGACAAGTATGTGTATATGTCTTTCTATTATGGCTATAACCAAGCTGTCTGCACTCATTTCCCCCACCATCTCTACTCTCACATACTTTTCAGCCACTTTCAGTTTGGCTTGCATCCTCATTACTCAGCTCAATGTGCTGTCCTTATCATCCCCTCATTGCCATATCCTGAGGGCTTTTCTGAGATCTCATCCTTTTTGTGTGCTCTGTAGGACTGGACATTGGTGACCAGCCCCACCCCTCTTCTCTTGAATTCTCTCTCCTCTGTGAGTTTTTATGCCTTTACTTTTTCTTGAGTTTGTGACTACTACTTCTCTGTCTCCTTTGTGATACCATCAGTGTCCATATCCCAGCCTCTAACTTTCTCCTGTCTCTGTGACTCTCCTTTGTCCTCCTCTCTTTTTCTCCTCCTTGCTTTATCCTCTCCTTTTTCCTTCCATTCTCCAAAACAGAACTCATCTACGGCTCCTTAGCCCACCTCTTTTATTAGCTTTGTTTTTATTGTTGCCATCATCCTTCACAGTAGTTTAGAAAGAGTGATCCTTAGTCTCATCGGATTTGGCTTAAGGAGGGAATAACATGCACACTCAATGGCGTATGAAAATCTGTCTTACCCTATGGGAAGGTCAGGGGAAAGGGGATAACTGGTGGGGTGAGGAGGGACTGATAGAAGGAAGTGCAAATGGGAGGAGGGGGTAATTAGAAGTAAACACTTTTGGAGAGGGACAGGGTCAAAAGAGAGAATAGAATAAATGAGCAGGATAGGATAGAGGGAAACAAAGTTAGTCTTTCACAACATGCTTCTTATAGAAGTGTTTTGTATGATTTTACATGGATAAGGTATATCAAATTGCTTGTCTTCTCAATGAGGATGGATGGTGAGTGAGGAAGGGAGAGAAATTAAAACTCAAAGTTTTAAAAACAAAAGTTAAAAATTTTTACATATAACTGGGAAATAAGATATAGGCAATGGGGAATAGAAATCTACCTTGCCCTATAGAGGGTAGGTGAATAAGAGAAGCGAGGGGTGTGATAGAAGGGAGGATAGATAGGTGAAAAGAGTAATCGGAATGCTTGCTGTCTTGGAGTGGGCAGAGGGGGGATATGGAGAGACAGTTTGGAACTCAAAATCTTGTGAAAGTGAATGTTGAAAACTAAAATTAATTAATCATTATTAAAAAAAGTCATACAATTCTGTATACCCTTTAATCCATCAATACCACTATTAAGAATAAAGAAAAAGAACCTATGTGTTCTAAAATATTTGGAACAGCTTTCTTTGTAGTAGGAAAAAATTGGAAATTGAGAGTATGCCCATCAATTGTATAATGGCTCAACAAGTTGTGGTGTATGATTGTGATGGAATACTACTGTACTGTCAGGAATGATTAACTCATTGATTTTTAGGAAGAAAAAATCTTGGAAAAACTTGCTTGAAATAATGAAGAGTGAAATGAACAGATCCAGGAGAACTTGCATATAGTAATAGCAATATTCAGTTGAGGTTAGGAGTGGCAATAGGTGATTGACTATAAAAAAGGAATCTTTTAAAAATTAATTTAATTTTTTCTCACATTCATGTAAACAAGTTTTTAGCATTTTTTTATTACTTGTGTACAGACAAGCAAAGCATATTTCCATGTTAATCATGAACACAGAACAAAAAATGTTTTATGAAAGTATGATTCAATCAATTCTTAATCTGGAGATGGGTAGCATTTTTCATCATAAATCCTTCAGAATTGTGTTACTGAGATTCCTGAGAGTAGCTCTATCATTCACACTGATTTTTGTACAGTATTGCTATCAACCATATACAATATTCTTCTGCATCTGCTCACTTTACTTTTCATGAGTTCATCTTAGTCTTTCCAATTTTTTCTGAGACCATCCTGCTTGTTATTTTTTGTAACACAATAGTATTCCATCATAGCCATATACCGTAACTTGATTAAACATTCTGCAATTGATGGCATCCTCTCCATTTCTCATTTTTTGCCACTACTAAAAGAGTTGATACAAGTATTTTTGTATATATAGATCTTTTCCCTTTTTTAAAATTTCTTTGGGATATGGACTTCATAGTGGTATTGCTGAGTCAGAGGGCACACAGAATTTATAGCCCTTAGAGCATAGTTCCAAAATGCTCTCCAGAATGTTTGAGTCAATTTACAACTATACCACTTGTGCATGTATCCCCTCCAACAATTGTCATTGTCCTTTTATGTCTTATTAGCCAATCTAGTAGGTGTGGGGTGGTATCTCAAAGTTGTTTTCATTTGCATTTCTGTAATCAATAGTGATTTAGAGCATTTTTTCATATGATTATAGTTTTGACTACTTCATCTGAAAACTTTTGACCTTTTTTCTTTTGGAGAATGGCTTTTATTTTTATAAGTCTGACTCAGTTCTCCATATATTTGAGAAATAAGGCCTTTATCAAAGATACTCTCTTAAAAATTTTTTTTCACAATTCTGATTACTATGTATTTCCCTCCTCCATCCTATTTTTCTCCCTGTTTGTACAACTCTCCTTTCACTTTACCCATCTCAAAAGTTTTTTTGCTTCTGACTACTGCCTCCTTTATCTGCCCTCCCTGCAGCTGCCCTTCTCCTTCTTATTCCCTTCTCTTCTTACTTTTCTTTAGGATAAGATAGATTTCTGTACCCAAGTGAGTATATGTTATTCACTCTTTGAGTCAGTTCTGATGACAATACGGTTTAAATACACTAACGCTCCAACTCCCAATCTTTCCCTCCATTATAAAAGCTCTTCCATGCCTCTTTTATGGGAGATAATTTACACTACCTTTCCTCTCCCTTTTTCCTTCTCCCAGTGCATTCCTCTTTCTCATCCGTTAATTTTTTTTTAGATATCTTATATTAAACTCACACCTGTGCCCTCTGTCTATGTATACTCCTTCTAACTGCCCTAATAATGAGAAAGTTCTTCAGGGTTGCAAGTATCATCTTCCCATGTAGGAATATCAGCAGTTTAACCTTATTGTATTCCTTATGATTTCTTTGTCCTGTTTCCTTTTTCTACTTGTCTTGGTTCTTGGATTTGAAAGTCAGATTTTCTATTCAGCTCTGGTCTTTTAATCAGGAATGCTTCCAAGTCTTCTCTTGCATTGAATGTCTATTTTTCTCCCTGAAGGACTATGCCCACTTTTGCTGGGAAAGTGATACTTGACTGCAATCCTAACTCCCTTGCCCTTTGACATCATATTCCAAATCCTCCAGCCCTTCAGTTTAAAAGCCTGTGGCTGCACAAAACCTTTTTGGCTGCGTTTATTATTTTCTCCTTCATCTATGAGGTACCATTTGGCTGTAGGATTTCTGGCAGTTTTCATTTTGGGATCTCTTTCAGAGGGTTACCGGTGGATTCCTTCAATTTCTCTTTTACCTTCTGGTTCTAGAATATCAGAACAGTTTTTCTTGATAACTTCTTCAAAGATGTTGTGTAGGCTTTTTTTTTTTTTTTAATCATGGCTTTTTGGTAGTCCAGTAATTCTTAAATTCTCTCTACTGGATGTATTTTCCAGGTCACTTGTTTTTCCATTGAGATATTTCTTATTTTCTTCCATTTTTTCATTCTTTTGATTTCATTTGTTTCTTGGCATCACATGGATTCATTAACTTCCATTTGCCTAATTCTTACTTTTAAGGAAAAATTTTCTTCAGTGTGCTTTTGTGCCTCCTTTTCCTTTTGGCCAGTTCTATTTTTTAAGAACTTCTTTTCTTCAATTTTAAAAATCTGTTTCTATTCATCCAGTTCTTTTTTAAGGCATTTTTCTCTTCATTGGATTTTTGTGCCTCTTTTACTATTTTGCCTATTCTGTTTTTTAAGGTATGATATTCTTTAGTATTTTTGATGCTTCCTTTGCCAGACCATAGACTGTTTATCTTGATTTTCTTGCATCACTGTCATTTCTCTTTTATGTTTTAGATTTGGATTGCTTTTCAGAATGGCCAACCAATTTACAGCTAACCAAATAGTATTCTCTTAGTGCCCTATTTTATTTGCTTTTTGCATTAAGTAGTATTTTTTCCCCCAGTTACAGGAAATTTTAAAGCAATCATATTTACCGGATTTCAAGTTCCAGATTTTTCTCCCTCCCCTCTTCTGAAAATGGTAGATAGTCCAATATAGTTTATACATATGCTGTCATGTAAAACATATTTCCCTATTCATCACAGTTGTGTAAGAAGAAACAGATCAAAAGGAAAAAAACTAGGAAACAATAAAGTAAATGAAAAAATAAACTTTGATCTGCATTCAGACTCCATCAGTTCTCTATCTGGATATGGCTAGCATTTTCTTTCATGTATCCTTTGTACTTGTCTTTAATTGTTGTGTCACTGAGTTCAGTCTTTCATAGCTGATTAGCACACATGTTGGGGATACTATGTACAGTGCTTTTGTGGTTCTGATCATTGCAGTTTGCATCCCTTTGTACACGTCTTTCCAGGTTTGTCTGAACCTCAATTCTTATTGCACAATAGTATTGTTACAGTCATATGCCTTAGCTTGTTCACCCATTCTCTATTTAATGGGCATCTCCTCAATTTCCAATATTTTGATACCACGAAAAAAGCTGCTATAAATATTTTTGCCCATGTAGGTCCTTTTTTCCCTTTTTTGTGATCTTTTTAGGGCCTAGTAGTGGTATTGCTGTATCAAAGGGCATGCACAGTTTAGTTGCCTTTTGGGTATAGTTCCAAATTGCTTTCCAGAATGGTTGGATCAGTTCACAACTCCACTAGTGCATTCGTGCCCCAGTTGTCCCACCCCCTTTCCTACATATATCATTTTCCTTGTGTGTCATATTAGCCAAACTGATTAGTACGAGGTGATATTTCAGAGTTGTTTTAATTTGCATTTCTCTAATCAAAAATGATGTAAAGTACTTCTTCATATGTCTATACCTTTGATTTCTTCTTCTGAAACCTGTTTATTATATCTTTTGACCATTTCCTTTTATCATTTGGGGAATGCCTTATATTTTGATAAATTTGACTCAATTATCTATATATTTGAGAAATGAGACCTTTATTGGAGATACTTGCTGTAAAGATTGTTACCCAGCTTTCTTCTTTCCTCCTAATTTTGGTTGCAGGTGTTTTGTTTGAACAAAAGATTTCCAATTTATTATGATCAAAATTGTCTGTTCCAGAGCTTCTTAAACCCTTTCCTACTCGCAATTCCTTCAGCATTTATTAAACTGTGGATTGGGAGTTGCAACCCACAGTTTAAGAAGCCCTGATCTATTCTACATTTTGTAATGCTCTCTGTGTCTCTTTGGGTCATGAATTCTTTCCCTCCCTGTAGACCTGACAGGTAGATTTATTTCTTGCTTTTCTATTTTGATTGCTTCATTGTCTATGGTACCTTTTAGCAAGATATAGTTTCCTTCCTTATCTCTTTTAATTAGATCTGTTTTTTTTTACTTTGTCTAAGATCAGTATTGCTACCCCTTCTTCAACTGAAGCGTAATAGATTTTGCTCCAGCCCTTGACTTTACTCTGCATGTGCCTCTCTGTTTCAAGTGTGTTTCTTGTAAGCAACATATTCTAGGATTCTGGTTTTTTATCTACTCTGATACCTGCTTCTGTTTTATGGAAGAGTTCATCCCATTCACAATTACAGTTATGATTATTACCTGTATATTTCCTTACATCTTATTCTTTCTCCTGTTTGTCCTCTTTCCTCTCATTCCCACCTTACCAGTATTTTGATTGTCTACCGCCCCCCATCTTCCCTCCCTTCTGTTAATCACCCCACCTTGCCCCCCACTTTATCTCCTTCCCTCCTACTTCCCTGCTGGGAATGACCATATCTAACTGATTGTGAATATTATTCCCTCTTTAGGCCAGTATTGATGAGAGTAAAGTTCAAGCTATGCATATCACCTGACCCTTACATCTTCCTCTCCACTGTAAAAGGTCTTTCTCAAATCTCTTCACATGAGATAATTTACCCCATTCTATCTCTCCCTTACTTCTGCACCTATTGTACTCCTCTTTCTCATCCCTTATTTTTTAATATAATTTCCTTAAATTCACCTTGTACCTATACCCTATATATATCTTCTCTCTGTACTATTAATGATACAGTTATCAAGATTTACAGTTATCATCTTCCCATGTAGCGATGTAAACAGTTTAACTCTCTTGAATCCCTTATGTTTTCTTTTCCATTTTTACCTGTTTATGATTCTCTTGGGTCTTGATATTACAGGTCAAATTTTTGGTCTGGTTCTGTTCCCTTTATGAAGTCTTGAAATTCTTGTATTTCATTGAATTTTTTTCTTTAATATATTATACTTAATTTTGCTGGTTAAGTTATTCTTGGTTGTAGTCCTAGCTCCTTTGCTCTCCAGAATATCCTATTCCATGACCTCCAGTCCTTTAATGTTGTAGCTGCTGAGTCCTGGATGATTTTGATTGTGACTCCCTGATATTTGATATTTGTTTCTTTCTGGCCATTGTAGCAGTTTTTTCTTGACTTGATGGTTTTGAAATTTGGCTGTAATGTTCCTTTGGGTTTTTATTTTGGGATCTTCAGTGCCTATTTTGCCCTCTGGTTCCAGGACATCAGGGCAGCTTTACTTGATAATTTCCTGAAAGATGTTGCCCAGGTCTTCCTTCTGATTATGACTTTCAGGTAGTCCAGTGATTCTGATATTATCTCTCCTGGATCTATTTTCCAGTTCAGTTGTTTCTCCCATGAGATAGTTTACATTCTTTTTATTCTTTTGAATCTATTTAATTGATTCATGATGTCTCATGGAGTTGTTAGTTTTCACTTGCTCAGTTCTAACTTTTAAGACTGTATTTTTTTTTTTCTGTTTGGCCAGATTGTACTCTTTAAGGAGTTGTACTCTTTAGTAGATTTTTGTATCCCGCTTTTCATTTGGCCAATTCTTTTTAGCCATTTTCAAAGCTTTTGAGTTTTTTTTCATAATTTTCTTGCATAACTCATTTCTTTTCCCATTTTTACTTCTAACACTCTTAAATGATTTTTAAGCTCCTTTGTGAACTCTTCCATGAGTTCTTTCTGGGCTTGAGACAACTTCCCATTTTGGGGGGGGGGGGTTTGACATTGTTGTCCTCTTCTGAATTTTGTCTTGGTCTTCCCTGTCACCATAATAAGTTTCTATGGTCAGATTCCTTTTTTGCTGTTTTTGCTCATATTTTGTCTGTCTCTCTGTGTCTGTCTGTCTGTCTCTCTCTCTCTCTGTCTCTTCCTCTCTCCCTCCGCCCCTCCTTCCCTCTCTTTTTCCTTTTTCCTTTCTTTTCAATTTGTTCTCTGGTCCCAGGGTGGAAGGGGCTGTGTCTCAGGTTTCTTTTGCCAGTGGCTGCAGGCCCTGATTGTTTACCTCGTGCTATGTTAATGTTGCCCTGAGGCCCATGGGGGAGCCACATATCTGCTTCTGTGTTGAGGAGGTGGACTAAGGAGTAACTGGTGCTGCTGGAAGTTGTAGGAGTCTGGCAGCTTATTTGTTGCTGAACTGGAATCCAAGTACTGGTATCTGGCATGTTCTGAGGCCAGGTCGTGTTTTTTTGTGTTTCCCTGGGTTTACACTGGAGCATGTGGTGTTTCTCAGAGCTGATGTCTACTGGTTCCCCTCCCAATGTTTAGGCACATGGCAGGGGGTGGTGTGGTGGGGGTGGGTTGTGTTGGCTTTTGTTTGCTACAACTCAGTGGCCTCAGAATTTCCCACTGGTTTGCTGAGGCTTGCCTTGCTGAAATGCTTCCTCTCTAGGAATGCCTTCTGCATTACCCAAGTGAGGATAGATGTACCTTTTTTGCTGATCTTCCAAGTCTCCCAAGCTAAAAGACCACTCCACCCCATCTTTCCACTGGCTCTGCTGTTCTAGGATTTGTTCTGGGGCGCTATTTTATGTTTGTTTGGAGGTGAATAGGTGATTTATTACTTACTCTGCCATCTTGCCTCTAGTGTTCTATTTTAAAGTCATTATTATGTACTATCATGTGGTATATGTGATTAAATACTTAATAAATGTAAGCATGTCATATAGGAAGTTAAACTATAACTACACAAAATTCACTTTATTTCACCCATATTAATGGAAATAGTCCAGCTATTTGCTTTAAATTTTCCAGTTTATATTCTTTAAAGATTTTTTAAACTTTTTCTCCTTATTTTAATTTTTTAAGTTTTTGTGGATATATTTTGTTTTTATATTACCAAAATATTTCCCCAGATTCTTTTCTCTCCCCCCTTTTGGGAATCATGCTGTATAACAAAAGATATTTTTTAAAATACAAAATAAAAGAGGAAGAGAAAAAAACATCAGGAAGATTATCAGTACATTCAAAAAATTCTGAAAATAATGTATTTATGAAATATTTATTAAGTACTTACTTTGCTAAATAATATGCTAAGTGCTTTCTTTAAGAAATATTAATTCATTTGATCTTTACAACAACTCTGAATTGTAGGTGCTATCATTATACTTATTTTACATTTGAGGAAAAGGCAAACAGATGTTACCTGATTTGCTTGCTCGGGGTTATACAGTAAGCCATAGGTCTGATATGTACTCAACTTTCCCTGACTCAGGCAACGCTCTCTATCCATTGTACCATTTCATTGGCTCTAATATAGACATAAATATTGCTATCGGTATGGATAATTTTACATACCTGTGGACCCTCCCACTTTTTAGGATTGTCTTCCCATTTAGTTTCTTTTGGGAGATGCTTATCTTTGTAATTTTGTAACATTTACTTTTCATTGTTTTATGGTGTTTTCCTTTCCTTTTATATTGTTGTAGTCAGCATTCCTATATCACAATTTGTTTAGCTATTCTCCAGTTGGTGGATGTCTGTTTTGTTTCCACTTCCAAAAAGAGATATATTTTGCTGCATATAGGGACTTTCTTTTTGACAATGGTTGCCTTTACATATATACTTAATAGAAAAATCTGAGTCAGTGGATTTAGACTTTCTTGTCACATTAATTGAATAATCCTTAATTGGTTTCTGAAATACTAATCCTGATTCTCAGTTCTACCAGCAATGCTGAGCTACTGCACATATTTTCCCTCTGCCTTCCAATTTTGACTATTTCTGTCTTTTGTTCTCTTTGCCATTTTGTTGGCAAAGTAAAAAGATTGTCATTGTCAATTTAGTCTAGTATTATGTTGACTCATTTGATGTTATGGGAGGATCTCAATTAAATGCATCAGATCTAAACAGTTTTTCACTGGAAAAATCATTCAGGATAATTGAAAAGGACAAAATACTTCTTCCTCAGATTATTTAATGAAGCTTATTGAGTCAGTTCATCAGTACCTTGATTGGCATTTCATATAGATTGGGCCCTGAATTGAATAGAAAAAAATAAGGGAGTTTTCCATTTGGCAAATTGTGTAGTTTTATGAATATTATATTGCCTTCTGATAAATCCATTTTTTCAACACCATATAATTTCACTGAGATCTGTCACATGGCTTTGACTAATGAAATAGTGTGTTTTGAAGATTAAAAATTGTGACTAGTACAAAGGACCATGGTGAAATGCATGGTGAGCCTCAAATAAGGTGAAGCATATTACTGATACTGTGTTGTACACAAAATGAAATATAAAATATGCCCTTTGGTAAAATGACTGGAACATCAGATATGGTAAGAGTGAGGCAAACAGATGAACAGCTTTACTATTGCTCTGTTACCCACATAAAGATATAGAGAAAAACTTCTGACACATTTGGTGAATTCCTTTGGATTATGGAAGGAAGTGGATGAAAATCACCTGGAGGAGAGTATATGGATTGGTTGTAATTTGTTGGAGGGAGTACCTATGTTCACAAGTCCACATTTCCATTGAAGAAACAATTATTTTTTAATCTCCTTAGTATATGACTTTCATTAGTGTATCTCCTAAAATATGTTATTTTGTAATAGTTGAGAGATGAAAAATGCAAAGTAGTTCCAAGAGAAAAAAATTTTTAGTATGTTAATTTGCAAATTACTTTTAAAATGAGATGCTTAAGTAGTTCAGGATTTTAATACCAAGGAATAATATGTTAGCATGTAAAGGAGACAACAGTTGTAAAAGTATATTATATTTTCAGTCAAAAGTCCTGAATTTGAATCTCAACTTTGCTTTTTACTTGGTATGATTTTTCACACATGATTTTAATCTATTTCGTTTTGATTTAATTTCCTCATGTATAAAATAAAGGCAGGCAAATCATTGCCACAGTCTCAGGAATTTTATATTGTAACAATATTGCTTCAAGTACTATTTGACCAAGCTGCATGCTAGCTTTCAAGGGGTGTTCATCCTTCTTTAGTCCTGCAAAGCAGAATTGAAGATGGGGAAAATTTTGTTGTATATTCCATTTTGGTGATTTTTTTTTTTTTTTGAGAAACATTACAAATGATTTCAGTGGCAAGAGATGTATAGAAGTGAATAAGGGTTTTCAGAAGCTTCTACCTCAATATTATTCATTAAAAAAATGGATTGGAGCACATTTGACTATTTCAAAATGCTTTTTAAAACTGTGATATTGTCTTTTTGACCAAGGACAACAAACCATTTTCTGATTTTGAAAGATTATGATAAGGTGCCTGGGATATTAAGGGTTAAAGTAAGAGATGGTGATATAAGTGACACAAAATTAAAGAAATTTCGTTCACATATACTGTTCAAAAGTAATAGAAATTGAACTGACTTGTGAGTTAAAGAATGCTGTATGAATTTGATCCGAAACATTTGAACCTACCCAATTGATGTCAGTTTTTCATGTATGTATTATTTGTTAAATAATAACCATTAGAGAAATGTTTCTCAGTCTTTCCTAATAACACTACTACTATAGGTAACTACTTGAATGCCAGTGGAGAAAAATTTGAAAAGCTTAGACTAGGTTTTGTCCAGCCCCCAACATGATTGAGGCTTAGAATGGACTAACATAGAAAATAAAACAGAATTTAAACCATGTAATTCAGTTGTTTTTTATTGTGTCCAATTTAAACATATTAAATTCAGTTTAAAAAATAAAGGGCAATTAGAAAAATTACTTTGTCCTCAAGTTATGTTATGGATTTTATCAATGGCTTGTAAAAATATATAACTGTAGCAAGAAGTTGACTGTCTTCAAAACAAAATACACACATTTTCCTACTTATACATTCTAAATTAGGTAGCCAACAGAAGTTTTTTGGTGATTTAACAGATGGTTTTGATGATTTGGGAAACTGCCTTTGTGAAATAGTAGAAATTTGTCCCAGTATACCTGGGAAGTACTGCAGCAAGAGGAGGCACTTTTACATTTTTCCAGAAATGAAATTAAATGAGATTTTTGGATAGATTCCATTTTCTCTTGTTTTGAGTACCTTGGAATTATAGAGAACTTCTCCCCTTTATGTGAAAAGAAAGAACTTTTTTCAGCATACTTAAATTGTGTGCAGAGAAGAGTGACATAATTTGAATAGCCTAATTACGATTGGTGTCATTATAAAATTTGAGTTATCACTTGCATATCCTTGAATGGATTTTATCAAGATGTCCAGTTCTCTAAATGGATTAAGAATCTTGTGTTTCTTTTCATTCCCATAAAAAGAAAACTTGGTTCATTGAATTGTCAAGTCACTGGAATAATGGTTATTTTGAAAGAAGGAAATATTTAATGATATCTTGCAGTTTTTGATACTTTTGGCTGGATGGTGGGAAACCCTTGGGAGATTCTAGAACTAGCAGCCTAGTGTTAGCTAAACAGTTTAGAGATTGTTTCAGGTTATTGTTATCAGTGTTACAGATATAAGAAGTATTTGAAGTTTCTAATGAATGTTTGGGTTTCATAGCTTTTAAAAAGGAGTAGAAAGAAAGTGAGTTTCCAGATGTAACTCAGGCTTCAGTGATGAAGGAAGGTCTCCGGTTTTAGGAATCGTGTCTGTTCTACTTACTTTATTGTGTACATTGAAATGATACTTGTGGGAAAATATATTCAAACCATAAATGTGAGAAGTGAGTTTATGGGCTTTCCAGACAATTTGGGTGAATGGTTTATCAGTGAAGGAATTTGATTCCAAGTACTTGAAGAGTCAGTGGTACTTGAGTTCCCAAACTACATGGTTTGCTCATGGTAAAATAAAAAATAATGGAAGTACATAGCAGATCAATTGTTTCTATCACTGTTATTTTTTGTATATTATAAAGTCCATCTATGGAATTCTTTTCTGTGTTCTTTTATGTTTAAAATCTAACTTATACCATTCATTTTGGTGGGCTTGTGAGATTCTTTGGGGTCTAATCGTTGGTAAACCCCTCAAAGTTAAAATATTTTTCCCCACCCTTGGTTTGTTTTCTGTTTTTTATTTTTAAACTACATATAGATTTTAGGGGGCATCTAGGTGCTGCAGTGAATAGAATGCTGAACCTGGAGTCAGGAATATTCATCTTCCTGAGTTCAAATCTGGTCTCAGATACTTAACTAGATTTATGAACCTGGACAAGCCACATAACCCCTGTTTGACTCAGTTTCCTTATCTATAAAATGAGCTAGGGGAGGAAATGGCAAGATACTCCAGTAACTCTGCCAAGAAAGCCCCAAATGGGGTAATGAAGAATTGGACATGACTGAAAAACATGACAGAAAAACAGAAAAGTGTAGATTTATTTTATTTTTGGTCTGTACCTGTGATTTTTTAGTGAAGGCAGCTCCAAATGAAAACTCCTAATTCTGATCCGTATTCATTTCTGGCATTAACAGACCAGGTGAGCTGTCCAGACTTCATAGTTAGACACAGAACTTGAACCCAGGTCTTTCTGACTTTGAAACTGACTTTTTCTCTATGATTTAGTTGCCTATGAAGTTGCAGGTATCATATTAAATTATAGCAATCTCGCTAAAGGATATTTAGCAAGCTACATAGCAAGGTTATAGCATCCTGATATTTGCTAAAGTTTCTTCACTATTGATGTATGTCTCTTACTGGCTTTCTGTTCCATTTCCATAACAGCTGTTCCAAACCTTTACCTTAATAAGCCCATAACTATCCCCTACCCACACAGAGTTTTCTCTTTACTGAGAAGTGTGATGTTGTCCATTAGAAACTATTTCTAATCCTTTCAGTAGTCTTCCTCTGTTTATTCTATTCTCCCAGTCTCATGGGAAGTGGTCATTGTTCTCCTTGTGAAATGGAACCTTCTTCCCTCCCGCCAGGGATTACCTTCCTTCTTCTTTCGTTAGTGATGTAGGTCACTCAGTCATCCCTTTTATCTTATGCATTTTTTATTCATCTCCCTGTATTCATGAACTTTCCCTTTAGCTTACAAAGATACTTAGGTTTTATATATCCTTAAAATATCAGCAACTAAAAAACATACACAAACCCTGCCAACCTTGCCCTTTCTGCCCTACCTGTCACTGTCCAAGCCTGTAAGGTACTGTATGTTTTTACTGGATGTATGTCTTAACCGGCTTTTACTCCTTGGTGCCTGGCAGTCTAGCTCTCTTCTGCGGTTGGTCATAAAAGACCTTCTCTTTGCCAAATCCACTGTCATTTTCCCCATCCTTATCCTTCTTCTTTTCTCTCTAAGGCAATAGTTCTTAAACTTTAGTCTCAGGTCCCCTTTACACTCTTAAAAACATTGGAGATCTTCCTCCATCAAAGAGATTTAATTTGGGTTGATTTTATCTATAGGTTCTTAAACACATTAGAAGTTTAAATATCTTCCTGTTTTTATGAAAATAGTTTTGACCTTCCAGGATTCCCTGAAGTGGTCTGTCTTGGAGACCCTCAGGGAGAACTGCAGTCTTTGAGCACTCTGTTGGGGTTTGTGATTCTTGCTTTTGATGCTGTCCTTCCCTGCTTAATTTTAGCCTGGAAAAAGTGCTCCATCCCTACCAAACCTCTATTCTTGGGTGTCATGTGGGTACAAGCACCAACCCTGTGTACTTTGGGTCACCATGAGCGGTACATCAATGCGCAGACTACACATGCTTAAGGCATTGTGATCACCTGTGTAAGTCAGCCTGTCTATAGTGTTTAATCCATGTTACAATTTTATTATGAGCCTTTGTCAGACATGTGCTACTTCTGATAAAGTTTCTGAATATGTTGACTGATACTATCCTGCCAGCTAGCATTAAGATACAGCTTGTACTGTGACATGATCTTGTTCACTTCTCATGCAGAGTTCCACTGTGATAATTTAAGGAACCTAACCTAAGCTTTTCTTTTGTGTTTTTTTTTTAAACAGGTTTGAAGAACTTGTTAAAAAGTTCAAAGTGGACTATCATGCTGGTGGGTCTACACAGAACTCTATAAAAGTGGCTCAGGTTAGTTAATCATTTAAATAATTTTAAAAAAGAAATCCAAGTGAATATGAGAGTGTTAATTCTTTTACATCACATTTTTCATTGAAATAAATCTTGTTAGTACAGAATATGTTCTTTCATCAGTCTTTAATTGGAAATTTTAGTTTAAAGAAAAAAAACTTAAATGTATTTTCCACAAATTTTTCTTGCTGATTTACAACTCAATTTTCACTTCTCACAATAAATTTAAGTTTTGATGTATTGTTTCTTAGAGTTGATTCCTTGTCCACCTGATATTTCCTCTTCCCAATTAGAGAGGCTCATTTGGAGGCTCTCCTCCGAAAAAAATCTACAAAACCTTTAAAGGACCGTATAGAACCATTGATTTTCATAGCTGAATAGGGACTTCGGGAGCTGTTCAGTCCAAGTAATAGGACAAAATTCCATTCTACAAAGTATTTGATCACTGATTCTTCAGTATTTGCTAGAATGCCTCTTGTGAGATGGAAACTATTAACCACCAAGTCTGCCCGTTCTATTTTTAGATAGACACAACTGTTACGCAGTGTTATTGTAATAATAATAGCTAATAGCAAGCAGTTGTGCTTACTCTGTGGCAGAAACTGTGCTAATTGGTTTATAATGACCTCGTTTGATTCTCACAGCAACTTTTCAAGATAGGAATTATTATCCCCTTTTACAGATGGGGAAACAGAAAAACAGAGGTTAAGTGACAGATCAAGGGTTAGACAACTAATAAATGTCTGAGGCAGAATTCGAACTCAGGTCCTCCTCCTTCCAGCCTTGTGCTCTATTCACTGTGCTCTATTCACCTACTAGTCCCCTTGTATCAATCCTAAATCTGCCTTTCTATAGTTTCTACTCATTTATATTTGTATAATATTCATTATAAATAAATACACATTTATATTTATAATATTAAATATATTCATATTTCTGCCCCTTGGGCTTAATCCCTTGCCAACTTTATAGAACTCTTCACTACTTAAAAACAGCCATATTAAACATCTCCTATTTTTTCAGTTCATTTGTAATATGAGGGGTTTGGATTAGGTGCCTTCTGTGGTCCTTTCCATCTCCAGAACTGTAACTGTATGATTACTAATTGTATGAACTAATTCTCATCTGGCTCTTTCTCAAGGCCCATCTGTAGCCTAGTCTTTCCCACTTATTAACTACTACTAAATCATAGCCTCTGGGAAGCACATCAATAAGCTACTGATGTGCCAAGTGCTAGGCTAGAAATACAATAAATTCCAATAAAAAAGGAAATCTCTGCCCTCAAGGAGCTTACATTGTAATGGAGGAAGGTAACACTTAGAAAAAGGAGCTAAAAAGATTAGGGAGAGAGGAAGTAGAAAGCAGTTAGAATGGGGCAGGATGGTTAATTCCATAATGATGGTAGCACAATTGTTGTGTTCATCCTTGACATCCAAGAAATGATGACATGACTTGCACTTGAGTTTGTTTTGAGTGAGGGAGGGCTGTTTAAGGTCACCAGCCTCACTTTCTTCTCCCCCTAAAATGGAAGGAGAGGAAGGGAGGGAAAGAAAGAGGAGAGGAGAAGGAGCTGCTACTCACAAGTTGTACTTGTCCTTTGTTCTCAAAGAGGACCAGGACATCAAAATGATGACATGACTTGCAGTTGACTTTGATTTGAGTGAGGGAAGACTATGCAGAGTGACCAACCTCACTTTTTTTTCCCCCTAAAATGAAAGCCCTGACTGGAATTCACAATCATGGCAAAAGGGTAAGGGCAAGGTGAAGTGATATTCCAGAATGAAATGTTCTAGTCACTAAAAGATTTTCTTGGTTAAAAGCACAGCTGAGTCATGGTGGAAAAGTCCATATATATATATGTATATATATATATATACATACATATATATATGTATATATATGTATATAGGATAAATAGAAAATAATTAACAGAGGGAAGGCACTGGAATTAAGAAGGATTGGGGAAGACTTCCTGTGGAAAGTGGGATTTTAATTGGCATTTAAAGTAAACTACTAAGGTTGATACTTGAAGCAGGGGAGGGAGGCATTTCAGGCATGTGGCGGACAGCTGACTAGAAGCAGTGAATTTACTGTTTTGGTTGTGGTCTGACCCACGAAACAAGGACTTTGACTTTCCTAGTGAGGTACGCTGTGTCTCAGTTAATTAATCCTATATTGTGTTTTGATTGTTACGCTATGAGTTTAGCATCGTTGTATCCTATCATCCTATCATCGTTGTATCTACTAGACTATGCATCCAGACACTTGGAATTATCAGAGATTAAAAATATCAGTTTGGAAGTGTAATTCCTAAAAAATCACAGCTTATATATTTTTAATCAGAGAATTGTCCAAAATTAATTATGCCATTCTCACTCAAGTAACTTGCTTGGGTAATGAAGGAAAGCAGTGTAATGAATTCTTTCAGATCTTGAGAATTTTGATGAACAAATAAACAATATCTCAGTCGGTTGTGGTAGTTTTCTCAGTTCTTTGAACTTTGAAGGCCAAATGGAAAAAGCCAGAGCAATCCCTTTTTTGTTGGTGTAATTTTGGAGTTGACTCAAACATCACAATCAGTTATTATAGCAAAATCTGGGGTGCTTAAGAGATCATTATTTTATATTTACATTTATTATCATTTTCTTTTCACAATATGTTTAGCATGAACTTTTAAAAATGAATATTGACATTTGTTATAAATGCCATCTTTTGAAATTTTCAAATTAAATAAAAGCTTAATTTAGAGATAACCTTTTGCTTTTTCCATTTATTTATAAAAGCAGTTCTGCTTCATAATATCAAAGAATATTTGTGTTTTTAAATATTAGTTTTTTCAGAATAAATTTGATATAGATGCCTCAGTTTGAAGAACATATTTACTGTAATTATAGCCTTAATGACCCCTCTTCATTTTTTATACCATCTTGCTGTTAACTTAGTGAACTCAAGTTTTAAGGTATGTCTTAATAGTGTTTTTTAAACAAAGTTTGTTTGTCATAAAGTGCTCCATATAAAAATCTCCAGAAATCCTTCAGGAAGCTGTTAACTGCAGGTTTTGGCAAATCTGTTCACATTCCATCCCTACCCTGCAAAGTTTTATGTTTTCTTCTTGTCACTGGACTATCCCAAGTAATCCATTAGTATATAAATAGAAAATGTGAATTATGTTTGGGGCAGTTTTGAAGAAAAACTGTTGCATTAAATACTTTCACAGAAAAAGTTACTTTTCAGTTGTAGTAAACTGTCATTAATACTACTCTACAATTCCTGGTGGTTTTTGTTTCTTGACAAATATTTTTTTCTTGGACTGATTTCTCATCTAAAATTCAGGTATTTTTAAAAATCTAATTGATACCCGTTGGGAATTGCATAAGATTAAATAAAAACATGTCAGTGAGTAACCATGTAATGGTTAGTACTAAACTCATCATTGGGAAATCTCATTATTCTGCAAGATTGTATGTGCCAAATAAGCTCATCTTGGCAGTATGCTCTTCTCCTCTGATTGGACTCTGTGACCGAGGATAGGGTCATCTATTTAAGAAAGGGGTTCAGTTTGGTCTTCTCCCCATTTTACATCAACTATGCTGCTTCTGGACTGCACCTCGATATCTCCTCCCTTACTTTTCAGCTTTCTGTTCTGTTTGGTTTTCCGTAATTAGACTGTAAGCTCCTTAAGGGCAATAAAGGTCTTTTTAACAAACTTATATCCAGATTCAAAAAACTCAGCACAGTGTCCGGCACAAAGTAATCCCTTAAATAAACATTTATTGACTAAGCAACTAACAGTATTGAATACTAAACGTATTGTATTGAACTCTTTGTTCTTACCAAGCTTATACTTTGCTAAGCACTAAACTACCTAGCAAGCCGCTATAGTTACACCTTGGTTACCTTGCATCGTTGTTCCATAAGCCATTCCTTTTTTAGCTAATTTTACAAATTGAAGCACTTAGTTGTAAAAACTAAGAGCTCTTTTAGTTGTCAGCTATTTTTGAATTACATTATTTTATTTTTCCCTCTATTACATATCGAGATAATTTTTAGCATTCATTTGTATAAGATTTTGAGTTTCAAATTTCTTTCCTTCTCTTCTTTTTGCTCCCCTCCTTCCTCCCCTCCCCTCTTCCTAAAAATGTAGGCAGTTTGATATATCATCCATGTGCTGTCATGTAAAACTTATTGTCATATTAATCACGGTTGTGAAAGAGGAAGCAAATCAAGAACTACAAAAAAGAATAAAGTGGAAAAATATGCCTGGATCTGCAATCAGAGTCCACCCATTCTTTATCTGGATGGGGATGGCGTTTTCCGTCTTGAGTCCTTTGTACTTGTCTTCCATCATTGTGTTGCTGGGAAGAGCTGAAGCATTCATTCATAGTTGATCATCACAGTGTTGCTGGTGATGTGCCTAGGGTTTTCCTGGTTCGCTCACTTCTCTGCATCAATTTGTACGTGTCTTTACAAGTTTTTCTCAAAGTTGCCTGCTCATCATTTCTTATGGACAGTAGTATTCCATTACATTCAGTTACCGCAGCTTGTTTAGCCACTGATGAACATTCCCTTAATTTGTGATTTTTTTTTTGCCGTCATGAAAAGGGCTGCTATAATTATTTTTGCACATATAGTTCTTTTTCCTTTTTTTTTTAATCTCGTTGAAATTACACGGACCTAGTCCTATTGCTGGATTAAAACATATACATAGTTTGATTGCCCATTGGGCATAGTTCCAAATGGCTCTCCAGAAAGGTTGGATCAATTCACAACTCCACTTAGTTGTCATATTTTGATGGAAATCTTCTAAAATATGATCTCTTTTTCTTTGACTTCTTAAACAGTGCACGTTGAACATACTTTCACTTTCATGTTATCTTAGAATTTTCGGGTATCACTTATTGTAGAGTTTTGTAACACAACTGACTTTACGGGCTAATGAGACATATTGGATTTCTTGTTTCCACACTCAGTCTCCTCAGGCAGTCTTGCCAGCTTTAGATTTTGTGCCAACTGTTTCAGCTTTTTCCATTTCTGGGTGTCCCTGCCACCTCTTGACTCTTTCACTAACCCTCTGTTTAGCCTCCCATTATCTTTCCTACCTACCTTTAACCCTTAATCTCCTGTTAGTTTAGTAATCAGCCGAGTAAACTTGTTAGAATTGTCTGCAGATTAAGAGCAGTTAGACTCTAAGAGGCTATTACATGTGAAATGAGTAAAGTTCTTGAGCTTTAGAAGATAATTTGTGACTCCCTGCCGTTGCTGCTGATGCCTCAGCTTACTCTCTGCCTCCCTGTAGCTGGGCTGTAGATGGTTAGATAGCCCCCGTTGCCAGCCCCCATCCTCCCAGCATCCAGCGTGGACCCAATGAAGGTGGCTGCAGCAAGAGGAGGAGGAGGTGGAAGATGATGGGGCAGCTGCAAGCCTGTGTGGTGGACTGTGGCACTGGCTATGTAAAACTTAGATATGCTGGAAATACAGAGCCACAGTTTATCATCCCCTCATATATTGCTATCAAGGAATCTGCAAAAGTAGGAGATCAAGCACAAAGGAGGATGATGAAGGGTGTTGATCTAGACTTCTTTATTGGGGATGAAGCAATAGAAAGCCAACTTATGCCACAAAGTGGCCGATCAGCCATGGTATAATTGAAGATTGGAACTTGATAGAGAGATTTATGGAACAAGTGATCTTTAAATACCTAAGGGCAGAACCTGAAGATCATTATTTTCTTTTGACTGGATCTCCTCTAAATACTCCAGAAAATAGGGAATATACACCTGAAATCATGTTGAATCCTTTAATGTTCCAGGCCTGTACATAGCTGTACAGGCTGTCCTTGCTTTAGCTGCATTTTGGACATCAAGACAAGTAGGAGAGTGGACACTGACTGGTACAGTTATAGACAGTGGAGATGGTGTCACTCATGTCATTCCTGTGACTGAAGGGTGTGTTATTGGCAGCTGTATCAAGTACATTCCAATTTTTGGGAGAGGTATAACATATTTTATTCAGCTGTTATTGAGAGGACAAGAAGTAGGAATTCCTCCTGAAACAATCCCTGGAAACAGCAAGGCAGGGAAGGAACGTTATAGTTATGTCTGCCCAGATTTAGTCAAAGAATTTAACAAGTATGATACAGATGGGTCAGAGTGGATTAAACAGTATTCTACAATCATTGCAATCTCCAAAAAAATAATTTTCCATTGATGTTGGTTATGAACAGTTCCAGGGTCCAGAAATTCTCTTTCACCCAAACTTGCTAAATCCAGACTTCACACAGCCTGTCTCAGAAGTAGTAAATGAGGTCATTCAGAATTGTCCCATCGATGTCAGATGACCTCTCTACAAGAATATTGTTCTCTCTGGGGGTTCAACCATGTTCAAGGATTTTGGACGTCAGCTACAACCAGATTTGGAAAAAACTGTTGATAGCAAGGCTGAAAGTAAGTGACAAATTAAGTGGTAGTAGTCTGAAGCCCAAGCCTACTGATGTGCAAGTCATTTAAGACCACATGCAGTGATATACAGTATGGTTTGGGGGATCAATGCTGACTTCCACACCTGAGTTCTACCAAGTATGCCACACCAAAAAGGATTGTGAAGAAATTGGATCTAGTATCTGCTGCCACAACCCAGTGTTTGGGATCATGTCTTAAAGTTGACTTCATAGTTCTAACAGGGAACTGAGGAAGAGCTCATTTTTCTGCTTACCTGTCTTGTCTGGATGGCTAATATTAAGGTAGCAAACCAACTTGACAAGGAAAAGATCAAACATAATTCAACAGGAATATTTTAATAAATGTATCAACATACAAATGTAGAAGAAAGCCAAAATGATTAAAAATGATTTTCTTTAGATAGTATTTGAATATGTGTGTAACAGAATGAAGTAGGTTTTAGTTCTTTCTGTGACTGGATATTTTGTATATTAATGGATTATCCAAGATTTGATGGAGTTTAACAGTATGTAGATAGCTCTGTAATGTTTTGATTATATTTCATATTTTTCATACTTTGAGGAAAAAAAGTCAAAAACTGTTGCATTTGAGGGAGAGACCAGCTCTAAGGTAAATTTAAAAGAAAAGCCTCATGACTTTTGCTTACACACTCATGTCATTCTAGTTATTAAAAATTTCATCCATCCAAAAAAAAAAAAATCTGGTTTTCTTTACAAGAGCTTTTTGGAACTAAAGCTAATGTCTTGGATTAACTGATGCCTGTTAGTGCTTTCTGAATACTGTCATTCTGTTTCTTGCTTTAAAAGTAAAGACAAGATTGTTGGACAGGTATTGCAGTTAATATAGTATCATTTCTAATAAAAAACAAATCTGAATATCAAAATTGGTGTACTAAGCAAAACACCATTCCAATAAAGACACAAAATTTCTTTTTATATTTGTTTGAAGCTCTTCAATATCCTTACAAGCTAAGTTGAAGACTTTTCTGAAGACCTCACAGTCAACAGTTGGGTTAGAAAGATGATTTTTTTTTATGTGCTTTGTACAAACAAGTGTATAATTTTAGAACTACAATATTGTCTGCTTTCATTTTCATAGTTGTACCAATATTTGATATTTTCATTTGCATAATAAATTTTCACTGTTTGAATTTTTTCCCAGCCACCAACAATATTATGCAAGTTAGATTTTCATTGCATTTTAAATTCTCTGGATCATGCAAAAAAAAAGAAAAAAATAGATTGAAACTAAACTACAAAAAAAAGATAATTTGTGAATTTTGTTTTTGAGGCTCTGTGACTTGGCCTATTTCTAGATTATCTGCTGTGTGATCGGTAATTAGCATTAGAAATAAGAAATATCTGGATAAATGAGATGATTTCCATTTTGAGAATGTGCTTATTACTGTAGCCATTTTGGCTGTCTGAAGTCCCGTTATTGTAGTTCTCACTAAAAGCCTCACTCTTAGGAGAGTTTTAGTAATGTTAATGATCAGATAACCAGAAATTTACTTTTTCCCTCTTTAAAAATGCTGTGCCAGTGAACTAAAATTTACCTTGTTTTTTTCTAAGTTCAGGGAGATACGGAAAATTTTTCCTCTGTGGCTAAAATACTGCACAAAAGCTAAGAATTTTCCTCACCCTTCTTGATCTCCGTGATGCCTATGACAGTGTTGTCAATCACTCTTCTCTTCTCCAGGTTTTGGGGCCATTACTCTTTTCTTCTACCTACCTGACTGCTCTTCCTCAGTCTCCTTTGCGGAATCCTCAGTTGGGTCCTCTGTTAACTATAGTTGGCCTTCAAGGCTCCATCATTAGCCCCACTTCTATTTATTCTGCTTCACTTGTTGATCTTATTAGCTGCCATGGATTCAGCTCCCATATTTATGCAGATGATTATTAGGTTTATTTTTCTACCCTTAACTAATCTTCTGACCTTTAGTCTTGCATCTCTAGCTGCTTATTAGACATCTTATGCTCAATATGCCTAAAACTGAACTTACTTTCTGTTTAGTTGTCCAGACATGAATATGAGTAACAAGGATCTTGACTTCTTCACTTTCATTTTGTACTGACCCAAATATATTTGCATAAATGGCTTTGGAAATTTTGAGAATTTTCAACTCTCATTCATATAGTTATCCGGGTAAAATGACTTTGCTGCCAAGATGCAGGTGTTAACAGGCAAAATTAATCCTACCTTGAGGGCAAGGGAGACTACTGTCTGGCTGGAGATAGCTAACTTAGCATATTAGACAAAATGTTGAATTTGGTGACAGAAGACTTTGGTGTTCACATCCTCACTGTGCTTCTTCCTGTGCATCTCTAGGGAATTTATCTCTTTTGGCTGCAATTCTAGCTCTCTATCTATATTAGTAAGTTCTTTTGTTAGCAGAGTATTTTGTCTTCAAACCTCTGAGTATACAAAGAGCAGGTGTTTTGTACTAGGCACTATTTTAAATCCTGGAGATACAGAAAGAAGCAAAGATAGTGTTGGCCCTCAAAGAGCTTATAATCTAATGAGGAAGATTACATGAAAACAGATATCTACAAAAAAGCTACCCTCAGGATAAATAGAAAATAATAATAGAGGGGGGGTACTGGAATTCAGAAGGGCTGGAGAAGGCTTCCTGTGGAAGATAGGATTTTATTTGGGAGGGAAGCGAGCCAGGTTGATATTTGGAGCCAGGGAAGGAGGGCATTCCAAGTGTGGGAGACAGCCAGAGAAAATACCCAGAGCCAAGAGATATATTGTTTTTTGTTTGTAGAACAGCCAAGAGGCTGGTGTCACTGGATGGAAGAGAATGTGTTGGGGAGTAAGGTTGAAGAAGACTGAAGAGGTAGCAATGAGCTAGGTCATAAAGGACAGTGAATGCTAAGCAGAGCATTTTTATATTTGTTCCTAAAGTCAACAGGAAGCCACTCAATTTTATTGAGTCCTGGAGTGACATGATTGGATTTGAGCTGAAAAATCACTTTGGTGGCTGAATGGGAGATGGAATTGGAGTGGGAAGAAATGAGGCGGGCAGGCCCACAAGCAGGCTATCACAATAGACCAGGTTTGAGGTGATGAGGGCCTCCACTACGGCGAGAGACTAGTGGTTACTGACAAGGAAAAGGGCCGTATCTGAAAGATGTTGGAAGGGTGAACTCATCAGGTCTTGGCAACAATTTTAGTATCCTTAGCAGAGGGGGGCACCCTAGTTACCATTGCCCTAAGAGATTGGAGCTAAGATGAACGATCCTGAAGAAATGCATCCTAAAAGGTGTTTTCATTGAGTAATGGCCAGCAGTAGGGATGATACCAGCGGAATGATATGCCCAGATGAGAATGAGAGAAACTTGGAATAGTTTAGGCCTCTTGGAGAGCCGTGGAGCCAGATTTTCAAGCTTAGCAGGGAGCGGGCTCAACAAGAGTAATCAGTGCATTGATACCCTAGGAAGACATGGCTATCACTGCACCATTGGAGGCAGGAGATGTGTACTGGTCATGCATTCCTCCATACATAATCCTATTTCTATCCATTCTTCCCAGTGATGGTAAGTATGTGTTTTTGTGGGAGAGTGCCCTAGGTTTATTGGAGGAATTTCCCATTTATTTTTCTTGCTATGCTTTGTTATTAATTGTGTGCTCTAACTAGTGAAGGTAGATGCCTTGATTCTGGGTTAGTCTTTTGACCCCAACATTTGGATTTACTTCTTGTTGTTACTAATGCCCTGCCAAGTCAGGCACTTATACCAGAGTCCATTCATTACCTGAAATGCTGTCTGGGTTAACAAGCATACCAGACTAGATAATTTTTTATGTTTTTGTCCCCAGCACTAACTACAGTATCTTTTACATAGCTAATAATTACTTTTTGAATTTAATGTTTTTTAAGGTTCTTTGTTATTCTTTTAGGTTTGTCAGCCATTCAAACATTATTGTGAAGAATTTCCTCAAAATGCTTTCTGTCACCTCTGCTGGTGATTTGGGGTGGAGGAAATGGGAGATTGTGTTTGCTGGGGGGTAGGGAAGGGAGGTGCATAATTTTGGATTTTAATCCAAATTTTAACATTTTAACATTCTCAGAGTTTTGCCTTAGGTTTGTCCTGTATACCAGACAGAGAGGACCTTTCATCTTCTGCCCTACTTGATCTTCAGTTCCTCAAATTCAAGCTAATAATTCCTAGTACCACAATTTAATTGCATTGTGGATGAAATAGGATTTTGTGGACTGTATTGATTCTTCATCACTGTTAAGTGTTTCTATATGAGAAATCCATTTTGATTTCCAAACTATTTCTCAACCAAATTTTGAAACACTTATTCTCAAGCTGGCAGTTCCCTGTAGAGAAGACTTAAACATGCGATCAAGCCAGGAAGGGCTATGCTTGGCAAGAGAGAGTTCAGTTGATGTTTGTGCAGAATCTTATGACTGGATGGCTTCATGACTTTGTGAGCCATTTTGGGGTGAGGTGTCTTTCATACCTGTTGCCTGTCAGGATAATAGTAAAGCTCTCTTGGCCATTGTTATTTTAAAATGTAAGTGGTTATGATTCTCATTTCCATCTGGAAAATTGGGAAGGTGAGCAGGAACAACTTTCCTTCTACAGTCTCATGCTCTGGAAAATAATTCTCTATTTTCTCCCGTTTCTGTAATAAGAAAAGCTTCTTCTTTTCTCTTCACCTGATTATTGAAATTTGTTTTCCTTTCCAGGCTCCTACAATTGTTGTCTTCTTCATACATATCCTAAGTTGAATGTTCTCATTTTGAAGATTATGTGTATGTGCGTGTGCATGTGTGTAATTGGTTCTATATGAATTTTCTAAATTAATTTAAGATGGTTGGTTTAAAATCAGATTTATTCACATTAGAGTACAGTTATGAAATACATATGCTATCATATTCTAAGTAGTATTAAAAGGAATCTGGTATATTAGAGATAAGAGACTTGTAAGAGTCTTGGAGATTTGCAACTCTTTCCTATCTTCACCATTAACTTGCTGTGCATGTAGCTCAAGTAATTTAACCCTCTGTGTTTTGTTTCCTCAGTTTGTAGAAAAAGGATAAAATTTTTTGGTTTTTTTTTTTAATTTTATTTATTTATTTAACTTTTTACATTCATTTTCACAAATTTTTGGGTTCCAAATTTTCTCCCCTTTTATCCCCTCCCCCCACCCCAATACCCCAAGCAATCTAATTTTCCCTATCTCCAATCTGCCCTCTCTTCTGTCATTCCTTCCTTCTCTTGTCCCCATCTTCTCTTTTCTCCTGTAGGGCCAGATGACTTTCTATTCCTCCTTAACTGTATGTCTTCTTTCCTAGTTGCAACAACAATACTAAACAGTTGTTCCTAAACCTTTGAGTTCCAACTTCTCCCCATCCCTCCCCCACCCACCCATTCCCTTTGGGAAGGCAGGCAATTCAATATAGGCCATATCTGTGTAGTTTTGCAAATGACCTCCCTGATAGTCGTGTTGTGTAAGACTAACTGGATTACCATCCCTCCTAACCTGCCCCTCATTGTTTCTCTTCTGTCTCTTGATCCTGTCCCTCCCCAAGTGTTGACTTCAGATTGCTCCCTCCTCCCTTTGCCCTCCCTTCCATTATCCCCCCCCCTTGCAATATCTCTTTCTCCCCCACTTTCTTATACTGTAAGATAGGTTTTCATACCAAAATGAGTGTGCATTTCACTCTTTCGTTTAGTCATATGTGATGAGGGTAAACTTCTTGTTTTTTGTTTTTTTTTTCTCAGCTCTCCTCTTTTTCCCTCCACTAAAAAAAACTCCTACCTGCCTCTTACATGACATATAATTACACCCTTCCATTTCCCCCTCTTTCCTCCCACTACATTTCTCTCTCACCATTTACCTTAATTTCTTTTAAGGTATGGTCCCATCCTATTCAGTTCAACCTGTGCTCTCTATCTCTGTATGTGTGTGCATGTGTGTATGTGTGTGCATGCGTGTACATGTGTATGTGTGGTCCCACCAACTTCCCAGACACTGAAAAGTTTTAAGAGTTACAAATATTGTCTTTCCCTGTATGAATGTAAACAGTTCACTTCTGGTAAGTCCCTTAAGACTTCTCTTTGCTGTTTCCTTTTTCATGCTTCTTCTCATTCTTGTGTTTGAAAGTCAAATTTTCTTTTCAGCTCTGGTCTTTTCATTAAGAATGATTGAAAGTCCTCTGTTTCATTGAAAGACCATATTTTTCCTTGAAGTATTATACTCAGTTTAGCTGGGTAGGTGATTCTTGGTTTGAGTCCTAGTTCCTTTGACTTCTGGAATATCCTATTCCACACCCTTCGATCCCTTAATGTAGAAGCTGCTAGATCTTGAGTTATCCTGATTGTATTTCCACAATACTGGAATTGTTTCTTTCTAGCTGCTTGCAAGATTTTTTCCTTGAGCTGGGAGTTCTGGAATTTGGCCACAATGTTCCTAGGAGTTTCTCTTTTTGGATCTCTTTCAGGTGGTGATCGATGGATTCTTTCAATACTTATCTTGCCCTCTGGTTCTAGAATGTCAGGGCAGTTTTCCTTGATAATTTCATGGAAGATGATGTCTAGGCTCTTTTTTTGATCATGAGTTTCAGGTAGTGCCATAATTTTTAAATTGTCTCTCCTGGATCTATTTTCCAGGTCAGTTGTTTTTCCCATGAGATATTTCACATTCTCTTCCATTTTTTCGTTCTTTTGGTTTTGTTTGGTGATTTCTTGGTTTCTCATAAAGTCATTAGACTCCATCTGTTCCATTCTAATTTTGAGAGAACTATTAAATTCAGTGAGCTTTTGAGCCTCTTTTTCCATTTGGCTCATTCTGCTTTTGAAAGCATTCTTCTCCTCATTGGCTTTTTGAACCTCCTTTGCCAATTGAGTGAGCCTATTTTTCAAGGTGTTAATTTCCTCAGTATTTTTTTGGGTCTCCTTTACCAAGGTATTGACCCGTTTTTCATACTTTTCTTGCATCTCTGTCATTTCTCTTCCCAGCTTTTCCTCCACCTGTCTAACTTGCTTTTCAAAATCCTTTTTGAGCTCTTCCAAGGCCTGAGCCCACCCGCCCCCCCCCCGGGGTATCTGGGATACTGAGGCCCCACCCTCCACGTCTTTCCCTGATGGCAGGAATACCTCCTCATCATCACATCCGAAGGTCGGGATCATTTGCATTTGTTGGAAAAAACTCTCTATAGTCTTATTTTTCTTCCCTTTTCTAGGCATTTTCCCAGCCAGTTACTTGACTTCTGAGATTCCTTTCCACCCCTGCCTGGATCCGCCTAGCTAGTGCTTGGCCTCTGAGATTCAAATGTGCTTTCCGTGGCAAGCTTTAGTTCTGGCGCTGGGGTGGAGGCAGGGCCGCCTCCCCGGCTCAGTTCCCTCAGGGGCTTTATGCAGAGGCCTTCACTAATAGAGCGGGGTGGGAGCAGGGCCGTCTCCCAGGCTCAGCCCCCTCAGGCTGTTCATGGAGAAACCTTCCGTAATGAAGATCCTGCCTGCTGCTGGGGGATTCCTGAGTCCCGGCCGCTGCCGCCTCAGCCGCCGCCCACCCCTCTGCCTCCACCGCTTCCTCCCAAGGGGGCCCGAGTCACGGAGACGCTCTGCTCCCCTCCTTCTTTCTCACTGACCTTTAGCTTCTGTGGGCAGAGGGACTTTCCAGGCTGCCGGAGCCTCCGTCCCTGAAGCCTGCTCGGGTCAGCTTCTCTGGGGCTGCAGCCAGGGCAGTGTTGGGGTGGGGTCCGCTTTCTGGGGTGCGACGGACCCCAGGGACGGCTCTTCAGGGCTCTCTGGCACAGAAATCTCTTCCACTCCGTTTCTGCACACCTTGTATTGACCCAGAAGTTATGGGGGTCTCTTTTTACATTAATTTGTGGGCTTTGGTTTCGGAGCTCATAAACGTGCGTCCTTCTCCTCCGCCATCTTGGCTCCGCCCCCTAAAATTTTTTGTTTAATGAAGTGTGTGTGCCCTGTATTTGATAACTTGCTAGTCTGATGGATTTGGTAATGAGACATAAAATTGTATCATGCTGCATAGTATGGTTGCATGAGGCTTAGATTTGAATTTTGATCTTGACCAAGTCCTTTATTCTCTCAAGCCTTGGTTTCCTCAAGTATTATGCTATATAGGGCACCATCACAGTTAATTAAGCAGTGTTATCTTTTCCCTGACTTAACTAGCAAGGTGTTTTTGAGGCTCAAATCTGATAGTACATCTGTAACACTTTGTAAATTGAGAAGCACATCATATTGGATATAAATTTTAATAGAAATTAAACAGTCTTCTAATTTAATTTTATTAACATTTATGAACCTGTTTCTGTTATAACTCAATTTATCTTTTCTTTTTACCAAAAAAAGTTTCCTAATTTTGTGTCATCCAGTGTAGAAGTGCATCATATCCAATTTAATATCTAGATTTCCTAATAGAGTTTTGATTTTCAGCCCTGAATTACTTTTCCTAAAATGTGCTTTGAGAAAGATTGTATGTGGATTTGTGTATGAAAGATAGCAAGAAATGAAAAAGGAAAGGATTTTGGAGTGATTCAATGCTGTTATTTTTCGATTTAGGATTTTTCCCCCTTCCTTTGTAGGTTTGAGCCTTGCACCTTCCTGGCTTTGGTGGGAGCTGGAGCTTACTTCACATCTAATTAACTTTGCGTCTTTCTTTACTGATTTTGGTACTTTTGGGGACAATAGTATCCTGGCCTGGGGAGACAGGAAACAGACCTGGGGGAGGGGGGTTGAGGGAGAGGGGAAAACAAAGTCTGGGCCTCCTTTAATTAGCCCTTTGTCTTACAGATTCACCATATATTCTGTTTGGAGAATCCTCTAATGGCTACAATAATTGCTATTTCAAAGTAGAGAGAAACGGGGAAGAAGGAAAGGAGCATTCATTCTATTAAGGCCAAAGTTTTTTCTTTATTTCCTTCGCAAAATGTACAATTTTTCTTCAACATTTAAATGAAATATTAAGATAATTGCAAGGATTCTAATTTGTTTTACAAAATAAAATGTGGGTTCTTTTTCAAATATAGAAATTCAAATAAATTTTATTATTTTATAGCAAATTGCATCCCCTGAAATAGTTTTGTTTAAGGGTAATATTAATAGTCTAATTTCTTATACATATAAATATACATATCATATAATTCCTTATACATATAAAAAGATGTTACTCTTATTTTAACAGCCTCCTACAAATAAAGAATACTAGAACATGGAAATTAGGTTTACTCTATCAGCTCATTGCCTCAGTGATTGTTATCAGTGAGTTATGATTTGTTAGTGATATAGACAAAAGTGCTTTTTAAATGTTTTAAACTTCTTGTAACTCTTTAACCTAATTTAAGTTCTATGTGACTTGCTTGTATAATATAGAGCTTTCTTTTGATACCTTGTTTCCTTCTGCTGTTTTTTGTTCTTCGTTCTAATTTCTGATCACTTATATGTGAGTGAATTAAAGGGAAGCTAGAAATTTCCTTCTGAGGATGATTCTCATTTTGTGGTATTCATATAATTCAAACATTTGGAGTAACAGGATGACTTAAGGGGTTGGGTCCATCCATGTCTTTTTCTTGTATTGTGAAATAAGAAAGTGCTAGTTTGCTTATTGTTTTGCTATATTTGACCATTGCTCTTCTCAGTGACAAAACCATTTCATATTTTTGTTCATGTTCATCTACAGAACTAAAAAATAGTTCTGTAGATTTTTACAAACTTTGAGTAATTGTCACTTACCTATTATTTTCTAGTGAGATTTTTTACCTATTCATTTGCCCAGAGGGCCACTGCTTTCTGTCTCCACCCCTTTTAAAACTGTGTAGAGGTCTTTAAATTCTTTATTAGCTCTTTTGTCATTTCCTCTAGGCAGCAACCAACCAAGGCACTTAGGGGGTACTAACTCAGCTTGACAGGTCAGAGGCGTTATGTCTTCCTGTGTCGCTAAATTTAGTAGTCTCAGAGCCTTTATCAAAGAAAGTGCCCACCAACATTGCTTGTGAGGCCAAGGATTTATAAACATACACAGTGTGTTTGTGTGTTTCTTCATGTAGAAACACATTTGGATAGCTTTATTGGAGTAAGTGTTAGAACCATCATTCAGACAAATTTCTTGCAAAATTGAACATTTTGCTCAGTGAGCTTTATTATTTTACATGATGCAACCAGCATAATTTCCTTTAAAAATAATATAATCAGTGGGTGGGAGATTCAAACCCTTCCAAAGGAATATACTGGTTTTGTTGTTCTTCAAGACTCACTAAATGGTCTGGGGGCAGTGTAAACAATTATTTTTCATGCAACCAATCCTTTAATAAATATATATTTAATATTTATAATATAATATATTATTAATACATAACACATTATTAATATGTATTAATATATTTATAAATAAAATTAAATATAAATTTAGTGAATATATTAAACAAATAATTCATAATTTCCTGTAAATCTTACACAGACATCTTGTAGTAAGGAAATGGCAAACCTTTCCAGTCTCCTTGCTAAAAAAACAAAAAAAACTCCAAAGGAGGTCACAGAAAGTCAGACAGAACTGCAATGGCAACAACAATAAGAAGAACAAATCTTTTCAAGCTTCTAACCCAACACTCCCTAATGACACATGCTCTGTGTTCATGCCACATTGGCATGTTTGCTTTTCCTCTCGTAAGGTAGCACATATCCATATGTGTGTCTTTGAATTGACTTTTCTCTAGGCTTGAAATGCTCCCTTTGTAACCCATCCTTTAGATCTAACCTCTAGTTTTCCATCTCCTTAAAGAAGATTTTCCTGGTCTCCTCCCCTTAGCAGGTGCTACTGAATTCCCTTTTAAGGTGTCTTCTTTCCATTTTTTTCCTGTATCTTATTTATATCAGTCTATATACATGTTATCTCCCTGATACGAACTTCAGAACTTAGAATGTGAACTTCATGACGGAGAAAGAGACTCCGTTTTCTTTCTTCCTTTTTTTTTTTTACTCTAGGGCTTAGCACAGTGCCTTACACGTAAGCGTCTAATAAATGCTTCTTGATTGATTTATTGCTGTTCTAGCAATTCCACCCTGTTTCTCATTTCCTGTACCAATACCGGTGGCTGTGTCTTCAATAATAGAATAAACATTATGCTGTGTCTGAAATAATTCTTTCTATTAAAGAATATTTCTTCTGTTGACTTGAAGAAAAGGCATTGTGGGTAAGATTATACTTTTTTAGAACTATATATAGTGCAAATAATTTCATGGAGAAGCTAGAATTTGTATACATTATCTCTTACATTTTCTTCTCATTTCTCCTTGTGTGATGAAGATGCCCTTCTTTTCCTATTGAAGACTTACTTCCTTGACCATTCATCTAGTCTGGACAAATTGAAAAACATAATTCATCATTCACATAAGCTCTGACGATCCAGTGCTTTATCTTTAATGCTCAGATTTTTTTATTTCTACTTTAGACATAGCCTGATTTAGATCTAGTATTTTGTTGTTTTTTTTACCTTACCTAGCCCATCATATACGCTTCCATTTTGGTATTCCAGACCATTAAACACGGCAGTCTTCATTTGCTTCCATTGTGAAGTTTTTTATTGGTTTCACTTTATTGAACTGTGCATAAATTATTTGAAGTTAATATACAACAGTAATGCAGGTTTTCATACATCATCTTAGAATGCTTTTTTTCCCCCTTAATTTCACTTGACTGAGTGGCAGGGTAATACAGGGATGTAGTTTTGAGAATTGTGTCTTAAGCTTGTTTTTTTAACACAAAAATAATTTTTGCTGCTGAAAAGCTGAGAAGAAAAGATTACTTTGGGAAAACAGGAAACTCGTTGAATTATAGTGAAGAGAACTGTGAATATGATAGAGCATGAATAATTTATAACATCTAACTTCAGTATGTTTTCTAAACAAGTAAAATTTTAAAAATTCCAAGACTTTATTATAATTCCTTTTAAAGATTATTTCAACACTTTTTACTTGCTATGTCATAATTCTTCATTTAAAAAACGACTACGCTCACACCTGGTTATCTTTTGTGGTGATCTGTTTTACTTAGAACAACTAGTTAGGAGTTAAAAAGTCTTTTTTACTAGGTGTTGTTTTGGGAACCTAGTAGCAGGCCAGATCTCCTTAGAGCTAAAAAGAAGTAACACTAGAATGATCAAAGAGAATTATCTGTTCTAATGGCTCACACCTGGAGGAGCTGTAGAAATGTCAACAGCACAACTATATTTATAAATATCAGAGCAGTATGTGGCAGATGGGGATGCAGCACTGAGTTTACATCCTATCTTCCTGTCATTAAACAAAGTGTAATATTTGTAAGGTGCCTGTTAGTACCAATTTTAAAATTAATGAGTAGTTTTAAGCAACACAAGTTTCAGTAAAAGGAAGGCTAAAACAGACTGCTCCATTTCTGGTTTCTCCCTGAAGTTTATATAATTTGTGAATGTAAGAGTAAACACTGAAATTCTTCAGTTATGTTTTTCCTTTTTATGCTTAAATATTTGAGTGGAAAAGATGAAGGTGAAAATACCAGTGCATATTGTCATAAGTCATTTCCTATACTTGTAGCATTGATTTTCTGAATCAGAATGTAGGATTTTACATTTAATCATATGATATCCAATCTGCAATTTTCGATTGAGGGATTCCAGTTTCTTTATATGATGTGTGAGCTTTTCCTGCCCGCTTGGTATGTTCTTCACATTTGAAGAAGATGCTGTTTGGGCTGAGTACTGGGCCAATAGTACCCTTCAGCCCTGTACTAGAACTCTTTCCAGTCTGGCTTATCAATTGCTTTTCTTTCTGTCTGGTGATTTAACCCGTTTAGAATGCTTTCTTTCAGTTTTTCATCCAGCCCATAGTCCATCATTTTATCAGCATCAGCTTAGTGTGAAATTCTGCCAAATGCAGTGCCAAAATCTAGCTGTTTTAGAAATGACAGTTGCTTCAGATGCATTATTTTTGATGAATCCATGACAGGCCACAGTGATCGGTTGTTCCTTTTGCTAAATACACAGAGCCCCTCTTTGAGGAACACTATGACAAAGTGAGCTCATGAATCAGCCTCCTGTCCTGTGACCCACTGTCTGTTGGGCATTTCCAGTTAGATCCACTGCATCACCTCAGATTCAGCTTGTTGAAAATGGCCATTCTGTTTTCCCCATGACCCATCCCTTTTCCCAGATTTTCCTTTCACTCCTTCTGTTCACTGAAGTTCACAGCCTTGGTGTCATTTGTGAAATCTTCTCCTTTCTACTTCCTCGTAGTCTCTTTTTCCATTTATTCCCAGGCCTTCTCACACATGATATATACTATTGCAGTAGCCTCACCATTTGTCTGCTACCTCGAGTCTTTTATATCTCTAGTCTGTTTCACATAGTTGCAAACACAGGTTTCTAAAAGCATGTGTCAGTTAACTTTCTCTTTAAGTTCTCCAAGCTTTCTCCTACCTTTAGGGCCAAATGTAAACTCCTGTTGTTGTTTTTTTAATCCTCTTACAACCCCGCCCAAACCTACCATTCCAGATTCAGTATGCATTTCATTCTATTTCTTGCACACTTCGGTCCAGTCAAAGCATCTTTCTTGATGTTCCTCATACATCTCACTCCATTTCCCATCTCTTTGCCTTTCCACTAGCGATCAATTGTCTTCTCCCTTCTTTCTGCCTTTTAAAGTTGTTAGTTCATTTAAGATATAGCTTAAGTGCTAGCTTCTGTGGGGCAGCAGGGTGGTACACTAGATAGAGTGCTGGACTTGAAGTCAGGAATACTTATCTTCCTCAGTTGCAATTCATTTAATCCTGTTTGCCTCCATTCTTCATCCGTAAAATGAACTGGAGAAAGAAATGACAAACCACTCCATCATCTGTCAGGAAAATGACGTGCCCTCTCTACCAAAATTCTCTAATATCGGTATTTTTCATGCATATCTATGTATCGATCGATCTGTCTATCTCTCTATGTACACACACAGAACGAGTTGTGCTCAATGAATACAAGGTAAATAATACAAGATTCTAAAAACACCTGTCAGTATGACTACTAAGCCACTGTCAGCAACCCGTAATGGAAAAAGCATCACACACAACAGCTTGTGTCCCCTGTTAAAATGTGACTTCTTTGACAGCATGTACTGAATTCACTTTTATCTTTGTTTTCTCATTACCCATCATAATTACTGGTACATAGACAATGCTTAATAAATACTTAGATATTGATAGTGAATAGAAGTGAATAGGGAGTACATTTTAGGCTTGTGTGCAAAAACATAGGGATGTGACCTTGAGTATACATTTACAACCAAAAAAAGTAGGAATGAATAAAAATGCATTGATTAAGCGCATGCTGTGTGTCAAGCACTGTGCTAAAGGATGGAATTATGAATATAAGAAGTCAGTCCCTGTGGTCATGGAGCTTACAATCTAATGGAGAAAAACAGGACATATGAGAAATTCATGTCAGGGAGGATATTTTCACCTGCAAAGTTTTATAGATTGTGAGTGAAGTCACAGGGTAGGTGATTGACATCCTTTCTAGAGTGGGAGTGTTGATTTGATTACTTTTCATATTTTCTGCATATGTAGCTTCATGATTGCAACATATTTGTAGTATCTGGGAGCACCTATATATGGTGAACTCTTGACAATAAATTGGACCCAGGGTCCAAGGGTCGAAGTTTGATGTGTTTGTAGTAAGTAGAGGATAGAGCACAGCAGCAAAAGCAGAGGATCCGAATGCATCAGGTGGTGCCTTGGAAGCTTAAATATAGGGAACTTTCCCCAGTCAGGACATGGATGAGGAACAGCAAGCCGATTAAGCTGGAAATGAGAGTATATGAGGTGGATTATTGCTTATAGTAAGCCTGGAAAGGTAACTGGGTGCCAGATTAAGAGGGACTTTAAATAAAGAATTCAAGACTGTATTTAATCCTAGAGGCGCAAGGGAGCTAGAAGGTTTTTATGCATAGATAAAATTGAACTGGAGAAATATCACATTGGCAGCTGTGGGGAGGATGAGGAGAATGAGGGGAGCAAATAAAGTTCATTGGAAGACTAATGAGGGTGTTTTTTCCACATTACAAGTGAGATGTTATGAGGGCCTAAATTTAGGTGTGGGAGTGGAGAGAGATGCTTTTTCCATTACGGGTTGCTGACAGTGGCTTAGTAGTCATACTGACAGGTTCTTTTAGAATCTTGTGTTATTACCTTGTATTCGTTGAGCACAACTTGTTGATCACTTACCATTTCCTAATTAACTTGAGTTTCAATTTTCTGTTGACTGTTTTTGAGGGGGAAAAATATGATCCATTCCTGCAGTGATTTCTAGTTCTTTATTATATTACTGTTGTAGAAAAATTTCTATAATGAAAGGAAAGCCATAGTCAAGCCTGCACAGGATGTGTCAACTGCTGCTATAAAGGAATGATGAACCTGGAATACCTACTGTAAAGGAGAAAAAAAATATAAGATTACAACCAAGAATAAACTACTTATCAAAATAAAATATGATCCTATAGGGGGAAAAATAAACTTTTAGTGAAATAGAGGAATGTCAAACATTCCGGATGGAAAAACCAGAGCTGAGTCGAAATTGAAATGAAAACATAGAAATTCAGAGAAACATGAAAAAAAAATGGGACCAAGGATTCAGTAAGGGATTATACAAGAATGAAACCATGAACCTTCTAATTCAGGAATAAAATACAAGTGTGCCCTCATAATCTTAATGTGTCAGAAGTCATAGAAAGAATTATATAATACAGCAGCATGGGAGTGTTTGGTTGTGTCTTGATGAGGGAAAAAGAAATATGCTGTGGAAGAAAAGGGAACTTAACTATTTCATATAATTATGGTACTTAAGTAGAAGATTTATACCAACAAGGAGGAAGACATGGAAAGAGAATATCACTTTATACTTAAAGAAGCTAAGGCAAACAGAGGTGGAAGTAACTTGCCCAGGGTCATGTAAGTGGAAGAAATTTGGTCTGTCAGTGGCCATCTGGAAAAAAAAATGCTCCATATCATTAATATTTAAAGAAATACAAGTTAAAGCACTTTTGAAGTTCACTTCACCCGTGAGATTGGCAAAGTTGACCAAACAAACCCAAAAAAGAAATGCTGGATAGGCTGTGAGGAAATATGTGCATCAATGTACTATTACTGGAATTATGAACTAGTCATTCTGGGAAACAATTTAGAGGTGTGCACTAAAAGTTACTAAGCTGTCCACATCCTTTGTTGGAGCTATAGCATTACCAGAATTGTACCCCAAAGAGGTCAAAGGATGAAGAAAGTATTCATGTACAAAAATATTTTTAGCAACTGTTTATGTGGTAGCAAAGAACTGGAAACTAAAAGAGTGCTCATCAATTGGGGAACGGCAAAGCAAATTATTTTATATATTTATATGTGTTTGCACACGCACGCACGCATACACACACACATACACACAGTGAAATACTTTTGGCCTGTCAAAATGATTAAGGGAATTTGTGTGTGAGGAAATTTAGAGCAAAACCAAGAAAGCAGTTTACACAGTAACAACAATATTATAAAGACAAACAACTCGACCTCAATTCCAGGAAACTCGGGATGAAACATACTAACCACCTCTTGAAAGAGAGCTTAGGGTTTTATTTGACATTAATGTCAAATCGAGACACATATTTTTAGATGTGTCCAATGTGGGTTGTTGTTTATAAGACTATTGATATTTGTTATGAGTTTTGTTTTTCTTTCTTTTTCATTGGTGGGAAGGGGGCTTAAGAGGATAGATTTTTGTTTTTAGAAAAGTCCTAATTTTTTTTTTTTAAAGAAAAGACTATACCAATTTATCAGCACCTTGTGACACATTTGAAAAAAAACAAAACAAAACCATGTATTGTGGCATAAAAACTTCACAAACAAATGGAGAAAAAAAGAAATATTCCTGACTGCAATGTAATAAAAATACATTCATTAAGAGGACAAGAAAGAAAGGATTAAAAATTAATTAAAGATCAAACAGCAGAACAAACAGTAGTCCTAAGGAATTGATGGGTCAAAGGACAAATTGTAGAAACAGTAATTTCATCAGAGAAAATGACAATGAGCAAATATATCATCATTTTTGGGGTGCAGGCAAAATGGTCCTTAAGGGAAAGTTGACAGTACTAAAAATCTTCTTCAACAAAACAGAGGGAAAAAAGATCAATAAATTGGATATTTAAGTTTTAAAAAACCTAGAAAAAACACAAAATTGTTTAAAACAAAAACCCACCTAAAACAATAAAATAGGAAATCTGTAAATCAAAGATACGATTAAATTTGAAAGCAAAAAAAATGCCTTAGAATTACTAAATAAAATTAGAAAGATTTTTAAGAAGGCAATTAGCTTATTTAGATTTTAGGAAGAAGAAAACCAAATTCCCCAAAATAAAAATAAAAAGAATTCACAACAAATAATATTTAAGGAATTCTTAAAAACTACTTTGATTTTAATTCAGTGAAACCAGCAGTCTAAGTGAACTTGATATTTACAAAAATATGAAATGTCTAGATGAACAGAACAAGAGAGAGAGAAGGTATAT
The DNA here is from genome assembly GCA_023548195.1 of Bettongia penicillata ogilbyi. NCBI lineage: Eukaryota > Metazoa > Chordata > Mammalia > Diprotodontia > Potoroidae > Bettongia > Bettongia penicillata. The sequence continues at coordinate 10,763,847 of JAJHZJ010000027.1, forward strand.
GATCCAGTCTCAGAAAAAAAAATCTCATACATAAATGAACTCCCAGCGGGCGAAAAAACACAGGATCAGACAGATTTATAAACTTTTAGAGGGCAATTCCGTTATAAGCTCTTTGCGCAAACAAGAAAAGATGTATTCCTCGTATATGTCATATAATACAAATGTGATCTTCATACCTAAATCAGAGAGAATCAAAACAGAGAAATTTAACAATAGACTTATTCCTACTGAATATTGACAAAAATTTTAAATGAAGTATCGGTAAAGCACCTCCAACAAGTTATAGGAAAGATTATACCCTGTGACTAGGTCTGACTTAGGAATTCATTTTATTCAGGATTGAGAAAACTAGAGAAATATTAGATCATCTTAATAAAAAGAACAATAAAAATAATATGATTATAGCAATAGTTACAAAAAACATTAGAAAACATAGGAATAGCCTGACCTTTCATTAATTCAATAAGCAGAATTTATTTCTAAAACTCAGAGCTAGCATTTTATGTAATGAGGATATATTAGAAATCTTTCCAAGAGGATTAGGTGTAAGAAAAGGTATTCACTATCACCACTACTCTTTGACATAGTACTAGAACTTATAACTATGGAAATAATACAGGGAAAAGTAATTGAGAGGATAAGCATAGGCAAGGAAGAAACAAAATTAATAGTTTTTGCCTGTGATGTGATAGTTTAGTTAGAGAACCATAGAATCAACTCAAAAAATTATTTGAAAAAATAACTACAGCCAAAGTTTCAGGATAGAAAGTAACTTCACATGAATCATTAACCTTTATGTATAATAATATCAACAAAACCCAGTAGTAAGATATAGAGAACTTCCTTTTAAAATAGCCACAGAATGTATAAAATGCTTGGATATCTACTTCTCAAGAAACACTGGTACTTGAATGCAACTCAAAATGAGGTAACAAAACACTTTGCAAGCTTAAAAATACTACATTAATGTCAACTGTCATCAGTTGCAACACACCTTCATGGAAATAAAGGACTAACAATTAGAGAAATATTAATTGTTTATGGGAAGGCAGATCCAATTTAATAAAAAGCACAACGTTCTCTAAGTTAATTTGTTTATTCAGTACCATACCAATTAAACTATCCAAGAATTTTTTTAAATAGAATTTTTTTTTAAAAAATGAAATTCTTTTGGACTAAGAAAAGATCAGGAATCTCAAGGTAATTAATTGATGAGAAAACAGAGCAAAGAAGAATGCTACCCATTTCCTTCCTGAAAGGAGATGAACTTAAGTTATGAAGTGAGATGTTTTTGTCATGGCCAATATGATAACTTGATTTGCTTGACTATCCATATCCAAATGCAGAGATTTTCTTTTGCTTTTCTTTTCGGTAGGGAGAGGGTTACAGAGAATTGGGGGAAAAATAATTGTTAATTGAAGAAAAGGAAAGTACAATAAATGTCATATTGAAAAAGCATTTCTCCATCTTAACTCCATATCTTGGTTAGTAGTGATAAGTTGTATATTCGTTCCTTGCCTGGATTCAGAAAGATTCATCTCACTTAGTTCAAATTTGGCCTCAGACATTTAATAGTAATGCGACCTTGGGCAAGTCACTTAACCCTATTTGCCTCAGTTTCCTCATTGGTAAAATGAATTAGCAAAGGAAATGGCTACCCATTCTAGTATCTTTGCCAATAAAACCCCAAGCTGGAGTCATGAAGAGACGTACTCAACTGAAAATGACTCACCAGTCACATATTCTTTTCATTTGAGGACTCCTAGTGCCCTTGCCATAGGCTCACATGGTTGAGTGAGAATTCAATTTACAGGGTCAATGTAAGTGCTACTTGCTTTTATGTTGGTAGCATATTGTAGCAAAATGAAATTTGAATGCTTCACCAGGCAAATATTGTTTAATTTTCCATTTTTTCAGTTAAGTTCTTTAATTTAGAAATCACAGTAATAGAAACAACACTTTTTCTCTTACAGTAAAAAAAGTAAAGGAGAAGGCAATGCGGTATAGTGTAAAGACCCCATGACATCTGTAGAAAATGAGCATGGCTTTGAATCTCAGCTATCTTCACCTGGCTACCTTGATTTCAAGGTCATTGTTCTGTTGTACACCATTAGAAAGCTGAGAATTTTTTTTTAAGTAGTTCTCCTGTGTTTGTGCAGCTGCTTTGCATCAGAGAGGAGATTCTGGACCCTTTAGATCTCTTCTCTTTCCATACTACCCCTCATGTCATAATGAATAATTGACATTTGTTATACAGAGGGTGATGTTACAAGGAATATATAAAGAGTGATACAAATTCCCTCTCCCCCAGTCCATTTGTTTAGCTCTATGTTTATTACATTGAATTATGGTAACACCAGAAAATTTCCCAGTAAGTAACAGCAGGGAAGAACTAAGGATGCACACTCTCTCGTTGAATATTGTTCTGACAGTGCTGACAGTTATAAGAAGAAAAGAAAAAGAAAGTTGTAAAAATTAGCAAAGAGGAGGTAAAATGATCTCTTTTTTGTTGATGATATGATAGTTTACTTAGAAAATCCTAGTGAATTAGCAATGAAACTTCTTGAGTCAGTAGCTTTAGCAAAGTTGTAGGTTATAAAAAATAACGCCACAAAAATCATTTTGGAAAGTCTTTGAACTTGCTTTTGCAAAAATTGCATCTTTATTAATTTTACTGAACTTAAATTTCCTTTTATTGTTATGTATTTTATTTTATGCATTTAAGTGTATTATTCTGAAAAGGGGTTCATATGTGTCACTCAATTTTTGAATAGGTCCATGACATAATAATTTAGAACACCTGGCTTACACCAACAACTTAGACTCTATTTCACAATGAAATCAAAATGGATATATAGTCTAAATAAGAAAGATTTTGTATTATTTTTAAAAATTGAAAGAGAAGCAAATTCTATATCTTTCATGACAATTTGTATTATTTTTTAAAAAATAATTTCTACTTACCCATTAAAACAATTCTTAACATTTGTTTAAAAAATTTTGAATTCCAAATTCTTTCCCTCCCTTTTTGAGTTGGCTAATGATTTGATGTAGGTTATACATGTACAGTCATGCACAATGTATTTCCATACTAATCCTATTGTAAAAGAAAACACAAGCCAAAAAAACACTCCACAAAACATAAAGTAAAAAATAATATGCTGTGCTCTCCATTCAGACTTACATGTTTTCTTCTCCAGTAGATTATAAACTCTTTGATGTCAGGAATTGTCTTTTGCTCCTTTTCCTATCTCTAGCACTTGGCACAGTGTCTGCATGTAGTAGGTACTTAATAAATGTTTATTGATTGATTAATGACTGGTTAGAGTCTGTATGATGAATCCATTCATGGAAGAATGGGACAAAATTGATTGCTATCTCTTCTGACATAATGAATGCTTTTATTGGTGAAGTTACAGGTTCTTTCAAGTATATATACACATATTTATACCCACATATGTATGTATATATGTATTAGATTTTAAGATTTAAATGCTTTAAAATGTACAATAGCTTATTCATAAAAATTTTAATATTAAATCTAATTATACATCTGTCAACTAGTGTGAGGCAGCATGAATGGTGATTTTTAGTTCAAAAGACCCAGGTTGTAGTTCTGTCTTCAAAGTGACACTGGGGAAGTCACTAATAAATATTACTCAGTTTCTTCATCTTTAAAATGATGAGTTGGAGTCAATGTCTTCCAATTCCAATATCCCTTTATGATTTAATACTATGAGATTGTCATTTGACTTTTCCCTGTACGACTTAATTCCATTTTGATTGGGGGACTTTCCTCACCCAAATTGTTTATACCAATGAAATCACAGTTTCCTCCCTTTTCCCTAGAAGTATTTTATTAATAGTAAATCTCCATAAATTGTATTTTCAGTGAAATAATCTTTTGGCTTGTGAAAAACTAACTATATTTCCCTCCATCCTATCCTGACCCCCCCATTGATTCTGTTTTCTCTTTTGACATTACCCCTCCCCAAAAATGTTTACTTCTAATTACTCCCCCCTCCCATTTGCCCTCCCTTCTATCATCTCCCTTACACCCCACTTATTCCCTTCTCCCCTACTTTCATGTAGTGTAGGATGGATTTTCATAACAGAGTGTGCATTCTATACCTTCCTTAAGCCAGATGTGATGAGAGTAAGCTTCCCTTTTCCCCTCCATTGAAAAAGATTTTTCTTGCCTCTTTTATGAGAAATAATTTACGCCATTCCATTTCTCCCTTTCTCCTCCCAAAATATTCCTCTCACCTCTTTATTTTTTTTTAGATATCATCCCTTCCTATTCAACTCACTCTGTGCCCTCTGTCTACACACACACACACACACACACACACACACACACACACACACATACACATACACATATACTGTATCCCTTATGATTTCTCTTTCCTGTTTCCTTTCCATGCTTCTCTTGATTCTTGTGTTTGAAAGTCTCCTTGCACTGAGGCATGCCTGGGTCCTAGTGCAAGTTTCCATTCCCCTGGGACTCCTCTTCTTCCAGTTTGCTTCTGCCACAGTAAGAGGAATATTCTTTAGAGATTTTTCTCGCCTCAGGTGCTATGAGACTGTTTGCCCCTTCTGCTGATCCCACTGATCCAGGACTTTTCTGGAGAAATATTTTATGGTTCTTTTAAGGTCAGTAAGGGGAGAGGGAGAGAGTGTTTACCAATCACTCCACCATTGTGGCTCCCAGAAATTCAAGTAGGTGACTTAACAGACGTTTTATCTGTGGGCTGAAAGTCTCAGGAGCAGCTGCAGGTGATACCTGAGGCTCAGAGGCTGTTACTCATTTGACTCTCAGTGGTCTCCTGCGCTGTGTGCTTTGGGCTCACCCCTGCACAACAGATCCTTACTGTCAACCTTCTAGTCTCTCCTGGTCTGTGAATCTGCCACAGTCTTGTCTCCTATTAGATTCTGCACCTCCAAAATTTGATCAGATTCTCTTTTTAGAGGTCTCTCAAGGAGTCAATCTAAGTGCTTAGGTGAGAGGTTGCTCTCTCTCTGCCACCTTGGCTCCTCCCCCTTCCTTAAGATGTTATTTTCTTTAGCATTTTTTTGTCTCCTTTAGAAAGCTGTTGACTCACTTTTCATGATTTTCTTGCATCACTCTCATTTCTCTTCCCAGTTTTTCTTCCACCTCTCTTACTTGATTTTCAAAATCCTATTTAAGTTCTTCAGTGGCCTGAGAAGACTGCATACTGTTTTTGGCTGTTTTGGATGCAGAATCCTTGACTTTTATGCCCTCCTCTGATGGTATGCTTTGTTCTTGCACATCAGAAAGGATGGAAGAAAATACCTGTTGAGCAAGGAAGTAACATTCTAGTCTTATTTTTTTCCCCCTTTTTGAGCATTTTTCCCAGTTTGTTACTTGACTTTTGAGTCCTTTGTCAAGTGGAAGGTATACTTTAGGGACCTGTAAGTTCTCAGTTCCTCCACGGTGGCGTAATCAAGGGAGAGGCCTTACTCCTCTCCTGGCCTGTGCTCTGGTCTGGGAGCAACCACAAGCTTTTCTGCCCAAGATCTGTGAGTAGAAATCCTTCTCCAGAGCCTCCACCAGCTCCACCACACCAGCACCCTTCCTCATCCGAGGGCTACCACTCAGGGCTGAGATCTAAATCAGCTACTCGATTTCCCCAGGGTCTTTAGGCCAAGGGCTCCAAAAATGGATGCCATACTGCTATGTCACAGTAGCTGCAGCTACCCTGGGTCTAGGGCTGGGCCTGGGACCTGCTCCTTTCTCACTCAGAGCTTTGGCACTGACTTTTGAAGCTTTCTTTGGCATTTGTGGGTTGAAAAATCTGGAAACCACAGCTGCTACCCATGATTCTGCGCCCTGAAGCCTGCTCAGGTCCTGTCTATGCAGTGTGGCCAAGGCCAGGCTGTGCTCTGCTCTGAGCCCCAGTGTGATAGACTTTTCCTGTTGGCCTTCCAGGCTTCCTTGGGCTAGAAATCTCTTTCACTCGTTTTGTGGGTTCTCCTGCTCTATAATTTGTTTAGAGTCATTTTTTACAGGTATTTTATGGGATATGGGAGTAGAGCTAGAGCAGGTCTGTGTTTCTACTCCAGCATCTTGGCTCCACCACCTTTCCCCACAATTCTAAGAAAAATTTTGATTTTTAGCTTTCATATTCTATATGTTTCATATTTTAGTTCTGCTCTATTTATACATTATTGTTGATATTTTATTATTGATATTTACATATATATGCCTACAAAGAGAAAGAGAGGTTTTTTGCCTAATTTTTCAGTTGTCTGTTTTTCAATTTTAAAAAATTTTTATTTAAAGTTTTACATTCTAAATTCTCAGCATCCCAAATATGCCCCATTCATATAAGATGGCCATATATATTAGTGTTAAGCTTTTCCTTGATTATGTGAACAAACCTTAAATAAGAGTCTTAAAGAATTCAGCACTTTGGGAAAAATACTTATGATAAGTATACAAAAATATTTTTGATATTTTGCATAATCAAAAATAATAACAGCTATGGATTGGCTAGTTATTGTTTCAACATTTTGGTTTTCTGACATACAAAGGTGATTTGGTTGTGACTGTCCTAGGTTCACCCTTCAGAAGAGTTTTAGGGTTCCTCATTCATACATTATGTTGTGTAAAGGCATGTCTGTCCCCTTAATATGCTCTTTATTCGTTTAAGCTTGTTGGTCAACAAGCATTCATTAAATAGTTATATGAAATACACTGTAATAAGCACTGGAAATGCAAATGAAGGTAAAAAGAACGACAGTCACTGATCTCAAGTTGATTTCATACTAATTAGGGAAGATGGCATATAAAAGAGAAGAGGAGAAGAAGGTATCCATGTCTGGTATGCTTTTGAAATCCATAGAGTCAGTAATTGGCCCAGGCAACAAGTTATTGATGGCCTACCTCAGTGCTTCCTGAAAATGAAAGTTCCACGAAGAACTCACCAATGGGAGGAGAGGGCAGAGGGAATTTTTCAGGGTAAGACTGCAGCTGTAACATGGTGGCTAAGACCATAGAGGGAGACCAAAAAATACTCTAATATTATAGTAGTTTGTTAGAGTTGATCCAATGCTCAAGAAGTTGTCAGAATATCTAGCAGCCTCTTTATTTCTGGAATTCCTCATCTACTATAGGTCTTTAAGCAGTACTATGGGATTTTTTTTTTGTTTCTTTTTGTCATTTTACTCGTTTAGTCAACTCCAGATGAGGAAACTCCCTTTTATCAAAGCAGATGAACAGCTTTTATGTAACCTATATAGCCTTTGAGATTTCCCTGGAATGCTGAATAATTTTAATAAATATCCAAGGCTTCCACTGGCAGCCAGAAAGTATTCTGACTCGTGGTCCCTTCACACTCTGTTGTCTGGATAATAGAATTCTGACCTGGAATGAATATCCATATAATCTAGTTATAGTCAGATGTCAGAGTGTGGAGGAGACAACATTATATGTATCTTTTAACTTAAGGAGACTGTGAGGATTAGAACCTTACATATCAAGACATCACAATGAGGATCAGTAGATCAAGGGATATTGATTTTGGTTAAATACAGGAAATTATGTGCTAGGACTGTCAGAAACGAAGTCCATTATATTTAGACGTATTCATCAGCCTCAGCCACCATTAAAGAAATATTTAAGGAAAATCTTTATGATCTCTAAGAGACATTGCAGATTCCTAAATTGGGTTGGAAGTTTGGCTGAATGACCTCTGGAGGTATACTATTTCTATATTCTGCAAGTTTGACTCTGGAATAAGCACTAAAGTATGTCATTTGTTTTGAACCCTAACTTTCTGCTGTGTTTTTTTCCTTTTAAAAATTCTTATTACAACTGTATTTATCTTGGTCCTTTTCTCCCTTACTTCCTCTGACCTTGTAGTGTTCTCGATTCATGGTTGTGAGCTGTATGAATTTTTCTTTAATGCTTCCAAATATATATCATCATTATGACTTTTAGCCTGCAGTAAAACACAAGTAGACCTTCTTGAAACATAATTTAATTTTGTTTGTTAGCTTTGAAGAATTTGTTTACTGAGTTTTTAAAAAGTGTTAACTAAATAGAATGATAAGTGGTTATGTAAAAGTTATACTTCAATTAAAGTAGCAGACCCAGAGCAATTTAATTATACCTTCATAAAACATAGCAAATAAGGTTCATATGGAGTTCCAAGAGAGGACTTTGCATTTGTTTCTATACATTGAACTTGTAATTATTTTCATTCTTTGGCTATTTATTATGCATTGTATTTTCCTTTTTCAGTAATTGTCTTGGTAATACAAAAACATTCTTATGTCCCACGTGATTAGTAATTCTCCACCTATTAATCTGGTTTTATGTTAAGTAATGTGGTAATAACAGTGATTTCAGTTGCAGATATATTATGGAATTATGGTTATGAACATTAGCATATTAGGACATCTTGTTTATTTACAAAATAAATATAGATTTTATGTCCCTTAAAATCTTTTTATAGTCACATAGTAACAAAGACCTTTGTTGATTTTGGGAAGAGCAAAAAAAAAGGTTTTTTAAAATAGCATCTAAATTTCTCACCTTTGACTTCTTCTGAGTGCCCAGGGAAGACCATTGCCTCTGGTGTGAAGGTTACCAAGCCCTTTTCAGGGCTCCTGTCCACTTTTGTGGTCTGCCCCATTCACCCAACTCTCACCTGTGGCTCCAAGAAGCTGTAGCACATGCAGCAGCTATGCCATTTTGACAAATAGGCTAAACCAGTTTGAGGGTAATCTATGAGTCTCAGACCCCTTGGTGAGGTAGGTCAAGGTCTACCCCAAAGCATGTGAAGACTGCCCTTGGTGGAATGGGCAGATAAGAACAGTTTGTTCTAGTGGCCATGAAAGCAGCAGAAGTGAGTGCTGCATAGAGCTTGGTTAGACATTGAAGACACCAATTGGTGTCTAGGCCATTGCAAATCATCTTGACTTTTGTCTTGGCACTGGATTCAGCTGTCTCTGGAAGAGAGAGTGGTGCTCATGACTTTGTGCCCTCTGCTTCACTTAAACCCAGGGTATGTGTGAGCTAAAGCACATCATCCGTTCTACTTTACCAGTTTTAACCACTTCAAAGTCCTGTGGCAGCAGGCAAGGTAATGCTGCATCAGGTGAAGATACACTGAGAGCTGTAGTCACAACTTTATAAATAGGCGGCCCAAGCCACAGGATCTTCTTCTCACTGTACTGAAAAAGCAGGGTAATTTGGCAGTCCTCTGGGTGGTTAAGACCACTTTTTTCAGGAACATACTGCTCACTTTCTGGGGTGAGGAAGGTACTGAAAAAGGTCTCTTATTGTCTTTTTCACCTAATTCAACCCTGGCTTGTTTACTGTGGAAAATGGGGGTCCTACCCTGTTGTCAAAACACCAAAAAATATACACAAACTTTTGCAAAGATGATTCTACTTACCATTCCTACATGGAACATGCTCCTGCTTATGGAGAGCATAATCCAGTAGATCTGAAAGATGAACAGCTCTTCTTCCAAGAGAACTCAGCAGATATGACATCCAACTACCAGTCCTGAGTGCAGCAAGGCTGGCAAATAAAGGCCAGTTTACCACAGTCAGAGCTGGATACACGTTTTTCTGAAGTGGTTGCAGTGATGGTGTCATGTGGCTAACATAAGTTTCACAAAGAAATCTTATTTCATCAACAAATTTATATACCTCCTAAGAAGAGTGAATGATTAGGTTCATGACAATGAGATTGCCACTTGCAGGACAGTGCACCACCATAATCAGTGTTTATTTCCCACCGTGATAAAGTGAAAGAAAAATTTTATGAAGACCTGGAGCCCTTCATAACAATGTGCTGAAAGAGGACAAGCTTGTAATTCTGGGTGACTGATGCCAGAGTAGGTCCAGACTATTTGATGTGGCAGGGAGTCTTCGGGAAAAATAGAATTGTAAACAGCAACAGTACCCTTACAGCTAACGACTTCTACATCTTATGACTTTCTTATCACCAGTGCTGTCTCTGCTTACCTAATCACTATAAAACTTCGTAGATATACCTTCATAGCAAACATTATCATTTAATAAACGGTGTCATTGTAAGGAGAAAAGACAGGATATGAGAGTGACAAAGCTGAGTGCTGGACTGATCATAGACCTATCCTCTCCAAGCTAAATGTTCTCATTCAGCAAGATTGGCAGCCTCAAGGCAAGATGTTTACCAGAAGACTTTTTTCAAGAGATTAGAGTCCTCTTTCAGATGTGAACAGATTGGAGATGAAACTGAGCCAACATATGGTTGGCAGCAGTGGAGTGGGAAAGGAGAGGTAACATTCAGAGATTTGGTGTACAGCATGATTTTTCCTCATCTGGGCTAGAACACTGATAAACATCAAAATTGTTTTGAGGAAATGATGGGGAAAATCAGAAGTTGCTAAGCAAAAAAACGAGAACTCCACAGAGTTTTACCAGCAGGATAGTTCATCTGTCTCTAAAAAGGCAGCATTTACTTTCATCAAAAGTAAAGTATAAGCAAAGCTTAGAGAGATGCTGGATTCTTGACTCAGTAAGAAGGCAGTTGAAATTCTGGTTTTTTCTGATAGTTAACAATTCAGAGTTTTTATGATGTCCTGAAAAGTATTTATGACAAAAAACCTATGACACATCTCAACTATTCAGTGCTAATGGAGTCACATTAGCAATAAGGACATTATCTTCCAGAGTTGTGCTCAACACTTCCATGGTGTCCTCAACAGACTGTCATCAAGCTGAAATCATTGACCATCAACCTCAGATTGAAGTTGATCGCTCTTTGGCCAAACTTTCAGGTTTTGAATGCCATTTGGCTCCTCTCCTATGGCAAAGTTCCTGCTTCTGATTCTATTCCAACTGATATTTACAAGGCAAGAGGTTAACTGCTCATACAAAAGCTGGCTGAAATCTTCCAGGTTAAATGGCAAGAAGAGATTATCCCCCAGGACTTCAAGGATACCTCCATTGTCTATCTCTATAACAGAAAATGAAAGATGTTGTCCTGTGACAATCACAGTAGAGTCTGACAGTCACATGGGGTCTCTCTTAGTCATTGTTGGCAAGATTTTTGCCAGATTTCTACTTATTAATAGGCTGATCCTTCACCTGATAGATCATCATCTACTCAAGAGCCAGCCTGTCTTCAGAAAGGGCCAGGGAAAAATCAGTACGGTGTTTGCTGCACAACAACTGCAGGAGAAATGCCAGGGGCAGATCAGAAGTCTGTGTGCAATATTCTTTGAACTGAACTAGGCCTTTATACTGTCAGCCATGAGGGTTTGTGGAAAATCATGACAAATTTGGTTGCCTAGTGAAGTTCATCAGTATTGTACACCAGTTCCATGTCAGCATGCTTGCACTAGCTCTGGATAATGTACAATATTCTCATGCTTTCCTCATCACCAGTGAAATGAAGCAGAGCTATGTGCTTTCTCCCATGCTTTCTTAGCATGAAGTTTTCAGCAGTGTTTTCAGATGCCTTCAACAAGGATAAAAATTGCCATTAAGCATAGCTACCTCTTCGATGGTAAATTATTCAATTTGAAATGGCTGCATACCAAGACTGGAGTGGTGAGAGAGTTGGTGCAACACTTTTTGTTCACAGATTATTGTGCATTCAGTGCATCCTCTGAGACTGAGATGCAACAGAGTATAATTGATTCTCTGCCACTGACTTTTGCCTGGTGTTAACACCAAGAAAACAGGTTCTTCACCAGCTAGTGCTGCATTATCATTATGTAGAATCATTGGTTACAGAAATGGAGAAATTTTGAAAGCTGTGGATAAGTTCATTTACCTTGGCAGGATGCTGTGCAGTACACATGGATGATGCAGTTGACTCACATGTTACTCAGTGTTTGGTCCACTGACCAAGGGAACGTTTGGGAGAGAAGAGATATTAGCCTCCCAAACTGAAAGTTCTACAGAGGTGTTGTGCTTCCTTGTTGTAACCTGAACAGTATACCAGGGCCATGTCAAGAAAGTGGATTGCTTACATTTCAATTATCTTAGGAGGATTTTGAAGATCTTTTGATGAAGATCAGCAGGACACTGAGCACCTTTCTTGAATGGATTCACCAAAACTCAGGCTCTACTAGAGAGAGTACAACCCTGATGGCCTGGTTGTATTGTTTGAATACCAGATGTACCTTTGCCTAAAAGATTATTTACAAAGATTATTTACACACAAGGCAAGCATTCATGCGCAGGTCAGAAGAAGAGACACAAGCACACTGTTAAGGTCTCTCTGAAGGGCTTTGCTGAGATATGGGAGACACTGGCATAGGACCTCCCAGCATGATGTGCCTGCATCAAAAAAAGCACTGTGATTTCTGAGCAAAATAAGATGAGAAAATTTGGAGACATATCTTTCCCAAATGTTCATGTGCACTATTTATGCCCAACCTATAATACAGAGTCTTCTGCATTCATATTGGTCTGATCAGCCACAGTCCCAAACACTGTACCTTGATCTTGACATAGTGATGTCATTTTGGTTCTTTTCAAGCACAAAGAGCAATAAGGAACTGTCTGAGTGGAAGTTTTTAACACAGCACATTCACACACACACACACACACACACGTACACACTCTTGTGTGCAAGCATGAAACGATTGTTGGCACATAGTAAAAAAAATTCCAGTAGTTTAAAACTTATGTAGGTTGGATTTTTTTGAGTAAAGTAATTAGACTGAAGGCTCATTTAGAATCACCAGCAATGATGTGCATTGAAAATACTTGGCTCAATAATTTTACAATGAACAAAATATGGCAATTATCCTAGGACCAGATGAACATGGTAGACATAAAATTAATCAATCCAGTATGATTATTTTCTGTAATCCAGAAAGTCATCTCAAATAAATGTTGATATAAATGTAAAAATAGAAAAAGCATCTTTTGAACATTTATTTAAATTTGGTATAATTCAAGATATCATGTATTTTGAAAAAGTACTGGTGGAGTTGACCAGTGAAAGAAAAGCAATGTAGTAGAATGAAACTGTGTTTAATTGTTAGCCACATTTTCACAATTTTTTAAGTGGCCTGCAGTCTCCTAAACATATTTTAGTACTCCTATCTCCTCCCTGAACTCCCTGTCCTTTTCGGAATTATAAGTAACAGACAGTGTTGTTGTTGCTTTTTTTAAACACTGTTAGGTAAAGAATTTAAACATATTGTTAAGAAGGAAAAAATTTAAAATAAATTTCCTTCAGTTTTCCATCTTGAGTCCTGTTTGTTAAAGGGCTCCTTGTGCCAGGAGGGATGGAAGGAGTGTGGTGGTGAAGAAATTGTGTTGAAAAAATATAAAGTTGAAATCATCCATTCAGGTTCAGCAGCTTAAAAAAATGTTAATAGGTGCATTGGGAAATTATAGGAAGTTCCAAAAAATAAATGTAGCTAAGAATATTAAGTAGAATTGTGGTTATAACAGAAGTGTGTATATATATATATGAGATTACGTTTAAAAATATGGTCTCTGGCCTATAGAGCAGGGAGCTGTGTTTAGCCTCAGATGGCTACTCTGGGAACAGAAACAGAGTAGTGCTTCTTAGAAGGCATGAGCATCAAGCATTCCGTCACATGGGTAGAGTTTTGTGTCTCTCAAATAATATAAAACAGATGTTACATTACCATTAAAAACTCTTCTTAACCAAAATGGAATGTAAGTTCAGATCACTGGTCAAATCAACTGACTATTAACAATTGCAGTAGTATATTTTGCAGGATTCAGCCTGCTTTGTCAGTTAAATTTTGGAGGGAAGAGGACTGTTTTATGGTGGGGATTGTTTTCACTAATGTTTTTGTATTTTGGTTATCTTGATTCGGGACCTTTAATGCAAACATTTGACTGTGTGAACATTTAATTTATAATGTTTTGTTCCTTTCCTTGAAAAATGTTAGTGTAAGTCACCAGAAGTGTAAGTGTGAGTAAAATCATTGATGTAAGTCGTTGATACTTATGAAGTGGTTGTTTAAATGTATAATATTGAATGACTTCACCTAACATGCTGGAAACACAGATGATGCCAAAGAAATTATATGTGAAAAGGGTCACCTGGGAAGGCATTGCAGGGTTCATGTCTTTGATTTTCTTCATGTTTGCTTTACTTATTTATTTATTTTTCATTTTTCTGATTTTAGTGCTACTGAACATATGAAAGAGGATGTGCTAGATATAAACCAATACTAACCATTGAAGACTTCTCCAGACAAATGCTATAAGGGAAAACTTAAGATTGTCATTGCAGCACACTTTTGTTGTAAGGCATATCTTGATCATAATTACATCCAAGCCTGTGAAAAACATTGAAATGAAATGGAGTGAAAAACCTTGTTGAGGATAGCAAAAGGAGCTGTGCTTCCATGTCTCCGTCTTTACTGCTTACATCCAGGAAATCGCTGGTTGATTTTGTCAGCGGGTACTTTGGGCCTTGTACTCCTTTCCTAAGTGTTTGGTGTAGCTTGGTTCAGCTAAGCAGACTGTGATGGCTCTAAGGTCTGTCTGCGTGAGGCAAAAACAACAATGAAAAGTATACTAGAAGGGGAGTGAGCAAAAGGGAGCAAAAAAGAGGTGAATGAATATCTTGGAGAGTCATAGAAGTGCCATGAATAATTATTCTGATGACAGGTTCATCATGATATAAAAATTGAGGGAGTTGGTTAAAGAATCATTGTTGAATGAAAAAGCTATGAATAGCTTAGGTACAGCTTAAGTTTCACTGTAAACGTTCTTTGAGAAATTACTCTGTAGATGGCTTATAATCAAATACTTTTCATTGAAGACACATTTGTTCAACTGCATAGAGGTTTTTAAAATATATATATAATATATATATAGAATTTATTTCAATCAGATAATAATATACTTATATAGAAGGACATAATACCTTTATCTAAGCCTGCTGGCCAATTAGATGTATACCAGCATCTTTTTTTTCCTTTTTAAAAAAGGATTAAAAATATTTTAGAAGATGCCTTGAAGTTCCTTATCTTTATACATAATTGTTTTCATTTGTCTTGATGTCCTTGAGAAATTCAGTTGTAAATTCAGTTGTATGAAATAGTTGGGGTTTGGGATAGGGGTTTGTTGAAATGTCTGAATAAAAATATGTCTTATATTTGCATACTGTAATGTGCACTTCATGATCATTATATAATGCGAGTTTTTTAAATTGCTGCCTTTTAACATAATGTACATCAGTATGTGAATATCTGCTATCTGCCCAGCATTAATGCAGTCAGAGATACAAAGAACAAAGTATGAACTGCATTCTAGTTAAAAGCTAGTGTATATACTCATTGAATTAGTTGTTTTAGAATTTCACTGATTCACTTCAAATTAGAACTTTGTCCCATTTTCTGTGTTTATCTAGGTCAAAATCCTACTATATTCCCTGTGAGATACTGAACTAATGTGCTGTACTGTAGTACATAATGTACTGTAGTGGGCTAGACTGGGTTTTTCTTTAAAGCAGACAGTGAAAGGAAGTATTCTTTTCTTGGATTATTATTTATACTACCCTAAATTAGATGACTAGCTATTATTTCCTGGTGTAAAACTATTTTTTTCTCACCACAATATATTTTCATTTATATTTTCAGTAGATAAAACTGAGTGGTGTAAGGTCAAGGCTTTTTGGTTTGAAGTGTGCAGTATGATGGCTAGCCCATTAGGAGCTTCATAAATCCTTGACGACTGACTCAGTGGTTGTCTGAAGCAACTCTCCTTAGATTGGTGTGAGAAGACCAGAGCTCCGAGTTAATGGAAGTCTATAAGGGATATTTAGGGTGACTTATTACCATGTTAATCTTGACTTTGTAAAAAAAAAAAATAATAATTAATATACTTAATTCTAGAGTAAACTTAATCATTTTACGCTAGCCATTATATAAGCATAACTACAGAGGAGAAATGAAAGATTTTTTTAAAAAAAGAAAAAGAAGACAAGAAGGCATTGAAAGCCATTTTAAGGGGGAAAAACATCAAAGAATGAATGGGATCCCTTCTTTTTTTTTTTTTAATTAGATTATTTTGTTTTCAGTGTTCTACAGTCACTTCCATCTATCTATTTTCCCCTCCCTCCCCCTGTTTTTACCCTCCCTCCTCACTCCCTCCCTGAGACTGTGTACAACCTTATATAGGTTGTACACGTGGTTTTTAATCCATTCTGCTATCCGTCTCTGTTTTATGGAAGAGTTCATCCCATTCACATTCACAGTTATGATTACTATCTGTGTCTTTCCCTCATCCTCTTTCTCTTAGAAAGTTTATGTTTTTAGCTCTCCCTTCCCCTCCACAATAGTTTTAATTTTTGACCACTGCCTCCCTCAGTCTTCCTTCCCTTCTTTCAGCCACCCTCATTTTTAATCCCCTTTTCCCTTACTGCTTCTTCCCTCCCTTTTAGCCTCCCCTCCCTTTTCTTTCCCCCTTCCCCTCCTATTGCCTGTAGAGCTAGTTGTATTTCTGTACTTAACTGAGTTTGTTGTACCGTCCTCGAATCCAGTCAGATGCAAGTATCTGAAACAATGCTCATCTCCCTCCTCTCTTTCCCTGTACTGTAATATATTTTTGTGCCCCTTCCTGTGATGTAATTTATTTTTTTCTGCCTCCTTTTCACATCTCCTATTAGAATCCCATCACACCCTTAAATGACATTTGTTATCATCACATCATTTAATTTATACCCACTCCCTCTATCTATATGTATCCATTTTATATTTCATAATAAATATGCAATTCTCAAGATTAACAAGTATCTCTTCTGTTATAGAGATGTGAACAGTTTGTCCATATTGAATAACAAGTTGGTTTTTTTCCCCCGTCTACCTTTTTTATGCCTCTCTTGAGACCTGTGTTTGAAGATCAAATTTTCTATTGAGTTCTGTCCTTTCCATCAGGAAGAGCTGGAAATCCCTTATTTCATTGAATGTCTATCTTCTTGCCCGAAATATCATGCTCTTTTAATGTAGAAGCTGTAAAGTCCTGTGTGATTCTAACTGTAGCTCCTTGATATTTGAATGTTTTCTGTCCGGCTGCCTGTAGTATTTTCTCCTTCACTTGATAGTTCTGTTATTTGGCATCCCTTTCGGGAAGTGAATGGTGGATTCTTTCTATGACTATTTTGCCCCTGTGTCTAGGACTTCTGAGCAGTTTTCCTTGAAGATTTCTTGGATGATATTGTCCAGGCTCTTTTTTTCATCATGGCTTTCTGGTAGACCAATAATTCTTAGATTTTCTCTTCTGGATCTATTTTCCAGGTCAGTTTTTTTTCCAATTAGATGTTTTACATGTTCTTCTATCTTTTTATTCTTTAAATTCTGTTTGACTGATTCTTGATGCCTCATAGATTCATCAACTTCTACTTGTCCAATTCAAATTTTTATCAAATTGCTTTCTTCAGTTTACTTTTGCATCTCCTCTTCCATCTGTCCAATTGTTCCTTTTAAGGAGTTATTTTCTCCAGTTAGTTTTGTACATTTCCATTTCTCCAGTTTTCCCAGTTAGATTTTGTGCCTCCTTTTCCATTTGTCCAATTTTCCTTTTTAAGAAGTTGTTCTCTTCAGTGAATTCATTTTTCATATTTTAAAAATCATTAGTTAGTTTTTCTTCTATTTCTCTAATTTGGCTTTTAAAATCCTTTCTGAGCTGTTCCAAGAATGCTCTTTGATCTTGAGACCAGTTCATATTCCCTTCTGAAGTTTCAGATGGGAGTACAGTCTCAATGCTGACCTCTTTAGTATTCGTGTTTTGGTCCTTGTCCCCATAGAACGATTCTATTTTCTTTTCTTTTCTGGTTTGTTTCTTACTCGTGATGATCACCCTTTTCCTGATTTTTAAAGTGCATCTCACCTTCTGGGGCACAGGGGGCTCTGTCCCACAACTCTTGTGCCTTGAACTTGAGACTGTGTATGTTGTGGCCTCTGGTTCTTTCAGGTACAAGGTAAAATGCTGCAGCTTACTTGGTACTGAACTGGTTGGTGTTCGAAAGCAGAGTCCAGGTGAAGTCTTTCTGGGTTTCCCCAGAGTTATCCTGGAGCTCGCTACATTAAGTGTAGGGGAGGGGTGGTCTGGCCACAGGAGGTCTCTTTTGCTGAGCTAGAGCATAAGTATGCTCAGTGGTTGGTGAATCTGTCTGTGCTAGTGTCTTCCCATTTCCCCTGGGGTGCTGAGGCATGCCTGGGGTCTTGGTGTTGGAGGATGCAGGCTCTACCCCCTGTGGTTCAGGATCTCCTTCTAGTTTGCTGAGATGGGGTTTTCTGGGGCAGCTCCGGTTCTGCACTGGTCCCCTTCAACCACAGCCAGAGGGACCTTCCTTAACAATTTACCTAGCCTCACAAGTTAAGAGACTATTTATCCCTTCACCTGATCCCACTGTTCCAGGATTTTTCCTTGGGAAATATTCTCTGGGCTCTTTAAGGTCATCAGTGGAAGGGAGATAGCAATTACTGATCACTCCACCATCTTGACTTCCAGAAGTTCCAATGAGATCACTTCTTGAGGGAAGGGATGGGTTGTTCATAACTGAGCATAGAAAAAGGGCACAACTGTTTAACTCTTACTTTGCTTCTCTTTTTCTATTGCTAGGGAGAATGAATGACCTTTGGAGCAGAAAGGATAGGATCAAATAGGCTGATAGGGAGTTGTTGCTTAACATCAGTAAGGAAATAATTAAAGAATTCCTGGTTACCTTTGAAGAATTCAAGTCACTTGACCCAGTTGAGCTTCATTCTCTAGTCTTAAAGGTTCTAGACAACATTGTTACTCAGTCACCAACAATGGTACTGGAAAGCTAACCAAAACCTAGAGGGATAGACTAATGTTAGTATTGGGCAACAGTTGTCCCAGTTTCCAGAATAAGGCAGTACAAGGAATCTGAAATCTAGACTTGTGAGCATCAAAATCAGAAGAAAAAGTGGATTTGAAAAACCATTATCTCTGACCTAGGACTGACACTCATAGTTCATAGGACTTAACATGAACATTTAATTTAATACTGCTTGATAGATAAGTATTCAAAAGCTAGGACAAAAACATCTCCCAAAAGACAGACAACAGACTGGACTGATACTTAGATATTCCAATGGATCAGTGATGCTGTGCTACGAGGAGCTCTCTCCAGTGATAACGTTTGCAGTCCATTCATCCTTCTTTGCCCTGTTTGACCAGTGTCTATCTCTTTCCAAAAGTTTGTCCATCTAATACTAGAGCCCTTTTCACTTTCTTGGAACATCTCAAGGGTAACAGTGTACTCCTTTTTCTATAGGTTGTCCATTTAGATTCATGTTGAATCCTAGAAAAAGATATCTCTTTAGTCTTTCCTGTGTGAATGGACAGATCAAACTTCTTTGACATTTCCTTCCATAAGTTTTTAAATGGCTTTGGGCTTTGATACATTCAAAACAGTGTCATCCATAAACAAGGAGTATATGGAGGATGTCACTATCCACAGGGCTTGTACAGGGCTTTGCTCTTTGTCTTTTCCATCACTGTGGTGAATACTTCTGGTGTTCTGGTCTGTTCTGGCGAACATGCATCTCCATGTTTTATACCTCACCTGATGTTTATTACTAGAGGACCACTGAACAGAGTTATTTATATCAAAGTTATTTAATATCTTCCCAAGAATCTTTCTTTATTTTAGGAGGCCCTTTGTAATCTAGTTTATAAAGCAGCATTTTGTTACACTGAGGCATGATTTTTCTTAACAAGCCATGCAATCACTGGTGTCATATATCTATATCTCTTTCAGTTAGATGTGAGATGTTAAAGATGTCCGTCATTGAATGTCTCTTGGGAAATGCATCCTGCTCCCTCATCCAGGCTGCCTGCAGACATAGGGGACCTACATGTAGGTTTTGTAATGAGGGGAGAATAGTCATGTAGGTCAGTATTCATTTATATTCTCTTAGTCACCTTTTTTGCATTAATAAGGTCCAGGATTTTTTTTTTCCCATTTCTTTTTGAATGCTGATCACACACATCCAAACAATTGTGTATATGATTGATCTAATCTGGATGCCTTTCCTATCCGTACTTTCTTTGGTGTCATTTCTTCCTCCTCTATAAGCGCACCAGGGACTGTGATGTTAGTGTCCAAATGTATTCATGATGCAAAAGACAGTTTGTTTAAAAGGGTTTTGCAATCTTTCTGTTTTTCTTCTCTTTTTTCATCCTTGAATGACCTTGATTAATTGGCTACCTTGCCAAGTTTTCTTGAGACTGATTTTGCCCTTCACCACTTCTCTCTGCTTTATAAGATACCACCAGTCATGATTGCCTATCATCCCTTCTTCACAAAGTTTTACAGATGAACTGGTGTTGCCTTTGGCAGCTGTCCCTCTCCGTTTGGCAGGTAAGTTGTGTTTGATGACGCAGGTGTGTTCTAGGTTGTCTAATTCATCTTCATGTAGTAGTTAATGTTTTGGCTTACCTTCTGGATGAAATTGTTATAATTGTTGCCATGTTGTTTCTGTTAACCATTTCCTATTTTTTTTAAATTTCTATAATCTGTTTAAATAATTTAGGGCTAAATCTTAACTGTACATTGCATCTTCATCTCATTAATATTCTTTCCTCTTGTTTAATATAAATTCTGATTTTAGATTTGATGAGTCAGATGTCTGTGTCCAGACAGCCAACCCAGTGCCAACTTGTTCATCAATGATAGGTCATTTCCTGGAAGTTAAAATATAATCAGATTTTTTTGTTTGTAATATTTTTATATCTTCTGGGTCACTACTTGCCAGTGCATCCCTGAAAAAATGTTTAAAATCACTAATAATCAGAAAAATGCAATTTAATCAACTTTTACATTTTACTTGAAACCCATTAAAGGAGTAAAGACTGGGAAAAGTAATTAATGGAAAGATTTTGGGGAAATTATTTACTGAAGGTGGAACTGGTAGTAAATTCAGCTATTCTGGAAAGCAATTTGGAACTATGCAAGAAAAGTTATTAAACTGTTTATGTTCTTTAATCTAGGCATTCTTTCAGTGGGGCTGTTTTGCAAGATGATAGAAACAATATATACAAAAATGTTTACAGTAGCATTATTTGTGTTTAAAAGCTAGAAATAGAATATATTCCAGATGATTGAGAAATTACTCCAAAAATTGGTATATAGATTTATCAAACATTACAGTGAATTTTATGATGAATTAAAAAAAACAAACAAACATGGAGTTACAGGAATACTTGCCTTTTGACTCCAAAACCAGTACTATTTTGTGCTGCCTATAAGAAATGAAAATAGGCCCAAAACGGAGTTAGAAGAAAATCAGTCACGAGTAGGACTTGCCCTTAACCAACCTTCCTTAATTCTAATGTCTTTTTTTGTTGTGACAGTAGTTTCTGGGTAAAATCATTTATAGAGCAAATGAAAATTATGGAAGAAGAGTACCAGAAATAAAATAAGCCTTTAGAACCAACTTTTCCCCAATATTATTTCCTCCAAATCTGGCTGCATTACAGAGTCAACTTTCTTTTTGAGGTAAGGAAATGAAAATCTTATATCTGGATGTGTTTCTGAAAGAGAAGTTTGCCATATATTATGGCAAATACATATGAATACAGTAAACTCCATAAGAGTTATATTTCCAGGACACCAACTTTAAAGTATAAATGGTACATTACATTGAAATACATAGATGATCAGGAAATCTTAAATAAGTTAATAATCACAGTGCATTCACATATCATTGCTTTTTTTTCCCCTTGAACTACAAGGCCTCCCTAGCTGGATAGTGACTTCTTTTTTTCAAACATGTGCCAACATTTTATTTTTATATGATTTTGCCTTTGTTAAGTTTCAGGTTTGAATTTAAGAACGGGATTATTCTTTTTAGGGAAACAATCATCTTCATTTATAAAGTCATTAATGGGAAACATCTGTTGTCTACTATGATAAGACTAAGAAGCCAGAATACTGAATTCCAGTACCAGCTTTACCATATACTAGCACCATAAATGTTTGTCAGCCTCTCAATCCTAGGTTCAATATTGGTAAAGTGCAATTAGTAATACCCCCTCTTTTGTAGCTCATTGGTGTTTGTGGTGATACAGTATAATGATATATGAAGTAGAATTTTCCAAACTATAGAGTTTGGAACATTCTACACAGATGTAAGATACTACTATGCAGCTTATACCAAATGTAACAGTAGCTCTTAGGTACTGGACAGTTTCCTCAAGTGTCCTTATAATACTGCATATTTGGAGAAGCTTTCAAACAGATTTTATGCACAGTGATACATTTGGAATTCATTAGAAAGGGAAATGAAGCCAGGCAACAAGTTGTAATAAATAGATGTAGCAATTATTAATTGTAACTGAAACTCAGGAGGAGTAGGAACTGTCACTAGACATTGAAACTAGGTCAAATCCTAGTTTACTTTGCTCTATGAAAACTTCTTGGCATTTCTAGAATTCCCTTTAGAGTTGCCTAAGAAAACCAAATAATACACAGGTTAAGTGCACATTGCATTCGTTAAGATTCTATACCAATGTTCTAACACTAGCCGTGTAAAGATTTAGAATATGACTTCCAAATTTTAAATGACTAGATTTATTTGGTGTACTAGACCATCCAGTTGTATCCTAGTGATATTTAAGAAAAACATCCTTAAATCTGAGAATAATCACTCCCTAGATAAAAAAAATCAATTGGTGTTCATTTTATTTATGTAAAGATGAATTACTCTGGCACATTTTGCAGACTACTTTTTTTCTTTCTTGAAAAGTGATTTATTCCAGTAGAATTTTTTTATAAATACCGCTGACTGCTTACTTGTGCCACAATAGGTGCTTCTGAGTTGTAGGCATATACCTCATGTCGTCTGTGTTATTGTTTTATAAAATGGTTAATAATATGACCTTCCATTTTGAATGACTTAATCTTCCATGATGTGTGAAACATATACATTTAGCTACCACTGGCTTTAAGGAATTCTTTTTGCATAAATTGTCCTTACATTTTTGGAAGCAGCACATTGATGCAAATTTTTTTGGACTGAGTTCCTTTGACCAGTGGAATAGTTTCTGTACACAAGAGGGTAAGCAAGGAATAAGTGAAGGGGATAGTGGGTTATTTTAGGAGACATTTGCATTTGATAGCATTCACACACATCCAGAAACACAAGTGCCCGTGCTTTTTTTCTTTTTTAAGTTTCTGCAACTTTGGGCATTTAAAAGCATCCGACTCAATTATCTTTGTATATAAGTTATATGACTTTGTTTCTTTTTTCTGTGTTTCTTTCTGGAGATCTTTGATAGGCTTGCTATTTCTAAGTTGTACATGAGAAAAATTTTCAAAGAAATTTTATTGATGGTGCCCAATTCAGACACTCTCCCAAGCAGAACATTAACTTGTTGAATGCAAGAACCTTTTCTGTTGGTCCTTGTCCTACTTTAGTGCCTGGCACTTGAGCGCTTAGTAATACTTGTTGAAATGAATTGAATTAATTTAAATTCCAGTAATGGAGCTTGTAGACCAATTTTCAGCCAACTTCAGTAGATGAATTTTCCTGCCATGTAAAAATCATCTGATTTTAAAATTAAGGATCATGTGGCTAATTTGTTTTAATATGCTTAAAGAAAATTAAACTTAAATTGAAGCTAACTTTTTCTGTCAGTAGGTGTTAATTTCCATTCTTAATGCTGAGACCATAAGATCCTCTGAAACATTTTACAAAAAGTGGGGGAAACTTTTGTGCCCTGACAGCCCAAGGCAAAAATTTAGTGAGTCCCCCAAGATACATGCAATTATTCCTAATGCATTATAGGCTTTAAAACATGAATCTGATTCAGTTTGGTTGTTCCACAAATGATTATTTTAAGCCCCATCTTAACAAATATTTCACTTTGATTATGGGAAGGACACTATTCCATGACATATCCCATTGTCCTGATTGAAAAAATACCTATTTGCTTTAGACTTCAGTTACTAACCTGTGGCTTTGTGAGACATAGGAGTTTGATGTGGAGGGAAGGGGGCTGGCATTGGAGATAGGAGAGAGAATGCAGGTTTCAATCGTGCTTTGACATTTATTGTTCGTGTGAGTGGACAAAAGAGTTGAGGCGTTCTCCTCTGTGGTTATTTCACATGCAAAGTGGCACCATCCATTTTGTTGTTGCTGTTCAGTTGTTTCAGTCGTGTCTGAATCTTTGTGACTCCATTTGGGTTTTTCTTTGCAAAGCTATTCAACTGACTGGCCATGTCTTTCTTCAGCTCATTTTACATTTGAGGAAACTGAGACAAATAGGGTTAAGTGACTTGCCTGGGATCCCACAGCTCGTAAGTATCAGGCCAGATTTTAGTTCAGATCTTCCTGACGAGGCCTAACACTATCCACTTAGTTGCCCAGTGCAAAATTACAGTATCCATAACATTCTTCTAATGTGGCTTCATGACATAATAAATAACTGTCTTTGGAGCACTCAGTACATCTTGGGTTCAAGTCTTGCTTTCAATAATAGCTGGTTATGTGATCCTCTTAGTACCCCCAAGGATGCTCTCTCTTAAATTTCTGAGCATTGGTAGACAAAGTTTTCTCTTTAATTTAAATTTAGGATTTAATTTAATTTAAATTTAAATTTAGGAGTTCTTTCTGCTAGTGTCATAGCTTCAGTCCAAACGAAAACAATTAATTTCACAGTTGTTAGGAAAATCAAATGAATAAAGCTATGTAAAATGTTTCACAAACATAAAGAACTACATAAATGACATCACTATTAAGCCAAGATTGTTATAACAGCTTCCTAATTTGCTAATTGGTCTTTCTTTTAGCTTATTGGGCAGGTATATTTTAAGCATATACTAAATTACCATGTATGTTGTGATAATTTTGTACATATATTTAAAATTAATTTTAATTATAATGTGTTTCTACTAAAATTTCTTAGCACATAGCATCAGAAGAGAAAAATGGAATCTTAGATGGAAGAGACGTTAGACATTATCAGAACAGAGCTGGAGAAAAATCACAAAACTATGCTGAATGGAGCCGCCACAAATTTATATTATGTAATCTCAACTGAGCCTTTGCATCTAGGCATTGCCCTTTATCAGTGTCTATTCCAGATCTTTTCATCCCTCTTCAAACTTTTCATGGCACCTTCTTTCTACCTTAACAATGATGTCCATGACTGTACTTCACTGAAAAAAAAATTGTAGCATTCAGTGAAAGGTTGCCTTGATTGCTATTTCACATCATTTAGAAGTTTTACTTCACTGTCTCTCTGTCATGTCCTTCATGTTGATGCAAATCCGTCTATATTCATCCTTGATTCCATCTTTTTGGCATGTCCTTTTAAATCCTTAAAATTCTTTAAATCTGAAACTTTAAGCATGCAATGTTATGCATTATACTAGTTGTAATCACTACATCCGACAATTTACTTAACTGTTTAAACTTCATTCTTGGTGAGAATCAGCTGCAGAAAATTAATTCATTGGTTCCTCCACCTTTGAAGGATGAAACTATCATTAAAACAAATTAAGAAATTATGTTTTTCTGCTTTGGGCAGAAAGAGAATTCCCACAGATGTTTTGATAATTGAAAGTCCCTCAGTTCTTCTGTATGGGTCCTAGCCTTAATCTTTCATGGATTTCTTTGATTCATCATCTAGTCAAGACATCACTGAGACCAGTAGTCCATTAGGACAATGTACTTCATTAAATGTTGCAGTCATATCCATTTGTTGTTGTATTAGTTACTTTTAAGATAGCATTTTTCTGTTCCATATGCCTCTGTCAACATGGTAGTAGAATGAGTAGAATCCTTTGTAATTCTGATTGGTTTCTGCAACATAATTTGATTCACATAATTACTCAGCATTTGCTGGTCTGGCAGGCAGTGGTGCTAAAGCAGAAAGAACATTGGACTTGGAGTCCAGAAAACTGTATTAAAGGCTTGTCCTAACCACTTATTAGCTGTGAAACCAGGGTCGTCATGTATTAGGAAAGACATTGGAAGCTGGTAAGGATCGTGGAGATCAGGTCATATCAGAACTGTTTAAAAGACCTAAGAATATTTAGTCTATAGAATGCAAGGCTGATTAATAGGGTAGGTGACTGCTGTTTTCATATATTTTAAGGGTTGCCATGCATAAAAAGGATTAGATTTATGCTACTTGACTTCAGAGCATAATGCAAGTGTACCGGTTGGGACGTTCGGAGAGAGTGGTACCCTACATATGAGACTGTATATCCAAAGGTAGAATGATCTGCTTTGGGAGGTACTAAGTTCCTTGTTATCTGAAGTCCTCAGGCAAAAGATGACTACCTGTTACATGGTGTAGAGAGGATCGTTCTATTTTGGGAGTAGTTTGCTTCTGAGTTCCCCACTCTGTTACCAAATATCTGTATAGTTGTGATCTCAGATCTATCAGTAAATAAATATGCAACTTGATTTGAAGTTCCTTTTTTTCTTTTAAATAATTTATTTTCCTTTTCTTTTGGAAATATTATTGAATGGATTGGAAATTAATTTCATTTGAGATTTGAAGTGCAGGTACTACTACTACAAATAACAATAATGATAGCTAGCACTGATAAAGTGCTTTAAAATTTTCAAAGCATTTTACATGTTTCTTTTGATCCCCATCACAGTCCTGTAAGGTGAGTATCATTATTATCCCAATTTTACAGTTGAAAAGGCTGAGGCTAAAACAGATTAAGTGACTTGGAGGGTGGGCCACATAGTAGTGTGTGAGACAGTATTTAAGCTCAGGTCTTCTTGACTTCACATCTAGCATTCTATACAATAAGTCACTCAGTTGCCTCAAATAGACATGTTTAATAAATGTATGCTTGATGTATTTTCCTTTTTCAGTTCCTCTCAGTTGAAGTTTTTGATTTCTATTATTTCATGCCTAAATTGTCTACCACAAGCAAGTTAAAAATAATCATTTATGGTTTAATGACATAACTTTTTATTTAAATTTTATTTACTTATTCATTTAACTATGTCATTCTTATTCTAGGTCTCCTAATCACTGAAACTGAGATTTATTCAACAAAACCATCAAGTATTTTAGCGAATTTTTTGTACATTCTGAAATTTTGCCTTGTTTTATTTCACATATGTAAAATTTTTATAATATCTTAGCATTCTGTTGGAGATACTGATCTAAAATAAATTCTTGAGTAATTTTACTTTTGCCATCAGACTTTTTACATTAACATTTTTACATGTTGTATCATTCTCCTTGGAAATTCTTTAGGAAATTTGAGATAAATATGTTGAGACTCTTAAATTGAGGATGAACTTAAGAGAAAAGCAATTTTTATAAAATTACAGTAATTTAGTTTCTTTTTGAGCTATATTCATGATGACATGATTTAGTGTTGAGTGGCCCATAGAGACCATCTAGTCTGAGCCTTTGTTTTATGGAAATGAAGAGATTGAAGTCTAAGGAGTTTGTGACTTTCTCAGATTTGTTTAGATTATAGATTGCAGAATCTGGATTCAAATTCACCTTCTTTGATGACTAATTTAGGGATTTTTTTTTTTAGTTAGAGAAAAAAATCACAGCTAAGAAATAAAGGTTTCAAAAATAATTATAATAATAATAGCTAATAACGGTTAATATTTATAGAGAGCTTGCTGTGTGCCAGACTGTGTGCTAAGCAATTTACAAGGAGTAACTCATTTACTATCCACAGCAACCCTGGGAAGTAGGTGCTATTATTATCCACATTTACAGATGAGGAAACTGAGGCAAATGATAAGTGTCTAAGCTAGCATCTAAGATCAGATTTGAACTCATCTTCCTGACTCGAGGCTTCTATTTGCTATGCCACTCAGTAATTTGTTTTTTAAATTAGGAAAAAAAACATAACTGAGAAATACGGGTTTCAAAAATTATTTATATTCACTTTCATAAAACAGCTTTTTTAAAAAAAAAAATCAAGCATTCATTTAAAAAGTGTTTTTAAAATAGTTTTGTCCCAAGCAAACTTGTCTATTATTTAGGTCACTATATACTTGCATTCAGAGGTAGAAGAGTGAACTTTAGCATGTACAGTATAGGTCACTGACAGAGACCTGACCGTAGCCTTCATCTTCTTACACAGTATATCACATTTTCTGCTGCCCACAAATAAATCTTCACATGCCCTGCTTCATTGACTTTCATTAATAAGCCACATGTGTTTTTCTTTATTATTTCAATTTCTATATGAATTGATTGGTGTGTGAAAGTTGCTTTGTTCATGATAATTCTTGAAATGTAGAAAACCTATTCACTGGAATCTACTTAAATTTTTATCAGGCATGAGATTATTTTCATAAGTATTCCTAAGATCCATGTTAAACTGATTATTGGTATACATTTTAAAATTGTGAACATCTTATATCTTTAAGAAGCAAATTTAGGAAAATAATAGGCTTCTGCTGTTTTCCAGCTAGCCTGAAATCTCAGTGTCTATGTCTTGCTTGTTTTACACTGCCATCCATTTGTGTAAATAGGCTACAGGGGAGAGAGTGGTAAACACCCAAGATATTAGGAACAGTTAGAATGAGAGTAGTTGTTGTTTGTCCTATGTTCTCATGAGGTCCAATGATGTCTGGAGGGTGGTGTCTTGACTTGCAAATTCATCAGATTGAAGTGAGTCAGGGCTGTGCAGTCATCAGCCTGGCTTTCTCCTCCAGGATCATGTGAGCCCACTGGCAAGACATAGTTCAAGATGACTAGAGATGACCCCAGATACAGGGGGACTATAATGGATAGGAATATTGACCCAGCAATCAGGAGAGCTGAATTCCAGTTGTGATTCTCCTACCTAGCATAAGTGGTATTAAACAAGGCATTTAATTTCCTTGGGTCTCAGTTTCCATAAGTGTAGAATGAATGGGTTGTACTAAATAATTTGTAAGCTCCCAATAAATTTTTAAAATTTGTGATTTTTTAACATAACATAGTAAAGTTATTATGATGAAAAGACCTATTATCTTTATTTGAAATGAATACTTTATTTGAATTATCTATTATTGACTGCTACTTTCTGTTGCTTAAAAGTGATTGTTATACAAGTCTTACAGGATAGAGTTTAAATTCAGGGATCTATAGTAAAGTGAGTTATCATGGTAAAACCCCTTAATAAAATTATTCATCTTCTTTGTACTTTGTTGAATTCTGAGTTAGTACTTGTATGCATTGAAGGTTTTTTGAGCATAATTCATGTTCATTTTTTTTTGTTTTGTTTTCAACAACCAAGTACTTCAAGAGTGATGATTAAGCATTTGAGTTTAATTAGATTTTTTTATTTTACCTGCTTTTTTATGGATTGTGTCTGAAACATCATACTCTTTCAGTACAGTTTTTTTTTTTTAAGGCTTACTAAGCATGCTTTATAAGTTATTTGGATGCATTGTAGATACATGTTGGTGATATGAGCATGATCCTAATGTACGACATCAGAGGCCATCCAGTACAGCACTGATGACTTCTTTTGGTTCCTGTTTGTATCTTTTAAGAGATTTAAGTTTAAGAGTTTATACCATTAAGGACAATGTAAGTCAGCTTCATTGGTTTCATCAGTATCCTGTCTTCCATCTCCTTTCTGTGCTCTTGCCTATCCATTGTACCTGCCAATTACTGCTGGTATCTTCCTCTGTGCTGTTCCTTCTCTTATTTCTTGCTTTTCTTTTTTCTTGTAACTACTGCCTTCTGTTTTTCCTTCTGCTCTTCTCTCCTAGCCTTTTAAAGATATCAGAGTCAAAATGTTCCTTTTCTTTCTCTGCTCCTTTTTCATCTGAAGGTATTTCCAATGGCCCATTCTTAGCTCCCAGAGCTTTTACTCTCCCCTCACTTTAATACAGAAAATATAATCTATCTGTATTTAGAGCACAGCTCTGTCACAGTGAAAGGTTTATGCTAGCCACTTAGGCTCATTGTTCATAAGGAAGCAGTTGTTTGCATATGGTAGAAGTTTATTTGCCAAAATAAATATTAAAACTTCATAATCCCCTTGTGATCACTTTTCCAGGTTTCTGAAGTCTTACTCAGTACCTGGGCCTTTCTATAACACTTAGCCTACAAGTTATGCAATAATTACTCAGTCTATTTGGACAGCTATATAGCAAGGTACCTCTTTTTTCCATCATGTATTTGCTCATTCTTGTCTAATGAGACCATCCACGAAGTAGAAAGTGAGAGCATTGTACAGATAGTCATAAGTAAGTTGTCCAGCAGCTGTAACGGTTGTGACCATAATTAAAATGCAGTCTTCTTTACCAAATTTTCTTCTGAAATTCTGCAGTATCTTCCAGTGATAAAGATATAAGCTTGATACCTAAACCAGGGAGAGGTAAAGAGATCTCCAGACCAATATCCCTAATAAATATTGAAGTAAAAATTTTAAATAAAATGTGAGCATATGGGGCTACAACAACATATGAGAAACACTGTGCAGTTCCCCATTTAAAAAATTTTGTGTGTGTGTATTTTTATTTGTATCATTTTCCTCTCATAGAATGTATAACCCTTCAACTCTGGGAAATTATTTTTTTTGTATCTTCAGTGTCTGACCCAGCTATTTTTATTGTGTGGTCTGTGGACCCCTGGCAGTCTTTGAGACCCTTCCAGGGGGGTCCACAAAGTCAAAACTATTTTTATGATTAACAAAGTGCAGCTATTCAGACTTTGATATTTGGCAGACATTTTAGAAAATGAATGAAGTGAACTTGTTCTTTCAAGGAAAACAAATAACATTATTTGTTGCCCATGATAAAAATTCAAACTTTCAAGCAAAAATAGAATTTTGGAAAGCTTGTATCTGCCACCATGAGTTTCACAGCTTCCCAGTTCTTAAAGCCTTTTCTGATGAGATTAGTGGTGATATTTAATGAATGTAGTGTTTTGACATTGTATAATGAAATTGTCAGCATTTGGAAGTACTGCATAAGTCACTGAACCAATATATTTTAGATGATCAATATATGATAGTACAGAATCATGCATGAGTCAAAGATGATTTGTCTGAGTCAAATTTATAAAAATACATGTCATTCTCCAGTTGATAAATGGTCAAGGGATATAAACAGGCAGTTTTCCA
Organism: Bettongia penicillata ogilbyi; assembly: GCA_023548195.1. Taxonomy (NCBI): domain Eukaryota; kingdom Metazoa; phylum Chordata; class Mammalia; order Diprotodontia; family Potoroidae; genus Bettongia; species Bettongia penicillata. The sequence goes on from JAJHZJ010000027.1 coordinate 10,794,913, forward strand.
ACAAAGAAATCAAAGTTATCTATAGTCATATAAAAATACTCTAAATCACTGTTGATCAGGGAAATGCAAATTAAAACAACTCTGAGGAACTACCTTACACTGCTCAGAGTGGTTAATATGAAAATGTTGGATATTGGAGGAATGTAGGAAAACTGGGACACAATTGCACTGTTGGTGCAGTTGTGAGCCAATCCAACCATTCTAGAGAGCAGTTTTGGACTATGCCCAAGGGGCTATCACACTGTGCATATATATCCTTCAATTTGGTAATACCACTACTAGGTCTGTATCCCAAACAGATCATAAAAAAAGAGAAAACGACCCACATGTACAAAAATATAGCAGCTCTTTGTGGTGGCAATTAATTGGACATTGAGAGAATGCCCATCAATTGGGAAATGACTAAATAAGCTTTTGTTGTATGATTATTATGGAATATTATTGTGCTATAAGAAATGACAAGCTGGATGATTTCAGAAAAACCTGGAAAGACTTACATGAACTATGCATAGTGAAGTGAACAGAGCCTGGAGAACATTGTACACCTTAACTACAATACCATTCAATGAAGAACCTTGAATGACTTGGCTATTTTCAGCAATACAATATCTAAGACAACCCCAAAGGACCATTAATGAAGCATATTGTCCACTTCCAGAGAAAGAACTGATATTGATTGAATACAGACTGAAGCATGCTACTTTTTACTTTCTTTCATTTTTTCTTTTATTTGACTCTTTCTGTACAAAATAATTAATATGAAAATGTTTTATATAATTGCACATTTATATTTTATATCTGATTGCTTACCTTCACAGAGCAGGTGGAGGGATAGAATTTGGAACTCAAAACTTTAAGTAAAAATGTTAAAAAATAAGATCCATTCAAATTTTAAGATAAACTAGGGAATTTTATTATAATAATCTATGAAACATCATTCACATGGTTTCAGATTTTCCATTGCAACCAACTTTTTAGAAACTCTCACTTTTTGAATTTTGATATAGCTTAAAAGAAAAATATCCAGAATTATTTGAAAAGCCTGTTAAAATGCCCCTCCTTCTTCCAAAGACTTATCTGCATGAGACTGGATTTTCTTTATATACTTCTACCAAAACAGTGTATCACAGTAGATTGAATGTAGAAGTATATATGAGATTCCAGCTGTTTTCTATTAAGCCAGACATTAAAGAGATTTACAAAAATGTAAAACAGTGCCAATCTTCTCACTAAATGTTTTTTTGTTTTGGAAATACACTTTTCATCAAAATACGTTGTTTATGTCAACACAATGTAGTGATTGTTATTTTTGAATGAGATAATACATTTTTTAAAAATGAATTATCAGTTTTAACATTTAATATGTTTAAGTATTAATAGTTACATCCCACATAAACAAAAGCTCTTTGGTGTCCTTAGTAATATTTATTATTGGAAAGGAGTCCTGGAACCAAAATGTTTGAGAATACAGCTGAAGGCTTGGCACGTAATAGGTCCTTAGTAAATGTTTGTTGAATTGAACTGAATGCTTAACTTAATAATGAAATCTGAAGATTAAAAAACAACTTAGTTCTTACCCTCAAGATGCTTAAATTAGCAGGTCAAGCATGTACAAACTGTATCAGTGGTTAAATAATTCAGAGTTTACTCTAGCTTCCACATGGAGACAAGTTCCATTTCCTGATGGGTATGATGTGCAAATGTAAATGTTTTAAGTCAGCATTCTACATGTTGCAAGTAATGCCCCCTTCTGCCATTCATCACACTCCTCTTTGATCTCCACTTGTTACTTCAGCAGACCTTAAGCTTGGCTCTCTTGCTACTATTAAAGGCTGTGACCTTAAGATTTTGAGAGAAGTTTTCAGAAAATAATACAAAAGCATCTAATTATTTGAAAGAAAATCCTGGTTTTTTTTTTCCTTAAGGTACAGTTTTTTGCACATCATAATAGTAATGATTTTTAGACCTTTGGACTGTGTTGAAAACTAAATGTATAGTCACTTTGAAAGAGTAAGCCAAATGGTTCATTAAATGATTCTGTTGAATGGCTCCCAAAATAGAGGGAAAATCAATTTACAGAATGACTGAAGATAACATTTTTCTCACCTAGCAAGGTACATAACTAACAAAATAAATGTGACTTCATTCATGAGATTTATTTTAAAGAACTTTCAGGGACTAAATCTAAATTTCTCTCTTAATTGGGGCATGACAAAATTAGTGAAAGCTAATCTTTTTACTTGTTATGTACCTGCTCTCATATTCATAAATACTGGTTTCAAGTGACAGTTATATTATGTAAAATTCTGGGGATTAAGGATCCTGATAGAGGCATCACTGTGTTTATTGGGTAATAAAATGTAAGTCACCCTCGTGGAACCTTCAGAGGAAATTCCTTAATTCATCATTAGCATGGGCTCATAAAACAAATTCTTGATATGGAAGGGTGGGAGGAAAATTGCATTCGTTCTTTGGTGGATGATTTAACCTTACCTATGGTTAAGAAAAACTAAAGCATGATTCATCTTTCTAGAATCTAGTTCAAAATCTTACTTAGCTTAGATGAATGGTAAGGTTACTTACTTTGTACGTTGATAAAATTGTAAATTATTTCCACTTTAGAAATCTAGATTGAAGAAGCAGGTATTAGGCAGGGTGTTGTCAACCCCGGTGCATGAATATAACAATTTCCCAAATATATCTGCACACAGTAGGTGTGGAGGGAGTAATATGACATCCTTCTTTCAGCTAAACTTCCTTCTCCAAACTCAAGTGTTCCTCTCACTGCTAGGTTTAATGGAGAAGACTATGTGATCTGTAGAGTAGAAACCATAATAGTAATAGCTGATGTTTATAGGTTCCCTCATAGTTTACTAAGTACTTTACAAACCATCTTTGTTGGTCCTCACAACAGTCATATGATGTATAGTTATCTCCGTTTCACATTCATGAAAGTGACAGTAAGATTTGCCCATGTAATGTAATGTCACCATCCCTCAAAGCAATAGTAACTGTGGCAAAGATGTAATGTCACCATCCCTCAAAGCAATAGTAACTGATGTTTATATAGTGTTCCCTGGTTAAGCTACTTTATATAGATTGCCTCATTGATCCTCACAGTGACCCTGTGAGAAAGGTTATGCTTTTAAAATGATTTTATTGGGTGTGGGAGGTGGTCAAGGCAGGGGAGGAAAACAAGATAAATTATCATTCCCTTTAATTTTGTATAGGTTTTCTATTTTTATTTTATATACCTTTCTGTAATCAGTATTTACTTTGTCTCCTTTCTTATGGTACGTAAAGATTGTTCTAAAACCATGAGGCTTTTTTCCCCTCCCTTTAGTAGAATTAATGTAGAGATTGTAGTCTTGCTTCTTTAACTGCAAGTGTCAAAATAATGCAAAATTTTTAAGTGGATGGCTATAATTAGTTATTGCCACTGTCATCATAAAATCAGACTGAGTGTACACACCTGTGGTAGTGAGCAACCCATCATAAAAAACTGATGGAAGGTTTGGATACATCGTTTAAAAACAGAAAATAAAAATAAACCAAGTGTCTGGACCCTTTGGAGAATGTTGATTTAGAAGTTGAGTCTTGAGAACTTTTAACCATCAAAACTTTAAAATTTTAAATGATTTAGATAAAAATCCATTCTAAAATGTACTATATGGATATATGTATACACATATTTATCCTAATTAATTATGTATCTTTTGAATGAATTATTTTAATTGATAAATTTTGTTTTGACATGTACAAAATCCTGTTTGTGCCCCAAAATTAATTCCCTCCCATATTATTAAGCAAAATGGCATAAGGAGTGATTTAAACACAGATGTAGCTTTACACTTTTCTTAAAAGAAAAACTTGCTTTGTGCTTTTTCATACCACCATTGTTTTAATTGGTGTTCAGTTATATAGCAATCATGTCTATTCTTCTTGAATCTCCATTACTTCATACAGGGTCTTGAGGGTAAGAATATTTGCTTCATTTATGTGTTAGTTTCTGCCATGTCTACCTAGTGCCTGGCACTTAATAGACTTCCAATGAATGTTTCCTGATTGTTAGATGTTTTTGTTCTCACAGCACAGAAATATTTCATCACAATTATATTTCCACAATTTGTTCATCCTTCCACCAATCACTGGGCATTGTGTTTGTTTTCAATTTTTTGCTGTTAAGACTTGTGTTGCTATGAATAAAAGATAGGTGTTTTCTTGTTGTCAGTAATCTTGGGGCACAAATCCCCATAGCAGTATGACTGAGTTCAAAGATATGGAAAACTTTGAAAAATTGCTTGTATCATTCCTAATTGTTTTCCAAAACAACTCTACCAATTCAGGCTCAACCAGCAGAGCATTAATGTTCTTGTTTTTCAACAGCCTCACCAACAAATCTGTCCATTTTTGCCAGTTTCTTGAATGTTAAGTGATAAAATCAGAATTGTTTTAGCCCATATTTCTCTGCCTCTTAGCAAGTTTGAGCGACTTTTAGGTGGTTGTTGATAGTTTTATTTCTTTTTTTTGAGAACTACTTATTAGTATCTATCATATTTATTGGGCTGTAACCTTTTATCTTATAGTTTTGTGAGAATTCCTTGTAGAATGTGACATTTTGACTTTGGTTAGATATTTTATGCAGGAAAGTATTAATGGTCTGTGTTCTTCATTATTGAACCTCTCTTTCCTGTCTTTATGCAAAAGCTTCTTGTTTTTATATAACTGAAGAAGTCTGTATTGTCTTTTATAATATTCCATATGTAGGGTCAGGCTACAAATTTAAGAGTAGTGAGAATTTTGATTCACCTCTAACTTTTAATTGCATTTAGTGAAGTTCATTTTTTTAAAATGCCTGTATTCCGGTTATTGTAATTATGAGATGAGTAACCTACAGCCTTGAGACTACATATGGCCTTCTAGGTCCTTGGGTATAGCCTTTTGACTGAATCCAAATTTTATAGAACAAATCCTTTTATTAAGGAGATTTGTTATGTGAAGTTCCGATTTAGTCAAACTTGTGGCCTCAAGGCTGCAGGTTCCCCACTTCTGTATATTATGGTGATGGGATTAAAAACACTAACATGAAATAGTCCTTGGCTTCATAAAGCATCCTTTCTATTAGAAGTGAGATCAGGAATGTGATTATGGTATATGTCAGATAGAACTCAACATTGCCTCTTAAATATAAAGTAAAGTAATTTGGAGGAGGTAATTTGGGCAGATGCCTGGAAGAATCGGAAAAGGCTTCATGTAGGAAGTTAAACTTGAACTAAGCCTTAAGTGGAATTAAGGGTTTCAGGAAGGTAAGGAGAGGAGAGGGAGGCAGCCAGATTGGTTGTTGTCCTTAGTTCTTGAAGAGGACCAAAATGACATCACCGTTATAAAGTGAAGTTTCAGCGTGTTGGGCTGTGGCTGATCAGACCAATACGAGCTCAGAATGCTCTACCACAGGTTGGACACAGATCGTCCATGTGAATATTTGGGGTGGTTACTCTGAATTTGCGCAACTCCATTTAGTTTGTGATTCTCAATTCTGCTTTGTTCATAGAGCACAGCACCTTTTCTGATATGGGCACACCATAATGAGCAGTCCTGTACCAGAATCTCCCATGTTGCACAGTCAAATCCAAATTTCTTGAGAGCTGAGAGCTTGTAAGTGTCCTTGTATCAGTTCTTCTGACCACCATGTGATCGCCTGCCCCATGTGAGTTCTCCATAAAATAGTCTTTTTGGCAAGGGCATGTTTTGCATTCAAATAATGTGGTCAGCCCATGGGAGTTGCTCTTTGCAGCATAGTATGAATGCTTGGCAGTTCAGCTCAAGAAGGGACTTCAGAGACTGTTACCTTATCCTGCCAGGTGATCCTCAGAGTCTTCCTAAGACAGTTCAAGTGGAAGCAGTTCAGTTTCCTGGCATAGCCATGTTTCACAAACATATAACATTGAGGTCACAGTGCGTTAGTCAATCTAATATCTCTTCTCTCCCAAACTTTTCTTTGGAACCTCCCAAACCCTGAGCTTACTCTGGCAATGCATGCATCAACTTCATTGTCAATGTGTACATTTCTGGAAAGTACACTACTAAGGTAAGTTAACTTATCCACAGCATTCAAAACTTCTCTATTTCCATCTATATATGGATGGTGTGGTGGCAGCTGATGGAGCACCTGTGTTTTCTTGGTGTTAATTATTAGGCCAAAATTAGCACAGGCAGTAGAGAATTGATTCATATTTTGTTGCATCTCAGCTTCAGAGGCTGCATTGAGTACACAATCATCTCCAAACAGAAAATCATGCACCAGCACTCCCTCCACTTTGGTCTTGGCTTATATATAGCCTTTTCAAATTGAAGAACTTGTCATCAGTATGGTAGTTGACCTTGATGCCATGTTCATCCTCATTGAAAGCATTTGACAACATGGCTGAAAACATCATGCTGAGAAGTATGGGAGCAAACACGCAGCCCTATTTCTCTCCATTGGTGACTGGGATGACACAAGCATTGTCCACTAACGAAAACCCAGACAAACATGTCATCATGAAATTGATGCACAATATTGATGAACTTCTCTGAGCAGCCAAATTTGGGGATTAGTGTGTGTTCAGGGAGAACCAATACCTTCGGTGGGATGACTGCTGAGTCCTTTTCAAGGCTCTTTCCACCTCTGGTGTCCACCTGTTCCACCCAACTCTCATCTGTGGCTCCAAGAAGCTACACATTGTGCAGAAGTCACAACCCAATAAACCATTTTGTCAGACAGGCCAAACGAGGTTGAGAGCAGCCAAGATGTCTCAAACCCATTGGTGAGTTAGGGGCAGTGTCTACCCCAATCATGTGAAGACTTCCCCTGGTGGACTGGGTGGATCAGAATATTTTGTTCCAGCGGCCATGAAGACATCTGAAGCAGGCGACGTGGAGTGCTTAGAGCTTGGTTAGACACTGAAGACACCAAGGTCATCTTGGTGCCGGGAGGCAGCCAGGTAGTACAATATTGGACCTAGAGTCAGGAAGACCTGAGTTTAATTCTAGTCTCAGACAATTACTAGCTATATAATCCTGGACAAGTCTTTTGACCCCTCTGCCTGCCTCACTTTCTTTAGCTGCAAAATAGCAATAATAATTGCATTTACCTTCCAGTACTGATGTGAAGACAAAATTAAATAATATTTGTGAAATGCTTTGCAGACCTTAAAGCACTATATACGTGTTAGCCATTGTTATTATCATCATCATTATTGGTGTAGGGGTGACAGTCTATGCAAAGAAAGTGGGAAATAGAATGCTGTTTATGTAAACGATCACATAGGTCACATTGATTGGAACAGTGAGTGCATATAGGGAAATAATATGTAATCAGTCCTGGAAAGGTAGAATTTGTAGGGCTTTACATGCCAAAGAACTGTCTATTTTATCTTGTAGTCAGTGGGGAACCATAAAATCAGACTTATTTTTATCCTTCCAACTGTTTAGAGGTTAGATTGGAAAGGAGGGAAACTTGAGGCCTAGTGGCCCATAAAGAAGTTACTGTGAGCTTAAATAATAATAGCTGAATTGTGACTGGATACAAAAGCTGCGTTGTGAAAGTGCAATTGTAACAATAACCTGGCTGCCTTAGTTTCCTCAACTTGAAAATGGGAATAACAATAGCACTTAACTCCTAGGGTTGTTGTGGGAATTAAATGAGGTCATTTTTGTAGAGCATTTAGCATAGTACTGGTAAAAGTAATAATTAACATACAGCTAAGCACTTTACAAATACCTTCTTTGATCCTCATACCTACCCTATGAAATAGATGCTATTATTATCTTCATTTTGCTGTTGGGGAAAGGGACACACACAGGTTAAATGACCAACAATATGTCTGAAGTTGGAGTTGAAAACAGTTAGTTCTTCCCGACTCCAGTCCCAGCATCTTCAGTGCCCACCAGTTCCCCTTCTACTCTGTCTTTATAGCCTCCCACATTCTCTTTGATCTGGTGCCACTGGCCTCTCCGATGTTCTGCCAACATGACACTGCTTCTCTTTGTTGTAGGCATTTTCTCTGACTTCCCCTTATACCTAGATGCCTCCTGGCTTCTCTGGCTTACTACAGGTCCTTGCTAAAATTCTTCTACAGGAAGACTTTCTCAATCCTCTTCGTGTACCTCCTCCTCATTGTTCATTATTTCCTGTTTATAGTCGGTAGCTAGTTGATACATATATGTTTGCTTATTGTCTCCCTCCTTCTCCTCCAGAGCGGGGAGTGTCTTTTTGCCCTTCCTTGTATCCCCAGCACTTATTACAGTGCCTAGCACATAGTGGGCACTTAATAAATGCTTATTCTCTGACTAATTATGGGGGATGAAGGAGAGGAAAGTGTAGAAAATGACACAAAGATTATAAACTTAAGAGGATTGTGGTGACTGCCTCAGAAATCAGAAAGTTAGGAGGAGGGGTGGGTTCATAAGGGAAGTTAAGTCAACAAGCATTTACCAGATATTACTTTCTGTTAGCCACTGCTTTAAGTATTGGGTGGAATAAACACAAGTAAAAAGAAAAACATCTGTCTTGAAGGAACATCACATTATATGAAGCTGAAAAGATCAGTACAGGAGTGCGATACCAAGGTCTGGAGCCTCAGAATTAGAGTTCTGAGAGCAATGAGTCAGTACAGAGGCATTAGCTAAGCACCGACTACGTGCCAGGCGTTGTGCTAAGCTGTAGGGATAAAAAGGAAGGCAAAAAACATGTAAGGGACCTACAGGCTCCTGGTGAAGACAGAGTTGTAAACAACTATGTACAAATAGGAGATGTGTGTATATACTTATGTACATATTCAAATTAGAGAGATTTCAGAGGGAAGTTAGTAATATTAGAGAGGACTGGGAACAACTTCTTGCAAAGGGCAGGACTTCCCACACAAAACTTGAAGACAGAGAGCATTCCATGGGGGAGTGGGGAGCAAGTGAAAATAAACAGAATTTGGACATGTGGCTTGTGTAAGGAACTGCAAGGCCAGTGTTATAGAGTTGCAGAATTCATAGAGGGGAATAAGAAAACTGGAAAGAAAGGACAGGGTTGTGTTATGAAGGACTTTAAAAGCCAAACAGAAAATATTATGTTTGTTCTTGAAGGTTACCCAAGGGAACCTCTGAAGTTTATTGAAGAACAGAGTGACATTCTAAGACTGATGCTTTAGCAGCATGACAACTGAGTGGAGGATGGACTGGAATGGGAAAAGATTTGAGACAGGGAGACTCCCCAGTGGGCTGGTATCATAGCTCAGGTGATAGTCAATATGTTGACAACATGAGAAGAGAAAAGGGGTATATACATCAGACCCTGGTGACAGATTGGCTACAGGCAGTGAAAGAAAGTGAGGAGTCCTAAGGTATTACATATTCAGCACTGACTCCGTGAAGTGTCTTCAAGTACCATATCAACTTCACTCTTCAATCTCTTTCCCGCTTGTGTCATCAGTATTTATCCTTTTGCATGTTGAGGACTACAGGAATCCAGAAAAATGCATTTTGACAGTTCCCCTAAAGAGACAACTCTGAAATAATATATGTAAAGGGTACACCTCCACATACTTTATCTACAGAAGTGAAGTCAATAGAAGCTACTGCCTGTAACTGGAATATACTTGGAAATACACCATTGTCCATTGCTCCATTGGCCAACATGGAAGGGTTATTGAAAGATTACTCAAGAAATACTTTCACTACTAAGAATATATTACATAGTCAGCACTGATTCCTAAATTGTCTTCCTTTACCAGCCTGGATGAGTTGGAGAATGGTAGAGACTGTAATAGAGAAGTGAGGTGAGGGTTTTTAGCATAAAAGTAACCCATTCAGTTTTGGATATCTTTGTTGAGTGTATGATGTGCACAGGACATCCCGTTTGAGAGACTTCCAGTGGCCAGTTGGAGATGCAAGTCTGGAGATCAACAGAGTGGTTAGGGCTAGACAAATAGATGTGAGAATCATCTACACAGGAAGAATTAAACCGTAAAAGGTGATGAGTTCACCAAGCAAAATAGAAAAGAGAGTCTAGGACAGAGCCTCCTGGCATGCCAACTCCAACATCTCCTAGCAGCCTTGACTTCAATGAAAATCCAGCAAAGAAGACTGAGAAAGAGAAAAGGAGGAAGAGAATGAAGGCTGTCTGGTTGGGCCTTTCCTCAAAATGGAAGTTCTGGAAATAACTCACTAATGGGATAAGGGGATGTTCCAGGATGAGAGGGCCACTAGGCATAAGGGAGCTCTCAGCATGAGGAGGTGGCTCAGGCAAAGGGATGAATCCAAAGAGTCAAACATATAACAAATAAGTTGTCTTGGACATTTAGAGAATTTCCAACACTTATGGAATTTCCAAGAGGCAGTCACTGATGTAGTGCTGGAAACACTTTCTATCTGTTTCTCCACCTCTGTAATTGTCATTTTTGACCCTCACTTGAAGGAATATTATTTCAATGTCCTATACACCTTCCTTCAGTCCTCCAGATTACCCAGCTCTTTTTGTTCCCTTTCCTCAAATTTCTAGTTTCTGTGTTGTGAGTGACCATTGTACTAGGGTAGCTTAGAAACTACCTTTCCCATCAGTATATTTGCAATGTCAAGAGAATGAGAAGAAAGCACCAAGGTCAATATTACATGGAACATCTCTCATGAGTCCAAAAAACGCTATTTTGAATAGGGTTCGGTTTTAATAAATCCTGGTTTTGGTTTCTCTGCTCATGTGTTGCAGCATTCTTTAGAGATGGAGTCCTAGAGAGCTTCCTTTGACATCACAGAGCTAGTAGTCATTATCCTTTTTTTGCAAATTTCTTATCAAATTATCTAATGCAGCACTCTTGCTTTGTCTTTTTCTCTAGGAAACTTCCCCAGTTTACTTGTAACTTGAGATAATGCCTAAGGCTGAGCCCACATTAAGTCAGATTTTCTTTTAAAGGGTTTTGTCATTTTTTTTACTTACCTTTACACTTATCTTTACATGTACACATTTAAACTCATCACCATCCTTATCAAGCTACTAATAGTCAGCTTCAGTTTTCCTCTTTTAAGTGAATCATCTAATACGTTTTGGAAGTTTCAGTAACTGGAACATTTCCATTTGGCATTTGTTCACACCCAAATTATACTGTTCTAAAGTGGATGTAGCTTCCTTTGTCAGTCAAATTAGCTGTCATAGCTGATTTTTTTTTTAATTCTGGCAGCTAATTGCTTTTTTTGGTGTTTTGTTGGTTTTTTTTTTTTAATGTAAATCCCTTTGCTTAGTTGTTAGTACTTCCACAGACATTTAGCAGGTTCAGGTGTCAGTTGCATATCAGCTATAAAAGTGTTCTTGGCTATCTTTCAAAGAAACTTTTCCTCTGAATCTGTAAGGATACCAAATTATACTCAATACCTTTAAATATTTCATATAGCTCACGGCAAATAAAACTGTAAGACCTACCTTAAATATCAAAATGTTAAGAAGTACTTCAAACAACTTCACCTATAAATTCATGTGGCTGAATGATCCAAAACTCCATTTAGTTAGAGCCAAAAAAAAAATCATTTTAAACTTGGACTGTACATTTGCTTACTACTTTATTCATAAGAATGTAGTTTTTGTTTTGTTTCTGTATTGCTGTTCATTTTGTTAGAGATAAAAAAAAGTTCTTCAGGAATCTTAGAAAACAAAGTACTTTTTACTGTAAATGGAACTATGTTTTCTTTAAAAACCTTGCATTAAGTCCTATACTCACTTTTATTCTGTACATGTTACTGTTTGCTGTACAACCCTGAACATATATTTATTAAGGACCTACTCTTTAGTAGGCAGCGAGCACATCTATAAATATATCCAGCAAAAATGTAATGTGAAAAGATAGAAATAGATACAAAGTAGTCATGAAGAAGGGGAGCTCGGTGGTGCCATTGTGCAGAGAGCACTGAGCCTGAGATGAGGAAGACTGACCTTATGGAGTTCAAATCCATCCTCATACACTTAACTAGCTGTGTGACACAATGCTAGCTATTTATCCCTGTTTACCACAGTTTCCTAATCAGTAAAATGAGCTGGTAGAAGGAAATGGTGAATCACTCCTGTATCTTTGCCAAGAGAACCCCAAGTAGTGTCACAAAGAGTCAGAAATGTCTGAAAACGACTGAATGGTAACAGAAGTTATGGAGAAAGTTACTTGGGAGTGGGGAAGACACTAGCAGCAGTAGAGATCAGTCGTGAACGACTTCAAGATAAAGAAAGTTTCATCTTAAAAAATCTGGAAACCCTGTGAGGCAGGGGTGAGAAAGGGGGTTCATTCCAGGTATGTGAGCAGCCAGTGATATACTGATGGCTCTTTTAGAAAATTTCAGGATTTAAAAATCAGAGGTAGCTGGTTGTGCAGTGGTTAGAGGTGATTAGTCTAGAGTCATAAAGACCTGAGTTCAAATCCAATCTCAAACACTTAGCTGTGTGGCCCTCGACAAAACACTTAACTTCTCTTTGCCTTAGTTTTCTCATATGTAAAATGAATTTTATCTACTACTTCTCAGGGCTGTTGTGAGGATCAAGTAAGGTAACATTTATAAAGAGCTTTGCAAACATTGAAGCGATGTACAAATGCTAGCCATGATTAAACAGGCCATGTCAAGATTCATTTTATATACTGCTTTCAGTTTTATAAAGTACTTCCCTTACAACAGATCTTTGGTGTAACTGTGCAAATGTTGTTGTCCCCATTTTAAAGAAGAGAAATCTGGCATTCAAGGTTAAAAGTAGAAGAATGTGAACCTGTACTAATTTTTTTCCAGTGTTCTTTCCTTTGTACAGTGTTGCTTCTCAAAACCGGGAATGATTAGAAGTGCTGCTACAAAAGCTTCCTTGAAACCTTTAATCTTGAAATTGAGGTGGCTGCCTCTGGATTCAGTCATGGAGAATTGTCTCAGAGCTGTGAGAATTTTCAAGATAAAGGTGTTCTCAAAGGGTCTGTTCTAGCTCAGATAATTCTAATTATTTTTCCTTGTAAACATATTATAACATTATAATGTGGCAGTGCATTTTATGTGTACTCATAGTGCCACATATCAAATGCCCTCAGCACAATTCTTATCATTACTCTTTCAGTCAGGAAGTATGCACTGTGGTCACACCTTGCAGATTTGCCAGTGTCCACTGCTATTCTTAGTGCAAGCTCTTATCTGAAATGCTCTTCCTTCTGATCGTCCTGTACGCTGGTGAGCAGAAACTTGTCCAGGCTAGGGCTTACTGGCAGCCCCAACTGCTGGGGGCTGGGCCATTTTGCGGAAGCTCTGACTAAAGCTATACAGTTCAAAGGTTCAAATTAATTATGCAAATAAATACTTTCTTACCTACAGTAGGAACTAGTCACCTCTATGCTATGCCAATAATTTTTCAATGTTCAAAGTCACTTAAGTGTATTGTAACCATTGGGATTTACTTAGTATACACCCAAATGAATTGAACTTTTTTCTGTATTGTATAAAAAGGCACCACTGCTAACTTTGAGAATTCCTGGAAAATCATGTTTATTGATAATGTTGAGTCAGACTTTCAATTAGCATTTGGGAAAGATGTGCAAGTTTTGCCAGGGAAGCAGTATTGGGAAATAGTTGAAAAGCTCCTTTCCTTCCAAATTCCTTGGCTTGACACTGATGATATATCCCTAGTGTAGAGAATTGGCATAAGTTACAACTTATGTCTAATATAACATAATATTAGACAACGTATGTCTAATATTGGCCTGACACATCTTGGAGAACGCATTAGCTCATCTGGATACTTAAAGACATTTTTTTGAACTTAAGGGTTACATTACAGAGAACTTGGTTTTCTTCTTTACATGTTCCCCTACATGTCTCTTCCTCCCCCCAGATTCTTTCCATGTGCCAATCTCTTCTTTCATGCTCTTCTCCCAGTGTTAGGAACCAAAATTTGTCTAGTAGTTTTGGAGCTATTGAAAAAGTATTTTATTGTATCTTTTTGAAAAGAGTATTTTAAATGAATCAATAATTAATAAATTAATTCATGAAAGTAATGTGTTTTCTAACCAAGCAGTCAACAAATATTTATTTACCATCTCTTATGTGACAGGCATTGGGCTCATCTTTGGGGATCTTAAACAAGAGAAAAGCAGGCCCTGAAGTTGAGCATTACATTTTTACTGAGTGAAAAGCTACATGTCTAATTACATACAACATAAATGCAAGGCAGTGATGGAGAGGAAAGGCATGAGGTGCTGGGCTCTGCCAGTCCAGGCGTCTTGTTGAAAGGAGCTCTGGAGTTCAGCCTTGAAGGACGCCAAGGATTCTGTAAGGTGGGGGGAGGACGGGGGGGGACTGGCAGTATATCCCAGACTGGACCGGTGTGTGTGAGGAAGATTAAGAAGGTCAGCTGGACTGGAGGTAGAGTGTATGTGTTATAAGGCCAGAAAGGTTGGTTTGAGCCAGATTGTGAAGAGTTTTAAAAGCCAAGCAGAGAAGTTTATATTCAATCCTAAGGGTAATTTGAAGCCATTAGAGTTGATTGAATTAATGGAATGACTCAGATCTGTACTTTAGGAAAATCACTTTGGTAGTTCTGTGGTGGGTTTTTAGGATGGAGAGAGACCAGAGGTAAGGAAACCAGTTAGAAGCTGTTGTAGTTGTCCAGGCTAACCTTGTCATATGACTTAAACTGCATTGAAGTCCAAGAAATATCTGACCTTTATGCAGGACTTTCAGGTTTTCAAAGCATTCTACATTAGAGAGTGGGACTGAGCTATATGAAATTGTGATTAGAAAATGTTTATGAAAAATAAAAATACAATGTGGTTTTCTAAGGTATTATGTGGCCCAGAGGGATTGTTTTTATTTGGATTTGACAGCTTTGCTGTACATGATGCCATTATCACAAAAACTCTGTGCAGTAGGTTATATGAACGTTATTGTTCTCATTCTACAGTGGCGAAGCTGAGACTCACTGAAGTTCAGCGCATCTCATGGAACCAGGATGTTTTCAGAGATGGGACTTGAACCTAGATTTTATTCATTCTAGCTCGGTACTATGCCCATTAGGCCATGCCAGTGGGCTATATCCATGTTGTCTTTCTGACATCTGTTTCCATTCTTTTCTGAAATGATAAAATATGAACATGAATTAGATTTTTAGTTAATGCATTTAGGAAAGTAATGTGTTTATTTTAATTTATATACTAGAACAGCTGGAAGGTTATTCCATAGTAGTCATGTAACATTTAGTACTGTAGCTTAAGAGAAAACTATAACTTTCTTTCCCATGAATAAAGTTTGATAGTTCCTTAATGGAGGTATCAATAGAGTCAAATATCAGTATGAGTGTGTCAGTCAAAAAAAGGAATGAAATCACAGGCTGCTTTGAGGCCAAAATGTGTCCAAAATGAGAGAGGTAGTATTTACTCTTTATAACAACTATACATTGTTCTCTTTAGAGTGAATATATTGAGTCTTGTGTTCATTTCTGAGCAGCACATTTTAGGATGAACATTGATAAATTGTAGAGCCTCCAGTGAAGAATGTCCTGAATGGTAAGAATACTAGATACTGTGTCTTGAAGACTGTTTTGTGAACCTTGTTATATGACCTTGGAAAATAAAAGACACCAGGGGAAAAAAATAGTCTTTTTAGAGATCTGTGTGGCAGTCATGTGGAATAAGATTCATTTCAACAAACATTAACCATCAGTATGTATGTACCAGGCACAGACCTTGGTACCAAGAGTAATAAGCATGAACAAAGCCGTCCTTGACTTCAGGGACTTTACTTATTAAATTAGATTTAGGATTGTCCTCCTTGAACCCAGAGGATGGTCATGGAAGTCATAAAGTCACTCAACCTAAATAAAGCCTGCTAATGTGTCTTTTATAAATTGGGACTGCCTTTAGGACAGAATGGGTAACCTGCAAGGGGAGGTCTGTGAGTAGAGTTTGTTTCACCTCTCATTAGAAAGTTGTCAAGGACATTCCTAACCTATTGGATTAGGTCTTTCCTGAGAGTTCTTCTATCCCTGAAATTCTATTGACAATATTTCATGCTTTCCCAAATATTAACAGAATGCACTGAGGAATTAACCCTGATCCAAATAGTAAAACAATAATTGAATGACTAGTTGAATGATTGATTTCAGCTAATAGGGACCAACTTATTAACTGGAATCTATATTAAATGTATATTTTAAGTAAAGAAGTAGCAGAGGGTCTTTTAATGAACATGAACAGTATTAGTTAACTCTAAAGAAATAAGCTTGGTTTGACCTTCTTGCCTGCCATCTGAGATCCATAGCCAGGTATACTTCTTTCTGTTTGTCATAATGTAAAGTATTTACTGCCATCTTTACCTTACTCCATACCTGACAGTCATCCTCCCTCCCATTTCTCCAGAGTTCATGCGGTATTTGTAGTAGTTACAGAGAGAGATGTGAAGTAGCAAAGTCTGCAAAGAAGCAAAGAGAGGGAGGGTCCTAGGTAGGAGATGATGGGGCAATAGGTTGTGATATTTCTTCCCTTGGTTCAGATAAACTTAATACATGATTGAAAGTAAGTAAACATTCCCTGAGATATAAACATAGAAATATGCATGTGCCCACACACAAATCAATCTGGTATTCCACAGTCTACACTAGAATTCAGTCAGTCAACAAACATTTATTGAGCATACAGCAGACCCTGTACAGCTATGTGGAATATGAGGGGGAAACTTGAGGCAGGAAGACTAATCAGGAGGCCAGAGAAGTTCGTCTGGGTCAGAAAAATCAAATTTAGATAATGTTAATATGTAACCTGCAGGAATCCTTATGTATATGTTAGCAGACCCCTTATTCTAAGTAAATTACTGATTTAGGCCATTGTTCTTCTAAGTGAGGGCTGTGACATGAGGCCAGATTGTATATGATTAGTCATTAAGGATATGAGAAGCTAGGTTATATTCTCCTTAACCAAGATTGTCAATCTAAAATAAGCATAATACCCCCTTTGCCCATTATCTCACCCCCACCTCCCTCTGCCCACACTACTTTCTCCAGATCACCTCATTATTGGCTTTGTACCCTCTCTCTGATTCTGAACTCCTGGCCAGTGGTCAGTGAGAAAGCTCCTCATCACAGTCAGATAGAGTAAGTTTCATAGATAGAGAGAGACAGATAGAGTTTGTCACAGAGCGTTTATTAGTTTTTCCTGTGTGCCAGGCCTGGCTCTGTGTGCTGGGGATGCTGAGAAAGGCAAGAACAAGCCTTGCCTTCCAGGACTCCTCTTTCTAATGGAGGAGATTACATACAACCAACCGTGTCCAAGATCTTTACCAGGTAAATTAAGAGAGGCTTTTTTGTTGTTGTTTTAACCACAAGTATTTATTGGTGGATTGAAGAATACAATTTTAATGGAACAGTAAGGCACAACCATGGATTAAAACAGTTTGCTATACAGCCAAAGGGCGTAAATGCATTTTTTTCCTTAAGAACCTTAAATATGCAAGTCATGAAGCCGCTAAAGTACCTAACAGATCACATTGGACAATCCTTCCCTTTTATACAATTCCTGTATTACATCATCTGAACAGTAATCTAGATTCATTCCCTCATGAGAAGGTCACTGGCAATTTGCACCTGCACTGCCCCACGTGATGGCCTCCTTAGCCACTTATTCAGATGGCATTCAGATTCCCGACAGGTCAGCAAGGTACCTTCCCAAAGAATGTCATGTACACTTTGATTGCTTCTGATGCAAATAAGCAAGCAAGGAGCCAGGAAAAAGCCGCCAGTCTAGGGCAGATAGAGAAATGAATCAACTCATACAACAGTTTAGCATGGCATAGCCTGATTCAGGGAAGCTTCAATTAAGCTGACTTTGGCAGGGAAGTTGCTCTGGCTTTTTTCAAGGGCCTACAAACCCACTTCAAGATGTGAAGAATCAGCTGTAGAGGATCTAGGAAGCTAGTTAACCAAGAGGCTAACTTTGGAATACATTCATCTCTTTGGACCTGTAACATGAGGCTAGCTATGAATTCCAGCATTATCATTTGCAAATGTCAATTTTAAAGAGATTTTGTTTGCAAAACTTCAAAATACTGAGGACAATCTTAAAATCTCTTGGTCTAGGATAAGTTAGGCACTTCCTTAACACTAATTTGTCTACTTAGACATTCAAAATATAAGATACTTCAGTGTAGGAATGTCGAAGTATTAACTATGCCATAGGTGTCAGTAGCAAGGATCTCAGTACACTAAGCCTGCCTCCCTCACCAAGGAGCCACAAGAAATCTCACATACGTGTTGCCACAGACGCCGTCCCAGTAATACCTGCCTAGAAATCAAGTGTGCTTCCAGGTGGACAGCCAGTTTCTGAAAGGTAACTAATAAGTTAGTAACTGAAAGACATTAACAAGAGAAATCTCCTAAAAGTTGTTATGAAGGATGCCTCCATCCTGCAGTCCATTAAATACCACAGTGTAAGGAGCCCTAGGATGTTCCTATTCTTTAAGGAAGAGTAATAGGTACCCAAAAGCTCCTGGGGAGGCAGTGTCCTAGAGTTAAGAGTGGAAGGTGGTTAAAAACCATCAAGCCACTTCAACGACTTTATAAGCCCTGACAAATCAGAGATGTGCAAGTGTGATAGGCATAGATTGAGGAAAGAAGAGCAAGGGAGGGTGAGGCTCAATAAAAAGGAACACTGAGACTTGAAGGATTGTCCATGCAGTTACACATGTGCAGGTGGAGACGTTAAAGAAAGTTGAGGAGGCATGCTAAAACCTGACTAGAACATATGTATGGTCCCAGTCTCCATCCAGGGAAGGGGTTTGGCTGGCTCTTTGGGGATGGGTGGGGGTGCTTCCCTCCCTCCCTTTCTCAGACTGATGAATTTATAGCTGACAGCAGCACAGAAAGGAAAGGAAATATCAATAAATGGAGAACTGTGGAGGGAGAAACCAAAGAGAGCAGGAGAGCCCAGATGTAGCATTCATTCCTTAGTGCCCTGCTTCTAACACCAAGGCCAACAGGTGTGTTCTGGCACAAATGGGGCAGGGTTTGTCATGCAACAGCAGCAGCACTTGGGAAGAGAAGGAACTCTGATGGGAGAGGGAGAAAAACTCAAGTATCTCTTTTTAAATGCAAGACAGTCAGAAAAAATTTGATCCCAGTAAAGAGACTGGATGCTCATCTGCTCTACGTCCACTTTCAACAGAACCCAAACTAACCCTGTAAAGGATATGGCATTGTCTCCATCCTGGTCAGCTTCTTGGAATGTCCAATCTGCAGTGCTGCCCAGCTTCTCATCTGAGATATTCACTCCAACCATCATGCGTAACAATTCATCTTGGGAAATCTTGTCATCTTTATCCAAGTCATATAATCGAAAAGCAAAGTGTAGTTTATTGCTCCAGCTATTGAGTGGTTCTGGTCCATTCACGTCTTTGCTTTTCTCATTATCTTCGATTGGTCAGAAGTGAGCTAGAGTTCTCTTGAATCCACGGAAATTTACCTGGTCTTCTCCCTCAGGGAAGAAGGCATTTATGATCCAATCCCCTAGGGGACTGATGGCAAGCTCTGGAATCTGCTGGAAGTCTTCCTGGCTGAGTGTACCATTCTCTCCTTTGTCCAGGCTGGTAAACCGGTTGGCTGTACAGATGAGTGATTTGACTATGGGAAAAACCAGTCTCTTTTTTTTATCTCCTCGAGTTCTTTGTCCCACAATAACATGGAGGCTTGAGAACCCATTGCCAAGATGGAAGAGCTCCTCCTGAGGAGGAGGTGACAGGGAAAGGAGGAGAGACAGGGAAGGAAAGGATAAGGGTCAGGAAGGAAAAGCTTTAGGGAGGCTTCTTGCAAAAGATAGAATTTTATCTGAGACTTGAAGGTGCTGGGGAAGCTGATTAAGTGGAGCTGTGGAGAGGTGACATTCTTGACCTGAGGGGCAGCCAGTGAAAGTCTACATTGGGTGTCTCATTCAAAAAACAAGAACAGTAGTTTCATTGGATTATAGAGTATGTGGAGGGAAATAAAGACTGGCAAGGGAGGAAGAGGCCAGCACTGAGAAATTGGTACGCATTGAGGAGTTTGTCAGGTGCAAGTTACTGTGCTAAATGCTAGGGATACGGATATGAGCAGGCAAGATAGACCTTGCCCCCAAGCAGCTTCCAGGGAGGTTAGAGCTAAGAATGGAGGGAAAACATTGTTGGTAACCTTGTTTGGAGCTATTGTCAAGGTAATGAAGAGAGGCTTGGTTTCCAGTGAAGTAAAATGAGAGCTCACCAAGGAGAGCCTGGCCTGGGTAGATCCAGGAGCATGGTTCAACGTTCCTATTTTGGGCAGATAGCCAGAGAGTAGGATGAACAGGTATGGAGTGGTTGCAGTTCTGGACTGTGGGTCACACTGTGTCATCTTTTCCTCCAAACTTTCCAGTAACCATCAAGGGGCGCCATCCTTAAAGTCATTCAGGTTCACAACCTTGATGTTATCCTTGACCCCTGTCACTCAACTCCAGCACACAGTTTGTTGTCACAGTTTGTCATTTTCTACCCTCTAAGACATCTCTTGCCTTTATTCACCTTTATTCACCTTTCTGTACTTACATAGTCACTGCCGTAATGCACCTCATCAGATCTCTTTTGGATGATTGCAGTAGCCTTCTCCTTAATCTCCGACTCAAGTCTGTCCTCTTCTTGAATCCATTGCTGTGAAAGAGGTTTTCCTAAAACTCAGGTCTGACCATTTCATGTCCCTGTTCAGTAAACTCTGGTGGCTCCATGTGGACTCATTGGATGCAATATTACTTCATTTTCTTCTTATCCTTAAAAAAATTTTTATTTTGTGGGGGTAGGGTGTTGTATGTATATCCGTATTTATAAAGAGATGCACATAATTATTTGTGTACTAGTACATTGTAATGTGTAAGTAAATATGCATATATTAGGGGTTACATATTTAAAAAATTTTTACTGATATAGGTACAAAATTTTAAAAAATGTTCGCGACAACCTTGGTTTAGGTTAGAGGTGATGAGTGTCTACATTGTGTTGGTGACTATTTAGAGGCAGCTAGGTAGCACAGTGGGTAACATTAGACCTTGAGTCAGGATGATCTGAGTTCAGTTCCTACCTTAGGTACTCAGTAGCTCTGTGACACTGGACACGTCACTTAACCTTTATTTACTTCAGTTTCCTCATGTAAAATGAAGATAATAACAACCTACTTTCCTGGATTGTGAGGATCAAATGAAATAATATTTATAATATTCTCTACAAACTTTAGCATGCAATTATTAGTACTGCCTCCTATGGTGATACTGATGTAGGTGGAGAGAAATAGGTAGATAGGAGAAATATTTGGGCTAAAAGATGCATCCAGGACTTCTGACAAGATGGGCCTGTTGAACTTGAATCTTGTGTAACTATTTCTTGGTCACTTATTTTTGTAAAATAATATTGGCTAAAGATTAGAGGCTATAAATCCCTTGAAAGATCAAAATCTATACTACTTATTGTATTTTATCAAGTTAACATAGCAGTTGATGGGGATTTATTTTGTTATTTTCTATGCATGTTTATATTTTAAATATGTTTTCTCATGTGTCTCCTAAAAGTTGTTATATACTAAATTCCAACAGTATTTTTGTACTTTTTGTTAAAACTGATTTTCCTTCAAATCCTTCATACTTTGATAGTAAGTTGTACTTTTGATCTCCTCAATGTAAGTACTCCATCCATTACACGGAGGAAAACTACCCATGCCTGCTCATCCTTTGGGAACTTGGTCACACATCCAGTGATAAATCCTCCACGGAGATTTATCCAGTGTGCTAAGAGTCTTCCTTTAAATCTCTTCATATTTTATGATCACTAGGGGAGTTTGTAGGCTGTCCATCCTTTCTTCCTCCCTTTTAATCTGAAATTGGTCTGTGGTCTTGTTGCTGGTCATTGGGCATTTGAATTTTAAAACAATTTCTACTTTCAAATTACCCCACTTACCGTACATTCTTTCAGGAATAAGAAGTGACCTTCTTTTGAATATCTTTATGACTGAGTTATTCATGTTAAAAGTTTTTGAGCCTTCTGTCTTATAATGTTTGTAAAGTATTAAATTAAAAAATGTTGCCCCACTTTAACATCTCCTTTATACAAATTTTAATTTTTACCTCTCCAATCAAGTATCTACTGGGGACACGGTTTGTCCTAGTAATTACTGTCCAAACTAAAAACAGTAAAACAGCCTGGTGTAAAGAGACTTGTCCTAATGAGCCAGCAAATCAGTGTCTGGGGTTGAATTACAAGGTGCTGGAAATAAGTGGCTATACAAAAAAGATAGTGGCAAGGCTAGAGGTATTTATTGAAGGATGTAGGGTTAGGTCATAACCAGGAACACTATGGTTCATCCTCATTAACCCAAGTTTGGCTTCCCCAAGCAGCATCATTGGTCCCTGACTTCAGTTTCAAGTGTTCTGGGCTTTGATCACCACTGACTTCAATTATGCATAGATATGCATATACAGGATATGGCATCATATGGTATATATTATCATGTTTCCTTTTGTTGTTACCCGCTTATCATTGCTGTGAGACACAAGTGTCCATGAGGACATTGTCAGTTGTTGGAATGGTAATTGGTCACTCTCTAAGAATTTCCCTCTTCTGAGCAGAGAGTGGAAGAAATGTGTCCAACTGAAAGCCTTATTCCTTGAACCAGTGAGAGGTAGTGGGCTCCTTTCTCCCCTTTTTTTCTAGACATTTGATAGGGACATAAACCATTGTATTTTGCTTTTGCTAGTTAAAACAGGGTGTGGACTCTTAAGAAAGAGCAGTGATGTCTATTGCACTATCCACCATCCCTAACAGATTGGCCAGACATAGGTGCCAATAAATCTGTCCCTAGTCTGATTACACTAGTATCTTAGCAGAAGAGACTGTTTAGGAGATCGGGGAAGTGGAGGGACAATTGAGAACCAGACCTCTCAATCTCAGAAAAGGGGAGGAGGAGGAGCTAGTCAACAGTGGTTTCTGGAGAATATACACCTAGAGAATACAGTTGCTTAACATATCTAAACTCAAGAATTCAGTGAAGCAAATTTCTTCTCACCTTGACCTTTCAGAATTCCTGGCTTCTATTAAACTCCATTCCATAAACTCCAGTGCCACCTCCTAGAGGGAAGAGTGTCATGATACGCTGATCTCATCTGCTCGTGTCCTTCTTATCGCCCCAAATTACTTTGCACATTTTTGTGTCAGCTTATCTATCTATGTGTTGTCCTGTTATTCTCCACAATAGAGTATAAACCCCTTGAGAACAGGAACTTCTTTATTTTGTCTTTATATAATGGCCCCTAGCACAGTACCTACCTAGCACTTAGTAGCTGCTTTATAAATTTTACTTGAATTGAATTGCATAAATTAAACGTGTGACCTAGATAGCCTACTTCACTTTTATTTATATATATGTATGTGTGTATATGTGTATATATATATAATATTTATTTTTCACTTCTTAACATTCACTTCCACAAGAATTTGATTCAAAATTTTCTCCCCACAATAGCATGCATCCCATCCACCCCTTCCTCTCATCTGCTCTCCCTTCTATTACCCACCTTCTTCCATCCATCTTCCCCTCTATTTTCCTATAGGGCAAAATAGATTTCTGTACTCCATTGCCTGTATAGCTTAATTTCCAATTACATGCTCAAATAATTTTTAACATTCATTCTTAAAGCTTTGATTTCCATATTTTCTTCCTCCCTCCCCTCCCCCCACCTTCACTGAGAAAACAAGCAATTCAGTGTAGGTCATACATATGTAACAGTGCAAAGCATTTCTATAATAGTTATGTTGCAAAAGACTAACCACATTTCCTTCTGTCCTATCCTACCCTTCATTTATTCCATTCTCTCCCTTGACATGTCCTCCCACAATAGTGCTTGTTTCTGATTATCCCTTTTCTCCAGTTTCCTGTCCCTTCTATTATCTTCCCTCTCTATCCCTTTCACCCTTGCCTTCCTGCAGGGTAAAATAGATTTCCATATCCAATTGAGTTTGTGTTATTCCCTCTTTAAGCCAAATTCCATGAAAGTACGGCTCAATTATTTCCTTTCATTGCCCCCCTCATCCCCTCCATTGTAAAAGCTCTTTCTTCCCTCTTTATGTGAGATGATTTGCTATATTCTACCTCTCCTTTTTTCTTATTTCTAGTACATTCCATTCAATAGTAAATTTTATTTTTTTAGATATTCTCCCTTCATATTCCACTCACCCTGTGCCCTCTATGTATGTATATATGTACATACATCCATGTGCATATACATACCTACACATATATAAAAAATGCACATACAAACTTACCCATACACACCTACATATGTATATTCCCTCTAACTACCCTAATACTGAAAAAGTTCTCATGAGTTGCAGATAACATCTTTCCATGTAGGAATGTAAACAATTCAACTTTGATGAGTTGCTTAAGGTTTCTCTTTCCTGTTTACCTTTTCATGTTTCTCTTGATTCTTGTATTTGAAAGTCAAATTTTCTATTCAGCTCTGGTCTTTTCAACAAGAATGCTTGGAAGTCCTCTATTTCATTGAAATTCCATTTTTTTCCCCTGAAATATTATATTCAGTTTTGCTGGGTAGGTGATTCTTAGTTTTAATCCTGTCTGCTTTGACTTCTGCAATATCCTATTCTAAGCCCTTTAATCCCGTAGCGTAGAAGCTGCTAAATCTTGTGTTGTCCTGATTGTATTTTCACCATATTTGAATTGTTTCTTTTTGTCTGCTTATAATATTTTCTCTTTGACCTGGGAACCAGGTTCTCAGTTCCTCCCAGGTGGCACAGTCAAGGGACAAGAGTTCACTCCTCTCCTAACCTAGGCTCTGTTCTGTAAGCAACCACAAGCATTCTTATCTGCCCTGGATCTGCAAGTAGGATTCCTTCTCCACAGTCACCACCAGCTCCATCATGCCAGTGTTCCTCCTTACCCCAGGAGGGCCACTCAGGACTGAGACCCAGATGAGCTACTTGATTCCCCCAGGGTCTTTAGATCCAGGGCTCCAAAAGTGGACACTGCTGCTGCAGCCTGGGGTCAGGACTGAAGCTAGACCCTGCTCCCTTCTCACCCAGGTGAAAGCTTTCTCACTGACCTTTGAAGATGTCTTTGGCCTTTGATAAATCTGGGAACTGCAGCTGCTGCCCTTGATTCCATGCCCTGAAGCCTGCTCCAGTCCTCTCCATGCTGCACCGAGAAGCCAAGGCTAAGCTGTGCTCCGCTCTGAGCCTGGCACTATAAAACTTTCCTGTTGGCCTTCCAGGCTATCTTGAGCTGGAAATCTCTTTCACTCTGTCATTTTATGTCTTCTACTGCTGTGAAATTTGTTTAGATTCATGTTTTAGAGTCATTTTACATTTAGTGCCCATTTTATGGGCTATGGGGGAAGAGATTCTATAAGTCCATCATTCTATTCTGCCATCTTGGCTCCATCCCCCTACTTCACTTCTTTAGAATCCATTGTCCTCCTCTATCAAATGACCACTAGTGTATCTCTTGGTTCTAAAATCTTATAATTCTTTAAAAGACTTGTGTGAATAATAAAACATTTAATTTTCTCTCAGTTTCTTTGTCTCTCTCCACTTATATTTGAATCTGGTTTTGTTGGATCTTACAGCAATTCAGATGGAGCAAAATAACAAAGCCATGCTGCCTTTGGAATATTTGGTCATCTGGCACATTCCAGTCCATTCTTCTTGTAGCAGCCCACTCTGATACAAAGCCACAACTGGGTTCCCTTCACTCCCATCTTCCCTAGAGCAGGCATATTGGAGTTCAAAGACTTTCCCTGATGCATAATGATGGAAGAACAAATAGAGAATATGACTTGTCAGTTAAACAAGTGATTAAGCCTAGCAGATGCTAACTTTTAATAGAGGGAGATTTCTACAAAATGTTTAATTAAGGAGAATTTTCTAGGTGTTACCAATGAACTTGAATGTAATATATGGATATCGAACCCAGGATAACTCAATTATGTTTCTTTTACAGAATATGGAAGTTTCATTACCTGGTGATTTATATAAACATTTTAGGTTTGGGTTGGTTTTCCCCAACTAGGAGAACTTGCAGCTTTATCTGGCTTGATCTCTAAAACAATTTTGCCTCCAGCAAAATCTCTTTCTTTATTTGGAGTGCAGCTTTCAGTGGCACCCCTTGCTGGGCTTTGATCTCTAGAAAGGGAAATGTTCTAAAAACAACTCTGGGACAGCTAATACAAATGGTTTGAATCTAGAGTTGGGAGGGATGTATGTAGTAATAGCTTTTGCATGAATAAAGTTTTATCTGTCTGTAGCAGTCAGGTTGGGCTATAGAAGAGTCTGTTAGACTTAAATTATAGTTCATTAGTATGATAAATTTAGAATTGGAAGGGGTGACCTCAAGAGGACATCTATCCCACTTCTCCATTTCACAGATGAGGTCACTGAATCTCTGTGAGGTAGTAAATGGCAGGTCTAGAGCTGAATCCAGGCCCTCTTACTCCAGATCCAACACTCTTTGCTTGAAAGATGCTGCTAGGCAGTCACTGTTAATGAAGATGGCAAAGAGAAATATCTAGGAGAATGTTTGTGGTGTGCCCACTTGAATCCTTCTCTGATTTCCACCTGTCAAAACAACAACCCCCTGTAATCCTCATTTCCCATTTTCATTCTCAGTCACCTACTTCCTTCCCTAGCTTCCTTAATAGAAGCTAGAAGTAGGAATTTTTGAATTACAGTGTCCACTGGTTTACTGGATATGACCAGATCATTTATTTGATCAAGTAATCTGTTTTATTTACCTATTTATCGTAATGGTTATTTTAGCCACTTTAAAGGGTTTTTTTTAATAGTTATTTAACATTTGTAAATCCAAGATCTTAAAGTGAAAGCAGATGTGCTTAATGGCTAATGAGTTCTGAGTGTTTAATGTAACTATCGTTGAACTTATAAATCATTGTTTTGTTTGAATGAGAGCTATAGAACCACTCAGGATCACTTTATGAGTGTCCTTAATGCTCTTGAAACCTTGCCAGAAAATTTCATTAACATTCCTGATGTTCCTCTTCCTCTGTAAACAAGAGATAACCCCCTTTACACAAAGTAAAACTGCCTCCTTTGTTAATCTCAAGAGTTCTTTTCCCCCTGAAGAAGATTCACTTTTAAAAAATAGTTTCTTGCAGGTTTTTAGGAAGTTGAGAAATCTAATTGATCTGGGAGGGATATAACTTTAGCCCTGCAAGTATTACTGTCTCAACTTGGAAATGTGTTCGTTAATCACTTGAAATTAGTTAGCAATAAACAACTTTCATAAAAATTTGCAATAAAAATGCCAGCTTGTAAGAAAAGATAATGATGTGCAGTTTAGAAATACCTAGAAACAAACTAGAAAAAAGTTCGTTGCTTTTTCTTTCCTTTTTTTTTTTTGGTAACTAAAGATTAATTTTCCAAGACTTTTACCAGTAGCAGTTTTAGTACTTTCATCTTTAGTAGTAGTAGAATTTATTGACAGGGCCTCCTGGTAATGCAGTTTATAATGAAGTTGGTTTTGGTGTTTTTTTTTTAAGATTTAAAAAATAATTTGCATGTAGTTCCTAAAGCCACTTTAGAGATTGTTTTAAATAGCATTTACAAGTATTTCATGTTACATTGCAGAAATAAATTTGCATTAGCTGTCATTTCATCAACTTGTCAGCTTCTTAATCTACTTTTGCCTCTATAGAAAATAAATAAGTGGAATTACATGTTGTTCTCTTTGGGAAATCATGTAACGATATAATTAGCATATTTATACACTACTTTACATGACTTGTATATTTGTCTTTAATATAAAAATTAGAATTTCTTTAACTTGTGTCCCTTATCCCATAGGATTATAGAATTTCTCACTTGCCTTTTGTTTTATTACTAGCTCTTTGTCCTTAACCTTCCTGGTCCCTTCACATTCCAAGACTGAATTTTTTCCTTGTAACAAAGACAATCATTTAAGCAGTCAACATTTTTCAACTTCTGTAGTCTTCACCTTCTTACTGAGAGAAGGTATTTGCTTGTCAGTTTTCCTGAACTGAAATTATATCTAATAAATTATTAGAGTTTACTTCCTTTAATTATTATCTTTTATGGCATTGTTCACTTAGGTCTGCTTTCGTTACTTTGCATCTCTTCATGTAAGGCCCCCATACTTCTCTGAATTTCTCATTCATTATTTCTTATGACATTTTATAACATTCACATGCCACAGTTTGATCCACCATTCCCCAAGCAATGACCACATTTCATTTTCATCAAATAACTACCAAATATGCAAAATTTCCTTTTTTTTTTTTTAACATATTTCCTTTATTAAACTAAGCTCAGTTCTACATGAGGTTTTTTTGTTTGTTTGTTTGTTTTTTAATTCAGGAACTTTTTCTTCGGTGAGTAAAAGATACATTGATACTAAGACTTTAGAACACAGGCAGTGAACTAAAGTCTTGATAAAGGCATTGGCTTTTATTTTGTCCTCTCAGCTTTGCTTCTCAAGTACTCTTGAAGCAATTCATGAAAATGCCCAGCCCTTGACTGAGTTCATTGAGTAGTTTGGATTCCCTTTTTTGGTTATCCTTAATTTGTTGGATTTTTTTGTTTGTTTTTTTAATATTTCTCTTTCCTAATTCACTTGCTCTCTCCCTATTTCTTTTCAGTCTCTTCTGCTGGTTCATTCTTTTTCTTGTCCCTAATAGTGAATTCCTCTTGGCCTTGACCTGGAGTTTCTTTCTCTCTTGTCTTTCCTTCCTTTATGATCTCATCTGTGGTTCAGTTAGCACCTCTAGGAGTTTGCCTCCTAAATTTATGTATGCGTCACTGGTCTCTAGCCCCATTCTTCCATTGCCTTTGCACATCACTATTTAAATGTACCACCTCAAACTCAAACCTCAAAGGTGCACAAAAGTGAATTAGCTTCTAATTATCTCCTTCCATACCCCATCTCAATTTCACTGTTTCAATTGATGGCCCTATCTTCCTCCTGTTCAGTCTGGTCTAAATAGCAGTCATTACTGATTTTTCCATCTTCCCCATCCTCAGGTCTCTTAGACTCTGGCACACTTTATCTAATCACTTGTCAAGTCTTATCTCTGCTCTGCTTCCAAATGAAGTCAAATAATCATTCACAAAGCACCTATCATATGCAAACCAGCACCTATGGAGCTTGTACTATGCACAGGATTGTTGTGTACTTGAAGTAAAAATGAAGCCCCCCCCCTCCATTTCCCACCCGCCATCCCACCCTCACCCCACCCCCCACCCCCTAACCAAGCTCTAGTATATTAGGCAAGGCCTCCCATGAGATGTGGCACTTCTTCTGAGCTTTGAAGGAAGATAGCAAGTCTCAGTGGTAGATTTGAAGGGGAAGTGCATTCTAGGCACTCTAGGCTAGCACAAAGGCACAGAGACTAGTTGCCCTGTATAAGGAACAGCTAGTAGGCTGTTGGTTCCTGTGTGCCACCAGATCCCAATTAATGTGAATAAGGAATCCCATGAAATGGTCAGATTATTCAAATTTTCAATATTTGAAAGTATAATTCTATGCAAATTATGATAATTCATTCCAGTCCAATAGAAATATGCAATGAAAAATTTTAAAAATTAGTTTCTGTTTATTAACATTATAATGGCAAAGGATAAGAAAAATATATTCATGATTCAGGTTTATTACAGTGATTGAGTAATTACAGAAAACAAAATTTAAACATTCTAAATTATTGAATAAGTAAAGCATATGCTGATGATATGACAAAATGGCATTGTAGTTGTTTAAAGTATTTAACAGCATAGACTGAACTATCTTCTCTTTTTAAAAATCCTCCTTCATACAGGTACGTAGGTGGCCTATAGGAATAGAGAGAGTTTTTGTACATCTTAACCAATTTGCCTCCCTCTATTCTCACACAATATACCAGATATAGTTGACTGACCTGGGGCATTGTCTAATAAGCAGTAATACTATATTCAATAACTATTAATAACTTAAAAATCAGTGTTCAAAAACATCTTTAGTCACTCATGCTTTCTTTTTTGACCACCAGAGATGGATATAATTGATACTTATTACCTCCCAAAGCACAAGGATTTTGAGGCCAATAAATAAGCAAGCAATGGTTTTAATTTAAAATCTTATACTTCACTTACCAGCAGATGTGTTAGGTGATGCTTAACACACTTTAAATCTAGTTTGAGTTTGTTGTTCTTCTTGTTGTTAAATTAGAAATCTTAGTCCTAGAAGGCATCGATTCCTAGAGTAAGCCTGTGTCTCCACCTCAAAATAGTTGTTGATAAGTGTGTCAACAGTCTTCAGTTATTCTCTTCAAAACATCAAGATATTTAGCTTCCACCTGGCTGCCTTAAGTAAATTTAGCATTATGCCATTGAACTATAATTTTAAATCCATTGAACCAACTAATGCCTACAATAAAAGTTTCTTTAGTATCACTTCATTTCTGTTTTCTTTTGTTGGCTCAACAAAACTTCACACTTTTGTCTGACTGGCCACTCTGCTAAGAAGAATGCCTTTTTCATTGCAAACTTTAAGCTATAGAGGTAAAAGTCCTTCCATTTCTATAACTGTAAGATTTTTATTCTATGCAATCACTTGCAGATCACAAAAAGCTGGTATAATTTTTCCTTTTTCTTTAGTTTTGCCTGCATGTTTTGTAATACTCCGTACTATAGATTCAGGCATACTGACATCTCGCCCTATTTTAGAGTTATATTATAACCACATTCAGGCCATTCAATTACATCAAATTTTTGTTCTACTGTAACGTTAGCCTCTTCTTTTTTTTTTGCACTGGCACTATTTCCATTTGAAGAATTCTTTTGTTCATTTTGTTAAAGGCTCTTAAAAGAAATTAACACTATTCTTGGTAATATAATATGCAGCAGCATATCATATCCCTATACAATGTGAGCAAGTACAGATAAATGTGAGATCAGCCTTGACTAGTCACATTAATAGAATTTTGACTTGCTCAAAGTGCAACCTGGTATCATTTTAAAATTTAAACTCAAGCAAATTTCACTTTGTTTGAACTAGATCTAGAGTGTCTGAAGGGGAATCATATGCAGTATACCTGAGAAGATAGTTTGGAGCCAGATGGTGAAGAAGGGCTTTAAATACCTGAAAGAAGAATTTGCATTTTTTCTTGAAAGTAGAAAGATGGCCACTGGTACACTTGGAGTACGAGAGTGATAAGATCACTTAGTGGGCATTAGGCCTTAAACTTGAATGGGTGTGTGTGCGTGTGTGTGGAGACAAATGGGAGAGATGTACAAATCTTAATTAAAGAAGTTTTTTAAAATGCTTTTGTTTAATGTGCATACCCTTTGACCCAGCACTATCGCTTCTAGGACTGTATCCCTAAGAGATCATAAAAATGGGAAAAATTATTTATAGCAGCTCCCTTTGTAGTGGCCAAGAACTGGAAATCAAGGGGATGCCTACCAATTGGGGAATGGCTGAATAAATTATGGTATATGAATGTAATGGAATACTATTGTGCTATAAGAAATGGTAAACAAGACTTCAGAGAGGCCTGTAAAGACTTATTTGATCTGATGCTGAGCGAAAGGAACAGAACCAGGAGAACTTTGTGCACAGCAACAACCACAGTGAGCAAGAGTTTTTTCTGGTAGACTTGTATCTTCATAGCATTGCAAGGACTTAAAAAAAAAAATTTCCAATGGTCTTCTAAGGCAAAATGCCCTCCACATCCAGAGAAAGAACTATGGAATTCAATCACAGAATGTAGCAGATCATTTTTTTGTGTGCGTATTTAATGATTGGTTTTGTTATGTGATTTCTCCCTTTTATTTTATTTCTTCTACACAGCATGAGTATAGTGAAAATGTATTCAGTAGGAATGTATGTGTAGATCCTATGTAGAATTGCATGCCATCTCGGGGGGAGAGCGGGGTGGTGGTAGGTAGGGGGGAAACATCTAAGTTTTATGGTAGTGATTGTACAACACCAAAAATAAATAAAATCAATATTAAAAAAATGCTTCTGTTTTTCAGTATCAAAATGACTTAGGTCCACTACACTTAAGTGAGGGGAAAAAAATCTACAGTTTGATTTTTAACCAAATTGTGTGTTGCCATTTTTGGTAATATGTAATGACCAACTCACATTTATATAGCAGTAGATATCCATGGAAATATCAAAGCAAAAAAACAATGAAGGGAGGAGGAGTAGAACTGGAATATAATGTTGTTGTCAGTAACTTCCACACTGTTTTTCTTACTCATAATGTGGGACTGTTGTACACTCACCTGGACTGTTCTTCAGAAGACATTTGTTGCTTATAGTGACTCGGTGTTTTATATAGCATTCAGTAGGTGTTAGTCAATATCAGTACTATTGTATTCATAAAATTGAGCGCCTATTAAGGACTTCCTTACATGATCTGTGTCTATCTATATTGTGTTCCAGGCCTGGTTGTTGCTTCAGGTTCAAAATTAGATGGAAATGAGATACTTGTAGATCATCTAACAGTTGACAGAAGATTTTCGTAGCCTTAGCACAGAAGGGTATTCTGTAAAATATAGCATCAGTAATAATATATTAACCCTAGCTTCCTTACCTCCATGTTTGACTGACACTTGACATTCAAACCTGAGAGAGGACTTTTGCTTCCTGGTGGGTACCGTGAAGCTAGCTGAGCAGTTGGAACCTAGGTCCTCTAAGTCAGTGAAGTCTTGAAGACAGTTTTAATATATTTTAAGGAAAAGCTCACTTACATGGAAGATAATTGATCCTGCAATGTGTATTTTTCATTAAAGGAACTTAACTGGAATGAGATAAAAAAAAAATACCTCAATAATTTCTGTCTACTAGTTTTCTGATTCATATCTAGACTACACTTTCATTGTTGGCATGTCAGTCATTAAGCATGTGTTTGTTACATGCCAGGTGCTGTGCTAAAGCACTGGATATGTTAAGAAAAGACAAAGACAAAACAGCAAAAATCTCCCTCAGTCTGTGGATGTTCTAAAAGACAAGACAACATGCAAGTAAATGTGTACCTACTATATGTATACAGAGATGGAAGGTCTTTAAGTGGAGGGAATAGGGAATGGCCTCTTGCAGAAGGTGAGTCTTGAAGAAAGCCATAGAAGCATGTTTGAATTTCAGAATAGTCTCATTCCTTTGGTATATATTTAAAAATCCTAGAATTTTGGGGTTGAAAGGAACCTTAACCCAATGAAGTTGATGTAAATGGGAAAAAGGAGAATCCTAAAAGAGAGTCCAGGAATAGAATAATGCTAGACTCTCTGAAGGCCAGTGACTTCAATTTTCACTGGTTTGTCTTTTCTACTGAGCTCTTTATTACAAGTTACAGTGGGGACAAAAGAACAGATATACTCTTCAGACTTTAAAAAACAAACATAAGTATTGCTGGATTTTGAAGGACACTGTCACATGTTAAAGTATGTCACAGATATATTACAGTAGGATCTGTGTATTTGAAGCTACTCATTCAGTTTAATTCAGCATTAATTAAGTATTCTACTATATACAAAGACCCTCACCTAGGAAAAGAGAATGAAAATGAGACAGTCACTGCCTTCATATAGACTCAGTTGCATTTTTGGATGGGAAGACCATAATAAATCTACAGATGAGTAAACACAAGATAATTTGAGGAGAAACCATTAACAAATGGCAGATCAAGAAAGATATCATATGTGAGATGAAACTGGAATTGAGATTTTTGAAGCAAGGTAGGTATTCTTAAGAGATGGAGCTATCATCAGCGAGCTTCATCTTCCCTCCTCTGACCATTCAGTAAATTATACTGCTAAATAGTCTTGACTGATACTCTTCACGTCCTTACTGAATTACTGAAAAATATCTCTTGGATTCGCACAGATGGTAGCGTAAAGTCTGCAGCTGATATTCAAGTCAGCAGCACATTTGGTACACACATCAGGCTATCCTGAGCAAAAAACTGTCTACAAATACAATTTGTAATCCAATTTAAAACTTTTTACCCCTATGTTTAAAATTCAGATTGAATTATAAGTTATTATAAACATGTGTCATTCTGGCAGTAACGTAACCTGACCTTAACAAAGGAATTTTTAAAAAAAGGAATAATTAAAGTATAAACAAAGAGTAGCAAGATATTTCCCCTCTTATTTAGAAATAAGTTTATCACTTTGTAGAGGCAGCCAGCCTGTTACCTTAACACTTCAAAAAAACAGAAAACCCCACAAGCCAACGTAAAAGGTAAATGTATTCAACCTTTTATCCACCTGTATCTGTGAAGAGTACAGAGGCTAAAATAGCAGTTAGTGCGTGGAAGAGGTCAGTTTTGTCTTGGTTGCTTGCTCTATGAGGAGTACTTACCTTCCCTTCTAACTGGTTAGCCAAAGGAAGGCATGAAGTATTGCTGTTTCTGAACAATTGAAGTAACTTCCTTAGTATTTGCCTTAGGTCATAATATTTTAATTTTAGAACCAATTATCATTTGCACTTAAAATTTAATAATTCTTCATGTGCTGCCCTCCAATCTCAGTTTAGTTACTTTTGACTATGAGGTTAGAATAAAATTTCAATCCACCTTTTGACAAAAGCTTGACTTTTTCAGTATTGTTTTTCTGTATACACACAGAGAGACCTAAATACCCCATTCTGTATATTTGTAATATAGTGGTGTATCACAGTGTTGTGAATTCTAAGGCCACCCAGAGGACATTCTTACCTGGTGATGAATCTTTGGGTTTACTAATTCTTATCCTGGGCAGATCCCAACCAAAAAGTAGAATAGATGCTATTGGTTGACAAGGTTTGGCATGTCCTGAAAGTCCAAGAAGTGGTTTTGAATTAGGGATGAATGAAAATAAGGGAACTGTGGTTAGAAGTATCTTGCCAGCAGCTAGCAGGGGTCTGACAAACACACCTACAAAGAAGAGCTATAAAATGAGGAAAGTGAGGAAAACAGATACCAGTGTAATAGATAACATTGATGGACAGGTTGTTTTCATAAGTCTTATTTTGCATATGTATAGTGCTTTTATTAGCCTGATACACTGTTATATACTAACACAAAATATTTTCTCACAACACTCTAATTTCCTTCAATTTCTCAATTCTTCACAAAGTTTTCATTTAAGTTGTATAAGAAGAATGTTCCTCATTTTCCAGCCAAGGAATTGAGGTTTATAGAAATTAAGTGACTTGCCCATGGTCACAAAACCAATGAATCTGTTGTCTTGGCCATATCTTTTTTTTGAGTAAAAAGCTGTATTTCT
Organism: Bettongia penicillata ogilbyi; assembly: GCA_023548195.1. Taxonomy (NCBI): domain Eukaryota; kingdom Metazoa; phylum Chordata; class Mammalia; order Diprotodontia; family Potoroidae; genus Bettongia; species Bettongia penicillata. The sequence continues at coordinate 10,830,214 of JAJHZJ010000027.1, forward strand.
TCCACACTTCATTCAATCTTTTGTGCTTCATTTTTTCTCATTTATTTCAAATTTTGGTCTTCTGTTTCTACATTACCTACGTTTACCATGTATGCCTTAAGATAATTGTCTTCTAAAGAACAGTTTTTAAAAAAAGGAGAAAAGCAATGTTTGGTAAAACTAACCAATATATCAAAAATATATCAAAAAGATATTATGGGCAGTGTTCCACACTCATATTTGTCATGTAGGTTTGGTTTATTATTAGAATATCCTTGTTGACCTGTGCAAAGGGATACTTTTAAAATTTTATTCTTTTGTTCTCTAGGACAATTGTTTGATTTTCCAACACTCCCTTTGGTATAATGAGCTATTATTAATAAAGCTGAAAGATTAGTCTGAGGGAAAACAAGTTGGGTATCATAGTCTATTAAGTTCTTAATTATTGGTCGACCTTAGCATCAACATATCTATGCACATTAAGAAGTGCAGATGTATATTTTCTGTTTGTAATTCATGTTGTAGTTTACATTAGTAAACATCAAGGTTTATTTGAAATTCATAACATTCCAGATTATGGTATTGTAACTAGAAGATGGGACAAAGGAACAGTAAGACAGGTGAAAGAAGAAATTTAGATTTATTAAGAAAGATTACTGACTGGAAGACTTATATACACTCTAACATGGACAGACATACAGGCACACCAAGATGTACACACAGATCTTCATATATATTCACATATATGTATAACCAGTTGATGAGTTGAAATGGGAAGTGGAGGACGCTGATAGAATCTTCTTTAACCACAGAGACCCGTTTCACTCGATTCATTTTTTAAAGAAAAACTCTTGGTGGGTATTTCTTAACTCTCTTTTTGTTTGTTTTGTCAGTCAGTATTTTTTTTTAAAGTCCAGCGCAGTTGTAACTCCTCCAACAGTTTTGTTAGGCGTTTCTGTCTTCTCTATTGTAATATCAGAGGGTTATCGCTCTGTGTGTGTGTGTGTGTGTGTGAAACAATTTATACGTAGCTGTATATGTGTGTATCAAAGATTGTTTATAATTGTTTGATATTGTTTAATATAATGTAATTGTTTACATATTGTTTAATAAAGATTGTTCTTTAATTTCTGGCTACTGGTTAACTAGATAAAGTTATGTGGGGCCAGTTTATGAAAGCCTTTAAAAGCCAAACAGAATTTTAAAAATTTGATCCTGGAGGTAATAGGGAGCCCCTAGTGGCATGGTCAGACCTGTGCTTTAGGAAGATCGCAGATTGACAGGTGAGTAGAAGATGGGAGGAGAGGCTAACCAGAAGGAATGAAATGATGAAGGCCTATAGTAGGAGGGCATGTTAGCTTGCTTCTTATAGTTTGTGTTTCATAAATACAACAATATTTGTACAAAATAATAAATAATATTCTCACAATAAATTTATATATTTTTAGCACTCAGTTAAAAAACTTGAATTCCAATTTCTCCTTCTGCCCCTCCCCCACCCAACGGAGAAGACAAGAAATGTGATACCAATCATACGTGTGAAATCATGAAAACATTTCCATATTAGCCATGTTGCCAGAAAAAAAGCAAGAAAAATAAAGAAAATGAAAAAAAAATTAGGCTTTAGACTGCACTCAGACTCCATCAGTTCTCTCTCTGGAGGTGGATAGCATTTTTCATCATAAAATCCTTTGAGATTGTCTTGGATCATTGTATTGATCAGAATAACTAAATCACTCCTAGTTAATCATTGTACAGTATTGCTATAACTGTGTGCAATGTTCTCAAAGATTTATTTTATGTATAAGATATTTACAATAATCTATTATTGGTTCTCTAGTGTGGTATTCATTTTAGTTCACTGTAAGCATGATTTCTCATGCATCATTTATTAAGCACTTGCTTGTGACCCTGTTCAAAGCAAAGAATTGTTTTTGGAAAAATGAACCACCTTTTAAAGGACTTTTAAAGGTATCAATGTGAAAAAATACTCTTGGTACTCCAGAGACCCATTTTGCCTAAGGTCTCTTCTTGGTAGAAAAGTGATATAGTTTCTTGGAATTCAAAGTGGTAGATGAATGGATGGATGGAGAGCATTTATTACATTATGAGTATTTTGGTATGAAAAGTCACAAGGATAATGAAGGGACCTGATGGAAAGTTAGTCACCCCTCCAGGACAACTGGACAAGATTGTCTACCTCAGGAGGTATTCTCATGGTTTTAGGAGGTAAACATCTTCAGGAAGGGATCACAAGAAGGTGGACGGCAAGGAGATATCAAGGGTGAATATTGGCATAGGTTGTGGTAAAGGGCCTTCTAGATGTGGTGGGCCTTCTCTGTAGGAGCTGACTGACACCCCATTCAGGTCAGTATGGTTCCAGAGCAGAATATATTACAGCAAGTGATCGCAATGCCTTTCTAAACTGTTGTATTGGAAAGGGATTTGGGGTGGTTTTGCTGTCTCTGTCACTTACAGGTTGTGTGACCATAGACAAATAACTTGGCTGAGTCTGTTTATCCCCATTTACACTGGTGAAAGTGATTTTCCTACTCACCTCCCTCAGGGCTGACTGAGAGGGTTCATGCTGAAGTCATCTGACCCAACCCTCTCAGGATAGAGGATAAGTGGATTGGTTAAGGTCACATGGTAAATTACCACCTGGCTTCTTTGTTTCCAAATCTAGTATCCTTTCATTGCCAGATACCTTCATTTGTGAGGAACAGATAAGTAAAGGAAATTCCCATATAACTTGTTTGCTATTAGTCTTCTTACTGCCCCTTAGTAGTCTTACTGGAGCCGAGCAGGATTAAACAAGTCATTGTAGGTAAATGTCAAGCATCCAATCTTTTGAGAATTTTTAACTTGGATTATATTGAGAAAGCAGAAGAGGTCTGCTTGGACCCAACTCGGAAGTAGTTTATCATTTTTGTTTTCTATAGAACTGAAGGCAGAACTAATAGCCCTAATGGTTTTGAACGATCTTCAGTGGATCTTCAGATTTGGCACTTAGGCCAGGGGCGTAGACAGAGCTTTTGGACATAGCCTAGGTTCACACATTTATTTCCTCTGACACTTCTTTTGTGGCCATGGATGGGCAAGTTATTTCATGTCTGTCAGCCTTATTGTCCATGACTGTAAAATGGTGATAACAATATCTATGTTAACTACCTCATTGGGCTATTCTGAATATCACCTGAGAGGATAATGTAAGAGACACTGAGGTCCTTCCTGAAACTAAACTGCCAAGCATTTAAACAGTGCTTCAGAGAGCACAATTCCAGCGGGCTGGCCATGATGTTCGAATGCAAAACGTACTCTTGCCAGACTTATTTTGTGGAGAACCCTCATGGGGCCAGAGATCACATGGTGGTCAGAAGAGGAGTTGAAAAGGACACTTTCAAGGTCTCTCTCAAGAACCTTGTGAATTGACAGTGTGACATGGGAGACACTGGCACAGGACCACTCAGCATGATGTTCCCACATCAGAAAAGGTGCTGTGCTCTATGAGCAAAGCAGAATTGAAACAGCTCAAAGGAAACTTGGATGCACAGATTTAGAGTGTCTATCCCAAATGTTCACATGGACTATCTGTACCCAACCTGTGGTAGATCATTCCCAGCTCATGTTAGTCTGATCAGCCACAGTTGGACATACTGAAACTTGACTTTATCATAGTGATATCATTTTGATCCTCTTTGAGAACAGAAGACAACAATCAACCCAACAGTCTACTTCACTGGGCTGTTTGAGAGTTCATATGAGATAATCTGTATTAAGCACTTTGTAAACTTGAAGGCATATTGTGAATATTAGGAGTAATTATACTTACATGTATTTTAATGACATTCTTAAATTGTGTGCTAGGTTGACAGCCTATATTCTTATCTAAATTATTTTCCATTTTGTTGCTTATTTTGATGATGATAAGTAAACAATTCATATTACTCATGCTAAATTATTCTTTATTTGTTAGAAGAATACTTGTGCTTTGAAATTAAATTTACGTAGTACTATGTAGGCCACTCTTTAAAATTCAGTAGATAATCTAGGGGCAGCATGGTTTCATTTCCAGATGTAGTGGACTGGTGGTGTTCAAGGTACAGTAGTACCCAGACTGTGACCAATGGGTCACTTCACATTTTGGAACCTGTGTTTCTTTACCTTTAAATTGAGAGGACTGGGATAGATGATCTCAAAGGTCCCTTTTATGTGATTTCACTCTGAGAGAAATACGTTCTGGGAAATGAGAAAAAAAAATAGCTTTTAGAGATATCCCTCCCACCTAGGTTCTTGTGCTTTTTTTTTTTCCCCATGAAGCTATTATCTTAAAGTGAGCAGGGAAAAAGAAAAGTCTGGGGTGTGAGTTCAGTTTTACTACTATAAGGGTTTTAGATCAGCAACCTGTTGCCATGACAACAAATGCATGAATTTCAAGAAGAAAATTTTCAGCATATGGGACTGGTGAAATTGCAACCTCCCTGTTCTCTCTCTCCCTCTGGTTCAGGAGGATTACTCTTTGCCAAAAGCATTTTCTGCAAGGTCTTGCTAAAATTAATTTACATTTTCTGTGATACTGTTTTTTAAATATCATAATAACTTAAAAATTATAGTCAAGATAGAGCTGTCAGACATCCACTTAGACATTTGATTTGACAACAAAAATTACTTTTTAGATTCTGTTACAAGAGCTTTGCTAAATGGTAAATAGTTTAATTTATTGGGAGGTCTTGAAAATAATAGATAAAGACCTGCCACTTTAAAGACTCCCTTGCTTTCAGTGCTTTCTAACTCCAGCAGTGGCAGGCAGTTTAGCTTTAAGTGCCCTGTCATATTTTCAGGCTTTTATAGCCAGAGTCTACAGCAGTCAGCGATGATGATGGAAAACGGTGGCAGGTAGACTTAAAACACTATAAAGCCCAGAGACAATTGTGTGTGATGCCTTGAGTAGAATCCTTTATGAATGAAAAATAAACCATATGTGCCATCCTTATGGACTCTGTAAGAAGAAAAGACATCTGCCCTAATGCTAACTGTGCATGAAATTGCAGTGTTAGGAGGTATTGACCAGATGTTTCAGTCTCAACAAATCGCTTGTTATGTGACTGAGTGAAAATCTCTTTGCTCCTTTGATCACATACACCTTGAAGGAATAGGTAATTGAATAGAAGCTGTCAAAGTTCATCATTGTCAATAAACTTTGACTTGACCTTTGCCTTTTGTTTTTGCTGTTGTTATTGATGGGTGTTGATGGGCAGATGTTTACTCCTTTGAGGGGTTTTGCTCTTATAAATTGTCTACCATAAACAGTAAAAGACAAGAAATTTTTGTACTTTGAATTCTTCTGTTGTTTTGGGTTGTTAGGCAGGGTTTTAAGCTTGGTCAGCTTCTGTAGTTTTTAAGAAGATAAATAAGACAGACATTTTTATTTACTAAAAACTAAATGATTTCTGAGTTTGTAAAGGTTCAGTTTTATTCTTTCATTATCAGTTTAATCTATCACAGTAAACTTTAATTTATTACTTCTAACTCTATGGGGAATTATTGGTTATTCAGAGAAGGCTGGAAAACAAACTTTAGATGTTTTATCCAATCCCAATTGTTTTTGAGAGAGAAAACTTGAGGCATAGATGGGTGAAGAAGCTTGTCCATAATGGCGGTAAAGCCTAATTCCAAGCAGCCAAGACTCCTTGTTCTCAGACCTTCTTTTCTACCTTGCTTCCTATTCTGTCCTGCAACAAAATAATCTTCACTGGGGTCTCCACCTTACATTGTCATTGTTATTTGTGTCCCTGAGCTGTGCAGTTTTTTCATTTATTTTCTTCGTGTTTTCAGAATGATAGATCGTACACTTCAAGGTATAAGAGATATTAGAGATCACTTAGTCTAACCCACTCTTATTGCAGGTGAAGAATAGAGGATCAGAAAAGTTAAGTGACTTTCCCAAGTTCATGCTTGTAGTAGATAAGTAGAACAACTCACATTTATATAGCACTTCAAACTTTTCCTGACACTTTACTTCAAAAGTGTCCACAAAACTCATGAGTGCCCCCAGTCCTGATTAACACTAGTTAATCAGGGAAGTGTTTAAGAAGATATATAAAAATATACTACAACATAATATTAATTGATGATTTTCTAGGTCAATATGAAGGCTTCATGGATCTGTTTCTCTTTAAGTTTGACACTACTGCTTAATTTGATGTTACATTGCCACAGAGCTGTGTGACCTGTGCTGCTATTATCCTCATTTTATGGATGAGGAAATTGAGGCAAAGAGATGTAGTGAGAGCTCGAAAATATTTGAACCCAAGTCTTCATGATTCTGAGGACCAGATTCAGGATTTGACATTATGCTATTTGACTCTAAATCCAATATTCTTTCCATTATAATGGGAAGAGTTTTCACAAAGTATATAATTTTTGCAAAGTATAATTTATAAACTTTTTATTAGTTAAAAGTGTAAGATTATGTACAAAGGAACTTAATAATTTCTGCTGGAAAAATAAAAGCATGCTAAATGCTTTTGTCCTTAGTGAGCTGGATTTTATCAAGTAAGCAATTAGGGAAAGCTTGTAGAAGATGTTACTGCCCCTCTTAAATGTATGAATTAATGAGTCTTCTCTAGAGCAGTTATCACTTTCCCTCTCATTTAATTTGAAGTAGCTTGAGGATAGATAGTGCCATGTATTTGAGTAATATCAGTTTTGCAGAAAGACTTTACAGTTTCAATTAGTGATGCAGAAATGTTAGTATCATTGTAGTTTCTCAGGGCATTGGGACTGGGGGGAGGTAGAGAGGTGGGACCTTGTATTTCTTTGAGCTTCTTGGTTTGTATTAATCCTATTCCTTTATAGCAGAAATTCCTTTTTTTTTTTTTTTTTTTTTTTGTCATGACCCCTTTTAAAGGTGGTAAAATCTATGGATCCCTTCTCAGAGTTAATGTTTTTAAAAGCATGAAATAACATACATGAGATTACAAAGAAAACTAATTATATTGAGATATAGGCATTAACGTACTTTTAAAAAAACAAATTGACAGGCCCCAGGTAAAGAGTGTCTGATTTATTGTCTTTTATAGCCTATGACTTTTTAAGTCCTGAGAAAGCAGGCACCAAAACTGCCCTGGTTTCAAAATTGTGGGTAGGTTTTAGAAGTGAAAATGACCCTCTAGTTTACTATGATTATATTTCTTAGGAACTTCTGATCAAATACATATAAAAAGCTTAAAACATATTGTGTACGTGAAAGCATTGTATTTTACGTGGATATACTAAAAGCATTATGGATGAAGTGACCTTTTTTTTTTTTAATTCTAAGAGAAATTAAACCAGTAAGTTCAATCTATGTAGTAGTATTAAATTTATCTTTCCTATGTAATGAATGGATTTTTGGAAATTGATCTCTAAGGTCCTTTTAAGTTTTAAAAGCCTTTGAATATGTGAAGATTCCATTTCCACATATATTTCATGGTGGTCATGCCCCTGCTCATGAAAGGTCAGTGTCTCCCTACAGCATAGAACACAGAATACTGACTCCTTAGCCTGGCATTCAAGGACTCTACAATTGAGCCCAATTAATATTCCAGCTTTTATCTTCTCTCCCATATGTCATGAGTCTCCTCATCTATTGACATCTCTCTCACTGCTTTTCTGATCATGGCATGCTTCTTTTTATCTCCTTAATTTTGAACATTCCATTTACTCAGTCAACAAACATCTATTAAGTAGGTTCTATGTTCTAGGCCTTAGAGATAAAAAGACAAAAATTAGCAGTCCTTACTTATTCTAAAGTAATTTGCCTTCTATTGGAAGAGATCATGTATACATATTTGTTAAAATAAAAGATAGTGGGGGAGATGAAATGGGGAAATACCAGGCCCAGGGTTCAGGAAGATTTATATGTAAAAGATGGCACTTACGCTGAACTTTGAAAGAAACTGGAGTTTCTGACAGGTACAAATGATGATGGAATCCATTCCAGAACGGAGACAGCATGTGTAAGGCATGGGGATAGGGTAATAGAGTATTATGTGTGAAGTACAGTAAAGAGGCCAGGAATAAGACATGACAGGATTGACATACGAAATAGATAAGAAATTAAAAATACTACTTTCTTATGTAGCAAGCGCTGATTTCTGTTATGATTGTGACCAAGGGACTAAAAAGGGAGTGGAGGGGGCAGAAGATGGCAAAAACATGCATTATTTAAGTTAGGTCATCTGCAAACATGAACTTGTGAAAAACTTAGATGTTACTCGTTTTTTGTTTTTTATGTCAACTATATTTCTTCCTCCCTTTCTCTTTTCCTCTCCATGATCCCCATGGTTTATTACAATGTATTTTTAAAAGAAAATATTGAAGAAGAAAAATCAAGAAAACTAACCAATACATTAAAATTAAAAAAAAAAAACAACAAACCCTTGACATTATATGCAGTGTTACACACCTGTGGATCCCTCAGGTTCTGTGAAAGAGTAAAGGGACGTGTCGTCTCATATTCCTTCTGGGGGGGTGGTCAAGCCTGTTCTTTGTAATTTTGCATCGTTCTCTTTGGATTTTTTGGTGATGATTTTTTCTGTTTGTTCAGCTATTTTCAGTTGTGTCTGACTCTTTGTGACTCCATCCCATTTGGAGTTCTTTTTGGCAGAGATAGTGGAGTCGTTTGCCATTTTCTTCTTCAGCTCATTTTACAGATGAGGAAACTGAGGCAAACATGGTTAAGTGACTTGCCCAGAGTCACACAGCTAGTGAGTGTCTGAGGCCAGAGTGGAACTCGGTTAGATGAGTCTTCTTGACTCCAATCCCAGTGCTCTTTCCACTGTGCCATCTAGCTACCTGTTTTTTTTTTTACAGTGTTATAATTATTGTGTATGTTTTTTTGTTAACTCTGCTTACTTAATTTTGTGTCAATTTGTATAACTCTTTCCATGCTTCTCTATATTCATCATTTCAAATCTTGATGTAAAATCTTTCTTCACTGAACACTGACCTAATACACTACTAGAAGAACTGAGTTACATTCACATTAACATTGTTCCTATAAATGAATAAGTAGGCATAAAGAAATAATAGTTAAATGTTCTGAATGCTCACAGATTCTCTCTGGTGAGATAAATCACAGAGTTCATAAAGTTGGTTTCTACCAATGTTCTAAAGTAACATAAGCAGTATTACCTCACAGGACACTTGGTCTTCTTGCTTTGGAAATACTCATGGAGTTCAGGCAAATAGACCATAGTGAATATAATTATTTACAGATAATGTGCTAATATTTGCTCAAGAGGATGACAAACATTTCAGGAAGATATTTACAGGGTCATCCAGACCATACTTCTGGAAAAAACTCATAACTAGAAAACCCATCATCCGAGAAATTATATCAGTTTAAGTTCTTATACTTCATAAGTACCCTCAGCCTCTGTCCCTTTGATTGGATGGTTAGAGGATGGAACAAAAACTTTCTAAACCTCCGTTGAAAGAGGGCTCACAGCCCAGTCATTTTCTTACCAGCTGTAGTCTGTGTGTTCCTCTTCACATCCTGCATATCCTCCCTGTGTTGCCTCTCCTGCTCAGCATTCTTTTGTTTGTTGTCCTCTTCTATTAGATCGTGAGCTCCTTGAAGGGAGTAGCTTTCTTTTCTCATTTATCTGGACTTCATCTGCACGATGAAGAACACTTAAAAGAGCTTAATAAATGTTTATTGAATTGAACTGAAAAGCCAAGTCAATGTGAAATAGGTAGGATTTAAAAATTGTCAGAAAATATGGTTCATGATTAAAAAAAGTGATTCCAATTTTTGTTTAATATTTTAAAACCTCACCTCTGTATCTGAAGCCATTCAGTTGTTCTATGTTGGGTGCAGACTACATCAGATGAAATGCCAGGCTGGACAAATTAAAAGCTGGAATCAAAGTTACCAGGAGAAATATCAACAATCTCAGATGTGTAGGTGATACCACTTTGGTTGCAGAAAATGAAGAATTAAGAAGCCTCTTGATGCGGGTGAAAGAAGAGAGTGTTAAAGCTGGTTTGGAGCTTAACATCAAAAAATTGTAGATCTTGGCCATTGATCTCACTTCCTGGCAGTAGTGTCAGATTTTGTATTCTTGGTCTCGAAGATCACTGCAGACTGTGACTGCAGCCATGAGAATAAAAGGACACTTGCTCCTTGAGAGAAAAGCTATGGCAAATCTGGACAGCATAATAAAAAACAGAGACATTACCTTACTCACAAAGGTCCACACAGGCAAAGCTATGGTTTTTCCAGTAGAGATGGATAGCTGTGAGAATTAGATTATAAGGAAAGCTGAGTGCTGTAGAATTGAAACTTTTCAATTGTGATACTGGATAAGACTTGGACAGCTTGGACAGCAAGGAGATCAAATCAGTTAATACTTAAAGAAATTAATTTAGGCTACTCACTGGAAGATCAAATACTAATGCTGGAGCTTAAATACTTTGGCCACATAAGGAGAAGACAGTATTCATTCTCCACTGCTTAGCCTCACACCATCTATATGTGGAACCATCAGTTACAGTGAATGGAGAAATTTTGAATGCCATGAATAAGTTCCTTTACTTTGGCAGTATACTTTCCAGGGATATACACATAGGTGATGAAATTGGTTTGTGTATTTCTACAGCTAGCTCATTGTTTGGGAGGCTTTGCAGGAAAGTGTGGGAGAAAAGAGGTTTTAGGCTGCCTACCAAACTGAAGGTCTACAGAGCTATTATGCTGACTTCACTGTTGTATGCCTGTGAAACCTGTGATAAGCCACAGTTGCACACACTATATCTCACCCTAATATTGTGATGTCATTTTGGTCTTATTCAAGAATGAAGGACAGCAACCAACCTGCCAAGGCACCAGCAACAAAAACCTAATGCAGTGTGGCCGGGGAGAGGGTAACTGAAAGGGGTTACCATTCAGAGTATACATGATATATTGATTTCAGTTCTGGGTGTCAAGTTTTAAGGAAGAACATTGATAAGCTAGAGTAAATCCAGGTGACAACTAGGATGGTGAGGGGATTAATTACAGAGCACCATATAAGGGTCTTAAGATATTTGTATGGATTAAAAGATTTAGGGAAGGGAGGTGATGGTAGCTTTCAAGTATTTAAAGGGCTGTAGGATAGAAAAAGGATTGCACTTGTTCTGCTTAACCCAAAGGACCTGATTCCAAGTAAAAATTAATAATTAGCACTATGGGAAAGTAGAGCAAGCTAATTCAGGAAGTAATGTGTTCCTTTTCAGTGGAAGTCTTTGATGACAGACAGGATGGGTACTTCTCAGGGATATTGGAGATGGGATACTTTTTCAAGTATGTATTCCATGAAAAAACCTCTGAAGTCTTAGAACTCTGAGGTTTCTTGGTTTTGATTTGATATGAATTGTCTCCGATAAGTAGAATGACAAATTTACCAGTCTCAACCATATTTGACTGTTTGTGAGACAATATTCTTATAATTTTCCTCTTCTGTGTTTTGAAAATCAGCTTATAATGAGAACCAGTTGTTGAAGAACTGACTCAGTACTCTGCATTCCTCTGGCTTAGCCAAGGAATTTTTATTACTTGTGTATACAAGAGAAGTAGCCCATGGACACGCAAGCAAGTCACAGCCGTGTTTTTTAACTGAGTGGAATATGGCTGATCAATTTGTAGTCTATCAAGTGAAATGAGGAAACAAAGAATAAATTAAGAGTGGTGTAGAGTTGCAAGTTGATGGGGGGTGCAATATAGTGCAGGGAGAGGGAAGTATGTAGTTAGATTGGTGAAGGTAGGGTTCATAGAACACAGTGACGGCGTTATGATTGGAACATTTTAGGGAAAAGCATTTCTAATAATGCAGGTACTTTCCATAGTACTATCCAAGGATGATACCTAAGAACGTTCTCCTGGGAACATATTTTTTCATAATTTTTTTTTTTAACTATTGGCAATATGTAGGCAACCTACAGGCTTTTGCAATGAAATAAAAATCTCTAAGAGGACAACAAATTCAGACACACATAGGGCCCTGATTCTGTTCATTGCTACCCTTGACTCTACGCCTCTCAACATAGATTAAAAAAAGTATTTGCTAGACAAGGTTGTTTCTGAAATATTTTGGGCTCCCACGATGACTGTTATACATTGGCAACTTCTCAAAGAAATGGTGATTGTGTCAGCGTCTTTATTGCTGTCCATTTCCTACTTTTTGATGTCAATACCTTATTCTGATAGGTCATAGTATAGCTGTTATAGTCACACACAGTATCTTGATTTTTATTGTTTCTTTTGACAGTGACTATCACAATTGTTATATCCCATTGATGATCTAACTGCACAAAAAATTGATTTTCCTATTAAAGGCATCATTTTCTGATAAGATACTGCGCAATCACTTTTTGTAATAGTGTTCACTATATAGAATGCATTCAAGTACTTATTGAAAAAATTTGTGACATGCATAGATCTTGTTGTTTAGTCATTCAAGTTGTGTCCAACTCTTCATGATCCTATGGACCATAGCACATCAGGCCCTTCTGTCCTCCACTACCTTTTGAATTTTGTCCAAGCTCGTGTCCTTTCTTTAAATGATGCTTTGTATCCATCTCATCCTGTATCATCCCCATTTCCTTTTGCCTTCAATCTTTCCGAACATCAGGGTCTTTTCCTATGAGTCCTATCTCTTCAGTATGCAGACAAAATATTTATGCTTCAGCATCAGTATTTGACCTTCCAGTGAATAGCCTAAATTAATTTCTTTAAGTATTGTCTGATTTGATCTTGCTATCCAAGGCACTCTGTCAAAAGTTTTCCCCAGCATCACAATATGAAAGCTTCAATTTTGCAGTGCTCAGATTAACTTGTAGTCCAATTCTCACAATCATACATTGCTATTAGAAAAACCATGGCTTTAACTATATGTTCCTGTATCCATATATCTAATATAATGCTAGATATCTCTGCTCTCTTGGTGTTGTCAGACCAAAATTAACACAAGCAGCACAAGTGCCTTATTGCTGTGTTGACTCATTGATTTTATAATCTATTGAAATCCTAGATCATCTGGCCAATACCTCATGTAGGTCATACTTGTGATTGTTTTATGTAGTATTGGACTTCATCCTTGAGGCAGTCTGGAACTAGGACGATGGAGCTGGACTTGAAGTCCAGAAGGTTATGTGATGGAAACCTGCACTGATACCTACTTTAATAAGTTACCGAGGACCAATCACTTTACCTCTCTAAGGTGTAGTTTCTCTATCTGCAAAATAGGGATTATGATGCCTTTCCCTTCTACTTTATGTATTGTTGGGGGGGCGTTAAATGTAGATAATGCATCTGACAAACCCTATAGTTTTATATAAATGCCAGATATCATTGTTATTTTCTGTTTTATATTATTAGATTTGAAGGATTGTTCTAACTTAGCAGCTCTCAAAGTATGGTCTTCCCAAGACCTTCTCATGGGGCATATGAGGTCAAAACTAGCTTCATAATAATACAAAGACATTTTATTTGTGGCAAATATTGATAACCATAATTCACATAAGCTTTTTTGAGAGCATCAGAAATTTTTTAGAGTGTATACATATACAGAGATTTTTTTAAAAAGTTTGAGGACCACTGTTTGAGCCTATAAAGATCTTTTTGGATTCTGACTCAGTTAATCAATGTGTGAGCTGTACCTCACAACTTTATGTTATCTACATATTTGTCAAGCATGACATTTATGCCTTTATTCAAGTTACTCATAAAAATGTCAATTATCACAACACTTCAGACAAGACACAACACTTAGGGGGGACGAATTGTCCAACAGATAAAGAGAGGTAGTGCTATCCATAAACACATTACTTTCATACACTAAATTCACATTAAATAATACTATATCAGTTCTTGGAATAGCTGAGAAATCCAGTTGCTGACCCAAATGGTATCTACCTTCAAACTCCAGGCGTTGATCCAACATCCATCCAAGATAGTATTACAGTCCAATATCTACAATCAATTCTAGAAAATGGGGTTCAGCCTAGCATGAGGGCAGAAAAATATATTGAGTTTTACTCCTTTATATATTCATACACCCAAACTAGGGCTGAATATTCTTCTGAATGTTTATCATGTCTTCCTTAGTTTTTTTCCCATAATTATTCGATTTTAATTGTTCAGAAGAGAGTTATGAACTTTCAGAGAACCATGTTAGAGAAATGATAAATGCTTATGTTTCTGTTCCATAATTAAAGATGTGTGAAAAGGAACCCACAGTAAGGAATAGTGCTGATGTCAGTGAGAAACCAGTAGGGGAAGTCAGTGAGCCATGCTATTGAAAGAAATTAGTATCACCAGAGATAGAACTATAATGATTTAGGTGCTGTATGACTTAAGTAAGTAGAGCCCTAATTAAGTTAGGGTTATCAGAATTTTGCCCCATTGTACTGAGATGGACTGGGGAAGATATATTTCCTCCCCATAGCTGTCTTATATCATACTATCCTTGCATCTTGTGGTTCAGTGTCACCCCTATACTATTACCATCTACATACTGCCAGAATTGACCTCCTTGAACCAGTGTCCCTTCTTGTGCTTCCCTTTAGGTGTTTGGGGCTTAAGTGCAGTTAACAGCTTTGCCTTGGTTTTGGAACTAGATTCCTTTCCTAGGTGATACCCATAATTTTCTATGCATAAAAAGAAACCTGGAGTCTCCGCCTCCCCTTACACCCTCCACCACCGTCCCATCATGGGCTTTGTGTCCTAAGGTTTGCTTAGCCTCACTCCAGTTCCAAATAGATTTGCACTGAGTATGAGAATTCTTGGTTAATGCTCTGCTTGCTCAGCAGTAAATGGTAAAGGCATTCTAGACAGAATGAGATGACTGGATAGTAATGATTGGGATAGACTTCATGGAAATGTTGGGACAGCTGGGAAAATTGCTCTTCCTGGATCACTGTGAGTTGATAGAGTAGCTAATGGATTAAACTTCTTGACTCTATCCATTGTTCTTTTCATCTAACTCTGATTTTTCTTACTTGCAAGTGTTGGTATTTTTCTTTAGGCATATGAAAATTGTTGAAATCACATTTTAAATGATTGTGCATATTTGATTTCTTGTTTATTACCAGCACAGTGTGTATTACTGGTTTTTCACAGCTTTAATATTTTTTTCTTCCACTTCTGATACACTCCATGCAATTTTGCTTATTTATTTCCTCATATATTACAAGATCTCTCTTTATACCATCCCTATTTTCCAATAAACAATTCCAGGTTCAGATTACTTTTGTGGTCTACTCAAAATCATGCTTTCTGAATCCCCCAATCAAATCAACTAGAACACTCAGTCATGTAAAGGAAAAGGCATTTAGTGGAACCAAATAGGAATATAAATGACAAATCTTCTTTCCCCCTCCTCTCCTACCTCTTATCTCCACATAAACACACAGATATTCACACCATGGGTGTGAGAGGAAAGCCACATAGTGAGGAGACATGTGTAAGAGACCACCCCCCTCCCCACACGAGGACAGCACAAGCATGCGTGCGTGCACCCCCTGCACCAGTTGTGTGCTAACCGCAGTGCTAAATGCACTTTGCAAATGTTATCCAATTTGAACCTCACAACAATCCTAGGAGGTAGGTGCTATTATTGCTTCCATTATTCAGTTAAAGAGCTGAGGTAAATAGAGGGTAAGTGACTCAGGGTCACATTGCACATGTCTGAGGTCAGATTTGAACTCAGGTTCCTGACTTCAGATCCCGGATGCTATCCACTGTACCATAGCTATTGTTTTTATGTCATCATCCCAACCCAGGCTATATCATTGAAAGAAGCCTTTATATGTTAAATTTATATTTTGAAAGCCTTTGATTTTAATCTGCTATTCCCTGAGTTTGATCTGATTTTTATTTATGATGAAAATTCATTTGACCTCCTTTCCACTACTCTAATACTAATAGTTGGCTTTTTAAACCATAGCAGAGTCAAACTAGTTTAGCCTATTTGCCAAGACAGTGGCTGCTGCACATACTGCAGCTTCTTGGAGCCACTAGTGAGAGTTGGGTGGTCAGTAGGTGAACACAAAAGGTGGATGAGCAGCACTGAAAAGGGATCGGCAAGCCCTCACAGCAGAGGTTCTAGTTCTCCTTGAACACCCCATACGCCCCAAACCCAGATGAGTTAGGGGGATGTCAACACCAAGCATGTGAAGACTTCCCCTAGCAGAAGGGTAGATGAGAACAATTTATTCCAGAGGCTATGAAGAAGACTAAAGCAGTCATTTTATAGTGCTCCTTGGTTAGACTTGGAAGACACCGAGGTCGTCTGCTGCACCCTGGCCCATGGCCAATCATTTTACCTTTGTGTTGCCACTAGACTTCTCTGACCCTGAAAGAGAAGCTGAGGCTAATGATTTTGTGCAGCTCTTTCTCACTGAAATACATTTCACAAGCAAGTAAAAACATCACCTTGTGCTGTTACTAGTCTTCTTTGAAAACAAAGGATAAACTGTATCACGACCACCAACCCACCTTCTTGTTGCTGGTAATCTTCCCCAGCCTTCACCCCAAATTTTCCTGCCAGGAGCAAAATTTTTCCCTTCCTTATACTGGTTCAAGATTTTCTGCCTTTAGTATATAGGGATTCTTAACCTGGAGTCCAC
Organism: Bettongia penicillata ogilbyi; assembly: GCA_023548195.1. Lineage (NCBI taxonomy): Eukaryota > Metazoa > Chordata > Mammalia > Diprotodontia > Potoroidae > Bettongia > Bettongia penicillata. The sequence goes on from JAJHZJ010000027.1 coordinate 10,846,843, forward strand.
CAATTTCCAAATTTTGTGGATGGAGTTCTTTTAGGGGGATCATTAACTTAGTTGGGAAAAAAATTGCATCTTGATTTCAATATAATTGGTTTTCTTTGTAATCCTATGTCTTGTGTGCGTTATTCTGAGAAGGGATCCATTAGACTTCATAAGACTTTTAAATGGGTTCATGGCAGAAAAAAAGTTAAGGAATCTTGCTCAATAAGGAAGGCCAGTTTTGGAGTCAAGAAAATTGATACTTGAGCTCACTGGGTAAACAAATGGGAAATTCTTCAAGAACCCCTACCAACCTAGCAGTCCTTCAGGTGTAGGGCCAAGGGACCAGCTAGAATCCAGAGTCAAGCCCTAAACATCACTGAAATCTGTATGAGCAGCCTCCAAAGCTATTTGCCAAGTTACTGTCCTTCCACCGGTAAATACAGCCCTTAGAACTGCATCCATTCCCTTAATCATCTCAACCTTGGAAGCATGAACATACTCAGTGAGGCCTGCTGAGTCTATTCTGCCTGATCTGACCTGTCATAACCAATTAGCTTAACACTGTATCCAGGTGCAATGTGGGGACCATCCTGACCTATGTGCCTATGAGAATCTAACAAACACATAGTGCTAGCTAGGCTGTGTGAAACCTGTGTCAGGCTCTTAAAATTTCTAGAACTTTTCTTATAACAATGTCCTCAAAGGTCCAGATTCTCCACCCACCCACCCATGTCTAGCTGACTGTAGGTGCTCCCTATCAAAGAGCAGTTTCCACATGGCAGTGGCTAAAGCAGCCACACAGAACCTCAACACACCTAACCTCATTAATGCTCTTCAGCCAGATGAGGAAGACACCTTTCAGTTTTTAGCTGCCATTGCCCATAGACTGCGTCAGCCCAACTGCACAGGACCGTGTGCCAGATTCTGCCCCCAAGGATGTCTCCATATATGCTCCTGAAGGTCAAACTTGGACTGAGCCAGCAGACTCCAGTGCTGTAGTGGCCCCCTGGTAGCACCAGAAGGAATATGGTGGGCATGTGCACCACTAGTTCTCCAGTACCTTATTTACACTCATATTCCAATACCTTTCTTAGTATAACATGCACCCTGGTTACCATGCAGCTGGACCTCACATTCTACAGGGATGCCCCCAATAAGACCCATTAGAACCCCTGGGCATACTGCACCATGGCTAGCATGTAGTGGAATATGTCCTAAAAGGCTTTCAGGCCCTTACTGGGGAGGAAGCTGAAGGACACACAGATGGCAATTGAGAACAACTAAAGCCCCAAATTGAGGACATTGCCAAAGGATTTCACAAATTAGCTGAAGGAAGGGCAGTGTACTTTGAGGCTATGGTAATGGACCACTGACTGTCTTTGGACTTCCTATTAGCCAGTCAGGGAGGAATTTATAATTTTGTACAATCCTCCTTTTGCATGTGAATTGACCCCTCGGGAGAAATAGCCCTCAAAATATTCTGTATGAGATACCAAGTAAAAGCTATTGGTGTCCTCGTCACAGACACCAGCAACAACATGCCAGGGAATATGAGTCTTTTCACTGATCTTTTCCTGTAGATTATTTCAGGCAAAGAGGCAAGATTCTTGTGAGAATCTTTTGAGGTTGTTATTGTTGTGCTTGCATTTTTTTTGTTTCATTTTACCATGTTAAAATCATATCTTGTTCTGATCCCCTGAGTACACACCACCCCCTCCAGTCGGTCTAGTTAGTGTGTTTGTAAGTGACCTGTATAAAGGGAGAATAGCAGAAGCAAGATTGCAAAGGGGGTCCTGGAAGTTGCCTACAGGCTATCCCAAAGATCCAAGGGATGTATGTGATGAATCTGGGGAAGGCCTCTAGGCATTGTTGCCATGGGCTTTTGGTCCTGTGATATCTAAATCTGAGACAGGCCAGACCAGCAGAACACCAAATGGTGGTGATGATTCTGCAGTGATGTGAACTTGGAACTTTTACTGATGACTTTGAGTGACTAGATATGTTATTGAACTATGTACAGAATGACACAGATAATTTGTCTGTCCCCAACCAAAACTCTTGAAAATTGGACTCCCAAACTCCTGCCCCCTGAGTACTCCTCCATCTCCTAAGAGTTCATGCTGCATAGGAATCCAGGGTCACATGAGTAATATTCTCTGCCTGTCCTTTTCCTCATGCTGCCTTGCTTCACTGTCCCATCCCTTGTCCTCAGGCCATCTGCCTCTATCCCTTTTCATCCATTGTCTCTTCCCTATACCTTCTATATCCTTGTTTAAGTTTGATATTCAAGTTTTACTTCCTGTTATCTTTGTGGTCTTTCCTGGCAGGTACCAAGAGAACTAGGAGCACCTGTTTTCATATTCTATAAATTAATGATCAGTTCAGAGTTCACCTCCCTCTCCGACCTATACCACCCTTCACAAGCAAAGAATCAAGTGAGATATGTTAAGCACCTTGGGAGTCTTCAAGCACTATAGAAATTTGATCTATTCTATCAGCAGTGGGGCCTTGATTAAGTTCATCAACCACTTATTAGCCCCAAATAATTATCTGTGTTCTAAACTAGTAATTGGTTTGTATTAGTGGAGATAGTTTCTGCAGTAGAAGTTCCTTATGCCAATGAAATCATATGCCTACACTCTTTTTCCTACCCACCCCCCAAAAACCTTTGATTTTAACAGTAAGCAAAAGATATGTAAGCACAATGTACGTTACTCAGTTATTGATTGAGCACTCATTAAGTACTTTGTTATTTAATTCTGACTTAAATGATTATTTAATGAACAATTTCATATTAAAATATTCCCTTTTTTTCTTTTTGCCTGAATTTATTAACCCATAGTCTTCCACACCAAGTATAAAAAAGAGGTCAGTGACCAATGTCTTCTGTCCCCAGACTCAGTATCTTTCCTTCATTCTTTTGGCAGTATTTTCTTCCTCTTCCTGACTCCCTTGTTTCCAGACCCTTGCCTTGACCTGTCAGTTATATCTTCCTCCCTTACTTTGATCCTAGTACCCAGGGAGAGAGTAAAGAGAGAGAGAAACATTTATGTAGTACCTATGTACAAGCACCGTGTTGAGCACTTAACTTGTCTCATTTCATCCTCACAGTAGCCTTATGAGGTAGGTTTAATTATTATCTCCACTTAATAGTTGAGAAAACTGAGGCAAATAGGGGTTAAATAACTTGTCAAGGGCCACACAGGCAGGATTTAAATTCCATTCTTCAGAACTCCAGGCCCACCACTCTGTACAGTAGGTCACTTAGCTTCTAGCCCCTTGAATCACTTCTGACAATAATTTCCTTGCCCTTTGGACTCCCGGTCTTTTTTCCTATCCTATAAAGGAGATATTTGCAGTCTCTGCTTTGAAAATCTGGTCTGTCTTTGGATGGAAAACTTCAACTGCCTTGCTTATGGTCCTTAAGATTCCTTCTTTACTTATTGAAGGCCTACTTTAAGCAACGTGACTTCTGACCCTCAGTAACCTGAAAGGTTACTCTACTTTTGGACCTTTGCCCATCACATGCTCATATCTTGTATTTACCAGAGGATCAGTGTCCATCCCTTTCCTCTTTTAGCTTTCTTGACCAGCTGCGCTTACACTGTGGCCACCCACAGTGGTCTAATTGTATTATAATGTCAGGAACACATGTGAAGCTAGGTGTCCCTGTGTACTGTCTCATTGACAGAATTTAATTACAAATGGCCTACATTGCCAATTTCTTACATCTTTTTTCGTGTGTAATGGACTTATCTCTGCAAGTGAATTTTTTGAGAGCCATGGCTGGGTCTCCCATTTTTCTGTTCCTTTTCTTTATCTTTATAGTGCCTAAAAAAACACTCTGTACACATTCAGTGCTTAATAAATATCATTAAGGAATAGCTCCAACTTCAAGCTCTGTGTTCAAAAGGAAACACCATCAACTTCCATCCCAGTGATATTTTCTGTGTAACCAAAAACAAAAGTGGCAGGGTGTTAGCTAAATAACTAAAGGTCTCCAAGAGTAAACAAGTCAGACCAGTTAGCTGAGTGAAAGCTAACTTTCAATTCTTCTTCATTAGCCACATCCACCTCCTTTTCTTGAAGTGTTCAGTTCAGTGAAACAAATGTTTGCTATTGGCCTCTGGTTATGGCACTATACTATATACATATATACTATACTATATATATACTATATATATACTATATATATTCTATATATACTATATTCTGTGCTGCCTGCTAATAAGTAAGTAGCCACTAGCTAAAATGAGTAGATTTTAAGCCCTCTCATAGGATTATAGTACCAGAGACATTGGAATTTTGAATAGATGTTAGACAGTTTTGAATGAATGAAAAGTGTGAATTTCAAGATATTTTAAAGAAAATTCAATTTTATTATTTCCTGGCACAGCCCATAACTGAAACTAAGGAATGATGATGGTTACCAGGTCTAGATTGTTTGGAAATCTTTCTTTAATGAAGAGAGACAAATAGTTTATAATTAACACATATGCTTGATATTTCTCAGTAGTCTTGTTCAATGAAAAATGGATTTGTTAAGGAAAGGTGACATGCCAGATCTCTGTAGTATTACCATACATAATGATGCTGTGGGCCACGGTACAGGAGTGATGCATTTCTCCTATAGAAGTAAGGTTCTTGAGGGAGCTACTAGCACATATCATCATAATCATTGTTGATCTTTATATTATGCTTGAAATGTTAACTGCTTTTAATACATTAGATCCCACAGATAATATTTTTGCACATTTGGGAACTCAGGACCAGAGAGGTTGAGAAGTTGATGGTCATAGAGCTAGGTAGGGTTAATAAACCCAAGTTTCCTGAGCCTAAGTCCAGTATGTTATCACTTTGGCACTTACTGAATGTCAAATTTAATTGAAATAAAATTAGAGGCCATCTCTTCCTCATTTTACACATATAAAACCTGAGTTATAGAGAAAGACCTGTTATTCCAGTGAGTTATATAAATTAAAAATAGTCATACTCAAGACAAAGTCAAATATATTTACAAATGATGGGAAGCATTGGATCTGAGTTCAGTACCTCCCTCAGATACTTACCAGCTGTGTGACCCTATGCAAGTTGTTTGATTTCTTAATTCTCAGTTTTCTCATTAGAAAAATGAATATTATCATATGAACCTACCTCATGGGGTTGTTGTAAAGGTCAAGGGAAATCCCCTATATGAAACAACTTTCACACCTTAAAAGTTCAGTGTAAATAATTGGTATTTCAAGATGAGAGATTGTGAATGGCATCGAGGAATACTTGGGTTCTGTTTCTGACAGTTTGGAAAGCACCTTCAGAACTGCCCCTTGACACCACCCTGCAGACACTCAGAGAAGCTTTACTGTTGTAAGTGCGGAATTTCTTGTGTTTTTGTTTTCAGTGGATGATTCAAAAACCATTCAAAGCAGCAACATTCTTTGGCTGCATTGGCATGGATAAATTTGGTGAGATCCTGAAGAAGAAAGCTGCAGAGGCCCACGTGGACGCGCATTATTATGAGCAGAATGAGCAGCCCACAGGAACTTGTGCCGCCTGCATCACCGGTAACAATAGGTCAGACCAGATTTCTTGTGAAAGTAGTTACATAGAGCAATGTTGGTTAAGAAAACAAAAAAAGTTAGAATTTGGAATTGGAAACCTAGGTTCCTGACCTTTTAACATTATTAGGTAGTAATTATTGGGGCAGAGAGGTAGCTCAGTGGTTAGAGCACTGAGCTTGCATTCAGGAACAGTTATGCACAACTTCTGTGTAGCAAAGATGGAGACATCCCCAGTGAGAAGACAGCAGTTGAGGGAAGGGGAACTAGTAAAGGCCTCCCACAAAAGGCTTAAACTGAGTCTTGAAGGAAGTGTTTCAAAAGGCAGAGGAGAAAGGGAAGCCAGTGCTTCGTGTATAGACACAGAAAACATTTTAATGAGATCTATTTGGTGACAGATTGAAATTTCTGAATTGGTAATGTCATTTTTAGGGTTCAGAGTACTTTGTTGTACATGTTATTCTTCGACCAGTTCATGGATTATTTAAAAAACAAGCAAACTCTGTGACCATTTTCCTTCCTCTGTAATGTTATAAGCCTGGCCCTGGTTTCTGGTTTCTCTACTAAATATATTAACATAGAGAGCTTTCTTCATTTGGGGGTATTTTCACCAATGGGCAATATCATACTTGGCAGGCTCAACCTACCTTAATAAATTAACAATTTCATTTGAGACAGAGAGGCAACTAATGAGGACTTTAAAACACATGAATATGTGGAGAAATTTCTAACTCAACCTAAAATATACAAATCTATGAAAATGACTTCTATAAATTTTAATATAATTATTAATAGTAACAGTAATTTTATAAAGCATACAACCATTCCTGGAAAGAAAATAAAATTGCATTATCTTTCCTGAGCCCTGTTGGTTCTAATTTGATGCAAAGCCATTGAAGCCTTCCTGATACTTAGCACAGGGAAAGTCAGAGCTAACTTGTACGTTTTTACCTGCAGATGTGTCCTCGAAGGAGGTCCCTGTTCTCCTCTACAGAACTGCTCCCTGATTCTCCAAGAGAAAATAAAGAGGGCAGGAGCCCTTGGAAGGCTATTTGCCTTCTTCTTTTGGTATAGATAGAGCCTCCCTACAGATAAAGTAAATATTAGAGTATCTCTTTGCTCCTAGAGAAAGAGAAAAGGAAAAAAAGACAAAAAAAAAAAATGTTTAACATTCTTTCTCTGAATGAGTGGCCACTAAGGTCAGTTCGGATTCCCAAGTTTTATGATTCTCTGATTGAAAAAGCCCGGTCCAGAACCCTCATGACTATCTTTAAACCTCAGCCAGTTTTTTCAGGTTAGTTAGTTTACCTGCTCCATGCTCTGTGCCTCTCCTCAGTGCCTCCCCTAAAGAATGTAGGCAGCAGCACATGTTTGGCATTGAAGGCTCTTTGCGAGGTCAGTTTGTCCCCACTCCAGCTCCCTTTTAAGCACACGTCAGCTCTGAGTCAAGGAGGTCTTCTCTTTTAATAACAGAGAGCTGCCTCTTCCATCCAACCCCATGACTCATTAGGGGCCTCAGTTTCCTGAGACCTGTTCCACCTCAAGCTCAGTGGGAAAGGGACAAATTACTGTTGGTCTCACTCCAAACAGCTTGAAGGTAATTGCTTGTCACTTGATTATCATGTTATTGCCAAGATGGTGAAGAAGGCAGGCTCCTAAAAAAAGTCTTGTGGCTTCGGATTGTACTTTGAGTTGCCTGGGTTCTTGGGCACTGGAACATAAATGGTTGAAATAAAAACGACTGTGTCACAAGGTCACCAACATCTCTCCTGTAGACAGTACCTTGTAAGCCTTTCATGTTCTCCTGGTTTTCAATCCTTTTGTATCCTTTCAGCATAGAACATCTAGGATAAGTCCTGAGGATAGCTGAGGAAAGTCAGTGGATATTCAGTGAGTAAATGAATGAAATGAATACCGTTTTTAAAAGCAGAAGTGTGTGGAATGCTATATCTAGAAGAACCATTGGATATCTTTCACGTTTTGGAACGACATTTTTCTGGCCAGTCCTTTTTGTTCACTTAACATTTATCCTTTTCCTTGCAAGAGATCTATATCTGCTTCTGCTCTCTCTTTTCTTTGGTAAAAATCTCTATGCTAATATTTCATAATTCTGTAATTTTAAAATGTTAGTTTTATGTAAAAAAAAATTTTTCCCAAGAACTTCTTGAATGTCAATAGCAAAACTTTTTCAAAATTCATATTTGGATTCCTGAATGTATTTTTTGAAAGACACTAATTAAAATGCTGATAAGAGATCTCATTTGTAAAGACTTCATTGTGTGGTTCAGGAGCACTAATAAATTTGCCAACTAAATGGTCTTATAAAAACTTTTTCTGCAAAGGAGCTTCTCTATATTTTCTTCTGTTTTCTTATCATTCTGTGTATTTTTGTCTTTTCCCCCACTATTTTTTCTCCTTTTCTCTTTCTCCCACTTACTCCAGACAATGCTCTTTCTTTGCCTCTCTTTACTATCCTTTAGGAAGTCCAGGTATTAGTGAGTTATTCAATCAGAGCATCATAGAGTTTTGCACTGAGAAGTTAAGAGACCTATGAAAGATGCTCTTGGCCAAACCTAGAATCTGAGTCCTAAAGAGGCAAAAAGACTGATGTAAAACAACTTATTTTTCTAGAAGTCACAGATTTGTACACATGTGCAGGTAGATGGACATGAATTCAGAAATTTGTTTTAAGCACATATTAGACATATGTAAGAATATTTAAAGGCACAATTTGGAACATTATAGAAATAAGTAAAGTCAATATTAAAGTCTTTACAGGGAGAAATTTTCTTAGTTTTTTTCATGTACCTAGGCAGCTAGATGGCATAGGAAGACCTAAATTCAATTTCTACCTCAGACACTTTGCCAGCTCTATGACCTTAAGCAAGACACTTAATCTTTGACTGCCTCAGTTTCTTCATTTATAAAATGGGAGTAATGATATCATCTGCCTCTCAGGGTGTTTTGAGGATAAAATGAGATAACATTTCTAACGTGTTTCACAAACCTGAAAGCATTATATAAATCTGACTATTATTATTAAGTGGGGTACTCATATGGTGAACATTGGGGACAACAAAATTGGTGCTCATGCATGATGTAAAGAGATGTAGAGGAAGATCACCAGCTCTTTTGGCAGATTATATTGAAGATCTTTGGGGAAAATAGACAAAATTGAGACACGATGAAAAGACATGAATGGCTTGCAATCAGAGGAGTTCCCACATTGAGATCATAGGTCTTTTGAAATATAAACATTCCCAGGAATAGAGCCAATAGTTGGGAACATCCAAGAATGTTAGTAGGTCAGTGGTAATGCTGGATTTGGAAACAGAAGAACTTGACTAGAATTCTGGCTTTATTACCTGTGCAGACTTGGTCAAGACACTTAGCCTCTCTGCTTCTGGTTCCTTATTTGTAAAATGAGAACATTAGACAATTTCCAGCCCTAAATCTTTGGACCATGAATTATGAATAAGGATTCTTCAGTGTTCCCCAAGACCAGTTTTATGTTCATTCAAAAGTGGAAAAACACAAGTCTTTTTAGTTGTCAAATAGTCTCAACTAATAAAAGGTTAAAACCCTTTCCTCTTAGACCTCTCTTTTCTTTAAATCCTTCTTCATTCAGTTATGATTTGTTAGAGTGTTATCTATAGTGAATACTCATTTATTGAATAGTGGAGTCAATTTTCTCTGTTGGAGAACTCGAGTCATTTCACACATAATTAGTTCTAATGTTGATGATGTTGATAAAACAGTTAGGCCTTTCCTGGAATTCACTGTTTAAGAGTGGTTGGTGCTTCCTTATCCATCCTTTTTGTCCTTCATGCCGTCTGTAGAAGATCAATATGACTTTCCAAATGTGTTTCTGAAGATTTCTGTTTGTAATACTTTACCTCCACACCGAATTGACATAATTTCTGCTCAGTGCTCTAGAAATGTTATTTCTCCAAACTATGCCATTTTTATATACAAATGATACATTTTTAAAGTGAGAAAAACTCTGATATTGACTCTTAGATAGAAATAATGTTTCCAATACATTTTTAAAATATCCGTGTTAAGTCCCTTATGATAAATATTATAATATTTGTTTTGTATAACAAAAGGGAAATGGTGTTATTGTGGTTATGACCAGAGGGTATGGAAGCTGAGCAACCATCTTTCCATAGGAGAAATTAGTTTAAAGCTACTCCCAGTAACTCTGATTTCTCAATAGAAATAGTTAAATACTGTGCTAAAAGTCTTTGTCCTTTAGCACTTAGGAGTCTTTTTTTTTAAAAAAAAAAAAAAAAAAAGCTGCCTCATTTATGATGTGGAATTGTGAAAAGATTATGGGAAAGGAGAAAATCTCTTCTAGGGTAAAAATAATTATATTTGGGGCTATAAGATATACTAAAACTGATGGGGAGGGAGGGGTGAGGGGGAGGGAGGGAGAGATTGAGAGAGAGAGAGAGAGAGATGTATAATAAACTGATGGCTAAATGAATTGAAATGAATTCATTGAAAGAAATTCAATTTTTCTTTTTACAAAGAACTATATAGAACAGCCTGAAGTGATAAGTGCCAGACAATTACCTTTTTACTTGAAAAAGAAATAAAAATGACATTCTTTTTTGTCTCAGTTTCATTTCCCTTATGTAATTCTATGTTAGAAATAGAAAGAAGTTCATTGTATGAACCAGTGGACTTTAAAAAAACGTATAATCAATTTTATTTAATAAAATAATATAAAATATAATTTTGTTCTATCTGGTTTGATCATTGGTCAATAATTAAAAGGTCGCTATAATAGTTTGGGCAAAATCTGTGCTGCTGAGTTGTACTTAGGTTTTCCAGCTGTAACACTAGAGAAGCCCAGGGGCTTGGCAGCTGTGGAAACTAATTTTAATTGATTCCAGCCCTCAAAATGTAATGTTTTGCAAATTAATTCCCCATAGTAACTACAGAGTATGTAGTGAAGACATGTGTTGGAATATGAAATTAATCCTCGGTTTGATTTTTGGAGCATTTGGATAAATATACAAAATACAGTCTATCTGTAAATGTTTTATAAACAAAGACATTTTTGCAGTAATTAGAATTAAGCTTTTCATCATCCGCTTTTGCACATTAACATTCCAATATGTTCTTTTCTTTTTAGGTGAATTTTAACCTTTTAAAATGTGTCAGTCATGCATTTCAAATTGCCCAAAAACACTTTTCATTTTCTATTTCTCAGCACTTAAGTTAGTAGTTTTAAGTTCCTAGAATAAGGATTTCTCATCCTGATGAATATCCTAAACATATTTTGTAACTTGACATTCTCACTTAGGTCCTCAAGAGAAAATGAACCTTATGTGCATGTTTGAAACAAAATGAAAACCCACACAATATTGGGAATCAATGGTCTACAGAAGTATTCAACTAGTTTTTCCCATAGCTATAAAATCTGTTTTTGCTTGGTTATTTTAGGTCCCTTGTTGCCAATCTTGCTGCCGCCAATTGTTATAAAAAGGAAAAACATCTTGACTTGGAAAAAAACTGGAAGTTGGTAGAGAAAGCCAAAGTTTATTATATAGCAGTAAGTATGGATTACTTTATATTTGTGGTACTTATGACATTACAATTGTTATTGTCAGCTATTATACAGGTTAAATAATTTGCTGAATATGTAACTTGCAAATCCTGAGTCAAAGCATGGTAGTATCATTTTTGTAAATATTGGGGGAAAATGTAACCATTGTATGTTTGTGTTGTCTGTTTTTTGGTTTCCATCTGTTTGGATCAATTCTAGATAGATGCTTACTTAAACTGAGCACAGGATGCCTTATTAAGCCAACCTTTTTCTTAAGAGCTCTTGTAAAATTTGTTCAGCAAATTTACATTTCACATTTTTAAGGCAAATTGTTGTGAAGGATGCCCGGATTATGTAGAAAAACATTATTAGCATAATTATTCATTGCAAACAATTTGAGCTTATTTGCCTAAAAAATCTTAATTGCTATTTATTCCATAGTAATTACAATGACACCTTATAATTCAATATTTCAGTAACGTTGATCATGACAAGAGTCTTGGATCTGGGCAGGGAAGCAGCTATGATTTGAATTATTAAATCTTTTGGGCTATATAGTATTTAAAAAAGTTAATTTCTAAAACTGGATTTTTTAACTTGAATAAAATCCTTGTGAATTAATCAACTGCTCCTTTGGTATTGTTCAAATTCCGGGGAAATAGAGAATTTATTTCCATCTCAATGTGAAGTATCTGGTTGATCACAATTAATTAGTAATTAAATGTAAGCTTCTATGAAAGATTATAAACCCATAATGTGCATATAATCTATGGTTCTAGTGTGACAGATGTTGCCATTCTGCTACCTGAACTGTGTGGGAACAGCTGGTTAAAAAAGTGTAAAAAATTGATTATCCAGTGGGAACACATTCATTGAAAATATAGTTATTTCTTTTAGCTAGTGTTTATGTCTCCTCCAGCCTGTTAGTGTGCAATGCTGCAGGCTTTACATGACTGTTATTGATTCTTAGAGAGAGCAGAGGCTGCCCCTTTTTAACTGTCAAACGAATACTAACACTGAAGGTTACACAAAGGAGAGGCATCCACAGCTCCTGCCACATGTTTGAAAAAACATTTCAGGAATTCATGATTTTTCTTTTAATTTATTTTTTCCCCCAGAATTATTCTAACTTTTCATTTGTTCCTATAAATAGTCTCAGATTTTCATTTTCAAATAATGATAACTTTGGTGTTGAATTTAGTTTCCATCTGAACTGATGATTTTGCGCACTCTTCCTCTGCTGCTAAGATGCCATTTAGAGGTTTCATTTCATTTATAGATTTTTATTTTTAAAAAACCAAGGTTTGACGTTTGTTGTGATCTCTAGTAGACACTAGTGGGAGGGAAAAGCATGGTACCAGACATGAAGGTATAATGAAGAAATCTCAAGGAATGCAACCAGATCAGAAGTGTGCCCTCCTTGAGTAGAGGCATTGGGAGGAACTCCTCACTCTTGTGAAGACCATGACATCAATATGATGACATGACTTGCAGTTGACTTTGGTTTGCGTGAGGGAGGGCTGTGCAAGGCCACCAGCCTCATTTTCTCCTCCAGAGCCTTCTGGGTCCAATGGCTTGATATCCATCTAAATTACTAAAGTGTTCTTCACTCCACCCTTTAATCAGAGGCTACTGATTACCTAAGCTGATTGGACCTTGTAGGACAACCAGGTGTCTGAGGAGAGGCCAACCTGATCCCACAGTCCCTGTTGTCTCTTATATACCTTCTATGGTTCTCTCCTTATCTCCTGTCTTTTGCCACTCATGGCTCAATTATTTCTACATTGTGTGATTTCTTTATCACACCTATGTAGATATCGTCTTTAAGCCTTTCTTCTTACCCTTTCTTCCAACTTTTTCTTTATTAACTCAAGAAAATCATTCTTCTTTCCTTGTCTTTTTATCTCTCTCTGTTCTATTTGTGTGCGAAATGAAGTGACCCCAGTGTGATAAAGAAGTACAAGTCTTTACAAACCCATATCAAGGAAAAAGACAAGCATAAAGTAAAATCAGACATATTAATGAACCAGTATCAATAATCTCAAAAGACCTTGAAAGTATTGAGAAATCCACCTTTCAAAAGGTGTAAAATCTCCATATCTCCATGTTCCTCCTCCTCCCGTTCCTCTTCCTCCTCTTTTAGGTCCCTTGTTAACATTCTTGTTCCAATGAAACTTTTTCTCAAGCAGCAACTCATAAGGTAAATTAGAAAACTGCTACACTTTATTCTTTTTATTGTGCTTAATTATTAGTATGGTAAATTTTTGTCTAATACTTTTTCACCAACAGAATATAATAGTGACGTTAGAGATAAAATCAGCTTTTGTGAATTTATCTAGCGTTAGAGCAAGGGAGCATAAGAAGATGCTGCTCAGAGGTGACCGACTGATCCAGTGAAGAATCCTCCTCCTTTGTAATCTTCAAATTCAGTTATCTTTGTCAATGCTAGTTGGTTTAGATTTTTAAGCTCAGAGGTGTGTTACAGGCAATGACTAATTCTTAGAATTAGTTGCTTTCATTGAATATTAATAAATCATACACATGATAGATCAACTTTCCAAAATTTATACCATTAAATTTTTCCCCTTTGGAAAAATACATTCAGAATCCCAAACAACTGACTTTAAGTTACTATTTTAAGCGCATTCCCTTTGTCCATTAGGCATGGTCCATGTAAACTATTGTAAAGATCAGAGATTTAGAAGATACTGAGAGATTGGATTTGATGGAAGAATTTAGCACTCTATTTTGTGAAATCTTATTTACAAAATTTATATGTATGTACAATTAAATTGAAAATTGAGCATGGCAAAAAGTAGATACTGATAAACAATTTAAATAAAGTTGTTAGATTGTAGGAATTCTTATTTAGTCTTCATGGGAAGGAAATGCTATATAATTCTATCAAGCAGTTAAGTGCCAGATTCTTTACAGTGGAGAGTTCTGTGACACACCTCCTTCTTTCCCTCTCAAGTACAACACAGGATTGTTACTAGAGGAATTGTGCCTACATAGGTAGTACTGCTGAGCTACCATATAAGTGGTGATTTTTTTTTACCATGGAGTTTGAGGGAAAAAACTATGAAGAGATGACTCTACTTTAGACACTTCAGGAAGAAACAACCCAAAGTATCAGTTTTGAACATGTGGTTTTGTTCTGTTGATGTTTTAAACTGAACTTTTATATTTTCCTCTGGAAACTTTCCCTGCTTTAGCCTTTTTTTTTACCTTCCCTCAAGATATCCCCTATCTTATGGCTCTATTCAGACTGTCAGTGAGATTGGTCTCTTTTTGCCATGCAGTTCCATCAGCTCCCACTTTGGCATATTTACACCTTGATTCTCACTGTCAGAACCCAGAATGACCATGGATGCTTGATTCTCACTGTCAGAACCCAGAATGACCATGGATGAGTTTTTACAGGGACGAGAGTTCATATGTGAGTTGGAATTCTCATGTTTAGGGAGCAAGAGTTGAGTATTATGGTAAAAAATGTATCTTAGAAGTTCCAGTTTAGTATCTGCAATGGATATGGATTAGAGAACGGAGGAGTTGGAGGTAGGAGGCCAAATAGGAGTCTGTTGCAACAGTTTACCATGCAAGTGGAGGGAAGGGGACAGAGACAGGTGATGCACAGGTCAAACTGACAGGACTTGACAATTAATTGGATGTAGAAATTCACCTTGGGGAAGCAAATAAAGGAGTTAGTAGAATTGGTTCCATCTGGAGCCTGAAATCATCATTTCTCTGAATGGCTGGTCACTTTCTCTTCATGTGCTCGTGATGAACATAAACAGACTGCTAGCCACAAGATATTTCAAAAGAAGTACATTGATACTAGGCGACTTCTCTGACTTTCAGAGAAAAAAAAAGTCAGCCCCCCAAAAAATGCTTGAAAAAAATAAAATTTGAAACTAAGAGAACATTAGTGACTTGGGCTTTTATATCAAAAATATTCTGCATAGAGAGAATTAGGATGAATTACATATGGTAGACACCAACAAAGAAGTTTATTAAAAATCAAGTTTATTATGTCCTTGACCGAATTGGTTATTGTCTTGGAAGTTAAGAATTATCTCTGGAAGCAATCAGAATCATTGGCTGGAGAGAGTAAATGTTGAAATTTATATATTAGAACAAGAGATATAGATTAAAATTAATCAACATAGTTCTAAAAATGTCAACCTGTTATGTTTCAGGAAACTGTTGAAACTAAAAAATGGGAAACTGATAAAAGCAAAGACATGGACTCTTTCACCATTTCTCAGATAAGAGTGACCCATAAAAAATGATTCTAACAACGAGGATGCCAGAGGAGCCCTGACAAGGGCAGGATGGTTGAAAGTGAGGTTGGGTCTAAGCTCTGTTTCCTCATAAACTTCAACACAGCAAAAATTTCTTTAATTCCCCAATTGGAGATTGGCTATACTTGGTATTGTGAGGAGCCAAATTATTCAAAAGTAGACTCAACGTCTTGAATGGTGTAGAAGTAGTCCTTTACACACATATCACTGAGTGTATTATCATATGCTCTCCTCTGTAAGGTCCAGTTCTTGTGAGCCAACTTTCAGAGCAGATTAATTCAGCAACTGACTGACATTATTTGGGTGGAAAGAGGAGAGGATGAGCTTTCTTGAGCTGCTGGAGTCATTTAAAGAATACACGTAATATGCATTCAGATTTTATCTTCATTGCTCAATTCTGAGTTACCTGGCTTTAAAAAAAAACCAGACAAAAAACCTAAAGCAATCATGCTACCATAAGAGAAGCTTAGTGTCTGAGGATAGTTACCATAAGAGAAATTTAGTGTCTGAGGATAAGTATCTAATCAGAAATATTTTGGAGTGGGATAGTGGATACATAGCTAGATTATATAACCTCAACATGATTCTACCACATAACAGAAACTTAATATCAGGAGTATGTAATACCATTTAAATAAAAATCAGGTCCAGAATACAATTCATCATGGGGGTTTTTGGTTTTTACTTTTTATTGCTAATTTTTAAACAAAATGACTATAAATAAGGGCCTTTTGTTAAGTATCCTATTTAGATGAATGAGTCATGAAATCACTTTTATTATAATACTTCCCTTGTAGTTGTTCAATTTTAAGGCATACAACATAGTTATATACTCCCATGAGCTGGCATGGTACGGTGTTTTGTAGAAAAGTAGCAAGAATATATGGAGATTGGCAGGAATGGGAATGTCCACTAACTACTGTGGGTTACATAGATGCCTCCATAACATTCTGTGGACTGTGGGGTATTTTAAATTATCATGTCCTGACAGCAATCCCCAAACCTGCCACTCTTGTAAAGCCATACTTCTGAGAGCTGAAACGGCACCAGCCATCCATTTCTGACATGTCATGTTAATTTCCATATAACTACCATTCATATAGAGGGTTATATTTCTAAGGCACATCAGTCAGTCCACAAGCATTTATTAAGTGTTTACTATGTGCCAGGCACTGTGCTATACACTGGGCTTACAAAGAAGGGTAAAAACAGTAGAACCTATACAAAATTGTGTGCCATCTCAGGGAGGGAGGGGAAAATAAGTTATCTGTTAGTTATTGTAGAACATTGAAAATAAATAAAATTAATAAAAAAAAAAAAGAGGTAAAAACAATCCCTGTCCTTAAGGAGATCACATTTTTAATGGGGGAGATAAATGTGAAAATTAACTAGGTGAATACAGTACATACATACCTGGATGCACACACACATATGTGTGTGTGTAAAGACAGATTAGTCAGAAGGTAATCTCTGAGTGGGGGGGGGGGTGATACGACTAGGAAAAGTCTCTTGGAAAAGGTGGCATTTGAACTAAGTTTTAAAGAAAAACAGAGAACCTAAGAGACAAGGATAAGGAAGGAGGACATTCCAAGCCTAGGGGAAGCCAGTACAAATGAACAGGGACAAGAGATAGAATGTCATGTGCAAGTTAGAACAAGTACACCAGTATGACTTAATCATAGTCTCCACAGGTGATGCCTGGAAAGGTGGCTATAATGTGAAGGACTTTTAATGCCAAATGGGTGCTTATATTTTATTATGGAGGTTAACAGGGAGCAATTGGAATTTATTGAGTATTGGGGTGGCCTGGTCAGGCATGTGCTTTAGGAGTCCAGAGTGGGAGAAACTTGAAACAAGGAGACCAGTGACAGCTATTGCAGCAATCTTGGCAAGAGAGGTGAGAGCCTGAACTAGGCTGCTAGCTGTCCGAATGAAGTGATAGGAAGATAAGGAAAGCTGTTGTGAAGATAGAAGCAATCAGATCTGCCCTTGGACTAGATGGTGGTGGTGGTGGTATTGTGGGTGTAGCGGATCTTCGTTCTTGGAGACAACTAGTGACCTCAGGAGGCTAATATCTAGACTTGCAAGTGAATTGGATTTAAGTGAAACAGAGCTGTACAAAATCATCAGCTTCACTCTTTCCTCCAAAGGCCTCAGTGTTGAGTGGCAAGACATAGGTTAGGAAAAGGGGCAGTGGCTCTGGATGCAGTGGGAGACCTGATGGTCTTCCTAGATCTCAGTTTATCTGAGGCAATACCCATTCAGTAGTTAAAGACTAGGTAAGAACTGAGGCAAAAGATGGCCTGTTTTGCCTTCACAGAAGAATTAGTCTAGGAGAGGAATATCCTCACCGATATGTGAGGTGATGGAGAATGACTCATCAGGTTGTAAGCTTGGGTGACTGAAAAGTGGATGGTGCCTGTTCTGGGAAGAGGGTAGTGCTAGAGGGGAAAGATAATGAGTTCTGTTTTGGACATGTTGAGCTTGAGATGCTTTTGAGAATCTTAGTAACACCACCAAGTACATTTCTAATCCCATGATTCACTTCTTAAATAAATGATAATCACAGATCTTGCTTTATTAAATGTTTTAGTTATAAGGCATTTATCTAAATATTTGAGTCAATATGTTGAATTAGATCCTATTTCCCACCTTATAGTGTCATATTCATGTTGTGAAGATATATAGAATGAAACCTTATTCTGCCATCTCACAATGTATTTACACATACAGCTGTTTTAATCACTTTTGCCCTAAGTGGGAAAAAACAGCTGACAGATGCACAAGTTAATTTACTTTCAGTGGTGATCAGTGACACCCAATTCTTTGGAATCTTTGGGGCTACCTTGTGTAGATAGGATTCATAAAACAACATTTGAGTGCCCTTCTCTTTCCCAAACAAATTTAAGTAGAAACCTGTTGACCTGAGAATAAAACATTTATTTGTAAATGTTGGCCTAGCAATTTTTGATGGAAGGGACCCCTCCCCTCCTCTTCCTTCTCTCCCCCTCCACTCTCCAGCCCTTAGATGGTAGATAAGCTTCCTCAGCACAGTAATTAATGGAGCGCAGTCCCAGCTCTACGGATCATGTGATTTTTCAGAAGAATACATTATTAGAACCCTTGCACAGCCAGTCGAGCTATAGCAGCCCAGGCGGCAGCAGCAGTACCATTTCTCACAAAGAAAATGTTGAACCCGAGCCAAATGTGTGGTGGCAGTCTGTTGCTAGGGAATCAGGGTCCTGAGGCGATTAATGACAAAGCAGGCAATAACAAGAAGGCAGAATTACAGATTTAAAAGAGAAAAAAGTGGTTGGTGTTATAATTACCCAAAGAAATCCGCACTCATTAAATTGGCTGTTTTTATGATTGACTTTAATTGGAGGTTAGCTCCGATATTTAGCTCCTTTCCCACCCCTTTAAACACACACAGGCACATAATCAGTAGAACTGCAGACTTGTTTTTCTAAGCATTGAGAGAAGCTTGCCCTGTAATTTGATCCCCACTGACAGATGCATTTTCTATGCTGCCATTTTGAATTAACCTATTGTGGAACAATTTTCTTCAACCCTGTTGAATAAAACATCCAGTCTGATTACCTCCTATGGATTTGATAGAGTAAAAGAATGTACTTCTATTGAAGTAGATTGTTTGCATGGAGTCCACTAATTCGGACTCTATCAATAAGCACCCAGAATTTGTGATAGATTTTCAGATTTGTGGGTGAAAATACAGTGAGGACACACTCTACCATCCCCCTTTATTTTTGGTATTTCAAAGTATGGAGTACCTGATTCAGGGCTGCTGCAGTGTAGTACAAGGCAGGGCAGCTCCCCCACAGGATTTTCAAATAAGGTGATTGAAATCTAAGGAGTCTGAATCGTTGTTTGAACTGTTAACATTTTGGATAGAGTTTTCCACTTATGCAAACCAAAATAAATATCTCTTCCTTGTCCCTGTGTGCCTACTCCTCTCCTCCTCCCCCCACGCCCCAAATGTTCAGACAGATTTAGTTGAAAGTTTAAAAGTTAAGTTAAAAAATCTCTGAGAAAAGAGAGTTTCTTGTTAAATAGACATCTTTCAAGTCTGCTAATATGTTAAAAAAAAAAGTATCTATGGTCTTTCAGGTCATACATTATCGGAGATAAATGGGAAGACAAATAGTTTTAATACCTAAATCTTTCAAGGTTCAATGAAGCACATTCATATATTCCATAGCAGTGGGGGAGCATCACAAACCATTTACCTCACGGAGAAGCCTGAATTATATAGTTACATGATGCCACTGCTCTCCAGATTTCTAATCAAACAGTGAAACAAAAGAGCCCAGCATATCCTATCCGACAATACACACACTGCTAATCAGATGCCAGTGCCAAGCTGTCTGCTTTGTTAAATACTCAGCTTCCTCCAGGCATGAAGACAGCTGCTATAACTATGATGAAATTTGGTAGCTCAGTCTACTTTTGCTACCCTTGGGCTACCAAGATACTGTTAATTTAGACCACCCCAATTGGTACACTTTAGGGAGTGTGCTCTGGCATTTCTTGTTTTTCATTTTTGTTTGTAATTAAAATGATGAAGCATCATTATTACAGTGAGGACCTCTGTAAGTTTTTGCATTTGGCAGATACCTCCTGTGATAGCCCCAGCATGTAATTTTCAGTGATGTAATGGTCTTAATTGCATTTTGAAGAGAAGGGGAAGCAGAGTGAAGAACCTCCATTAGCTTTAAATCATCTCAGATTTCTATCTTGGCTACCTGTTTCAGCTCTAAAAAGTGAACAAGATAGTAAAAGACGTTCCCAACAGTGGGAAGAAGCTGCAGATTTTCAATCCTCCCCAGACAGCGCTGCCTTCAAGCAGAGGCCATGTTCTTATCCACCTCCCCCAGATGACATTGCCTTTGGGGACATGATTCTCAGATTGCATGTAAAATCTGTGCTGATTTAGCATACTATTTAAATGTAAATTAAAATGAAAGCCTTCATACCCTGATCATTTTGGTAAGAAAGTTGAAAGAAACAACCTGAAGATATTTATTGCTTTCCTCTTGTTAGTCAGCTTTCTTAGTTAGCCATCTGAGGAAGAAAGCTTTCGACTTGTGAAACTGTACTCCTATCATGTCACATTTCCTGGGACAAGATAATCTAATAATTGACTCAACAGAGTGTAATCAATCTCAGAACTGTTTTCTGGTTCATTGTTGCTATAATGTATTTGTGTGTTTGGACATTCCTCTAGTACGTGATGACTCTAAACATTTGAAGGTTCATTCTTGGGCCTTTACTTGGGCAAAAGCCAGAGGATTCCTTTGGGGGACCTTTTTATTAAAAACAGAAAAGAGGCAATAGCAACTGCTGGTGTTTGTTGAGGTCAAGAAAAGGCTTAGGTTGTAATTTTGCAAATGACGACAATGTAAGCAAGGCTGATGAAAAGACCTTTAGAATTCCCACCAAGTGCTCTTCTGTGCTTAACAGTAACTGACCACATTAGAGGGCATTTCATCTTGAGTCATGGTGATCAATGATTTAGAGCTGGAAAGGAACTCAGAGGTTATCTGTTCCATTCACCTTCTTTTATAGATGAAGAAACTCTGGTGGACACGTTTAAAAACCTGTAAGATTTGATATGAGCTGACTGTAGGTAGAGCTAATGTAACTGAAATTGTGCCTGAATTATGTTGTAATCACTTGCGAGTTCTGGTATTAGACCCATATAATATATAATCTACCTAAAATTACACATGCATTTTTTTTCATGACCAGGCCATTATGGATCTGGGGTCTGTTTTATTCATTTCATTTCACTTTAATGAATTGTTTTAAAAATCTACATTTCTGTTATTCAGAGATATAAAATTATCAGACTACAGATTTTAAAACTGTGTATATAATATTGTCTGTCTCTCCTATTGCAGTCCGGATACTTCATCAGATATTATATTCAAGTCTAGAGCTACTAGGTGTTGAAAAATAGTTTATACCTTTTCAAGACTTTACTTAGCAAAGTTCTTTCTTCTTTTCCCTGTGCCTTTCCCTCTACTCTTCCCCCAGTGCTATAGAGTTAGCCTGGGAATTGGAAGTGAGGGCATAGGTAGGTATACGCTGAGGGCAAAAAGACCATGAGACCTGAGCAGATGTATTCCATAGTGGCCTTTTAAGCTAATAAGGAGACAACTACTCTTCTGGCTTCTGAGTATCACAAAGTAGTTTTAAGGCAGACCTTGTCTCCCAATTTATAAAAGGCATAGAATGGTTAGAGGACTTGGTGAAATTGTACAGGACCACAGAAAGATAATTCTCTTGTCTCCAGTCTAGGATGATCACATTCTTTCAGTTCTACATTGCTTTTTAGATGTGAGCTTTCCTTTGGCTTATAAGTTTCATTTATTCTGATATTAGTAATGATAATAAAGATAGCTAAAATTTGTATAGCACTTAGTATGTATCTTTAACTTTTAAAAGGCCTGCCAAGGCTAAGAGCTGCATGCATCTATCTCTGTAGAAGGTGAAAATCTTTGTTACTCAGATATAAACCTTGATGACCTCTAAGTAGACATTGGCAAATGACAAAAGAAAAGAGCAAAATGGAATATCTTAGAATTATGGCATTGGTAAATGATTAATTTCTGGTAATTTGGAGGTATACTTATGTTCTAAAGAAAGCATGATTATAAATTCACGTGACTGATTTCTATATTACTTATGGAATTGGTTTCATTTCTTTGTGCCATATCTTGTCATGTTAATTGATATCCCTTGTGAAGAAATTTAGATTTTTCTCAACTGAACAGCCTAGCCATCAGAGATGCTGTGCTCAAGGGGAGCTTTTTAAGGGGTTCCCTTGGGGAAAGTAGCATTTCCAGGCCCAGCGGTACTATAATTGTGCAAGTTGCATTGGCGACATGTGTGGCCCAGTACCACTGTCCTCTGAGTTTGTGCCCACTCTTCCTGTACTCTGTGTGTTTGTGAGAGTGCCCACTCCTGATTTATGGGGAGAAAGTTTTGCAGAGGAGGGAAGGAAGGAAGGAAGGAAGGAAGGAAGGAAGGAAGGAAGGAGGGAGGGAGGGAAGGAAGGAAGGAAGGAAGGAAGGAAGGAAGGAAGGAAGGAAGGAAGGAAGGAAGGAAGGAAGGAAGGAAATTTAATCTCTTCTCATTTGTTTAGCCTATATAATAATAGGATAGAATCACCTTGAGGGCAGGGATACTTTCATAGCTGTTGTTGTGTCTGGCCATTTAATAAAAGTGGGTTGTTTTATTGACCTACATGTATCAGTATAGGAAATTGTTTAGAATGTAGGGTTCAGTGGACCAAATTCCTCTAAACTTTATATGCAAGCAAAGCAAATTTACCTACCCTCCCTTTATGTTGGTCTGGCTCTCACAGTTGGGGATTCAAAGAAATGGATTCCTGGATTTTAGAAATGGGAGAAACTTAAGAGGACATTTAGTCCAATCCTCTCATTTTATAGATGAGGAAACTGAGCCCAGAAAGAGATAAAAAGTGCCTAGGAGTGGTTTAAGGTTCTCAAAGCATTTTGTATATATATCATCTCATTTGATTCTCTCAAGAACACGAGGAAGGTAATATTATTGTAACTATTTGAAAGATGAGGTCACACCATTAGTGGCAGAACTGGTTCTGCCCAGGTTCTCTGACTCCAAATCTAGTATTTGTTTCACTATGCCAAAAAATTCTCAGAACTCGTTTATGTAGTATTTATAAATAATTAATGTGTTTTCAAACTTAAGACTGTAGTCTCAGGCAAGGGATGTAAAGTGGATGGATTTTGAGCTTTAAAAAAAGGCGGGGGGCTTTTGTTGAAGGTAGAAAAAAACATACCTAATCTAAAGAAAAAAACATTATTTTGAGGGCTATACCTGAAGAAATTTGGACTGTTGGTTTATTGGATGAATTGAATCCCACTGATGGTAAAGGCTATCTTTGATGTTTCTATAAGAGCTCCTGGCTTCTTTTGAATCCCAGGGTAAGCCCACACCCTCTTAAAAGAGCCATTCCCAGTTCCCTTAGTCCTACTCTTCCCCTCACCCCCAAATCACTTTTCTCTTAGCCCCCGCATAGATCATACTTGCATATTTGTGAACATAGGATCCAGAACTGGATGTAAGAAGCCACGTATGGTTCATGTGGATCCTTTCCTGTTTTCTTTGATGATACAGACCTAATAGTGGTATCCCTAAATAGATGCTACATCTGCACAGTGATACCTCGGAATATGCATAGTTTAATAGCTTTTTGTGGCATAGTTCCAAATTACATTGCAAAATGGTTCAACTGGTTCACGTCTCCACATCAGTGCATTAATAGACCTGTTTTCCCTTGGCCTTGGTAGCATTTGTCATTTTCCTTTTTTTCCCCCAATTTTGTCAATCTGGTAGATATGAGAGGTTAGTGAGAGTTGTTTTAATTTACATTCCTCTAAATATCAATGATTTTGAGCATTTTTTTCATGGCTGTCGATAGCTTAGATTTATAGAGTGGTTTTTCAGAAGGAATGAATTTTCTACATAACATTTGTTCCTCACTTCCCTTTTAAGTACCAAAACTGTAATTTTACAAAAAGAAAACCTTTCTAAACAATATTATATATTTTCTCATATTTCTCAAGTCTATTGAACATAATAATCATTTTCGATGACACAGGATCATAATTATGAGCATGAGTCAGTAGTTTCACTGAAGTACATATAGCTATTTGCTTTTATGTTAAATTGCCCCAGACCTCTATCCCATAGGTCTCTCACAGTGTTGTGAGCTAAGGAGAGTGTTACAGAGTAATCCATTGTCATATTTTTCAGTTCTTATGTTTGCTTCCTACAGTGCTCATATCTTTTTCCTTTTTATCAGCTGTCAGTATGCCTACCTTTGACAACTGCTATTCTTTTAATTTGTCACTTGTATTTTTCTATAGGCTAACAAACTGGGTAGCCTAGCTTTTGGAGATTCATTCATTCTTTGCATGTTATCCAGATTGAACGCACAGATACCACTTGTGGACCAGTCCAATTCAGATGAGCTTTGACCATTTCTGATCATTACCCCCTGCCTCCTAGAGACTAACTATATTAATGCCAAATTTATTTTAGATGCCCAAATGGCTTAACCCACTACAGCTCACAACTGAGCTCAAGCAGTCTCTAGCCTCAGCCTGCCTGGTAGCCTCTTCTGTAGGCATTTACCATAATGTCCAACATGGAGATCAAGAGAGAATGCCATATTAGATCACCATTCAGACTTATTATTGGAAAAATCAAGTTTCTTCTGACATAACAATAACACTCATAGCTTTCATATAGTGATTTTCATTTTGTAAAGCACTTTATATGTATTATCTCATTTTATCCTTATAATGAAAGAAAGGGTGGGAGGGACAGAAAGAAGGAAGGGAGGAAAAGAGGGAGACTAAATTTATTTATTATAATCTTACTCTGTACCAGACACTGTGCTGGATATAAATGAAATGGTGGAGGACAGGAAACGGGTGGGGGGGGGGGGACGAGGAAGACTTTCCCAGCTCTCTGGGAGGTTCACTATTCAGAGAAATCATACAAAAGGAACCTGAAAGGGCCAGATTTGGGAGTGGGGGTTGGGGTCTTGAGGAGATGAAGGCATCCAGCAAAGAACCATGTCTTTGAAGTGCCGAAGATCAGGAGAGGGTTTGAAGGGGGATAAATGGGGTGTGGACCCTTCCACATAATGGAGACCCCAACAGAAAGTCATCAAATGAGTGAAGGGGTGGATGGACCTTGCATTAGGCTATTCTAAGACAAAGAGGCCTGAGGCAAGAGGGAAGTCCCCAGATGAAATAGCAGCACAGACATGATTTTGAAGTCTGGAACAAATTGGACTAGGCAAGTAGCTGCTGTTATTTTTCCCATTTTATACATGAGAAAACTGAGAGTGAGAGAGGTTGAGTGATTTGTCCAGGGTCATACAGACACTAAGCATTTGTGGCAAGATTTGAGGTGATGATAAAGAACTGAGTTGAATTTATAAAAATACAGGTCATTCCCCAACTGATAAATGATCAATGGTCAACGGATATGAACAGACAGTTTTCAGGTGAATAAATTTAAGCTATCTGTAGTCATATGAAAAAATGCTCTAAATCACTACTGATCAGAGAAATGCAAATTAAAGCAACTCAGAGGTACCACCCTATATCTATCAGAGTGGCTAACATGACAGGAAAGAAAAATGATAAACATTGGAGGGGATGTGGGAAAGCTGAGACACTAGTGCACATTGGTAGAGTTGTGAACTGATTGAACCATTCTGGAGAGCAATTTGAAACTATGACCAAAGGGCTATAAAAATCTGTGCCTACCCTTTGCTCCAGCCATACCACTGCTAGGTTTTTATCTCAAAGACATCCAAAAAAGGGGGCGGGGAAAACCTATTTGTGCAAAAACATTTATAGGAGCTCTTATTGTGGTGGCTAAAAATTGGAAATTGAGAGAATGCCTATCAATTGGGGAGTGGCTAAACAAGCTGTAGTATATGACTATAATGGAATATTATGGCGCTATAAGCAATGATAAACAGGATAATTTCAGAAAAATCTGAAAAGTCTTACATCAACTGATACAAAGTGGTACAAAGAATTGTGAATGACTTAGCTATTCTCAGCAATGTAATGATCCAAGACAATCCCAGAGGACTCATGATGAAAAATGCTGTCTGCCTCCAGAGAAAGAACTGGTACTATCTGAATACAGACTTACACATGCTATTTTTCTCTCCCTCCTTTCCTTCTTTCCTTCCCTCCCTCCCTATCTTCTTTTATGGAACAACTAATATGGAAATGTTTTACATGATTGCACATATATAAACTATATCAGATGACTTACTGTCTCTGGGAGGGGAATGAAGGTTGGTTAGAATTTGGAACTCAAAACTCAAAGTTTTTTGTTTTGTTTTGAGGGGTAGGTAAGGCAGTCAGGATTAAGTGACTTGCTCAGGGTCACACAGCCAGTAAGTGTCTGAGGATGGATTTGAACTCAGATCCTCCGGACTCCAGAGCCAGTGCTTTAATTCACTGCACCACCTAGCGGCCCCTCAAAAAAAGTTTTACAAAGTTGTTTTAACATGTATTTAGGGAAAAATATAGTATCTTTTTTTAAAAAGAGTAGAGCACATTTAAAAAATAAAGATGTGAGGTCATGGGACCGTTAAATTTAAAGAAAGAGAGAGATTTCAGCTGAGGTCTGAGTGCCCCTCCAATGCTTTAGCTACTCTATTTCCTAGCTGTCACCATCACAGTTGTGTGATACTAGGGAGGCTCCTTAGCCAGTTAGTATACTGCGCAGCTTCCTAAGACTGAGCTCCTCTCTAAATGGAGAATTTTTTCACATTAGAATTCCTTGTATTGATAAAGTTATATGATAATAATTCACATTTATAATAAATTTCTCAGGTTTGTGAAGTGCTTTCTTCACAGTAATCCTGGAATTTCACTGCAAGAGAGATTGCAGATATTATTCTTGTTTTACAAAGGACAGATCTGAGTTTCATAGACATGAGGTCACACAGCTAGGATCACAGCCAGAATTTCAACCTAAGCCCTCTTTTTCAAAGTCCAGAATATTTTTTTCTGCAACACACTTCTTCCTTATTTTAAGATTGCTTAGAAAAATCAATAAGCTATAATGTACAAACTCTGTGACATATATTAAGGATTCTCAAAAACTTCTTATTTTTTTTCCATCCTTTACTCATATGCCTCCATTAATTAAAGCTGATACATAATCAATAATCAACAGGCATATATTAGGTGCCTTCTGTGATCCAGGCACTAGGTATACAAAGAGAAAAAAAATGAAACAGTTCCTGCTTACAAGGACCTTACATTCTAATGAGACAAGAAGTACATACATACATACATACATACATACATACATACATACATACATACACACAATAAATATAAAGAAAGTAAATGCAAGTTAGTGTAAAATAGTTAAATAAAAAGAATTTTGGGAGGAAGGGCACCAGCACCTGGGAGCATCAGGAAAGACCTCATCTAGGAGGTATGCTTGAGTTGTGCCCTAAGGGAAGAAAGGAATGAAGATGAATCAGGGAGGGAGTTCATTCCAGAAATTGCCTCTGTGACCAGGGAAAAGTAACTGAGATAGAGGATAGTATCTGAATCTCAGAGAGTGGGATAGGAAGTAATCTCCAGTGAAGCTTAAAGACAGATTGGGGTCAGACTTCAAAGGGCTTGAAAAGCTAAACAGAGGAGTTTTTATTTAATCTTAGGGAAAATTGGTGACTACTGAGTTTATTGAAGTGGCAGTTATATGGTCAGATCTCCGCTCAAGGAAAATCACTTTGACACAAGTGAATAGGGTAGACTGGAGTAGGGAGAGACTTGAGGCAGCGACACCAGTTAGGACACTATTGCAGTAATCTAGGTGAATGGTTGCAAAGGCTGAAACAATGGTGGTGGCTGTGTGAATAAAGAGAAGGATGCCTGAGATGGGAAGGTAGAATTGTCAAGACTTGGCAACTGAATGTATACATGGAGTGAGGGAGAGGGAGGAGTCCACGATAGTGTCAGTGACGCTTGGAACACTGATAGGTGGTGGTGCCTTTGTAAGAAGGCAATGTGTGTGAGGCAAAAAAAAAGAACGAGTTTTCCTTTGGTTATGCTGAGTTTACATGACCCATAGGCAGTGGGTGATGAAGGACTGAAGCTCTGCGGAGAGTCCAGGGTTGGAGATAAAGATCTGGGGCTTAACGGCCCAGTGAAAATAATTCAGCCTGTGGAAACTAAAGAGGCTCTAAGGGAGAAGAGCAGAGGAAAGAGAGTAAGAGGAGGGGGCCTTATTGAGAGCTTTGAGAAGCACCCACAATAATGTTCAGGTGGATGTGATAAGGAGAGAAGTAACCTTCAGGGAAAGGCTTACTGTGTGAACTCTGATCTTGTTCATCTTCTCATAATTCATTTCATTCTGTGAGTTCCAGTAAAAGCTTGAACATCAAATAAGAATTTTACGTAGACTTTTACAGCATTAGTGTTAAAATTTGGAATGTATCATGCTCATATAGATTGCAGTGAGTGTTGTAGAGGAAGTAATACACCAAGAATCTGATTGCCTAATTTAATTAATATATTTCTTCATGAACTGAGTTTTAGAGTGCATATATTGAAACTCCATTTTTACATTATTTTTGTTCAGAAACATTTAATAGCTGAATATTTAGAGAATTGAAAGTGTTTCTTTCCTTGGCCTTGATTCCATCCAGGGTGATTTTTTTATACTGCTCAGAATGGACTGAAGAGAGATCTGCAAAGAGCTGTAGATACTTATCTGCCTAATTGAGCCATCATTTGTTGACATGAGGAAAGGCACGTGACTTGCCTTAATGCATTTCTTGGTAACAGCAGGAGGCTTGAATGTAGTCTATGTAAGGGTAATACCAGCAAGAATATTGTTAGACATCTGAATGTAGCCTAGCATATAGAACAGTGTGAGGAAAAGAGGGAAAGTGATATAAAAAGAATATAGTAATGATGTAAGTAGCCATGAATGTATTTTTACAAAGCTTGTGACTATTTGTAGCCCAAGTAATTGTTGTTGTTTTTTAAAGACATTCATTTAATAAACATTTATTGAGCAACACAGAATACTACAAGGCCCTGTTGAGCTCTTTGAAGGATGCAGCTGTATGAGACCTGATCCATGGACCACGTGAACCTTTGGTCTAATGGGAAAGAAAAGGCATACACAAATAACTTAGGTACAGAGGAAGCTGTATAGTGTGCTGTACTTGGAGACAATGCCAGAGATTGCATTCTAGCTCTTCATTATTACCTGTATGACCCAGAACAAGCCGCTTGATCTTAGCTACAAAAGAGGGGGTGCCGACTCAGTGGTACAGTGAACAGAGTGTCAGGTGTGGAGGCAGGAATGCTTGAGCTCAAATCTGGCCTCAGATATTTACTGGACAGTGACTAGCTTACTGCACAAGTCACTTAATCCTGTTTGCCTCAGTTTCCTCATCTGTAAAATGAGCTTTGCCAGTATCTTTGCCAAAAAAAACCCCAAACAAACCAAGAAACAAATGGGGTCCCAAAAAACTGGACATGACGGAACAGCAGCTACAGTAAAAGAAAGGAGGGGAGGTGTCAGAATAGATGGCCTATTTCAGCAATTTCCCAAAGTGTAGAAATCTATAGAACCAAGTTATTCAACAGGGTTCACTGAAGTTTGGGAGGTCACATCTTGCTGGAGTGGATCAGGGAGGGATTCATGGAAAATATTTGATCTTGGCCTTAAAAGATAGGTATGTTTTCCAGGTCAGGATGGTTTGGTGGAAGGTGTACTAAGGAGAAAGAATATGACGCAAAGTAAAATGGGACACTTGTTTAAATGAAGAATAAAGTTCTTTGAGAAATGAAGCTGGAAGTTAGGCACTGGTACCAGGGAAAGGAATTTGGACCTTATTTTATAGGCAATAAAGAGATAATGAATAGTATCTGAGAAGCCATAGAGAGTGCCAAAGACTTCTTTGATTCTGCCCTCAGTACCAACGAGTCAGTATTAATGACTATAATAAAAGAGTGATAATTTGTTTTGACCCCAATATTTCTGTGGGAACTTTATGGGAAGAACCTCCCCCTACCAATGCAGAATGGCAACATTCTGCAACTTGCTGTTTTAGACACTTGCCCAGGATTTCCTGTATATATCAGAGACAGGACATGACCCCAGGTTTTCTTGAATTGGAGGCCAGCTCCGTAGTTTCTCTGCCTCTTAATAAATCACATTTTTGTGGCAGTGGAAATTTTACTTAAAGTATTATTGCAATACTTCATCTTAGCCTTGACTTGATTCTAGTCACTGAAAGCCATGTCCACAGAGCACAGTTTCTGGCAAGTGCTACCAAATCCAAAAGGTTCAAATAAGGGACAGTGATGGAGCTTACGTTTGCTGTGCCAGGACCAGGAAGGCCGATGCTCTGGCACAGTCTTACATGGTGCTTTTCTTTATTACTGGAGTGGGGAAGGGTTGGGTAACCATCTAAACACTTAGTAAAATAATTCTGTTGTAGCGGGCATGTCAGCATAGACTTTCTATGTTTGGTCCACCTTGATAACATTCCCTTTGTCTCCTCTGAGGTCATATCTCCTCTGACAGCTCTTTTTTCCCATTATGTTGGCAAGCTTTATCCCCAGCAGCCTCTTATCTCTCATCTTGTTTACATGGGGAAGTGCCTGAGCACATTTACTGGTTAGCCCCCTGTGGGCCTGAATGCCACCTGTGTAGCCTTGTGGCCCCTTGATACAACTGAGTCATCTTGTACCATGTGCCAACAGTGATGACTTATATTACTGACAAGAATTGAGGCAGGACAGGAAGGGATTCTGGGGGAGGAGGTGACATGGGAAGGGCAAGACAGAAAGGGTAGAGACATTTGTTTTAAATATGAAGTGATTACCAGACTAATTTTCTAAAAAACAAGACCATGTCGAACAATGGAAAGAACATAGCCCTTGAGAGAAAGGACCTGAGATCAATTCCTGCTTCTGACACTTGCTATTTGTGTGGCCTTGGGTAAGTCATATAACCTTTCTGGGCCTTGTGTGCCTCTCAGTTCCCTTCCTGCGCTTTTATATTCCTATGATGAATAAATGAACAGATAATTGAAAAAAACATTTATTTATTGCTTACTATGTGCTATTCCCTGTATTAAGCACTGGAATAGAAATACAAATAGTAAAACAGTCTCTACTTTCAATAATGAGGGGAAAATAACATATAAAAAGAGTACACCTCTATGGTAGATGGATAGAAAGATCCATAAGTCTTGAGGCTTTAGCAAAGTGGAAGACACAAGTCAGGATTCCTTAGTACACCAGCAGGTCAGATTATAGTTCCCATGGGTCTTAAGGCCATAGTAGCAAGGAAGATAGTGAGATCTGGTGGTCCTTCATCTCAGTAGAAGTAGTTGGTAACTCATTTTGTTGACTTCCAGCTCATCCACATGACATAAATAGCTGTGTCCTTCCTGTTCAGCTACCCCATTGGACTCTTTGAGTTGAAGGCAAGGCAGAATTTGAAGGGCACCCCACTGGGGGTCCTTCATTGTAGGTCACCCCAGTAGGGTTTGAGAGGGAGGGAGAAAGCAAAGAACCTAAAACTGGAAGTAGTTTGCCAGGGGCATGGAGGAATCTTCCATAGTATATAGTAATTTGTGCCTGGACATAGGGGAACATGTAACTTCTGATGCAATCTAATTGCCATAATTGATGCCTAAAACATCAAAGGAGGCTCCTCTCATTCTCACCACTGGCATCTCAAGTATAGTCTTTTAGAAGGCCATTGTAGACAGTGTCCACCTACCGTTAATATCCAGGTTGCTTCTATCCTAACAAGGTCCATTTCTGATACTAGAGATCTCCTTACAAGATATTTGGGTGGAGATAGTTTTCCTATAAATGGATTGGTTCATCTGTATACTTCTCATGTACCTTGTGAAGTAGATTTTTGTTCAAGAATGAGTTGGGCTGGGTGACCACTGAGGTGTTCTACTTTCATGAGATAGGCATTTTATCTTCATCAGTGTAGAAGGCATATTCTGTGGAGACCATTTACTGCTTTCTTTTTGTCAGTTTCTAGAAGTTACCTCTTGCACTTACCTGTTTTCAGAAGAAAGAAATGTTTGAGGTAGGATAAACATGATTAGTAGGATTAACTAAGACCATAATTCTTTTGATAGATTGGGACTTACTATTCTGAAGTGATTTGTAATTAAAGCTCTCATCATGTATTTGCTAAATATACCTGAACCTCTGCTGTGATAGGGCTTCAGCCCCAGTCCACCTCCTGGAACTTCTGTCTTCCTCTCTTGTAATCTATTTTTAACAAAGTCCTTTTTAAGAAAGACATAGTTGTTAGAAAATCTGTCAGCCCCATGGACCAAAACAAGATAAAATGGCTGTTTCTGATCTCCTTGGAGAGTTCACATCCCATGTAGCCCTTGAATAGAGCCAATTTCTGTTTCAGTGCCCTGGAGATTTTATGCAGGACCTGTGGACTGTAGATCACTGTCTTGACAGAAAACTGAGCCTTTTCATTAAGTTTATAGCTCCTGGTTGAAATTGCATGAGAAAATCCAGCCATGTAATTTCAAATCTTCCTAATGAGGGAAGCATCTGAAAATACAGGGAGGCAACTAAATGAACTTAAATGTTCAGCCACACATGTACAAAAGATGGAAGCAAAACAGCATCTTACAAAAGCTACAATAAAGAGGCCCAGATCTGTAGGAATCATGTCCAGAAAGGCTGACCTCAAGAGTGAGTTGAGATATGCTCAAGGTGCTCCTGATGACAAAAGTTGTTAGTCAGGACAAGTAAAATGAACAGCACCAGAGAGGCTTGGTATTTGGGGTGGATCAGGCAGTATGAAAGGATGAGAAATAAAGCAGAGCTATGCAGCCCCTGGTTTGTGTCTATTTTCTTTTTCAAGGAGGAAAATTTTCATTTTAAAAAGCATAGAATAAACCAAGTTTAAGGGATCTTGGAGCCTAAGGTAGATAAAAAAGTAATGAGAGCTACTGTTTGCTCATAATGAGTCTCCTGATGCACATGATTTACACCTTGGAGTACTTCAGAATGTGCAGAAGTGACTGCTGAGCCACTGCTGTTGGGCTTTGAGAACTTGGGAGAGGGTGGACATCCTAGAAGATGGGAGATGGATAAATGCCCTCATTCTCAGAAAGGCAAGAAAGTTGATTCATATATTGTGCCCGTGAATTTAGTATCAGTCCATGCAAAACTCTGGAAAAAGATTATTGAAACAGTGGTTTGTGAACACTTAAAAATGGAAGTGGCAGTCCTTAGCAAGTCAGCATTTTTTCTCCGATGATAAACCTTGAATAAGTAACCTCTTTCCTTTTTTGCCTGTTAGAAATAATGTTTACTGTTAGATAAAGTTTATCTTAGGATCCTAGGCATAGATCTCAAACTAAAAGGGACTTGTAAGCAGTGATTCTCATTCTGTACATGAGAAGTTGTGACGTTACCAACATCTCCCAGGTCCTAAGTAGCAGAGCTCTTATTTGCATCCAGGTCTTCTGATTCCGAAGTCTTTTCCATGACATCCTTACTAACAAGATAGAGGAAAAGTAAACATCACTTTTTCTTTTATTGTTCTTTTAAACTTTTACTTTAAATTTTGTTATTGGTTGTATAACCTTCCTTAAAGAGTCATGATTAAGATCAGTACCAACTAAAAACAGGTTTCTAGTGATGTGTCTTAGTGCTGTCATACCTAGTTTCATTCTCATAACCATTTTATATCAGTGATTTGTTACTAAACTTGTAGGTGACCTGGAGCTGGAAGGGTTAGCTAATTTGTTAGATGACAGAGTCAGGGATCAAAAAGTGCTCAACAGGCCAAAACAAAGGACTAAGCCTCGCATGAGGAGATTTAATAGGGGTAAGTATAAATAACTGAGTTTTTAAAACATCAGCTGTACACACATTGATTGTGCATGATATGACTAGAATTAGTTGAGTTGAAAAGACTTAGCAGAGTCTTAATTAACTGAAAGCTCAAAAATGATGTTATTTGACTGTCCAAAGCTATATATATCTTAGCTTGAGTTAATAAAAAACAGACTTCTCAAAGCAAGGGTAACTGTCGCTTCACAGGGCAGCTCTCAGGACCAATCTCGAGAATGGCAGTTGGTTGTAGGCCTCATATTTTTAGAATATTGACATGCCTGAATGTATGCAGGTACAGATGACTGGAATGGTAAGGGAATTTTGTGAATCACAGTTGTGAGATACTATTACTGTGATGCTAACGGAGATAGAATAGATTTTCAGATATTTGAAGGTGTCACATGAAAGAGAAACTGGAAATTTTGTGTGGTTCCAGAAGATCAGTAGTACTAACAGAGAATCTGCAAGTCAATTCAAGGGGAAACATGAGTAATAATCAGCTACCTAAAATGGAATCAGGGGAGAGATAAGCATTTACATAGTACCTACTATGTGCCAGGAACTGTACTAAGTGCTTTTCATATTATTTCATTTCATCTTCCTGTTATCTTCATATGAACTCAAGAAGTATGAGATTCCTTTTGCAGAAAGTGCTCAAACATAGAGGAAGTGTAAACCTTCATTATGTACACATTAGGATTTGGATTGCCAGTTTGATATATCTTTAGTGATTAGTCCTAAAGTATGTGATTCAAAGAACAAATGAGAAAATTGAGCCCAGTGCCTAACACATAGTAGGTGCTATATAAATATTTATTCATCTCCTATGTGCCCTCTTCCCCTCCCCCTATCAAGTGTCTTCCAGGCGGAGCGGCCATTTGTTAGAGTTTGTTTAGAAGACTTTTATTCAAATATGTGTTGGACCACATCTTGTCTGGGACACCTGAAGATTCAGATTCTGTGACTTCTGAAGGCCTCTTTATCAGGCCTGTGGATTTGATTCATGCATAGGATGTTCTTTGGAGTGACTTAAGAGGCTTCTTCTACCACTAGGCTTCTTTGATTCTAGCATATGAAGTCCTATGGCCTAGTGCTTTCTCTCTCCACAGTTTCAAATTACCTTATCATAAACTGTGCTAAGTCCTACAAAGTATTAGAACTTTTTGGTGACCATCATTTTTTCTCAGGGCTAGCCAAATATAATTTTCATCCCACTGGTTTTAGCATAGTCAGTAAGAGAGCATTTAAAGAGTTGGCAAACAGCAGCGACCACAGTGTGCGAGAGTTTCTTCTGGTAGACTTGGAACATCATTGCAATGTAAGGACTTAAAAAAAATTCCCAGTGGTCTTTTAAGGCAAAATGCCTTCCACATCCAGAGAAAGAATTATGGAATTCAGTTGCAGAATGTAGCAGATCTTTTTTTTGTGTATGTGTATTACATTTTGGTTTGTTATATGATTTCTCCCATTCATTTTAATCCTTCTGCACAGCATGACTATAGTGAAAATGTATTTAATAGGAATGTATGTGTAGAACCTTTATAAAATTGTATGCCATCTCAGGGAGGAAGGGGGTAGTTAGGGGGCAGGGAGGGGGAAAAAAACCTAACTTACATGGTAGTGATTGTAGAACACTGAAAATAAATAAAATTAATAAAATAAAAAAAATTTTTTTAAAAAGAGTTGGCAAGACAGCCTTTTGCTTGGGTTCCACCATCAGTAGTAGAGTAGGTGTCATTTAGATAACTCTGCGGATTACAGAGTCATATGCGATTGAAACAACTCACCAACAAGAAGATAGCTCTTAAAGGTTTACAGAGTGCTTTGCAAGTACTATATCATTGTATCTTCACAATGTTATTGTTGTGTTCTCCACTTAAGGGCTGTTTTCTGGATCCTCCTGACTTAAGAGAGTGATTATCCTCACAGTAACCCTTTAATGTTGGTTCTATTTCCACACACCCCCCCCTTTTTTTTTTTTTTTTACAAATAAGAAAACTGAGGATGGGAGAATTCTGAGTAAATTATCCCACACAGCTAATAAGGCAGGATTCAAACTTAGTTTTTTCTGACTCCAAATCCAACACTGTGTATTGTAGCTTCCAGATGCCCTTAAAATATTACTCCCTAAGGTAGGAAATAAGGAAAGGACTGTATAGGGAAAAAATGGAATTACATAAAAATGATTAGTATTTCCACAATTGGAAATGTATAGATATTTTCTCTTTCCGATTGATTGGCAGAAATTAATGAAGTTTGATTAAGAATTTTTGTTTCTGTTCAAATGAACTCTGTGAACCGTGAATTCATTTTTATAAAGAAGTTATAATATCTACTTTGTAGCATGTACACATATCCTGGGTGATAGTGCTTTAGTTGATTAGATGAGTTGGTTGGGATAAGATAATTTGACCTAGCATGTGGATTTGATTCTTAGGAAATCCTGTTAGCATGATGGAGAAAATATTGTTCCTGAAACTTTACCTTTAAGCAAAGACTACAGTTTCAAAATATTCTGTTACAAAGTAACAGTGTGATCCATAACTGCTAACAGAAGAATAAATTGGAGTATAGGTCAGTGGCATCATCTTTATCATTCATATCATGTATTATTAAATGATAGAGTTCTGGAAGGTTGTACAAGCCATAGAGTAAAAAGATGACCTTTATCTTAACACGCATTCATAGAACATTCATATCTTTTTAAAGCTCTTTCTCATGTTTTACATTATTTTATGCTTATTACAGCACTAGGGATAGGCATATCCCCATTTTTAGAAATTGTTAGCAGTAACATAGATATAAGGTTTTGCCTGAGGTCAGGCTATGGCAATGCCTGAACTACAGACTTTCATTTTTCATTTTGCCCAGTTCTGAGGGGTTTTGTTATTCCCAGCCCTGTACTTTTAAATAAACAAATATAAACAAAGCATAGTTGCAGAGAAATCCATTAATACAGATCTGTAGTGATTGAGGAAGAACACTTTGCTGCTATTTTTAAAGATGAAGGTATTCACACTTATTTTCATTATCAAATTGTCATTCAGCTGACTGCTGCAAACTTTTGAAATTGTAAAGTTTTTAATGAACAAGGAAAATAAAACCGACTGTGCTCCATTTTTTGTTGTTCCAATTATTGGCATATGTTTAGTGTGTATTCTATAGCTTGATTTATCTCTCCTTGAAGGGCAGTAGTTGTCTGAAGCTAAATAGAAAGAAATATCAGAATGGTATTGTCTGTTCTTTTTATCATCTGCATTTTTGCATTAATGATATTTTTATGGATATGCAATTAAACATTTTTGGACTGCTTCTCTTATTCAGTAAAGACAATGGGCATCATAAATTAGGCAAATTAATATGTATTCTTTTAAGATTTTATAGGATAGTTGAACTTGCTTAAGAAAAAAGACTGTGGTTCAATTTTCAAAATCTATGAAATTCCTAAAATATTCATTAGCTTCAATATAAGTAATGCTTGCTGGGGAATATTCTGTCTTCACCAAGGTATTTGTTGAGTACCACTTGAAAATAATTGCCCTTTAATTGTTGATGTTTCAGAAAATATGCTTGTGCATGTTAGAGAGTTATTATCTTCCTGATGTCTCCAAAGAATTCATGCCCTAACACCCTTGTTTCAGTAGCAAAGGGAAGGCTCAACAATATTCTCATGACCAAAGCAAGAGGTTCATGATATTTCTGCTGAGAAGCAACTAAGGGAGCTGGGGAGATGTTGACAGTGGTCATCAAACAAAACATGGCTGCCTGCTTGTAGACTTCAATGAGGAAGCATTTCTTCATTGATAAGAACATTTTAAAGGTAGTTTGCAGCTAAGTTGGTGGCAAAGACAGAACCAGCAGTTCTGGACTTCTACAAAATTAGTCTTTGTACACAGTAAGTCCTTAATAAATATTCATTGATTATTGCTTAAAAATTGAAATGAAATATGGCGCATTCTCACATTTCTATGTCACTAATTGGAAAACAATATATTTAGATTATATTTAGCTTTTGTATGATTATCTACTTTCATTTAAATATAGATGTGGATATTTGTTGTTTTGAGATTGATGTTTTTAACAAAATTATGTTTGACTTAAGATTTGTCTGAAAAGGAAGTGGATCTTGTTGAATTTTCTCATCCTGATCCTCCCTATGTTTAGCTCCCTTATGCTATATATACTCCAATGTTGGGATGAATAGCATGGAATAAATTCTTAGGAGAAACTCAGAATCATAAAATCATGGAATTTCAAGGTCTGCAAGGGACTTTTAAAGTTAACATTTTTCCTCTCTGACTTCCATATCCACTGCTAATTTTACAAACTAAAAAAATTAAATAACTTGCCCCATAAATACCTAGTAATAGATCCAAGATTAGATCCTAGATCTCCTAACTCTGGCCAGTGGTCTTTCCTATACCATATTCCTGTAATGTCGGTCTGATTGCTTTCCATATTGACACAAATCCCTAAAGGACTTTGTAGCTAAGCTGTTGAGGTCACTAAACCTTAAATAAGGATCCCTGCTGACAGCATATTGATTTTACAACCACATATTAACATTATCTGTGTCCAATTATATTATGCATTTTGTCAAATTTTCTCCCTGTGAAGTAAATATTTGATGTCTTTGATCTAGTCCCATACTCTCATTTTACAATTGAAACTAAAGCTTAGAAATGGAATGTACTAAGTTTTCCTAAGGTCAAATTGCTAGCAGGCTGAGATTACAACATAGGTCTCCATAAATGCATTTATCAATAGGAATACTGCAGTTGCACATCCTCACTTACATATGTAAAACCAAAATGCACCCTTATGCATTTTAACACACTTTTAAAATGAATAATCATGATTGCAGAATTGAATAACTCATCAGGAACAGATGGCCCTTGAGTGCTACCAGCAGGGAAAAAAAGAAAGAAAAGGAAAGAGAAAGGACATCCTGATCTGGGAGTCATAGTCAGAATTGACCACACTGTTGCTAAATTTGTATGTTTCAGTTTTTCTTCCCAATCACATATTTGACTTTATTTTCTCTGAATAGATTTAAATTTGAGGAAGAAAAAAAAGCCTGACTGTCCTATAATGGTTTTTAATTTGTCGTGAGTGTTAGTTCTATATAAAGTTATGTCTGGCCTCAAAAATAAAACAGTAAAATAAGTTACATTTAGATGTTTGCTTAATTTCAATCAGTGAAAGTAGAATAAGCTCACGATATTCTATAATGTAAAAGAAAGGCAGCTCAGAAGAAGGAAGACTAAGTCTAGACACTTATTTCAAAGACTACCACCTCAGCAAGAGAGGCAGCGCAAGAGAAAGGAGGTTTTTCAGAAGACAAGCCAGGAGAAGGGAGCTTTCTCTCCCAAAGAGTGATTCTATTAGGGAGGCTATCAAAATCCTTAAGAAGAAGCTGACTGGGGTATTTCTGGTCTAATGAACTGAAAAGGATTATTAACCTACAATTATCAATGGAACCAACTGTGAATAGGCTGCATGTGAGAGCGAATGGGTCAGACTGTCAAATAAGGAAAGACAGTGTACTCCAAGTACTTAGAATGGGGGGGGGGGAGAGGTTTGCCGCTCTGTACTTTCTTATTATGCTAAGCATAGTGCCTAGCAATGCTTTGTACTTAGCAGTCATTTAATCATTGTTTGCTGAAATGAAGTGAATGTTTGATTCAATTATTGGCACATCAGATGAATTCCTTGGTAATTATAAGTTATTTATTTTTGTTACCAACAGTATATCATTTCTAAGCCGTGAGACCTGGTCCTAAACCCTGTGCCTTCTGTTCTGCTGTAACAAGCAGCCCATTGGAGGAAAAAAGGGAGGGATCTGGGCTAGAACTAAAAAGACTTGGATTCAAGTCCTGACTTGCTTCTCCTCAGCCACATGACCTTGGGGTGGTCAACTAAGCTCTGTAGGCCAAGTGAGGGCTTTGGAAAGATCCTTTCTGTGTGTGACATTGTAACAGTGTTAATGAAATGGAGGAATTTGGGGAAAATAATTTTTCTGCAGATATAAAGGCACAACTCCTAGAAGCAGTGCACAAAAGACATTTAGCATACTCCAAAGGAGACCTAAAAAGTCTCTTTGACTGTCTAGTTTTCCCTATGTTCAACTAGGCAGTTGATACAGGGGATAGAGTACCGGACTGGAAAGTAGGAGCAACTGTATTCTGAGTTCAAATACTGCCTCAGACATTTATTAGCTGTTTGGTTGAGGGCAAATCAAACTTTACTCAACCCCACTGTCCAGACTGTCTGTAAAGTGATGATAATAATACCGCCTGCTGGGATTATTGTGAAGGTCAAATGAGGTAAGACATAAAGTGCTTTTGCAAACCTTGAGTACTGCCTGTTGCTCCTATAACCAAATAGTGGCAGAAATTCCACAAGGACTTTGAAATTTTTCTTTAAGCTCTCTGGAAAGGGACATTTATTTGCAATTTCCCCACAAGAGAAATGGGCTGTCAATGCAAGGTAACAGTTTCTCCTTCCATGAGATCAACTGATGACGAGATAGCAGTTGAGAATGTTGCAAGATTCTCACTTATAATTAGGAGGACCTTTAAGGACCCTAAATCTGTGAATCTTACCCACTTATGAAAAGCAAAACTAAACACCATGGTTTGTT
This sequence comes from Bettongia penicillata ogilbyi, assembly GCA_023548195.1. Taxonomy (NCBI): domain Eukaryota; kingdom Metazoa; phylum Chordata; class Mammalia; order Diprotodontia; family Potoroidae; genus Bettongia; species Bettongia penicillata. Next base: position 10,887,363 of record JAJHZJ010000027.1, read on the forward strand.
TTTATCAGACTTCAGGCAGACAAAGAGACAGCATAACATTGTAGACCGAGTCGTTGATCCAAAAAGACCTGGATTCACAGTTCTGCTTCTGACATGTCTTTGCTATGTGATAGAGAGCAAGTCACTTCACCTCTTAGTACTGCAGGCAGTTCTGTAAAATTGTGAGTTACAGATGAGGTGCCAGGTTTGTCTTACTGGATGGAGTTCCTTGCCAGACATTCCCTACCCCAATGAAATCACATTACAAACTTCTTCCCCTCCCATATTCAACCGCTTACATTTCAAACTCTCTACAAAGCCTGCTAAGAGATTATCTAATACAAACAGCTAATTGGTAACTTTATATCATGCCTTAAGGTGAGACTGACAACTTTTCTGTTATTATGTTTGATTGTGGCCAAAAGCATTTTCCGTAGATGACAATGCTTTTATTTAACTAAAAACTGACATTTACTTCTTGATAATTTTTAACACCTTCTTTCAGATATAATTGTTTTGGGCTTTTTATGAGTACTGACCATAGTTACTTCAAAGCAGCATTTAAGCAGATCCTTAGACATGAGCTAAATTTGTCATATATTTGATTTGATTTTGAAATTCACTTAAATATTCATCTAAAAGAGGATCATAGGGAGATTTTTTTTCTGTTACTTTGTAAGAATTTACTATTGGATGTTTGACAATAGGTCAAGTACAAGCCAATTTAAATTATCAGTGTTTCCGTAAACTTCATTTGTTCTTGTCATTATTAATTTCATAGTAGTATGTTAAGGTTACACACAAGCGCAACAGCTGATTCATGATTTTTTCCCTACTAAATACACCAATGGAAAAAGAAGATTTGTGAATCTAAAATTGTAGTATTTCCCTATTACTTTGGGATTTATTTTGTTCTTCTCATTTTCATAGATATTTCATGCTTGTATGATATGTGATATTAATAACAAGAGTATATAGGGCTGAGCAAAGTTTTGGACTGATTTCTGATCACCCACTGAGCAAGTCCTCTACCTGCTAATCCAGGACTATCCATTCCTAATCCCATTTGAAGTCACAAATACACAAGAGGCAAGAATTGGTTAGAGTTTGCAATTTCCAGGTGATATAATAGTACATAGTTAAAGAAACTACTGTTCTCTTGAGTTCTTAATCTTTTTTACCTTCCAACCCTTTGGCAGTTTTGAAGTTTATGGACCCCTTTTCGGAATAATGTTTTAAATGCATAAAGTACAATATGATTACAAAAGAAATCATAGGTTAGTGAAAATAAGTAACTTTTTCCCCCATCCAAATTCATTGACTCCCTGAAATCTATTCATGAACCCCAGGTTAAGAACCCCTGGCATATTGTAAAACTAGAAGTGATTTCGATATATCCATGTCACTTTGTTATCCCTAATTGAAGGTAATTGGGAGATTGTGTCTTTTATGATAAATGTTTTCTGTTAGGTTCCATACCACTTTTTAATTCAGCTAAATTTTCAAGTACAAGAGCCTGACAACCTGGTGGCTCATGACTGCTCTGTAAATTGCCTCTTTTCTTGGTCCAGTTGCATCATCAGTGCGAGTGTTTTGTCTTACTGTTCCTTCAGTAGTGGTGGCGTTTTGCTGGTGTTAAGGATATATCCAAGCTGTGGCTGTGAAACAGTAAGGTCAACTGATCCACAAAGGAATTATTATTTTGTTAGAACAGCTAATAGCTCTCAACGTATTGAAGTATATCAAAGTGTCACAGGTGAAGAGTAGGTTTACTGGAGAATAGCTACTTTTCTAGTGCTTTTTCAGAATGTCACATAGTTTTAGTTCTTTAGTTAGCATGAATTTGAGAGGTGCTGTAATTACAATTTATCTGTACACATATGTACATATATGCATATGACTTGCACATTCCCAGCAGAGGTTTTTTGTGATAATTTCTGAACTGGTTGACTCACATTGCTAGCATGTAAGTAATTAGTCTTATTTATACTCCTGCAATATATTCCCATTTGTATTTTTTTTCCCAAACCTTTTCTCCTTCCTGCAGTGCTGTTAACTATAAGGTTATCTCAATTTGGACTGATTTCCTGCAGTTTTTACTCACATCCTAATTGCTCCCCTGAAGGCTGGAGGAAGAGACATAGGGTGTTAGGCCAGTCTTTGAAGTGAAGGTGCTTGGAATGGGAGCATGGATAGTTTTGGAAGAATGTGGCTGAAATGCAGAATTTCCCTAGATTTCCAACCCTTAGTAAAAAAGATAATGCTGCTATTTAATGTACCAATGCTCCCAGCTACCCTCCCATCCCTGAGAAACCTTTGGCTGAGGTATCTGCGACTCCTGCCCTTTCAGGAGGGGCCCTGGCCAGTTTCCTGCATCTTGGCTCCAGTTGTCTCTGCCCTTCTCCATCTCCTCATCATTTGCCTTTTCCACAAGTGAATACATGTCTTACTTCTAGTTCCCCCTTTTGTGTTTTTCATCCTGCATTAGTATATAAACTCCTTGAGGATAGGGTTTGTCTTTGTTTCTGCCTAGTGTGTAGCCTAGTGCCTAGCACACGATACGTGCTTCACAAATGCTCTATCACTCTGTCTCCCCTGCCCCTGGAGCGCGGCATGGGATTCTAGAGCACAAAAGGGAGCTTGCATTACTTCTGTGCTTCATACTCAGAAATCTTCCCAAGACTGGGGGAAGAATTAGGAATAAACAGGCGTCATCATCTTTCCCCCCTCTGTCTTTCTGGGCATCAGATGGGGAAATGCCCTCAGTGGGAGTACAGCAGTGGGATAAGTGGTTAGACTTTGCCCTTCTATCCTTTTCTTTGATTTCTCCCTGTGTTCCTGCAACTTTGCCCAGTGTTCTCTTCTTTTTCCCTTTCAGTGGTGTGGGAGTGTGCAGGAGTGAAAAACTACTGTCCTTTTTCATCTTGCTCCTTGAAACAAATGCTCCCAAAGAATCAAAGTTATAAATAGTCATTGACGCCCCAGACTGGCCCATTTGTAACTGAAATACTTTACATTTATAATAGTATTGTTTTCAGCATTTTTTCATTGCAGATACATGTTTCAGGCTACATTTTGGCTTTGATTAGGGAAATCCACCATTTTTAAGTATGGAAAGTGTGTTCTCGTTGCTCACAAATTAATTTTTGGAACATAACCCATTTAGAAAATGGCTTTGTATTTATATATTTTTTAATTTGCCTAGATGTGTACGTGTTGTTTTCCCTTTACCCTAGTAGAATGAAAGCTGTTTGAAGATATAGACACCTGGCACATAAGGACTGGCACGTAGCAGACGCTTAAGTTCTTGTTGATTAATTGATGACTGCACCTTTTTCTAGCAATCTCTCCTTTAAAGCCAAGCCTGTTAAGCTACCTTATTATTTTCTAGTAACTGCTCCAATTTTTAGATTATCTTGAATTTGTTTTTAATGGACTTTTTCTGAAAACAAGTACCTGTGGCACGCATGCACACACATACACTTATATGTATACCTACATGATATATACATGTATGGACACATACATCCACACATATTTTAACTGAGAATTTTTTCATAGTGGTATTTGTATCTTATTAAAGTAGCTAATTTCTTTAGATTTGATTGCTATCAGCAGACATTCAGGCACAGAAGTAAAAGAGAACAAAAAGAAAATCAAATGTTAAAATATGATAAGGGAAGTATAGGGACAAGATGACAATAGTGGGAAACAAAGAATTTTACAATGACCATTTATGATTCTAGGAGATTGATAACGAAAAATGCTGTCTGCCTCCTGACAAAGAGGTGACAGCTTTAGGGTACAGGCTGAGAGACAGACAGACAGAAAGATAGAGAGTTGATGAGGGAATTTATTTTTCTCAACTATGTGTATTTGTTATAAGGACTTTTTTCCTTTGCTCTTTTATCTAGTGAAAAGGGGAGGGAGAGAAAATAGAATTTTGTTCATTAAAAATCCTTTAAAATAGAGGTAGTACACAGTGCTACACATGGGGAATGTTGCACTTGTTTTCAGATGAGATCACTGTATTGTTAATTTTGTTAAATTGTTTTGCTCTGTTGCAAGAGAGAGTTCACAGGGTAGGGGGAGATAATCTGGAAATGTTTGGAATGTAAAAAGTGACCTATTGATAAAATTTTTAAAAATTAATAATAAAAAACAACCTAAAATAAAAGAAAAGATATAGGTACTTATAGTACTGTCAGAAACATTGATTGTCTGGTTGTATTCTTTTTTAGTAGCCCCAACTATGTGACCATGCCAGGTTTTTGAAAGTCAGCTGTTTTGTGATTTCAATTACTGTTATTTATCATCAGAAGATTTAGTTGTAGTTGAAGTATATGTTTCCTTAACACCTTCCAGTGATGTTTTTGTTTTTACTTTTTGTTTGTGTGCTTTATCTTCTTTGCCTCTTGGTTTTCATTATATTTTTAGAATTTTAGGTTTTGATTTATTATATGAGGTAAAATCAGATCATATATCACAAGGTCTAAGAACAGAAATGTTATAGCAATTACTTTTCTTTCCTCTCTCTTTGTAAGGAAACTATTCTCAATAAGAGGTTAACTGATAAATGGAGGGATGAGGAAGAGGTAAGAGACACCAAGAAAAGACAGCATTTTGGCAGTGAGCTCTTAACTGAGAATATTATAAAAACTGGCAAAGTGAAGGAAGTGAAAGGACATATTTTAGTTTGGGGTCCCTTTCAGGAGGTGAACAGTGGATTCTTTCAATGACTATTTTGCTCTGTGAGTCTAGGACTTCTGGGCAATTTTCCTTAATGATTTCTTAGTTGCTGTTGTCCAGGCTCTTTTTTTTCCATCATGGCTTTCTGGTAGGCCAATAATCGTTAGATTTTTCTCTCCTGGATCTATTTTCCAGGTCAGTTGTTTTTCCAATTAGATAGTTTACATTTTCTTCTATCTTTTCATTCTTTAGATTCTGTTTGACTGATTCTTGATGTCTCATAGATTCATTAGCTTCTACTTGCCAGATTCTATTTTTTATCAAATTGTTTTCTTCAGTTAACTTTTGCATCTCCTTTTCCATCTGTCCAATTGTTCTTTTTAAGGAATTATTTTCACCAGTTAGGTTTTGTACTTTCTTTTCCATATGTCCAATTTTCCTTTTTAAGGAACTGTTCTCTTCAGTGAATTCTTTTTTCATATTTTAAAATCATTGGCCAGTTTTCCTTCTATTTCTCTACTATGGGTTTTAAAATCCTTCCTGAGCTCTTTCAAGAAGGCTCTTTGTGCTTCAGACCAGTTTGTATTCCCTTCTGATGTTTCAGATGGGAGCACAGTCTCAATGCTGACCTCTCTGGTATTTGTGTTTTGCTCCTTGTCCCCACAGAAAGATTCTATGGTCTTTTCTTTTCTCCTTTGCTTCTTACTCATGATATTAACCCTTTTCTTGGCTTTTAAAATAGATCTCTGTGTCTGTGGCACAAGGAGCTCTCTCCCACAGTTCTTGTGCCTATTACTGATCATTCCACCATCTTGGCTTCCAGAACCAGATCTGAAAGGACATATTTTAAAAACTATACCAACTAAGTTTCAAACTAGAAGTGATAGGGATTATACTTGTTGATGATGACTAAATCTAGCTGAGCAGAGATATAGCTTGAAATCATAAAAACAGAAAATTAACTGGTTTTTCTAGACATTGTGCCTGGTCTGATATTAATCGAGTCAACTGTGCATCAGTTCAGTTAACAATGAAAGTATCTGTTCAGTATAGAAACTGTACTATTAAGGAACTATTATTAATATTCCCCAAACTAGAGGAAGACATTAACATCTATAGTTACGTGGTCTGTAGTTACATGAATTGCCTATGTTCCCTGCATGTGTTTTTCTGCCTTACTCTATATGCCCACTGTCTCTACAGGTATTGTGTGCATTTCTAGAAAATCATAATTGAGGTTTGTGTGTGTATTATAAATGTTATGTTTTTACTTTGCATTTTCACTAAATGTTTTGGTTAAGGTTGAGTATTAATCACTGATTTATTAATGGGAAATACTCTAGTTGGAGCTGATGAGCCTAGTCTTGGTGGAAATAGTCCCTCACGGGGGCTAAGATCCTGAGAGTTAAAGCTGTGCATCCTAACATGTCAAAATAGGTCCAGATGAAGTGAGCGAGCCAGCCTCTGCTTAGGAAGAGAGAGCGCTTAGGGAGAGATAACAAGGTCACTATAATGCCTAGGTCACATAGAGTTCATGGAGGGTGAATAAAATGAAGTAAGTTTTAAAAGGTAGGCTGGGGGGTCATATTGTTGGAGGGCCTTAAATTCCTGGTTTGCATTTTAACCAGGAGGAAATCAAGAGCCACTAATAATTTTGGAAAAGAGATTGACATTTTAGACCAGTTTTAGGAAAATTAATTTGATAGCTATGAGGAGGATAGATTGAAGAAAAGAGAGATTAGAGGCAAAAAGCTCAATTAATATACTGATGCCATAGTTCAAGTAAGAAATAATGAGGACCTGAGGTAGAGTTCTGGACGTGTGATTCGAGAGAATGGGACAAAAGAAAGAGTTGTCAAATCTTACTTCCCCTACCAGAAATGGCAGCTGATTGGCTATATGATGGGCAAAGAAGAGAAAAGAGTCAAGGATAACTCATAGGTTCCAAATCTGTGTGTCTGAAAAATGATGGTGTCCTGAACAAAAAACATATTAAGTTCCATTTTGGAACTGTTGAGTCTGAGAAGGTGATCCAAGTAGTTATGTCTAGCAAGCAATTGGCAATATGAGAGTGGAGTTGAAAACAGAGATTAGGGTTGGCTGTATAGATTTGGGAGTTATCTGCATGAAAACTTGATTAAATACATGATGAAATCAGTGAAAGAATATAGAGAAAGAAGTGAGTCCAAGACACAGTCTTAAGAAATAGCTACAGCTGTTGGGCAATAGATGAATAATGATTTAGAAAAGTAGGCTGAAAATAAATAGTAACATAGGTGTGAGGAAAGTCAACAGAAAATTGTATTTCTAGTGCCAAGGGAAGAGTCAGTATCCAAGAGGAGGTATTGGTAAATTAAGTCAAAATCAGCAGTGAAGTTATTCATTCATTGAATCATATCAACTGAAGACTAACAAAAGGCAATCTGGTAAGTCCAGGAGATGGAAAATGGATTGGATAAGGAGGAGTAGGATGTATAGGAGCCAAAACAAAGCACATGATCAAAGACTTTTGTCTTTATGTATCTGCATCTTCACTGTTGTCTTCCTTACAAAGATGACAAAGGACCTGAATCATTAAAAGGTATATAGTGAATGGGATAGGAGCAAAGACAATGACATGAAAGAGCTGTGAGGTCTGAGGGAGGAAGGAGACAGGTAACAAGGAGGAAAGGATTTTTGCCACTGCAAATTGATTCTGTTTCAAGAATAAGGGGAACAGGATGTGTGAGTTTGCTATCCAGAAGATGGAGGAAGAACCAGTTTAATCAAGCTGATTGAACATAGTTTTGTTTTTGGCTTTTGGCTGGCATGAGACCAGGGTAAAGTGGTGTATCATTAGCTTTTATGGTTCTTTCCCAGCACTGAGGAGCTGGGGAGTAAAGGCAGTAGAAAAATAGCAGCATGTATGTGTATATATGAGTATATACTTGTAAATGTACATATAAAATATATACACATATAAATGCACATACTTGACATGGAAAATGGGAAAGAAAAGAGCATGATCTGGTACAGTTGATGTATAGATAGAGAAGGCTGAATTGGTACTCATAAACTCTCTGATCTTAGCCCCTAGCAGGAATTTGAAAACTGAGCAAATTATGTTCCTCTAGGGTATGGTATATGGATCTCTGATAGTTTAGAATACACAATAGCAGGCTGGGTGACAATAAGTGGTTCTCATTTCTCATCATGACTTTGAGAATTTATCTTTCTTACATATTAAACAACTACAGTAGATTAGGAACAAGGGATAGGACAGATGTGTCATGGGGTAATTTTCACTAAATTAGTGGTGCAGCTACACAGTATCCCTAAATTTTATTTTTATTTCTAAATTGTGAGTTTCTTCTGTGGCCTTTCGAATGGTACACTGCACCAGAACTTTCCAGGAAAAAAAAATATCAAACAACAGGATAATCTTTCTGAGCAAACAGTAAGGATAGGAGACTTTGGGGATTATCAGTGTAATTGCCAGAATGCGAGGAGCCAGTTTTCTTCAGGATAACTCACCCTAGTGACTGAATGAGGTAGTTCTGACAATAATTCAGTTCAATGTCAAAGTCATAGGAATATCTATATTAAGAATGTGGGTCCTTAACCATACACTTCAGTGAAGGATTCCTGCGTAAGAATGCATTCTTCCATGTAGCTGAAAAAGAAGCCTTTGGATTTTGCCAAAGTTATAGAAAAAATGAGGCATAATGAGTTTTTTTTGTTAATTACCAATAGTTTAACCAAGTTGGCATAAACTTTTGTCTTTATGGATCTGCATCTTCGCTGTTGTCTTCCTTACAAAGATGACAAAGGACCTGAATCATTAAAAGGTATATAGTGAAGGTTATGGGATGAAAAGGAGATTGAAAGAAGTCAGTAGATTCACAGATACTTATAGTATCCGTTGTAAACTTGCCCCTCTGGGTTCTTTGAATGTGAATGAACTCAAAGTAGATAATAACTTTTCTTTCCTCCCAGAGTCATGCAAATATCAGTCTTGATGAAGTACTTGAAAAACTTGTTGGGGGTAAATAATTTGTATACGTGTTGAAATAGGTTTTAAGAATGATTGATATGTGTCTGTGTATGTATGTATGTGTGTATAAACATATCCACACTGTACCTGGCACATTGTAAGTACTTAGTAAGAGCCTCTTGGCTTGTTGACTTATACAAAGTACCACAGTATTCTCCCTTAGTTTCATTCTATTCATTAGTGAATTAGCTTGAAATATAACTTGTAATAGAAATGCTATACTTTTAAAATTTCTACTATGTAAGTCATTTTGAAAGACAATATGAAAAAATTTTTGAATGTCATATACTTCTTTTGTCTTGATGCTTACTCAGGGTGGGGTTAATGGCAACCATCTCCCTGAGTGGTTAACTCTTGTTTTGCATGTTGTAGACAGTCAGTGATTTCAGAAAGCAAAGAATTCCGTTATCTTCATTTGATTTTTTAAAAAATCCATTATCTATTTGTTTTTATCTGATGCACATAAACATAAACATACTCAGCTCAGTGTAATCTTCAAGGTTTTCTCATTGAAGGAAAGGTGGACATCATAGATTTTAAATATTTTTGTAATGTATTTTATTGTCTTCAAAATAGTAATTCTGTTAGCAAAAATTTCATATTTGTAAATCCAATATTCAGAAGGAGTTTAGTTTTACTCTTTCTCTAAAGAAGAAATTACACATTGTTATTGACAATTGGTATCATAACACTTCTCTCTTTTCTGACGTTTTGATTATATATATCCTAACAGTTTTTATTATTTGCTTCTGGGTATAGTAGAAGCAAAACTCTTCGATTATCTTTGCCAGCTCAGCTATTTAGGGTTTTTTAATATATTCTTCAATTAAAGTATATGTAATGCATAATGGGACTATAGCTTATATTTTTGTATTCACCAGTGGTTAGCATAGTTCTATGATCTATGTGAAAAGAAGGCTGTTTCCCTGATCCTTTGAAAGCTAAGGGGAAGAAAATCATCAAACACTCAATCATTTATATATTGTTGGATGTTTTTCACCCTTAGCTTTCATAGGATCATAGATTTAGGGTTATAAGGGATCCTTGAGGTCATTTTACAGATGAGGAAAGTGAGGCCCAGAGATATGATTCAGTGGCACCAAAGTCACATGGGTAGTGTAAGAACTTTGATTGAACTCAGCTTCTTTCACTTGAGATCCAGCCCTCTTTCCACAGTGCCATACTTTTCAGCACTAATTTGCTTATAATTTCTTGGGTACATAATTACTGCTTTTAAAAATCTGATTTTAAGTGACTTGTGTTAAGATTAGTATAGTAAAAAGAGCACTCACTCCAGAATAAGTGGTCCTGGGTTCAAATCCCACTTGTGTACCATTTGGCACAATTCACTGTTCTGTAGCTCACTTCCCCATCTTTAAAATGGAAGAGTTGAACTAGATGTCCTTTGAGGTCTTTTCTAGCTCTCAATCTATGTCCTGTAAGATAACCACACTCTGGCCAACTACCCATCATGCTACCCTCAGCCCCCAACCCTTCAGCCCTGTGTTCCTCATCCATAAGAGTTCACTTTATTTAGGTCCCTACACTACCCCATCACAATATTCTCCACTATGCACCCCCTTTCTATGTAGTTCTGTAAGAATCATAATCAAATTCATGCTACTATCCCTTGAAATGAACATGTCAGTCACCCAGTACCTCCACTCACCATCCCTCTGAGTTGTGCAACCAAAACACTTCTCCCTGTCCACCATTCCACTGTCTACCTTTTGTCCTCCTCTATCAGAAAATATACTTCTTGAGGACAGAAAATATCTTCCTTTTTATATTTGCGTCTCCACTGCATATCCTCTTTTAGAATCTCCATAGCTTAGCACAGTGCCTGGCACCATGGTAGGCACGTAATAGATGCTTATTTATTGAATTATCCTAGTAAATGCTTTTTCTTTATTCATATGCTTCCTGTCATCCTTTTCCTTCCTTTTGTATTCAAATATACACCTGTGACAGAAGGCTTTTTTACTTAGTTCCTAAAACAATATCATTTTAGGCCTGGAAAAAACCTCAGTGATCATATGATTTTGTAGATGTTAAAGATCAGGGAACAGGTCTCAATCTGTTTGGTGGCAGGCTAGGGCAGAGTCAGCACCCTGAGGTGCTGACTTCCGCCATCTCGCTGGTCCACCTTCAAATTCACACTTGCTATTGGCATTGAAGCTTTTCTTCATATTCCAATCAAACTACATTTTCATACATGTAATGTTCTCATAAGAATGTTTCCCATTTCTTTTATTTTACTTCCTTTCTTTTTAAAAGGATATTTGGGTTGAACAGTAAGGTGTCGACTGGATTTTCTGCCTAGAGTCTACTTTCTTAGTTGAAATTTAATTCTAGAGTTTGGGGTCAGCAATTTTCAAAGTACACAGAACTGTAATCCTTTAAAAAATATTGTACATAAAATAGCTAACTGTTTTGTATTTGCTAAAAGCTGAGAAAGTTATTACTTTAGCTTTTGCCAAGTAAGATTACTTAAAGAAAAAGTTTATCGAAAAGGATTACTGAAGAAATAGATTTATAGTAGCTGTCTGATATATACCCAGAATCCTCGTGTTCAACTAAACCAGATTTGCCCTAGGCCTTCTAGATCAGAATGCCCTTAGCAAGTAGCTTTCAACAGCTTTTTCAGGAAGCAATATTTTTCTTCAAAAAACAGGTCACTCTACTGTTTTTCTCTTTCCTTCTCCTGTCTTATCTTTTGAGTTCAGGAAGTACTTTAAATTTACAGCCAGCTTTGAAGGCATGAGGCAAGTTCAGCCCCAGAAGTATTTCCTGTTATTGCATTAATCTAATTCCATGAAAGTAGAACTGATTTTTCATCTGTAAAGTAGATAAAGTGCCTGGAGCAGCAGACCATTACTCTGGGTTATCATGATAAAGAGGCTTAGTTTTGACACCAAAGTGTTTATCAGACTAAGCAGTGAAAGATTTCATCCTTTTTGTTGAAAGAGATATTAATGGATTATAATCTGTCTTTGCTTCATAAAGACAGTTTTTGTTCATATTGAATATTAACAAGTAACAATATCCATTTTGAAGTATAATGTAATAAATCAAGTAAACCTACCTCGGGAATCATTGTGTAACCTAATTCTCCCCAAAATGATGAAACCAATAATTTTTATTAAACTTGCTACACCAATTTGAGATAATTTTTACCAATTAGCTTCAGAAATATTCTTGGCTTTGATATTGGCATCATCACATACCTAATGCTCTAGATGCACTTGAGTCCAATTACCTATCTTCTCAAACATGTAAACTCTTTCTGTCATAGTGTAGAATTAATCCTGATATATCTGTGTAATTATTTTATTGTCAGTTATCAATGCATCAATCCATATTTAACTTAGTACCTTGTAAAAGCTGCAAGTCATTTTGTAATCTCCTGATTCAGAGTGCTATGGGAGACAAGGCACTGATTCTACCTGCCCAAGTGGCAACCTTCTCTCTCTGACAGCCAAGGATACTGAACTTTTTTGTTTCAAACTTTAACAGTTTGAAGCTTAGGGACCTATCAGAGTGACAGTCTGAAGTGCATAAAATCAAATACATAGCATTACAAAGGAAACGAATTATTTTGAATCCCAGTTATCAAAAATACTCAAAGAAAAAGAAAATTCACAGAATCCCAATTTAATGATTTTGGCAACACCCTCCCCCCCCAAAAAAATTCATCTCCTGATTAATTTCCACTGATCCTTGAATGGCAGGCACACAGTCCATATCAGGGATACTCTAGAAGTTTTTCCAGCTTGTTTGCCCCTGCTAGCACTCAGATTCTATTGACCCAGTCTTCCTCAACCTTCTTTTCTCCTGCTTCGGTGCTGTAGAATGACAACATAGAAATCAAAGAACGAGCTATGTTCACCATAGATTTGCTGTCTGACTTCAACTTCATCCTCACTGTTGCAAGGTCCTCCTTCCTTGGTTCTCTTTCTTATTTCCTACAGAGACTGTTCTAAACTTTTCTCTTTTCTCCTATCTCCTGCAACACTCTCTTCCCCTGTTCTCACAATTAATAATACGGTGGGTTAGCTGTCCCATTGACATATCAAACTCAAAATGCCCAAAGCAGATCTTCTACCCCAAACTCACCTATCTTCTGAACTTGTTTATATCTGTCAGATATTCCACCATCCTTCCATCCTTTAAGGTGGGCAGTCTTGGTGTTATCCTTGACTCCCTACTCTCCCTCGTTTCCAGTCATTTGCCAAATCCTTTCATTCCAAATGAAATGTCCCAAGTATGTCCTTTTCTCTCCATTCACACAGCTATGCAAACTGTTGTGATAGCCTTTCCCTGCCTCTCCTCAGACCACATCAGTCAGCACACTATTGCCCAGGCCATCTTCCTCAAGTGTAGAGCTGATCTTGTCTCTTTCCTACTCAATAAATTCTAATAGCTCCCTTACCTAGTGGAAAACATAAATCCCTGTGTTTAGCTTTTCAGGCCCATCACCTGCTGACCATAGTCTGCCTTTCCAGCCTATCCTACCTGTATTCTACAGTGCACCAAATGGGCCTTCTTTCTGTTTCCTATGCGTCATTCCATCTCCTGTCCAGGTGGCTTTACTTACACTGTCTCCAGTATTTGGAATGTTCTTCCTTCTCCCCTCCCTAACATAGAATACATGACTTCTTTCAAGAATCAGCTCAAACTCTACCTTCTACATGAAACCTTTTCTTACCCCTGTACTGCTAGGCTAGCTAGATGGAGCACTGGGTAGAATGCTGGGCCTGGAGTCAGGAGGACTTGAATTCAAATCTGGCCGCAGAAACATAGGATAGCTAGGAGTAGCAAATGGTTAGAGTGCTTTATGAGGATAGCTTATCTTGCTGAGTTCAAAACAGGCCTCAAACACTTAACTAACAGTGTGACCCTGGGCAAGTCATTTAACCCTGTTTGTGATCCTGGGCAAGTCATTTAACAGTTCCTTATCTGTTAAATGAGCTAGACAAAGAAATGACCAACCACTCCAATGTCTTTGCTAAGAAAATACCTAATGGAGTCACATAGAATCAAAAACAATTAAAAAATGACTGAATATCACATTACAGGCTGTAAAAAGAGAGTTTTTGGCAGCTAGGTGATACAGTAAATAGATCACTGGGTTTGGAATGAGGAAGACTCATCTTCATGAGTTCAAATCCAGTCTCAGATACTTACTAGCTGTATGACCTTGGGCAAGTCACTTAACCCTGTCTGCCTCAGTTTCCTCATCTGTAAAATGAGCTGGAGAAGGAAATACCAAACCACTCCAGTATGTTTCCCAAGAAAATCCCAAGGAGGTCATATAGAGCTCGGCATGCCTAAAACAATTGAACAACAAAAAAGTGCTGCTAGTGCCCTTGTTCTTAATTATGAAGTAGTTGCCTTATATATATTTATAATTCGTTCTGTATATAATTGTGTGTGTGTGTATGTATGTGTGCTGTCTCTTTGTCTGTCCTCAGCACCTAGCACAGTGCTTGGCATATAGTAGGTACTTAAGCAATGATAGATAACTGATTGATTCCAGAACCTAGAGTCACCTCAGTGGGGTGCCATAATAAGACTTTACTGGATTTATTAAAGTATCATAAGTAAATTAATTATTTTTCTCAGAAACAAATACAAATGTGTTTTATTTGTTTCATATACTAATATTTAAGAAACATTCATAGACCACCACTAATACTTAGACCACATTTTGAGATAGTTTGGTCTAGTGTAGGCTTTCTTAATGTTTTTTGTATCGCGGGCCCCTTTGGCAACCACTTGAAGCCTTTAGACCCTTTCTCAGAATGATGTTTTTAAATACATAAAATGAAATACTCAGAATCACAAAGGAAACCAATTATATTGGAATGGAGTTATTAAAAAATATTTAACTTAGGAACCCCTGGTGTAACTGAAGCGCCCCACGTTAGGAATGGGAACACGGGGGTTGTTGGATCAGGTCTGTAACAGTTCAGGCTATGATACGAAGCATGTCACATACGTAGTCTGTGCCTATCTCCTTATCTAAAATAACAAGAATAAAAGCTCTGTTCTCCGGCCTCTCCCTTACACCCCAGGGTGTCTGGGCGCTTGGGATGGAACAGAGCTAACTGGAGCTATAAGTTATTTTTCTTGTTAATCTCAGTCTATCTTATCTGTGTATCAACATATCATGTATTTCTGCACATCAATCAAAAATGCAATGCCTAGCCAATTTCTGCAAAAATGCCCTAACAGTAATAAAAGAAGCTGAGTAAGATACATTGCTCCACAAATTGATAAAATCCATCAATTTGCCATCTGAGTTTCTCTGTGGTGCAGCTAGTCTCTCCAAGGTAATAGCAACTGAATGTTAGCTTCTGAGATAGCTGCCTGTAACTCCTTTCTCTGAGAAATTGGCACTGTAAAAAAGCCTTTCACTTGGTTAGCCTGGCAGAGATAAACCCATTGAGGCCCAAGTCAGAAACAAACCTCTTCATTTTAAAGGGTATAGGGGGTTGAAAATGTTGTGAAATTGTCTAATAATTGTTGTTTGCCATTTTATGCTTCCTATTTTTCACAAATTTTTGGTTTAATTTATATTCAACATTATAGGGCCTTTTGTGCAAATAATCAATACTTTAGGGAGTTGTGATTTTTTCAGTGTGGGTAAATCATTTTTATAAACCCTTTCTGCCAGTAGAAGGTCATGGAGAATTATTATGTGACTGAATATTTCATTATCTTCAGAGTAATATTAAATATCCCCTTTATCTTAGACATCCTGGTAAGTCCTTGGAACACCCACGTGTAGCCCAACATCCAGAATACACTTCCGTCTATCTTGGTAACATTTACTTTGATGGCATATTCTTACAAAAACAGGGTTGCTGTCATGCCATTATGCAACAGCAGAATAAGGCTTATTGGGGCAGGGGGAATGATGTCCAAATACAATACATGAACCTGTTGTTGGAATACAAATATTAGTCATTCTAGTACATAAGAGCCCATAATATAGTTAAATTATAATATTAAGAATATTAACCTATTCTAGCATTGTCTTTTTGTAAGTTCTTATAAATAGTTTGACCCATATTGTGTAGCCAATTTGAGTTTTTCTTTTTTAAAATAATTCTAGCTATTTTAGTATAAAATGATTGAAAACCTTTTATACTGATTTTTCCTATTAGAAAGTATTTTATTTCCCCTCTTTGGGATATTTTCTGATGTTCATCAGAATGAATATTATGATCTAAAGTTTTGTAGAGGAAAAACTCCCAGAACAGATTGCCTTGAAGAGTGGGCCTTTCTTCTGTAGAGGTAATCAAGCAAAGACCAGTTGGCCCCTTGGCATCTCGTTACATTCTAATATAGCCTTAATTGTTAGGATTTTTTCCCTACTATCAATCCTAAGTTTGCCTGTTTAAAACATCTGCCTTTTGCTTCCTTTCTGTCTGTTGAGACTAAGCAAGATAGCTGGCCTGCATCTCTCCATCTTTTTCATGAGATTATCTTGAAAAGGCTTTGCTGAATGGCCTGCTCTAGTCTCAGGTAGCCCTAACTTGAGCCATTCCCATGACCTACCAGTTCAGTAAAACTATTAGGGTGTTTTAATTGTTAAAAAGTGCTCATTTAGAAACACAAATTATAATTATTTCAGTCAAATAGATTTTAAACACTTTTTCAACAAAATATTCTCAGTATTTGAGCAAATTGCTAGATGTAAATCTCAACACTTACATGCACAGAGATGTTTTTGAAATCTCATTTTCTCTTCTTAACCTGGAAGGAAATTAAATGTGTGCACCATCCTTCTCAGAAAATTCCCTGCCCTTAGCTTGAAATATCCATATAAGCATTTGATCTTTAAATAGCAATGCTGTATACTGAATTACAGTAGTAAACTCTCAAGTTTTTTCAGATTTAACTTAAAGAAATTTCATGTTTTCAATTAAGTGGTTATGGCCACATCATTGTCATTCAGTTTACTCAACGGAGTTGTTAACTATATCAAAAGTGAGTGAGTAGTCTCTATAAAGATTCAAATTTATATTGCTGTTCTCTCACAGTCATGAGCCTATTTATAGTCAACCTAACTTTTTTCTTTTTGCTTCTTTGAGTGAGCTGCTAAAGGAAACAATTCAGAATAGTGCTTGAAAATATGAATTGGTCATGTCCAGAGATCCCTTAATAGACTGACCCTAATCTAATGTTTGGGGTTTAACTTTTGATTCAACTTGTTTTCATTTTTAATAGCTATCAATAGATATAAGTAAGGCTGGCCAACTTTACCTTCATAACAGAATTATGTGTAAGCGATTAGTTTTTAGTATACTACAGAGGGAAAATGCCAGATGTAAATGTTTCTTTCATCCTTTGAAATACTAATAAATTACAGGTGAAATAATGTAAGAAAATAATAAATAACAATGGTATTCTGTTCATCTTACCTTGAAAAGCTACTTAAATACAAATTTTATTTCATTTGATTACTTTGTATTACTCCAGAAATCTTTGACACAAAAATTAGATGTAGTTGTCCTATATATTACATGTATATTCCATATATCCTCTATGCCATGAAAGCTTCATAATAGATAGTCTGTGACTGTGCTTTGTTTTTCATTGGTATAGGGATGTCCCAGGTGAGGCATCTCTCAATGAATGTGACCTCCTTCTCTACAGCTTAGAGTTCTAGACAGCTTCCTCAGTGACATGTAGAGGTTCAGACAGGCACTATGTCTCATTGCATTCAGAACCC
The DNA here is from genome assembly GCA_023548195.1 of Bettongia penicillata ogilbyi. NCBI lineage: Eukaryota > Metazoa > Chordata > Mammalia > Diprotodontia > Potoroidae > Bettongia > Bettongia penicillata. Next base: position 10,904,807 of record JAJHZJ010000027.1, read on the forward strand.
TGGCTCTATGTTCATCACAGTATAATGCCTCATTGCTGATGGATGTAAATAAGCAATAGATCATTCTCCCAGTTTCACATTGGTTTATCTCTGTCTGGCTTTGTCAGAGTTTGTTTGGCATTAAATTAAAGTTCCCATCCTTACTTTCTTTGCTGAGACCATAAGATTATAAAATGTCAGGTCTGGATTGGATCATTTAATTCAGTCTTCACCTCTATAGGATAAAAAAATTGAGGCATAGCAAGATTAAGTAACTTGCCCAAGGATCATCAGAGTAGAATGAATCTTTTATAATCATGTGAGTTGTCTACAACAGATTCTTAACAAGAATTCTATGAACTTTGAAAAAGAATTTTGATAATTATATTTCTATATAGTTATTTTCCTTTATAATTCCATGTATTTTGTTTTATGCATTGAAAAACATTATTTTGAGAAAAAGTCAACATCCTTCACCACACTGCCAAGTGTGATTTTGAATCACAAAAAAAAGCTGAATAATCCCTGGTATGGAATAGTTACTTTTTCTCTCTAGAATATTATTGGTACCTCTTGTTTCTTACAACATACTCATTTTCTGGAATCACCCTTCCTTCCCCCATTAAATCTTTCCTGGTAACAAAGAAAATAGTCAAAACTGACTCAAAAGACATCCATATCTGAACAGAGTATTCAATATTTTGTACCCATAATCTTCTGTTTCTCTACCTCAAGGAAGGAAAATGTGTTTCCTCATCTGTTTTCTGGGATCATAATTAGGCATTGCAATTTATAGTTATTCCTGACATCTGCAATTATTTGTAATCCTTGTTATGTCTTTGTCACCAACTATCTTTGGTCAATTCACTTAGCCTTCTTGTGCCAGGATTTCTTTATGCTGTTGATGTAAGTATTGAATTCTGTGATCCATTAGAGTCTAAAGATTCTTTAATTTTTATGGTCCAGGCAAAGAAGCTAAAGACAGGAATTTTATTCTTATGTCACACAAAGCCTGACAAAACCAGATTGGATTATACCAATTTGAACTCAGGAGAAAGAACAGTTAGTTATTTTACTCAAAAATATTGCTTATTGATATTCCCAGTGCAGATGGTTCCAGAGTATGGACCCAATTGTATTCTGTCCCAAGGAAATAGTTCTAGCTTCCTTTCAAGACTGACTGGTTAGTGGAAATCATAAATACTGCTTATGAGATGGGAAAGACAAGAACAGCAGTTTTAAAAGTTAGTGTATTCCATTAAAAATGTCAAGTTGTTCTTCTTTTCACTAAGCAAATTACTATAGGTTCTTTGAGGTGATACAAAGATAAACAAGATACATTCCCCAAACCTTTAATCACCTTTGACTCCCCTCTTTCCCTCTCCCACATCTAATAATCTAATCTCCCACATCTCCCACATCTAATCTAAGTCTACAGCGAAATGCTGTAGACTCTCCTTCCCTGGTATTTTGAATTTAGCCCCTCCATTTCATTACCACTTTTACCATTGTAAATCAAGTCTTCTTTACCTCTAACCCAGATGATCTCAGTAAATTTCTAGCAATTAGTCACCCAATCTCCAGTCTTTTTCTAGTCTGGCTTAGATTCTACTGTCAGAAGAGTCTTCTCCTGCTCATATATTTTCAGGAGCTCCGCCTTTCCTTTTCTTCTGATTTCTTTAGGTTTTGGTACTAGTTATTGCCATGTCAAAATTTAAGGACAATTTAGCAACTTTTCAGGCATGATCCCAAATTGCTTTCCAAAATGGTTTGACCAATTCATAGTCCTGCAACAATGTAGTAATGTGCCTGTTTTCCCTTAGCTTTGCCAACATTCCTTTCTTTGTCCAGTTTGCCCATCTGGTAAGTGTGAGGTGGAACTTTAGAACTTACTTTAAATTGCAGTTCTCCAATTATTAGTGATTTGGACCGTTTTTTCATATGGCTATTGATATAGTTTGAATTTTATCTTTGGAAAATTACCTGTTCTTATTTTTTGATCAGTTGTCAGTTGGGAGATCTTTCTCCAACCTCCCTAGCTTAAAAAAAAAAAAAAAAAAAAGTTAAAGCTTTCTTTCCCTCTTCCTTCCTACTATATCATATCCCTTTGCTCATGCACTCACATGAATAATAAATGACATCTTTTCTGAGTTCTTTCCAGTTACTTCTTTCTGAGCTATCTGAGAAACTTCACCTATCAGTTCAACTTTGATGAAACCTTTCACAGCCTTCAGTAGTTACGTGTATTTGCTACTTGTATTATTGGTGGCATGCTTATGTGTAAGGAGTGATGGTAGGCAGGAAAGCCTATTCCCTTCCATGCTCCATTTCAAGTCTCTTGTGAACAAAAAGCCAGGACTTCTTTCTTTCTAACTTCCCAGTGCCTTATACAGGACTTTGTGCATAGGAAGCACAGTGTAAATTTTGACTAGCTAATTAATAAATCTAATTTTAGTTCTTTCATCCAAGCTGAAATTGAAGTTCAGTCTGTGAATGAATATTGGTTCTATGCAGACAAAGACAAGTAAACTATGATAACAGGGGATATTGGTACGAAAGCTTCTAATAAATAAAATTTTGGTAAGTTAATAGAAATGTACAATTCATAGTCGACGTATGCTGTATCATGATATTATAGAAAGAGAAGGGTCATGATTATCCAGGATCTCAAAATTGGAAGGGGACCTCAGGAGTTGCCATCCGGTCTGTCCCATACATGATAAAGAATCCCCAGGTTAGCATTCTTGGCAAGGGCTCATCCAGGTTTTGCTTAAATATTTCTATAAAGGGGAACCAGTACTTCCCTTATACTTTTGTATAGCCCTGATTGAAATTTTTTTCTGATGTCAAACCTAAATTTTCCTCTTTGCAACTGCCATCCCCAGCAGTTAATTTGGCCCTCTAAGCCAAATAAAACAAGTCTGACCCTCTTCCACCCCAGCTCATGTTCAGAATCTTCTCCACTCCAAGCTGAACATTCCTAGCTCTTTCCATTGATTTCTCATATGGCATGAACTGAAGTACCCTCTCCATGCTGCTTTCCCTCTGGATCCACTTCAGCCTATCATTATCCTTTGGAAAATGTCTTTCCTAGAACTGAACATAACACTCCAAATGTGCTTTGATTTTGGCAAAGTACAGAATGCCTGTAACCTTTTTACATGTGGAATCATAGCTATCAATGCAGCCCAAAGAGTATGACCTCTTGTTTGGAATTATTTTTTCACAGTAGGAGTATAGAATCTCCAATTAGTCCTGTGAATTAGTAGAGGCAAAATTAATGGAGCTGTTTTGCATGGCATTTCTGAGTTTGAGAGGTTAAGAAGTAGGGAGCAAATAAACCCTCAAAACCAGCATGGAAAGTAAATTTCAAATGTTGCTCTTTATTTCTTTATTTGGTGATATGTGCTCCTTCATCATTAATAAGAAAAGCACAAAATAGCTAAAGTCAGTTGTTTGAGTCATAAGATGTAAGCTGACTTTCACTACTGTCATTTTTAAGTTTTGGAGGTCTATAATTGAGTCTCTCCCACATTGTCTATGCAAAAATTTCTCAGCTTTGATGATGTCCTTCGTTGTTCCAAACATCATAATACCTCCTCTGTGGAAGAAGCCAAAGCAATTTAATATGCAAGATGAAGTTTCCTTATTTTTATCCTACTAAGTACAAATATTTGTTTGGGGATTAGAGGTTTTTAAGATGAACAGTTCAAAGATTAATTGAATACACAATCTTTTTACCTTCTTAACTTATCTTTAGGTCAGTGGTCTGCAAATGCATGAAAATTGCTTTGTTTCCCAGTGTGTTTCTATTTCTAATTAATCATGAAAAAAATGTCAAAAGAGTAACTGAATTTTCCTTTTGCTTTTTATAAAAAGGTAAGGGGGCAGAGTGGGAGTAGTGTATTACTTGTCAGAGAACCTGGATTCAAAAATCTATGTGACTTTGGACTACCTAAATCAGCTCATATTATTCAGGTGTTTCCTTATTTGTAAAATGAGAAAATGGACTAGATGACCCCTAAGATAGATTGCAGTTCAAAATCTGTGGTCTTTATTAAGGTATGATGCTACAGCTCTCATATCTGAACCTTGAATTTTTGTGCTTTGTTTATTTTGTTCACACTAAATTTGGGGTATATGTGTGCCTCTTCTGGGAAAACAAAAGTAGTAGTACTTTTGACTATTTGGTAATTTGGCTCACTAATTATCCTGCTAATGATTATGTCATGCAAAACAGTGACACAAGAAAAGGTGTTTTGGTCATAGGAAAGGAATGAGGTGGAGAGATGCTCTACAGTGATTATTTTTCTATGATTGTTATTACAAGAATAGAAATAGCTTTCTTATTTACCTTGGTCATTATCATTGGTTGTAAACTTAGGTAGCCTGATAAAAGTAAAATAGTATTTGCTTTTTCCACTTCTTCCTGGAAAGACAATAAAAGTAATGTTCCCATTGGACCCATTTGCTAGTTATACTTTTTCCTCAGGAACAGTAGTTTTAATCAGATGATTATGGTCATGGAAGATGCTAATGGTAAAAGATGAGCATCATTTCTGTTTCTTGAAATGAGACTTAGAATTTAGAAGCTCTTTTCTTTCCAAGGCAATAGTTAGGTTTGTGGTTCATGTTCGTCAGCTAGCCTGATCTGCTTTTGTGAGACACTCCCCCAAAAGAGAGGGTTGTTAATATATAGCATGGCTATCAAAGTACTTATTTGAGGTTTCCATTCCATCTGTCAAAGCTTCTTTCTGGGATTAAGTCTTTGGCACAAGTGGATGTTGTGCATTCTTCCAGCAACAAAATACGTGTGCTGAGAATAAAACCACCCAGGACTGAAAGGAACAAAAAAGCCAGGCATAGTGTGGGGGAAGAAGGAATCAACATTTGGTTTGTTGATTATTTTAATGGTAATAGTCCTCTTCCTTTATATTACAGAGTACATTGACCATCCCCTTTTTCATGATGTTTGACATTTGGGGATAGCAGACTTCAGCAAACTAGATCACAATCAATATGTTATGTTTGAAATGTCTCTCTTCCCTATTTAGGTTGCACACAGCAGAACAGCAGTAATTAATTGCTAAGAATATGGCTATTCCATATACTACAAAATTTAGCTGTATATAATTAGGAATGACTGAAAAAACTCCTTAACTTGATCGAATAATGACAATTATTTCCATGAAATTGTACGCCCAAATGTCATTTCAGATCACAAATAAACTTGGATATGTAAATGGATGCTTTTCAAATTAGAATAGACCTGTTTTTGTTTATTTTTCAGCATATAATTTCCCTTGTGGGAAAATAGTCTTTCATTCCCTACTTTACAACTCTGTTCTGACCTCTAGCTAGGATAAAACTGAAAAAAGGCAAAAACTTTTAGGCCTCTTCTTAACACGCAACTGGCTGAATTTTGCTTTTGAGGGGGTGCGTGTAATTTCTGATTGAACACCCTCGGTGTGAATTGGAAATAAATGAAACTGAATAGAGGAAAGTTATATTAGATACAGCTTTGTGTGTATGTTTGAAAACAATACAGTCTTTTAAATGCAAAGCGGACAAGAAAATTACATTCCAGCCTTATTTTAATACTAAAATCAGTTGTCTCAAATTTGCCAGTGTTCAAATGGACTGCTTATTTTACTAGAGAAATAATAATACTTCCATTTATTCTGGTGTTATTTTTAAAGATGGCCATTTGTGACAAATTTGTAAGTATGGTACTGATTCTGACCTATGACTAATTTTACATTTACAACCACAATTAGTTTTATTACTCAAATTGCATTTTACATTAGTAGCACCTTTTGTGAACTAGTGAAATCTTCATGTTTTTCCATTTACTGAACTTTTTTTTTATATTCTATTCTACTTCTTGATCTTTATATTAGCCAAAGATCTTCAAAGTAGGTCATAGTAAAATGGCCTTGTTCCACCAAAAGGAAAATTTCTAGGTTGTGCCAGAATAATGATAATAATAACCTGCATTTGTATAGACCTTATTTAAAAAAAAAAACCTGCACATGCATAGGAGGACAAGGGCTAATTTGTTTCATTGCCCTTTCATGTTGTAATCATCTCAGCTCCTGGCTATTTCCTCTAGACAGAATTTAGCTAGGTGCTCTGCTATGGGGAAATAAGCATTCTTTGCATCTTGGTTTCAGGCAAATCAACAAAAATTCATTCCTAAGACAGTGTTTGAAATGGTCTCTTATTAAGGGTCAAGAAGGTATTATGATTTAAGTACAAATAGATGTATCTTCAGGATGCATTACAGAACTCTTTAGGAGAAAAACAGCAACCACTAATGAATAGCTAATTCAGTCATAGTTTAAAACAAAGATGCATTTCTGTAAGTCTGAGGACATGCATCCCATCTCCTTGACAACATCTCTAATTACCTCAGCTTGGGCCGATCAATATTTGATCTTTTTCCCACCATGCAAACATGTCACTTTAACTCTGTTCCTTTTCTCTTGCTTTTGGATAATTTGCAGCCAAGTGAGAATGGTCCATTCTGTTTGTTCTCCCTGGCTAGAGGCCAAGGGTTCTCTCACTAGTATAATGCAGTTCATTGATGTGAATTTGTTGATCTCCTGGGTAGTTTTTCACAAATTTAAGGCAATTAAAAGCTTTTATTCAGCATTGCACTTGATGTTATTAGTGGTCTTTCGGTGATTTTGCTTTTAAAAATTACTTCATCATTTTATGATCAATTTTCCCCCGGCTATAAAATTTTAGAAGAAAGGATTGAAACCACCATTTCGTTTAGTGGTTTTATAAAAGATCTAACAACTTATAAACTTGTAATTTAATAACTCTTAATATTTTAATTAGTATAATTATTTTTAAAAGGCTAATGAAATTTTTGGTAACGTTTTATAAGAGCTGGGATGTTTTAAGCCCCTGGACATACATGATAGAAATAGTAATGAATCCTAAGAACAATGGTGAGAATCTTATGTAAAAGGGATTCCGTAATTGCCTCCAAATCTTAACAGAGCACACATTAAAACGTTTTGTTCTATGATAAAGTGCTTCCTTTCCAGCTTATTGGAGAGTCCAGGCTGTGAGTCATTTGCCTTGCACCCATCTTGAACATTTCTCGCAGGGAACTATTTAACATAAGATTGTAGACATCCTGGTCCCTCATTATTCAAACATTTGAAGGATTTCTTTAAGACAATGGCTATTTTAAATAAACTCTTAGGAGTTTTTTCCGTATTGCTTGTGCCTAAAAGTTGCTCAGACCCATGGATATAATGTGACAAAGGAAATCTGAATAAGACCCTTATCTCAAGTCTTCCTTATTTTAGGTAATATTTAGGCATTTCTTTATTTACAAACATGAATAAAAACCTTGCCCTTAGGGAGCTTACAGTCTAATCATATCTGACTGATCCTCAATCCTATGAATTTATCCTCATTTTTTAGATGAGGGAACTGAGCCTCTAAAAGGTTAATGTTATTTGCCTAAAGTTATGGAATTATTAAATGTCTGTAACAGGATTAGAACCTGGGACTTTCTGACATGTCTATCCAGTATTCTCTGATTCTACTGTATATAATAGGCTCTCCCATTCTCTCTCAGCCAGTAGCTTATAAGTTCCTTTGGGGAAGCTGTGGTGACATTTTTATCTTTCTATTCATAGCACCTTGCACATAATAGCCACTTCATCGATGTTTATTTACCTTGCTTTTGAAAATATGGTCCATTCCTAATTAAATGACTATATTAGAAAAATGTTTGAGTCTTTCCTAATGAATACTATTAATTGAGAACTATTTAAAATCAGACTTTACTGTTGATGGCTTTTTATTATATAATGATTAGGTCTACAAAATAAAATTATAGACTAATGAACATCTTCCTACAAAGGAGTTTGATCGTCTGTTTATTTTGAGGATAGAATTTGACCAAAGTCTTTAGCGTATTAGTAGCACAATTGATCAGTTATGACAAATTCCTTTAAAGATACATTTTTTAAATTCATTTCTGAGATGAACCTTTTGCCCCAAATAAGCCTTTTGGGAAGCATATGAAATTTCAAATATATTTGTCCCATTGTCTGAGGTTCTATGTCATTCTTTGCCTCGTTTTGACTAAACAAGAAGATACTGGTGGCTGAAGTGGAAAAGAGGAGACCTTTGTCAAGAAGTGACCATTCCATCTTAGAATTTGTGATGGAGTAGAAAGAAGCTGGGCCTCATCTGCTGTATACCCTAGACTATGGGAGAACAACTGTGAAGGCCTTTCAACCACTTTGTTAGAGGTGCTTAATTTGTTTTCAAAGAAACTTGTGCCAAACTGTTGAAGCCGCTTATCTCTTCTCACATTAATATTTTTAAGTGCATAGAATAAAGTGCTTAGGATTACAAAGGAAACCAAGTGTACCTTTTCACTACCCCTTGAAATCTACCCATGGACTCCAATTTGATGACCCCTGCTTTATGTGAACGGGCTTACCCAATAGATTCAATTCAATTAGGAGTTGATCTTTGTGCTTGACATTGTGCCTAGTGGTAGAAACACAAAGGAAAAAGAAAAAGTACCTGCCTTAAAGAGCTTACTTTGAAAGGCAAAAACAGCTTCCGCACTGAGAAGTAAATTAAAATATACAAAATAGCATTTTTAAAAAATATTTTGAGGAGGAATCCAATCAAGTGAAGGGAAGGCCTTTTGTAGTAGCTGAGGAGGTGGAAGGACTATGAGTATGGGAAGGGAGGAGAGAACATGTTCCAGGCTTGAGGCAGAGCCTTTGCTAATGCACACTGGTGGGAGATGGAATATCTCCTAGGGGGAGCATCAAGCATGGCAGCAAGAGGTGCAGGAACAAGCATTTATAGAGCACTTACCATGCCCTGGGCACTGTGCTAAGCACTGTACAGATATCATCTCATTTGATCCTTGCAACAACCCTGGGAGGTACTATTATTACCCCCATTTTACAGATGAGGAAACTGAGGCAGACAGGTTAAATGACTTGTCCAGTTTCATAGCACAATACCTGGCACATAGTAGGTACTCTGTAAATGCTTTTTTTCTCCTCCCCTTCCTCTTTCACCTACATATGGTGCATCTTGTCTCCTCTGCTAGAATGGAAGTTTCCTGAGTAACAACTTTTTTGCTTTTGTCTTTCTATCTCCATTGCTCATAGACACAGAACCTGACACCTAAGAGCTGTTTAATAAATACTTGCTGGTTAACTCTTTGATAGTATTATAGGAACATAGATTTGGAGCTGGGCCCCCTCATTTTTTCAGATGAGCATTCTGAGGCCCAGAGAAGGAAAGGGACTTTACCCACCATCACACAGGGGCACCAGTCTAGGGGAGACAAACTATCTACATTTTTTCTGCTCAAACATGACTTTTCCCTGACTAAATTACCAGACCATCTCAAGAGTGGCTCAGACTTCTAGGTGGGGACTCAGATAGCTGATGGGTTCCTTTTATAGCCGTTCCTACCCCATTGTCACATTTCACAGGCCTTGTATCACATTCCTGAGTGGGAAGCATCATGGCATATGGTAGATAGCTGTGTAGAAATTGGGAGATCTGGGCTCTTAATCCCAGTTTAGGCACTTAACAGTCAGGGGTTGGGGGGATGGGGGTGGAGGTCATAGCCCCTCTCAGGTCTTCAGTCTTTTCATCTGTAAAATGGTAATAATAAGCAGCAACCACACAGAATTTGTTTCCTAGAATTGTTGGGAGAAAGTGTTTATTTTAGTTAATTTTTTGTGAGGCAGTTGGGGTTAAGTGACTTGCCTAATTAAGTGATCCAGCTAGTAAGTGTCAAGTGTCTGAGGGCAGATTTGAACTCAGGTCCTCCTAATTCCAAGACTGGTGCTCTGTCCATTGTGCAATGTAGCTGCCCCTGAGGAAAGTGCTTTATGAATCTTAAAGAACTTTATACCTTTTGAACTGTTATTGTAATAACTGTCAGGCTCTGAGTTATAGAATTGTTTCTGCCCTTTTTGCATTAATTTTAAACTTAGGAGAATCCTGCTGGAATTCCTCCCCTACCCCACTCCTTTCATCCCTTAACACCCAAATTTATGATGAAAATGACAGGCCCAAGCCAAGACCTTTGCTCCTTACTCCAAAAGAATTTGAGTCCCAATTTGGGCCCTGGAAAACCCCACCTTGAACTCTCCTTGAATTTCCCCACTTGATGTGATGTTCACCTGTAAGCCTTTCATTGTTTCTGTGCAAAGAATTTTGTTACCCTTAACCTTGTTTGGCCCTCCTTTATCTGTTGTCACCAAATTACCTTCAACTACTTCCCTTAATCCTATCTTGGTTTCTAGCCTCTGACCTCTAGTCCCCTCAGACTGCTGATCAACTCTTGAGCCCTCCACAACCTTTCTGTATATAAAGTCCATCTCCCACTGCTGAGATTCCTTAAGTCCGTTATGGCGGATTTTTATTTGGACGGGACCCACATGTCTCTATTTCAAGGTCCCGATATCCCTAAACCTCAGCAAAAGGAGCATCAGTTGAAGTCTGATTTTCTCTACCCAAGACTTCTCAATGACCATAACTCCTTCTTATGATGCTGAAGATAGCAGAGGACCCCCTCTATGTGGTGTAGAAAGACCAATCTTGTCAAGGAAAAACAAAAACTCAAAACATAAATAGCTTTATTTTTCCCTTATTTCTGTAATTTTATTAGAGATACTATTCCACTTGTTCTCATGCTTGCTCTTCCAAAGAAACAAATTTTTTAGATGTCTTAAATGAATACATTTTGTTTTGACATATGGTACTTCTAAACATCTCAGTGCTTCTCCAACATACCAAGAGTACATTAACAGAAAACGTTTAAGCAGAACCACCTGATAGAATGATTGCCTGGGTGCATTCAGTAAGTGCTTGCTGATTGAGTGATTGTGACTGATAATAATTCACATCCCTCTTCAAGTAGTGCTGAACTATTGTAATTGTATGTGTATAATTGGGCTCTCTGCATTCATCTTTCCTTTCCCTAATCCATCCTTTACACAGCTGCCAAATGAGCACTTCAGAAGGATGGGTTGGCCACCTCACTCCCTTACTCCAGAAGCTTCAGTGACTCCCTGTTGTTTCTAAGATAAATCTTTATTTAGCATTTAGAATGCTTCAGAAAGGCCTCTGGTTTCTGTTTCCAGGTTGCTCACAAATACTCCCTCTCACTCATTCTATTACTCTAGCCACATTTTCCTAATCTCTGCTCTGCCTCCTGTCTTTATATAGGTTGTCTACCACACCTGGAATACTCTCCCTCCTCTCCTTCACTTCAAGAAACCCTTATTACTGATACTCTGAGGCTCAGCTCAAGAGCCATTTACTTAAGAAACCTTTCCTGATTCTCTCAGTCGTTAGTGATCTTCCACTAAAAACCGTGGGTTATTTTGCATGCATCCTTTAGAAGGTTGATGTGATGTTCCGGAAAGCTGTCCTTTGAGCAACAGGACCTGAGTTTAAGTGCTACTCTCTTAGCCATACTGGCCATATGTAAGTAAGTCATTTCACTAAACTTTACAGAGCAGTTGCTGATATGCATTTGGAGAGACTTTCCTCATCCAGGAGCTCATTACACTGATAATTTCCCAGGTTTAACAGATTTTTTAACAGCCGACATTAATTTGTCTGCAGTAGCTTGTATTTCCCCAGGAGATGGCAAGTAAGTTTCTTGAGGGCACGGACTGTCTCTTTTCCTCAATCCCTCTTAATTCTTGTGCCTTTCCTTGATTATTTCCTTTATATCCCATATAGCTTGCTTTGTTTATATTTATTTGTATGTCATCGTCCCTGCTGGATTGTAAACTCCTTGAGAACAGGGGCTGTCTTTTGGCCCTTTTTGTGTCCTCAGCACTTAGCACAATGCCTGACACATAGTAGGCACTTAATAAATTTTACTGTTTCCTCCAGCCTTTGGCATAGTTCCTGGCACATAATAGGAATTTGGTAAACGGTTATGAGTTCATTGACAGCACTTTTTAAAAACTGAAAACTGGTGAAACCTAAAAGTTGAAGTCTCTGTAGATATTAATGCCAAATCAGTATTTTTTTTTCAACAGGGTAAGAAATGGAATGGTTCATATTCTAGAGTCGGTGGTTGTTTTCTAACCTTTCTGAACTGTATTCTTTACATAGCTGGTCAAAGAGACAAAGAGCAAGGTTATACCCTTCTTGCTCTTACTCCTTCATGAGTGTTCAGACTGTCCACAAACACCATCCTCTGCAAAAAAATAGCCCTGAATAGGGCATGTAATCAACAAGGCTCTCTGTGCTCTAAAATTCCCTTTGCAGAATGGTGCATGATGCAAATATCCCATTGATGTGACACTTCCATTCCTTGCATACAAACAGTGTCAGAAAACATTTAAAGTAAAACTGTAATGATTAATCCCAGTAGCCTCCATTTTACTGAGACTTCCTTTGTCAGAAATTATGTCATCACAATGGACTTCTAGCCAGGAAGTTCTGTCTAGCAGATGAATGAACGAGGAGGACTGAGTTTGGAATGAAAGGCACCATTGTAATGTTGAAATGTGGCTGATGGGGGAATGCCAATTTTCTGTCTTAAAACTTACAGGGCATCTTCTGTATATAAAGCAAGGAATAATTGCTTAGTGTAAACCAGAAACTTGAGAAAATAGCAATGGAAAATGACACTTCCCTTTAATATTGCTATTCAAACCCTCACTTCCCTTGGTTCAACTGCTGGGCAGTATTTCTTTGTCTCAGAAGATGGAGCGGCTAACCTAGGGGATAACTTCCTGTTGTTCATTTCATGTTTGTCATCTTATCTGCTCATTGAGTCTCTTCCTGTACCTTTTTACCTTTTTACCCTATGTGGCTTATAAAATAACGTGGATGGAAATGTCAGAAGATGACATTTCTGTTCTTCATTTTGCCAACATTCTTTTAGGAAGGCCAGATTTGAGGCTGTATATATTGTGATTTTGATTAAGTTAAAATAGATTTGTTAACTGAATAAAGGAGGGAGTGTGGCCTCATGCTACCAGAATTGGAGTCATGAAATGTGAGAAGAAGCATGGCACAATAGAAAGTGTGATAGATTTAGAACCAGAAGTCTGGGTTCAAATCCTAACACTGCCACTTGACTAGCTACATGTGTGTCCATGGTCAAGTCTGTTTACCTAGCTTGCCTTCCGTTTTCTCTTCGATAAAAGGAGGGAGTTGAACCAGATGATCTCTAAAGACCTTTCCAGTTCATTCTCATTTTGTGACATTCTTTCTCTTCTGTGACATATTTTTCTGTTTTGTGTGTATAGGTTTCTGGGGCGGGTTGCACGTATTAGATATTCAATAAATGTGTCGATGAAAAGTTTGTGTATTTTTAGGGCCACTATTTTAGATACCATTCTCTTCCCTTTTAGAGCTGAAAATAGATGATGTATTCAGTAAGCATATATCACAACAAATTATCTCACTTGTATCTATCATTCTTATTGAAAAAGTTAATACAAATATTTTGCCAATATATAAAAATATATTTGCCAGTCCTTCATGTTTCTAGAAACCTTAATTTCCTGACATCTTAAAATATCTCCATATCAGATCTAAGATTGTGTGCATAATGATTACATCATTTTCGTGCACCTTATTATAGTTTGTTAATTAAGAGTAAATGGGAATTTAAAGTGGAAAATGAAATTAGCCTGTTGCCTGAAATACCTTGACGTAGTTTTTATTACAGGTTGCATATGGTATCCGTTAGAAATTTGAGCCTATGTTGGTTGTTGAATTATTGTGTGGATTAACTGCAGCATTTGAAAGTTCTCAACTTTAAAAGCATGTGTCTGTTTTAAATCTTACATAAATTCCTTACAGTTTTTTAGAAGAGTCTGTAACCTTAATCCGGACTTGTTTTTTTTCTTCCTTTCTTTTTAACAGTAGAACTCTGAGCTAGCAGCAGGAACAAATCTAAAGCATTGCTTTGAATAATTTCATAATATCATTAAAAGATTTTCTTAATTGGGTAAATATTCTATCTTTAATTTTCCAACCATATTACAGGACAGTATTGGGGGTGGGGGGTGGAATTTGATCACTTGAAAGAACACATGAAAAATTCTGTAGGGAATTAAATGGTAAAACTGTTATCCCAGTGTTCCCAGGAAAAATAAAAAATGTTGTAAAATGCATGGTTCTTAAAAGTACATTTTAAGTTTTGTTTTAAGAGCTTTCTAAAACTCTATGGATTTATCCCAGTAAGAAAAATTATAGACTGTGTGTTCTCTCCTAGGACCACTAAAGTTTCCAAGAGGAAGTTCAATCTGTAATATATCTTTCATATGTAGTTTAATAAAAAGCCAACTAGTTTTGGTGTTTCACTAACTAGAGCCCTATTGTTTGGTACCATTTCTTTATATCACCTACTCCAAATTAGACAAATAGAAGGCTGCTACTTCTGGGCAAGGCTGATTAGAATTCCTTTAAGAAAAAAATCACTAAAATCTTTATTTTTCCCCCAAAAAATCAATAGTGCAAGTCAGGAAATTATTTAAATCAAAGGAAAGAAAATTACTAATATGTGTATGGGACCCAAATCAGCCATATGAAAAATGTTATAAGAAAAACATCTCCAAAGTGATTTTTTGAAAGGTAAAAGCAGTGTTATTTCATGTCACATTTAAGATACAGGTATATATTCCTCCTGATGACTTACAGATCTTACAAATGATCCTTATTCAAAGTAAAGAAATCTTACATACAGTCATTGACATGATTGGAGGACAAATGACATTAAAGGCGACAAGAGTAAAAAAAAAAAATCTACATATTCAGCTCCATTCTTCCCCCCACTTCCTCTTTTTTTCTTGACAGTCTTGGTTTAAAGAAGAATTGAGGGTGGGTTTGATTTTTTTTTTAGGCAGATACCTATCTGCTCCTTGATATTTAGATAGATCTGTTATTGCACTGATGTAGGGAATCTCTCCAATGGTATAGATTGCAGCCATCCTCCACTCATCCTATGCAACTCTCATCCATGTCAGCCCATAAATTCTCCGCATGAGGTCTGTTCAGCTGGCTAGATGCCTTCCTTTAGAACTCCTAATGTTGTGTGGATATCAGTGGAATATGCTGACTATCCATCAGATGTCCTTTGCTTTCACTACATAGACTGGCCAGTCTCTTTTTTCAGCCATAGATTTTTCTAATGTCATCTTTTACAATGCTTATTCTACACAGTTCTTCACTGGTAATCAGTCTCAGTCTATTCATGTCTACCACAGGTCTCTTTGTTGCCCTTTGGATGACACAATTTTAATTCTTAAGGGCCTGTGGAATTCCATTACTTGCAACTATATTGCATTTCTGGAAAATTATTCATGGGCCTTTGTTTCTGGAGGTAAAAGTCAAGGTCATTAAAAAAAAAAAAGAGAGACAGCTTCCCAAAGGCATTCGACCTTGTTCTCTTTCTCCTCCTGTTTAATTCTGGACCCAACTCGTTGTCCATCTGTAGTATCTTTTGAAAATAGGTGGACCCAATAGATTAGCTCTTTGCTTTGTTCTTCCAATTGTATATCAAAGTTTGGACAACAAACAGACATTCTTCATCCCCTTAATCTTTTCCTTTATGTATAGTTGGGCCGAGTTCTTTTTAGTTCTTATGCAGTTCATTGATAAGACCTTGTCATATTCTAGGGATGGATGTAATCAGGACAATATCATACACAAATGAGAGCATCTAGAGAACATCACAACCTATAGGGAATCCCTTCTTCAATTTGAACTCTGCACCAGAGTGCCTATGACAGTCGTGTAAACACTTGCAAACCAGTCTCCCAGTCTTTTGCCTTGCTTGATATTAACAATCAGAAGGTCACTGAGCAAAGTTATCTCTGTTATAAAATTTTAAAGGATCTTCTATGAATTTGACACATTTGTTGGAGGAGATCCTTTAGGCTGGTGACCTTTAATTCCACCAAATCAACTTATTTTATAATCAAATAACAGTAAGCACAATGGATTAATGTTCTTATCTTTTAGTCAATTGCACCATGGTAAAGATGTAGTCTGTTGTAAATATTGTTTATGAAAACTTACTTGTTTCTTTCTCATACTGTTGTAAAGGATGCAATATATATGCATATTATTCTTATGGAGATTTTGTGAAAATGTCAAAAAAAGACATATGACTGGTAGTTATTGATCTTTTGCTTTGTGGTTAATATTACCTTTAGGCGGAGTGGTTAATATATTACCCTTAATATTATATCATCTATAACATGGATCTCCTGAGTGTATACTTGACTTATTCCATCTTCTTTATTTCTCTGAATTTTATGTACTGCGAGTTCAACTTTCTTATGTAGTTATCAGGGACTAATGACATTGGAATCCAAATATGCAATCCCTGTTATCATTGATGGAGAAAATGACTTCTTTGAAAAAACATCAGAAGATCTATTTTACTTCTAATTTTTAAAGTCCACACATATTTATTAAGCATCTACTCTCTGCTATACATAGTACTAAACACTTGTCCCTCCTCTAGTCATAACGGTCATAAATGCCCTCGTGATGTTTTCTTCTTCACTGCTCTTGGTTTTATTTAGGAAAATGTTGCTCATAATCTTCTTCCATTTTCATCCTTAAGATTTTTCAAATAAGTTTATTTTCTAAAAAAAATATAACCATTGTCTGCTTGTGAAAGTGATTGATTTCTTTTTTCAGCCAAGGTGAGTCCTAGATTGTTGGTCATTTTGTTGTAGCATTTTACTTACAACAGTTATGCTTTCTTAGAAAAGAGTGATCATCTGTTTTAATGTCTTGTTTTATTTATTTTACATTTTCCAATGTCAACTGCTAATTTGAATGAGTAAGGTTATAGTTGCTTCAATGGTGCACCATATCTTTTTTCTTATTTTCATTTTTTATCCTGATTTTATGTTGATTTTCCATCTTTATTCTAAAAAGTCATTGATCTGACTGCATAGCAAGCAGATTTGGAAATAAATCCCACATTAATGAGCAGTTTCTTCTCCACTGAAATATAATCAGTCTAATTTTTTGCTACTATTTAATGTTCATTGTGTTCACTACTTTCATTAGGAGCATATTAAATACATATATACCTTTATACATACATACAGGTGCACACACATAACTTAAGGCTTCTATATTCAGTATGACTGTGACTTCTCTTGTTTCTTGACTCCTCAGTCATGTTTTCCAACATTTTTGCTATCTTCCTCTATGCTCACCTTTGCATTATGGGTAGTTGTACCATTTATTAAATCATATTTAATAAAATAAATAAATAAATGAGATTCATTTACTTCAAGTGATTTTATCTATTTCTTCACAAAATTACTGTACCTTTTCATGTTCTGCCACAGATGTTGACAATGAACCTACAATTATCTTCTTGGTGGTCTTTTTGCAGATGCTTATCATGAGCACTGCAGTGTGATATGACCAAATATACCATGAAATGATTATTCTTGTTGTCTTTGTATGTCTAATAAAAACCAATGTTATCAACTCTTTTACATATCAAAGAGAAAACTATAAACCCTCTCACCGCTGTGATGCACTTTCCTGTTAGTGCGTTCGTAGTGAGATCAGCAAGTTTGCTTGAGTTATGGTGGAGTGCCATACTTTTAATGTGCAGTTACCTTGCATTTAGAGTGCCAGGTCTAAAAGTGTTTGTTCTCCGTCTTTGGGCCTTCCTTCCATTTCCCCTCCCCTCCATTCCTCCCCCCTGTCACCCTAGAAGCAGGAGACCATGTAGTTCTGAGTGTGGTTTTTTATTTTTATGTATTTCATGGACTGCCGCAGCCCAAAAATTCAGGACCAAATGCCACTCGAATAGTGATGAGTTGTAACATATTTAATCAAGCTGGCTTGGAAAACAAAACTAGTTCATTTCTAGGACAGGATCTGAAACCTTCCCAGTATGGTGGCCAATCTTGCTCTCAACTAGCTCGGTCCTCAAGGACTTCACAAACCCAGGCTACCTTCACGCCCCAAGCAGGTGTCTAAGTGGTACTTTGTGGGGAAAAAAAATATCCTCAACTCAATTAAATGAAGTCCCCCTGCCAACAAAAAATCACAGATTCATAAAATTTTTTAACTGAAAAAGACCAATCTTCTCATTTTACTAGTCTGGCAATCCAGACCCTAAGAGGTTAAATAGCTTGCCCAAGATTACACAGCTGGTGTTACTGTCCAAGCCAGAATCAAAACCTAGCTCTCATAACTTAGAGTTTATTTTTCTTTCCACATTTCCATGCTGGATTGAGGGACTTGGAGAGAGGAAGACAATAGCATTAGTGAAATTGGATGGAACCCATGAAAAACTTGGTGGGCTTACCTATTAGTATTTATGAAAATTATTTTAAAGCTGTACATTACACATTGTATTCCTCCCTACATTCATTGTCTATTAAATACTAACACTGGGTGGAATTATTACTAGCATAATGAAGAAGTTTGAATTAAAAGTATTGTGCTAAAGCATGAGTTTTAGCTACTTGGAACAAAATTTAGTGGCAAAAATCATTTAATCATTTTCTAGTAAAACTAGAGATGAAACAAATCGTGTAAAAAAAGGGTCAGTGTGGTAAAATAGGTACTTGTTTGTATTTTCACAATTAATGTCCGCATGGGTCTGGTTCTTGCTTAGGAAACCATAATAAACAGCTGGAACCTGTATTCCCTGTTTTCCTGGTGACTTGAATATTCTTTCAATTTGAGATTATTTCTGTAACTACAAAAGAGTAGGGGGTACAAATAGTACAAAAGTAATTTATAATCTTAGCTTTGAAAACATGGTTGTATTTACATACAAATGTGACTGTGTCCTAGAATCATCTACATTTTCAAAAAAAAATTATGAAGTAAAACTGTAAAAGAACTAGGTGATGCCAAACTTTGTAGAAGGTTCAAATCTATGTGAGGAATACAGGGAAGCATGGAAAGAACTGTTTAAATGGGTGTAGAGTGAAGTCAATAGAGCCAAAAAAGCAACATACCAATGTATCAATTGGTTGCACTGACTTTTTTTTCTTCTTTAAATAAAACATACTATTTTTAAACGAAGTGGGCCTTTGAGAGAGCCAGGGAAGGCTACTGAGAATAACTATGATGGTTTAAGAAAGAAAAGACATTAAAAAGGTTCAGATATCTAGAAAAATTTGACTGTATAACTTTGCCATCCATCTTTCCCACGCAAATTTCTATTTTCTCTTCTCCTAGGACGGTTATCTCCTATGGTGTTATCTCCACCATCGTCACTCACACTTAAATACATAAAGGATTGCAAAAGTCCATACATAATCTTATTTGATTTTCAAAACTGCTGTGAGGAAGATATTCTTATTTTCCCCATGAAAAAACAAAGGCTTTGAGTAGTTAAGTGACTTTGCCCTAGGATCATTCAGCTAGTAAGTATTTGATGTAGGATTCAAAACGAAGTCTTCCCATCTTCAAGCCTAGCACTGTTCACAACAGCCCTTCTTATACTTACCTCATCTTTCTCTCAACTAAATAGAAGATTCTATTCTGTTCTGATGTATGAAAGAATATGTATGTATTGGGGAAGAGGGGGAGAGTACTAGTTTTAGTTATAGTATTTTAGGAAAGGTAAGCTTTTTCTTTTTAGTTTTAATCTGTCCTTGGACAACTCTTGCCATCAGTAGTATAGAGATTTAGGTTTTTTGTTTCTCACTCAAAACTTATAACAAAATGATGAGAAATTTAAAAGAAGCAATAGAAACAAAAGTATGTGGGGCGAGGGTGTTGGTCAAGCAGTAGATAAAATATATGTAATAAATTTCTGTTAAGGTTGTAACTTAGGTAAAGTAAGGATCTGGTTATTGGAAATACTTGGCAAAGTCAGCAGAGGGGACATTTTGGGGTCTTGGCATCTCATTTAGTTTCTTGAGACAAGGTTTACTGGCCGTTACTCAAAACTTCTGGTAGAGTTGGTGCAGGAAGTTAGACTGGGTGTGCTATTAAATAATTGGAACTTTAAAACCAAAATAGGACCTAAAAATCCACTACGAAACTGGAACTCAGTCCTAACTGGTACCCTAAGTCTCATTTCCCAGCCACTTCCAGATTTTTATTACCTTTTTTCTTAGGGGTATGTGTGTTTATTGAAGTGAATATTTTCCTATGGTAGGATCTTTAAGTAGGTCATTCCAAAGTATATTTGGTAAATGCACCCTGCTATGAATTCTGTCAGATTCTACAACAACATGGCTCCCAGGTGGAATGGAATAGGTTGCCTTGAGAGTTTGTTGATTCCCCTTCATTGACACTTTTAAGGCAGAGCCTGGGTGATCACTTTCTGGATCTGTTGTAATGAAAAATTTCTTTTGGGAATGGATTATACTGAATGGTTTCTGAGGTCTCTTCTTAATCTGAATTTTTTGATTATATGTGAGGACATAAAAAAACCAGCATAAGAATGTAGGGGTAAAAATTGGAAGTGCTTGGGTTATTTAAAACTTTTAAGATTATGGAGGGAGGAAGACAGCAGCAAGCCTGAGGAGACAGGCCATGAAGTCAGGGAGCCCACCAGGCCAGCCACTCAGGAAAAAAACACCTGTCTAAATCTGATATGCCATTCCAGAGCATCTGCTGAGACTCTATCCTTTGTTCCTAAAGTAGTTATTTATCAAATTCTGCCCTGTCTTGGAGACAGCTAGGTGGTGTGGTGGTTAGAGCACTGGGTCTGAAGTCAGGAAGACCTGAGTCCAAATCAGGTATCATATATTTACTAGCTATATAACACCAGGAAAATTTCTTAACCTTTTCTGCCTCAGTTTCCTCAACTATAAAACTATAAAGGGATAATAATAGTACTTATTTCTCTTAGTTATAAGGATCAAATGAGATAATAATACTTGTAAGGTGCTTAGTACAAGGCCTGGCATGGAGTGGGTGGTGCTTAATAAATACTTATCTCTCCCTCCTCTTCCTATATGTTATAACATCATATCCAGGTTTACCATCCTCTCTACAGCTTCCTATTGCAAAGCTAATTATGCTATTATAATCTCAATATCCTCTCCCCCTCTAGCATGATTCCTTCCATATTGCTCATTCATATTATTGTCAAAATCATTTTCCTTTCTCTTTTGAGCACAAAGATCTCCTTCTCACCCAGCTGTAAATAATTAATGGCTTAGTCTTAGGTTTGGTTCCCTCTGTCTGGCTACCCCATACTTGATAAATCTCTTCCTATTTCTTCATCCTAACCCCAGTAACATTTCTCACCTCCCTAAAATTCTCCCTGCCCAGCTCCTTTCATTATCACATTCCATCTGATGAGTACATATCCCTTCTCACATGTTACCTTTTCCTTATAAGAGTGCCTGAAGTTCCACCTTCCTCATCGGTCCTTTCCTAAATTGTCATGAAGCTTTTAATCTTGACCATCATACTCTAAAGTGTATGCTTGATTTTGTGTTCTGTTCCCTTTTAATCAGAAATGATTTATTAAATACATGTTATTTGCCAGGTCCTCTGCTAGTTTCTTATTATGAATTGTGTATTAATTAATTATTATTTGCCAGGTACTCTGGTAAAAAAAAAAAAATAGTTCCTGTCCATAAGCAGATACATTCTGCTGGAGAATAGAAGGAGAAATTTTGTGTATCTGTGTAAAGGTTATTTATATATCTACATACACTCACAAAATAATTACGGGGGCAGGGGAAGTGTTGACAGAGAGGGACATTGGGGAAAAGGTAAAATGTGGGAAAGACCTCGCCTCGGAGGGGACCCTGACAAGCTGAACCTTGAATGCTGTTACCACACATGTCAGAAGAGAGTGGTGATGAGGGAGAAGATTCCAGACATGATGGAGAGAGCCTGTACAGAGGTGAGCTGGTGGGAGCTTCTTCTTCAAACTCCTGACCTTTAGTTGTTTATTATTCTGCAGTTGCGGGCTTATTCCACCTATTGTTTTATTGGTTCTGGAAACATCACCACATTCAGTGTGATGGCAACATAAGCATGCAGTTAATGCTAAAGGAAAGTGACACAGCATTGCAATGGAGGTTTCAAGACTCTTTGGTGAATGTTATTATTCTACGTTATTATGCCAAGTGCTTAATGAAAAATTATGTGTGAAGGAAAAGGCATGTTACTTTTTCTCTGGATATCACACAACCTGGTCAAGGTCCTATTTAGAATATAAGTTGCTACATAAGTGGGGCCATTTCCTTTTTGTTTTTGTGTCCCCAGTACATAGCACAGTGGAAAGAACACAGCAAGACCTGAGTTCAGATCCGGCCTCAGACAATTACTTGGCCATGTGACTTTTGGCAAATCACTTATCTTCTGTTCGCTTCAGTTTCCTCAACTGTAAAATGAAAATAGTAACAATACCTACCTCCAAGGGTTCTTGTGAGAATCCACATAGATGGTATTTGTCAAGTACTTAGCACAGTGCCTGGCACGAGTGGGCGCTATGTAAATGCTGGCTCTTCTGTTTGTTATTGTCATCCTGTTCATTTTCGTGTTTGTTAGCATTTGATGCTTGTTGAAGGAATGAATAAATGAGCTGTGGAAACTCTGCTAAGCTTCCTCCTTCCTCCAAGGTGCTGGGCCAATTTTAGTGCTTTCTCCACCATGGTTGTTTGAGAACCTCCTTTCTCTTTGATCTCTCTCTCTGTCTCTGTGTGTGTGTGTGTGTGTATGTGTGTGTGTCTCTCTCTCTCTCTCGTGTGTGTGTTTGTGTGCACATTTAGAATCATTGAGTTAATTCATACTTTCCTAAAGATTATATATTATATTCCTTGTTCTTGATTGTTCATGTTTGTCATTACATTGAAAAACACACGAGAGAAAATGCCACTTAGGTTCTTTTTGCATGTAATTTTCCTTTTCTTTCCTCAGTAACATATTTTCCTTTTTTGATTGTTGGCAAACTTGCTTTAAAGTGCTGTGTTACACATTATGTCATGGGTATACTGAAACACATGTGTCCAACACAGTACATAAATGGAAGCAGCTGGCTTCCTCTGCACTTAAGAGAATGCATACACACAGCTGAGATCTTCCCATCTCTGTATTCCTTGGATTCAGTTCCTATCCTGTGTAGGCATGCTGTGATTTCAATTAGTGTAAATGTGCAACAAGCCACCTTATTGGCTTAAAAAAAGAATTCTTTTGTTTCAGCAGTGGAACCGCTAAATCTGGTTAATGTTACATTCCCTCACTCCACTTCCCCCAACTTTCACCCTCCCCCACAAAAAAATAACATTACACCTATAGTATTAGTCCTGTTCTCAGTATCTGAAATGGCCTTGGCAGGAGAAAAAAGTTATCATCTCGAAGGGAAAAGCTGAATTCATACACAGGAACTATAGGATTACTTTGACTTTTTACTAGTCCCTTGTAACACTAGCAAGTCCCATAAATGCCTAATGGAAAAACAGAAGAAAATGAGATCTGCAGCAGGCCTTTTGAGATCAAATTTATGTTGCTGAACATTTTTTTCAGGTCGAGTGTAAAGGTCAAAAGAAAGTAGATAGATTAAACTTGCTGATTTTTGCAAACTTAAGGGTGCTTTTAAAGGTTTCTCTTTCTAAAGCAAGACAATTTCCAGATAAATGGCATTGCTTCATTAGCTAAAATGTCATGTCTTCATTTAATTTCTGTTACCTGAGACATTTAGTGATTTAATAGTATTTACACGTCATAAGTACTTCTATCCCCAATGTGATGAAAAACCAAGATAAAGAATCCATTTATGAAATTATGAGTCTTCCTGAAAGGTGCTTCTGGTTACTTGGTCTCCACTGTCTAATTTTTCAATTTGAGGTGACTCTTTCCATTTGCCACTTTGAATCTTTCTACGTTTAGTGAGTATTAAATTTGGATCTTAGTTATCCAGAGTAATTCCATTTATCTTGCAATATACCATAAAATTATCATAAGAAAATTAATTTTAATCCATTCATATTTGCACATAAATGGATGGTCAGACATTGTACTGGAAATAAGACGACTTGGGTTACATGCATGCATGCCTATATAAGTAAGTTTGGACCAGATTTATTCTTTCATTAATACAGGGAACTTTCTATGAGGAAGTGCCTTCCACAGCAGATCAAAATTGTCTAACAACATAGAGAGTTGCCTGAGTATTAAGAGGACAAATTAGACCAGGGTCACACAGTCTATATATGCCAGAGAAAGAATTTAAAATCAAGTCTTCTTGAAGCCAGTTCCTTATCCATTATGCTGGCCTGCTTCTCTGTATACCTGCTTTTGTATTTTAACCTTGGTTATTGATTTCAGATTTTTTTTTTCAGTTTTGCAAATAGAGAACCCATAAAAAGCGTTTTTTTATAATCTATTTTAATTTATTTAGTTAAATATTTCCTAATTACTTGTAAAAAATTTAACTTTAATTTTTGAAACTTTTGAGTTCTAAATTCTTTTCCTCCCTCCCATCCCTTTCCCATTCCTTGAGAAAGAAAGCAAAATTATATAGATTATATATGTGTGAAGTCACACAAAATATATTTCCATATTAGTTGTGATGAAAAAGAAAACACATAAATAAAAAATACAAATAATTAGGTTTTTTTACATATACTTCAGGCTGTACTCAGAGTTCATTAGTTCTCTCTGGAAATGGATAGCATTTTTCATCATGGTCCTTTGGAATTGTGTCATTTTCTTGATCAGAGTAGCTAATTCTTTCACAATTGGTCATCATCACAGTATTGCTGTTTCTGTGTGTAATGTTCTGATTCTGCTCATTTCACTTTGCATTAGTTCTTATTAAGTCTTCCAGGTTTTTCTGAAACCATCCCCCATATCATTTCTTTATAGCATAATAATATTTTATCACAATTATATGCCACAACTTGATTGACATCCCTTCAGCTTCCAATTCTTTGCCACCAAAAAAAAACCCAAAAAACTGCTGTCAATATTTTTGCCTATATCATCCTTTTCCCTTTTCTTTTAAACTTTGGGGTATAGACTTTGTAGTGGTATTGCTGGGTAAAGGGTGCACACAATTTTATAGCCCTTTTGGCAGAGTTTCAAATTGTTCTCCAGAATGGTTGAGTAGTTTACAGCTCCACTTAAGGCGCATCAGTGTCCCAATTTTTCCACATCTCCTCCAGCATTTATCATTTTTCTGTAATGGTAGCCAATCTGATGGGAATTAGGTGATATCTTAATAGTTGTGTAACAAGATTTTTATACAAGTCTATATTATTAGTCCTGAGCTTTTAAATTTACTAATCCTTTTTACATACTGGCACTTTTTTTTTCAGTCATGCTACTTAAGGTTGAAAGGGCCTCTGTAAAAAATGAATGTTTACCACTTTCTTGTCACAATAATATGCTGTTGGCATGACCTTTCTACCTTATGATTGGGCCTTTTGACTCCATACTTATCTATTCTGTTTCAAGGACTTTTCAAGTCTGTGTAATATTTCAATTTAACATGACATTATGAAGAGTGCATTGCATTTGGGGTCAGGAAGATGTAGGGTTAAGTTCTCATGAGAACTTGCCACTTACTTGCTGTGTGGCCATAGGCATTTCACTAAATCTGTGTTTTTATTTCCTCATATGTAAAAGGGAAAAAACATGTTTACACTGCCTGCCTCCAAGAGTCGTTGTGAGAAAAGGACTTTGAATACTGGGAAATTCTGTACAAAAACAGTGGTAATGGTAGCAAGATGGATCTCGAGTTGGGAGCCACTTCAGAAAGCCATGTAATACAACTCCGTCATTTTACAGAAGAGAAATGTGAGCCCCAGAGAGGCTGTCCTTATGTAGTAAGCATTAAGAGGTGGAATTTCAACCCAGGTGCTCTAACTAAAGAGCCAATGTTCTTACCACTGTACCACATCACTTTTCCATATTGCCATCCAAAATACAGTCATGAGATGTCAACCCTGGAGATTCTTGGTTAGTAGTGCATGGAACTTCACTATAAGACATTGGGCCCTCATCAAGTGGATGGGAAGTACCTCTGGTAGTCTCAACTATTAACATTCATAGGTCAACCAATCAACAAGTGTTTGTTGAGCACATGTTACGGGCAAGGAATTATGAGAAAAAGACTTCCGTATCCTTGAAGCGTTTGCATTTTCTTGGGAGAAAACTATGTGTACTCCAACAAAAATATTTAAAATACATGCTAAATAAATACAGACCTGTAGTTGCAGGGCCAGGGATCAGAGTTAATGCTGTTAAATTGTCTTTTTTCACTAATGGCTTTCATATTCATCAAGGAAGGGAAAAAATTGTTGGAAATTTAAATTAATAGCATCTATTAAGTAAGTGCTTTCCACCTTAAGGTAGATATGCCTGAAAAATGACATCATCTGAGGTTGTAAGGATTAACCACAAAATTATTTTTAAATACCCTTTTCATGAAATTTATTTACAAGGCCTATAAATTAAGACTACCTTGCTTTTTAGTAGAGTTATACTAAGCATCATTGAACCATGGGTGATAGAGGGTTTGAAAGTGCCTTAGGATTATCTCTAAGAATACTGCTTCTCCTTGTTTAAGAGTATCAGTCCCTCTTTTCCAACTTAGCATTTCAGGCCTCTTTCTCGTTAGTCCCTCTAACTTGACTTGTCCATTAGCCTCGATGAGCTGTCTTTGCTCACTATTGTTTTAAAAGAAAAGCAAGCTCAACCTTAAAACTGATACATAGACCCTCAGCCCTGCTTGACTTGAACCTGCTTTTTGTCTTCTTTCATCTCTACATGTGCTTTTTGTGATTCTTCTCTGGTAAAGTTTCCCTTGATAGTTTTGAGGCAGAAAGAAAGCAAGGAAGATTGGATAATAATAATCGTCTCATTATTATGACACTTTAGATTTTATGAGTACTTTGTTCACATTACCTTCCTTTCTACAACTTTGTAAAAGAGAGTTTAAAGGTGATGTTATCACCATTTTACAGATGAGGAAACTGGGTTTCAGAGATTTGTCCCTCTTTACCATCTAGCTGGCTAGTAGCAAAGCTGAGACTTGACCCCAGGTCTCCTTACTCCCGTGTCTTCACAATTCAGGTCCTTCAGGGTACAAACAGGTATTTATATTTGTAATTTCATTGGTAGAGATATAGATTGTTAGCCCTCTATAATTTACTAAATGGTCTTTGATCAATGCTGTAGAGAAAAATTCTGTTATGCTCTTGTGACATTGAGCCCTCTTCAGACAGAACCTCAGTTTGTTTATTTGGTCCCTTACTGATTTTTAACTCTGAAGTCTTTCTATATTGGAAAGAGTTCTGAGAGTACTTGCTCCATTGACGCAGAACCCAGCATCTCTCTATAATGAGATAAAGTAAAGGACTTTATATTTTGGTGGGGAAAAGAAGACAGGGAATTTTTTTTTTTGCATATTTATACTTAAAGTAGAGAAACTTTTTTTAAAAGGCATTAGTTTATATTTCCCTGGACAACTTTTTTTTTATAGTATGGGCTATCTAAAAAAGGCTTTCCAAATTCCAAAAAGGAACACAGAATTATTGTTAAATATTTAATGCTTATTATCACTGTGATTTTAGTTGAAATTTATGGTGCTGTAAATTTGCATATTAATGTACTATATAACCATTCTGTTATACATTAAAACCCTTTAATCAATGTAAACATGTAATTTATATGACATTTTATCAGGGAGATGGTATGGTAGAGTAGAAAGAATGTTGGAATAGAAGGTAGGAAATCTGGCTTCTCAGTTAATTCACATTTCTGAGTCTCAGCTTCCTCACCATTTAAAATTAAATGGATTAGATCCAAGTTTGCTAACTCTAAACATTAAAGCTTACTTTACTATTTCAAATGATTGTAGAGTTTATTGGTATTAGATCCTTGTTTTTGTGATATGTCACTTATCATACCTGGGTTATATTGGATGCCAAGTTCTTGATCAGAAATGCAACACAAAAATATGACCGTATTCTTAGGATAAAATATGTCCCACTTGACACATTTTCTGAATCTAAATGTGTAGCAAAAAACAGGAACTAATATTGCTATAGAATAATTCTAATTAATCCAAATTTTATTGTTAGGATATACCTTAGAATTTACTTTTTTAAAACCTCATATGGATTTGTTCTGGGAATGGTGATGTACTCCTGTGACTCCTGCTCCCAAGTAGGCTGAGGCTGGCAGATTGCTTAAGCTTGGAAGTTCTGAGCTATATTTTGCCAAGATACTTGGGAATCTACACTAATATTTGTGTCTCCACGAACAGAGACCCACCAGGCTCCCTTAATAGAGAAGGGCAGGTCAAAGCTCCATGGGGATCACCAAAGGGATTGGGCCTGTAAGTGATCTCTACTTCCAGCATGGGTGAGATAGGAAGGCCTCCCCCACCCCAAACTCCCCACAAGATTCTGTTATCTTTTGTCCCTTTCTCTTAAAAGTAGATTAAGGAGTATTAGGCTAGAGGGAGGGTAAGGATCTAGTCTTTCAACTTTCTACTTAATAATGAAAATCAGTAATTTATGACACTTTACAATTTATTCAGAGAATCATAAAACTATAGAACCAGACGAAACCTTAATGGCCATTCATTATTCAACTCTCTCTTAAACAGGAATACTTTCTACATCATACACAAGTTGCCCTTAAGAATTTCTTTAGAGACAACTATGAAGTGCCCATTTCACTTTGGTATAACACTAATTGTTCAGGAAGTTTTAACTTGAACCAAGCCTCAGTCTTCCTCTTTGTGAGTTCAACCTGTTTCTGCTATTTCCACCTTCCAGGAAGAAAAGGGGCACATATCAAGCCCCTTATCTGTGTCCTTGAAGACATCTCTGTTTTCATGTTAAACACCCTTAGGTCCTTCAATCCGTATTCACATGGCATGAGTTTGCCTCTTTTCCACATCCTGTTTAGCTTCCTCTGGACATTCTCCAGAAACTATGTGCTTCCTAAAATGGTGTGCCCTGATCTGAATAAAGTACTACTCTAGATGTGATCTTAGAAGGGCATAGTACAACAGAACCATCACTTCCCTAGCCCTAGATATTATGCCTCTCTTAATACAGGTTAAGATTACATTCATTTTCTTGGCTGCGGTAGTGCACTATTGATTCCTATTGAACTTAAAGCATGTAAAACTTCTCCAGATGGATTTCTCTCTGTTCAAACTTTTCTCATTCTGTCCTCAAGAAGTTGATTATTTTCAACCCAAGTGTTAGCCTTTACCTTTATCCATGTTAAATTTTCTTTATTCGATTCTATCCAGTATTCAAGCCTGTCAGGAAATTTTTTTAATATTAACACCAACTCCCAGTGGGTTAAGTATCCTTCTCAGCTTTTAGTTTTCTTAAAGACCCAGTGTGAAATCTGTTCTACAGGAGACCTCTCCTGATCTTTCTAGCTGTTAGCTCCTCCCTTCCTCTAAAATCATCTTCCATTTATTCTCTCCACATATCTTGCATGTACATGTTTTCTTTTCCATTAGAATGTAAGCTCCGTAGAGGTTATTTTTATTTTATTTTCACATTTATAAGTATATTTTTCTTCCTTTTTTTCTTTAGGATTGCTTTCTGAGAGGGGAGAATTTTTCTCAGAATATTAGAAAAAATTTAGGCCACATGAAAATAAAAGATATCAATAAAAATTTATTTTAAAAAAATGTTTAAATAGAAATAGTATTTTTCTCAAAACATCTGTATCATAAATAGCACAATTCTGATTATAACATTTTACAGATTAAAAAAATTGAGGCTAATTGGTTAGCTGGTAAATTGTATTACAGTTTTTTTCTGTAGGTCATTGCTGCTTGTATCACTCTTTCCTCCCATGGAGAGTTCACTGAATGACTGTCATATTTCCTCTCTATTCTGCCCTGTAGCCTCAAATTAATCAACAACTTCAGCTTCCCTGACCGGTACCTGCATATCACTAGCAAGGGGTAGCTGTATTTTTGAGCTTAATCATCATCATAAACTGTGCCACCTCCATCTTGAGCTCTGAATTTCCCTCTTTCTGATTATTATCTCCCATCTTTTTTTCAGCCTTACTCTTCCTAAACGTATTCTTTAACCTCACCACAGCCTTACTCCTTCTTTCCTTTCCTTTTCTCCCAGGCCCTCAGCCCTTTTTCTGGCCTTAATATTTTTTCCTTTGTAGTTTTGACCTTGTTATTAATCAGTTCAACAATGACTTGTCCTCTGCCCTTGAATACTATGCAAATCAGCCAACAAGGATTTGTTATTCAGTTACTATTTGCCAGGCTTGTGCTAAGCTCTGAAGATAAAAAGAAAGGGAGAACTAGTCCCTTCCTCTACGGAGCTTACATTCTAATGGAAAAGAAAACATGTACATGCAAGATATGTGGAGAGAATAAATGGAAGATGATTTTAGAGGAAGGGAGGAGCTAACAGCTAGAAAGATCAGGAGAGGTCTCCTGTAGAACAGATTTCATACTGGGTCTTTAAGAAAACTAAGGAAACTAGGAGGCAGAGGTGAGGAGGGAACATTTCAGCTATGGTGCCAGCCAGTGGAAAGCCATGGGTGTTGTGTGAGAAGCATGGCAAGGAGGCTGCTTGTGTGGAGCAGACTCATAGGGGACTAGAAGAGGGGTGAAATATAAGAATACTGGAAAGGTAGGAAGGGACCAGGCTTTAAATGCCAAACAGGATTGAACGTACTAGAGAGCCACTAGAGTTTATTGTTGGCGAGCAGAGTGTGAGTTACGTCTTGAGACCTATGCTTTAGGAAAGACACATTGGCAGCTGAGTGGAGAATGAATTGGAGAAACTTCAAGCAAGGAAACCTAGCAGAAGGCTGCTGTGATCTCTTAACTGGGAGGTGAGAAGGCCCCAGACTAGCCTGGTGGCAGTTGTAGTGGAAAAAGAAGATGTACATGAGAGATAATGAAGGTAGAAGTGAGAAGATGTGGCAACAGACTGGATTCATAGGGTGAATGAATGTGAGTGAGGAGTTAAGAATGAGCCTAAGGTTCCAGGCCTTGGTGATTAGGAGAGTGGTGAAGCCCTCAACATTGAGAGGCAAGTACTGAAGAGAGGAAGATTTGTAAGGAAAAATAATGCTTTATTGGAACATACTGAGTTTGAGATGCTTATGAGATACATAACTTTGATATGTTCCAGAAGGCAGCTTGTGATACAGAACTGTAGCTCAGGAGGGAAACTAGGGCTGGAAATACAGTTTTGTGAATCATCTCCATCAAGATGGTAATTGAACCCATGACCTAGTGAAATACTATAAAGGACAGAAGAGAAGAAGGCCTAGGATAGAGCCTTGAAGGAACACCCACAGTTAGTGGCTGACATGGATGAAAAACTAACAAGAGGATACTGAGGAGATTGAGCATATACAAGAGGAAAAGGTCAAAAGTTAAAAAGAAGTCAAGAAGGATTGAAAAAAAGTCCATTAGATTTGGCAATTGAGAGATCATTTACGACTTTGGACAACACAGTTTTAGTTGAATTGATGAGATCAGGAACTAAATCTCAAAAATTTTAGAAGAGAGTAAAAGTATAAGAAGAGATGGCATCTAATATAGGCAGATGGGATTTCAGAAGGACTTTAGATAAAGAGGCAAGAATGGGTTAAATGAGGGTTTTTAATTTAATGCAAGGTCATTTAAGGAGGAAGAAAGCATTAACAAATGGGTTTATAATCTAAAAAAAAAAAAAAAAAAAAGCTTTTGCATAGGACTTGACACCAACTGAGCACTAAAGGAAGTTAAGGATTATAACCATGAAAGAGAACACTATAGGTATCAGGGGCAGCCTATCCAAAAGCCCAGAGGTGGGAGATGCCAATTTCAGACAATAGCGCAGATGGAGCACAAATGAAACATATGAAATAAATATGGAAAGGCATGGAAATCTCCTGATCTTGGAGAACATTTAATGTAAGGCTCAGGAGTTTGTGTCTGGTCCAAAAGCAATGGGGAGCTACTAAGAATTTTTGAGCAGGAGAATAACATGTTCAGAACTGTGCCAGACAAAGATTAATTTGGCAGCTGTATGAATGGTAAGTCATAGAAGAGAGAAGTTAGAAGCAAGGAGGTTGATTAAGAGGTAATCAAAATACATACAGTGTGCAAAAATCTATACATTTAGATGTGCTCCAAATTATAGTAACTTGGTCTATGAAAGACATTTGATTCAAAACTAAAAATTTAAACATTTTTACAGTAGAACATAGAAAGAATTTGACCAGCCAGCATTTACACTTCTGCTCAAGGTCATTAGGATCAGACTTAGTCTGCCTGTTCTAGGACTTGCTCCAAAGCCCATGGAAGGTGTTAGATACGCATTGCCTTTTCCTTTGTATTTAATTTTAACATGTTGGGAAGAAGAATTCCATTTAAGCAAGCATTCTTTTTACATGTGTGTGTAGTTGGGGAGGGGAGAAGATTAAGCAGCACTAGAGAAATTCACTGCTGCTTCAAGTGTTAGCAGTAAGTTATGAAAACTATTGATTATGTTGTCTGCACTGACATACAAACAAAGTGACAACTGCTTACATCTGTACAGGTTGAAGAATGGCTGTGTCAGATGGTATGGAGATTAACTTGAGAATCTGACATCTTTAGTGAACATTTATAATTACTTTTGATGCCTTTGGTAGAGATTGAAAAAAAAGGTGAAATTTCCTTGACTAATTTTTTTATTTTTATTTCTTGACAGTACTGACAAATGTTTAACTCTTTCTTTAGCAATAGCAGGCCTTAAGGACAACAGATTTTGTGGAAGTCCATCATTCCAGAAACACCCCCACTGTCTTCCATTGTGATGCCTGTGCCCACATCGGAGAGTGTGCCATTACAGATTTGCCATTACTATGCTTTGCTCTCAGCCTCGGAGACTTAGCCAGATCTTACTTGTCTGCTACAAAGGTAGCATGATTACAGACTTGAACACATCTGCTGCTCATTTCTAACTGCATATTCTGCCCCTTAGTCTTTCCCCTGAGTTCTAGTCTGATATCTAACTGCCTGCCAGACAAATCTACCAGCATAGCATGCTGACACCTTAAACTGAGCAGGTCAAAACCAGAACGCATTCTTTCCTCCCCTTAAGGCTCCCCATCTTTTCAATGTCCCTTTTTTAGTTGGTGATAATACCATCTTCCTAGTCACTAAGGTTTAAAACCTTGGAATTGTGTTGTCTCTTGCCTTTCCACCTATGCCTCACATCATATCCAGTCTTCAGGCAAATTTTGTGTGTCCTCCCTTTACAACATACCATGCCTTTCTCTTTTCGTTTAGCACATGCTGCCAGTAACCTGGTTCGGACTATTAGAACTTTTCTTCTAAACTGTTGTGATAGTGTACTGATGGTCTTCCTACATCTAGTCCATCCTTATGCTAAAATAATCTTCCTAATGCACAAAGCTACTGTCACGCTCAGACACTGTCAATGGCTCCCTCTTGTCTATAGAAAGAAATTCAAATTCCTTACCCTTGTATTCAGACAGTTCAGTATTCTGACTCCACTCTTCCTTTCCAGCTTTATTTTATATTCTTCCCCTTAAGCACTTAGAAGCCAGCCAAATTAGAGTACTAATTGTTTCCCAGACTCAGCATTCCTCTTCCATCTAATGTAATCTTGCGATTCTAGACAGCATTCCTTCCTCATCTATTGCTATTGAAATGCTTCTCCTCCTTTAAGGTTTTAGCTCTGCTACCACCTCCTTCTTGAGTCTTCCCTTATCTTCACATCTAAATGGCTTCTTACTCTTCCCAAGTTTTCCTAAGTTTCTTTCCTGTGACTTTCTCTTATCTCTGTGATCCCCCACCTCATTTAAATAAGTGTGTGTGGGTATGTACACACCCACACCCAATGTCGTTGTAGATTGGCTTGCTCTTGAGGAACAAGGACTTTGTCTTTTTTTTTTTTCCATGTTTATGTCCTCACTACTTAAACATATTGACTTGCAAATATTCTGCACATAATAAATGTTGCTTGAATTGAATTGATGATAGGGCCTATGCTGTCAAGTCCTGATTTATCTCATTTCTGTGCTTAGCTATACAACCAACGAATGTTCATTCAGCTTTAGCTTACTTAAGGTTTATTGAGTTAGAACCATAGGCAAAAATCAGTTTATTGGGAAGTTAGAAATACGGGCTAGTACAGCACCCCAAGAACACCAGTTAGACCCAAAAAGGCCTCAGTATGAGTACTCACTCGCATGTTAACTAACAGTGTGACCATTCATTGGATGTGGAAAGAGCTCTGCATTTAATGTCAGAAGAAGGTGATAATATCTACCCTATCTACCTTACAATATTATTGTGCATTCTAAACCTATATAAAAGTCAAAGGGATATTAATTTCATATCAATTATCAATATTTTCATTTTTAATAATGACAGGAAAAAGAACTGGCTGTGGGATGGTCTAGGTTTTAGAAATTGGGTTCAAAGTAGGATATATGCTTTAGGGACTTGTAGCCCTCATATTACCAATCCAGCTGCCTTTTGATCCCACAAAACAAAGTTTATTTGAATAATTTCTTCCATTTCCCAAATAGAATTAACAAGTTTATTTAGTGTAGAGAAGAAAATATATTCCACTCTGAAATAGCCAAATTAATCTCTATATTCATCATTCTATAGACTGTATATACATTTTAAATATAACAATTCAACTCAACAAACACTGAATGCCTACAGTTGCAAAGCACAAACCTGTTGGAAAAAGTACAAAATGTAGTTAATACTTAGTTGCCCCTCACCCACGTGGGATTTATTGGTGACATTTAACTTGTGCCATAAAGGATTTGTCAGAATTCAACAAAGAGAGGGAGGAAAGACAGACCAGGTAAAGGATATAGCTTGAACAAAGACATGGAAGAAGAAATTTTTGTTTACGGTAAGGTCGTCTACGTTCTTCTCTTTGTCAATGAGATTTTGTTGACCCATTTTCCTCAATATAATTGTACTAACGCTGGAACATTGCTGATCTTCCCAGATAATATACACAAGCACTCGAGAATTCTAACCAGCTTCTGCCTAGCTAAGCACATGAGAAAAACTAATTAAATAAAAAATATAATTGTCCTACCTATGATACAATTATATAGAATCAATCCATCAGGATATAGAACTTGGATAGAAAATATGAATGGATAATGAATGAGGTCCAGAATTAAATAGGAGGATGAGAGTGAGCCAAGTTGCCATTGGGAAGTTGTGTGATGCTTTTTGTAATTTCAAATTTCTCCCCAAAAGAAACATCTATTCTTAAAAAAACAGTATTTTTCCAGTAATAATGAATGACTTCAAATCATGGAAATCCACCATCTCTAAAGCATTAAAATGACAGGTTACCCACAGGACAATAGAGAAGATGGTGGTGGGTGGGTATGACTAGGCTACAACATATTACTAGTTAATGATTGTGAAGGAGCAACAGCACAGGGGATACCATCAGAAAGATGTACAAAGCGGGTCCAGCATGTGGCAAAAGTAAAGGACAATAAATTATGTGCTGTACTATAGGACTTTAAACACATTGGCTAGCCTCCCTTCCCCATGGAAGAAAGGGACAAATGCCACCTGGGAGCAGAAGGTCTAGTTCTTGGAAGGAGCACCCATAACAATGTGATCAAAGGTCTACCCAATTATTGAAGATATCTACCTTGAATTGTTGCCTTTTTCTCTATTTATCTTATTCATTCAACTACCTCGCAAGTTCTTTGTGAGCAGGGACTTTTATATCTCCAGAACTTGTACATTTGGAGTGAAGAGGTATTAAAAATGTTTACTTATGTTGATGGCAATCAATCCATGCACCACAAGACAAATGTTTGCAATATAATTTATTTTAGCAATATTCTTTCCAGAATCTAAATTTTGAACATTAATGCTACAAAAAAAAAAAAACAAAAAATCTCAACGACCTCCCAGCATAAGCTCCAAAGTTATAAAGGTTGTGAAAGCATGAGAATTTAAAAGATGTTTCTTGCCTTTAAAAATAAAACCTATAATGAAAATCCATATTGACACATTTGGTAAATTTTATGATTCCATTATTCATATTACAAATATGTTTTACAAAATTCAGCATAGAAATTCATAATAATTTCTACTAATTCATCTTAAAATTATTTGATTTTAAAAATACTCAACATCCTCTCTAACAAAACATATTTTATATGTGTGGTCTCTATTGATCAACAGCAAAGAGCTTATTTTAGAGACTACTTTTGGGACAAAAGTACTAAAGGAAAAGCCTTTTTTTCCATTGTGGAACACTAACAACACATTTTTCACAAGGGGTATATTAAAGAAAAAAAGTCAAAACAACCAAAGTCTGCTAGAAAGACAAACCAAATCAATAGGTTTCTGTACCAAATAAGTCCTTGCAAACCTGAAAAAGCTTAAAACCATCCTTGTCCCTTCTTATCAAATGTATGTTTGTTTTTTATGTAATTAAAAATACCATGGCTGTGGTTCAATATATGTTTTCAGCTTACTCGAAGACCATACTGAAAACTCATCAAGGCTAGCCTTGGAGGTTAAACCAAGGGACAGGGTGAGAAAATGCCAGCTTTTTAGCCTGATCAGTTTCTGCCCATCCTTTTATTTTGTTGTTACCTGTTCTCTGTGGAATAGGGGTTAGATTTATTTGCTTGGTCACAGAGGACAGAACTAAGGCTAACAGGTGGGAATTGTAAGAGGGCAGATTTTGATTCATTATAAAGGAAAATTTTCTTAGCCATTAGAGCTGTCCAGAAAGGAAATGGATTAACCCAGAAGGCTCCTAATCTTTAAAAACCTTCCCACCCTGAACTTTGCAGAAATGTACTAACAGGTTTTCTCATCTCCAATCTAGTTCCCTTGAATCTAACTTTGAGTGTATTCTTCTCTTCTGAGTGGATCTGAACTTGTCACTGTTTTGTCCCCTCTCATCTACCAAGTAAAATTGTAATGTCTTTCTTCATGTAATATTTACAGAACTTAACAGTCTGACACAACACTGTCTTTCCATGATGATATCATATTATTCTGTTCTATTCAACCTACTTGATGTTCCAGCCAAATTTGGGATTATGCATCCCCCAAATATGTTCTTCCTCATTCAGACTTCAGGCAGGAGTCCAATGAATCTACCACTTCTGTCAACTCTTCATTTCTCTCTAGTCATCCTTCCCTTTATTTTTTCAATGAGAATCCTATATTTCCTATTTTCAGACCACACATTTTCAGTCCTTCATAAATCTAACAAAGAGCAACAAATCCTTTTTTGATAAATCCATTTAGCTTTGCTTTAAGTCTTGGTAGAATTATAGGAACACTTTGTCAAAGGACTGCTTATAAACATTTAGAAAGAGAAGAAATGTTTAGCAAAAACTTGCATGGCTCCATCAAGACCAAGTCACACCATAAGTTGCAGAGTTAAGCCAGTTCACAGAAACTGCTATTGCAAGAAAGCATTGCTGATGGTTGAGTTTGATTTAGGGTTCTCAGTTCTTCTTGCTGCTGAGATTTTTGTTTGTTTGTTTTTCATTTTTAACACAGTTCATATCACTTAAAACCATTCCAACTTTTGGTCAGGTCATACTTCTTTTTAAAACATTTACAATATAGACCACAAAAGAATTTTTTTTAAACATTAACCAACTGAGACACAAATAATATTTATGTATGCTAACTTCACAAGCCCTTTGACCTCATTGTCTCCACAGTATTACTAAGAATTAAAGGACCCTAACTTATTGTTGTTGGTCTAAAGTCCTAAGCCTAATAGCTTAATTTTAGACTTAACCTCTAATGTTCCCCTACCAACAGTCTATAATTTAATAGATATGGTATTAAGCGTACAAACCTTTTGACTAAAGGAAATTGTCACTAAGAGTAAGGACATTGCAGGGATACAATATCTCCCCAACTTCAAGTCAATTCCAGGTAGGAGTAGATTGTCAACTTACATTCAGTCCCACCCTTCCCATGAGATCACCTTTTTCAGTTCATACCAACATCTCACAGGCTTATTGGCATCATGGATTGCAGGCTCAGACTACCTTTTTTGCTATTCATACCTGGAGTTAGACTCAGAAGAACAGTCACTTAATAGTCCCATACCATCTTAAAATAGCAAGTTCCAATAACAGGCTTCAAATATCACTATAATTTCACTTTGGCTAAGGAATATATTTTGAGGCAAGTCTTCAGTGGTTTACATGCCTTTCTATATATGTTCTAGTTCCTGATTAAGTAGCAATCATAAAATCAAATTTACCATTAAAACCTTAACTTCTCCATCAATGCCAAATTTTACCCAAGGTTACTTGCCTCTAGGAAATTTAGACTAAAATTCTTTTCACCAAACTAAAGATGTCTTTGATCTATTCTCAGTAATTAATTCAGTCAGTTGTTTTAATACTAATTGCTTTTACATCACTTTATAACATGTTCAGTTTTTCTCCCCATTACTCCCCTCCTCCTGCTTCCTAATACCTTGCATTCTGATTACCCCGTCCCTCAATGTACCCTCCCTTCTATCACACCCCACCCTTTCCTTATCCCCATCTTCTCTCTTTTTTGTAGGGCAAGATAAATTTCTATACCCTATTCTCTGTGTTTCTTATTTTCCCGGGTATTTGCAATAAAAATTCTCAACATTCGTTTCTAATACTTTGAATTCCAACTTCTCTCCCTCCCCATCCCCACTGAGAAGGCAAGCAATTCAATACAGACTAAATATGTGTCATTTTGCAAAAAGACTTACATAATAATCATGTTGTATGGTACTAACTATATTGCCCTCTATCCCCCCTTATATTTTTTAAATTTTTTTTATTCCCTCATTTGACCTTGTCCCTTCCCAAAAGTGTTTATTTCTAGTTACTCCCTTCTATCATTCCCCTCACACCACTTGTTGCCTCCTCCCTTACTTCCCTGTAGTGTAAAATAGATTTTCATACCAAATTTAGTGAGCATGTTATTCCCTCCTTCAGCCATATATGGAGAGAGTAGCTTCACTTTTCCCCTCTCCCCTTCTCCCTTTTCTCCTCCATTGAACAAGATTTTTCTTATCTCTCTTATGAGTTATAGCCTGCCATTTCTCCCTTTCTCCTCCCAGTATTTTCCTTCCTCACCCCTTTTTATTTTTTTGTGTGTGTGCATATCATTTCTTTTGATTCAACACAACCTGTACTCTCTGTCTATATATGTGTATGTGTGTGTATGTGTATACAATCCCTCCACCTACT
Source organism: Bettongia penicillata ogilbyi (assembly GCA_023548195.1). NCBI lineage: Eukaryota > Metazoa > Chordata > Mammalia > Diprotodontia > Potoroidae > Bettongia > Bettongia penicillata. The sequence continues at coordinate 10,943,981 of JAJHZJ010000027.1, forward strand.
CAAATACTGAGAAAAGACTCAAGAGCTATAAATATTTCCTTTCCATGTAGGAATGTAAACAGTTTAGCTTTAGAAAGTCTTTTATGATTTCTCTTTCCTGTTTACCTTTTCATGCTTCTCTTGATTCTTGTGTTTGAAAGTCAAATTTTCTATGCAGTTCTGGTCTTTTCCTCAATATGAATGTTTGAAAGTCCTCTATATCACTGAATGGCCATTTATTCCCTTGAAGTATTATACTCAGTTTTGCTGGGTAGGTGATTCTTGGTTTTAATCCCAGTTCCTGTGACTTCTGGAATATCCTGTTCCAAGCCTTTCAATCCCTTAATGTTGAAACTGCCAGATCCTGTGTTATTCTGATAGTATTTCCACAATACTCAAATTATTTCCTTGTAGCTGCTTGCAGCGTTTTCTCCTTGATCTGGGAACTCTGAAATTTGGCCACAATATTCCTAGGAATTTCTCTTTTTGTATCTCTTTCAGGAGGTGATCAATGATTTCTTTCAATATTTATTTTGCCCTCTTGTTCTGGAATATCAGGACAGCTTTGCCTGATAATTTCATGGAAGACAATGTCTAGGCTCTTTTTTGAAAATAGCTTTCAGGTAGTCCCATAATTTTTAAATTATCTCTCCTGGATCTCTTTTCCAGGTCAGTTGTTTTTCCATTGAGATGTTTCACATTGTCTTCTATTTTTTCAAACTTTTGGTTTTGTTTTTTAACTGCTTGGCTTATCTCATAGTCATTCATTTCCTTAAACTTGATTCTCTCTTTCAACAAACTGTTTTGTTCAGTGAGCTTTTGAATTTTCTCCTCCATTTGGCTAATTCTGCTTTTTAAAGCCTCCTTCTGCTCATAGGCTTTTTGGACCTCTTTTTTCCAATTGAGTTAGCCTCTTTTTAAAAGTGTTATTTTCCTCAGCAGTTTTTTGGTTCTCCTTTAGCAAGTTGCTAGCTGGATTTTCAAGCTCTTCTATTGCCTGAGCCCAATTTAAGTTCACTTTGGAGGCCCTGGAGGCAGGGGTCTTGACTTCTTCTGACTGTATGCTTTGTCCTTCCTCATCTGATGGGATGGGAGGAGACACTTGTTCACCAAGAAAGTAACCTTTTATGGTCCTATTTTTTTTCCCTTTCTTGGGCATTTTCCCAGCCAGTTACTTGACTTCCGAGTTTCTTCTCCACAACCACCTTGCCTCCAGTTTTGCCAAGCCAGCACTGAGGGCTGAGGTTCAGATGAATTACTCCAATCCCCCAGGGGCTTTAGGTGGAGGCAGGGCCACTATTTAGTGTGAGATTAAGATCAGCTACTCAGGTGGGGGCAGGGCTCAGTTCCCTCAGGGGCTTTATGATAAGGCCTTCAACAATGGATGTGGGCTGTTGCCAGCCTTGGGAGACCCCATCCGCTGCTGCCTCCACTCCTGCCACCTGAGGAAGCCTGAGTTGTGGGGACATCCTGCTCCCATCTCGGCCAGCCAGAAAAACCCTCGCACTGACTTTTAGTGCCTGTGGGTTGAGGGATCTGCGCTGCCCTTCGAGATTCTGTCCCTGAAGCCTGTGCAGTCCTGCTCCTCCCGGTGCCAGGTGGCCAAGGCTGAACTGGGCTTTGCTCCTCGTCCAGTGCCACAGACCTTTACCATCGGTCTTTTAGGTCACTCTGGGCTAGAAATTTCCTCTACTCCATTGTTTTGTGGCTTTTGCTGCTCTAGAATTTGTTGAGAGTCCTTCTTTACAGGAATTTTATGGCCTGTGGGGGAAGAGCTAGTGTATCTGTGTCTTTCTACTCAGCCATCTTGGCTCCGCCCCCTGCTGCTGAGTTTTTAACATTAAAAAACAACAATTATTATGTTTTGCAGAGGTGGACACCAGAACAATTGTATAGTTTTGTTTTAGTCACTCAGCAGCATTTAAGTGCTGTGAATGCAAAGAAAGGCCAATAAAAGGTCTTTAGCCTCAAGTAGCTTATTTTCTAAGGTCGTGGGCAGGGATGGAAGAGAGAGAGAGAAGTAGAGGCAGTTCAAGACACACATGTGAATAGAAGATCATTTCAGAAGGAAGTTCCTACAGATGATGGATAACAGCAGGTTTCTAGAAGAAGGTTGGATTTGAACTGAGTCTTGTAAGAAGCCAGGTGGAGGTGAGGAGAGAGTACGACAGCCGTAGGAGACAATCACAGTCAGAATATGGAGTTTCATGTAGAAGGAACTGCAAGAAAGCCAGTGTTGCTGGGTGGTAGATATGTAGAAGTAGGAGCAAATGATAAAAAGACTGGAAAAGTAGGAAGGGCTTTAAATGCCAAACAGAGCATTTTCTTTTTTATCCTGGAGGAATTGGGAACCACTGAAGTTAATTGATTGGTGGTTTCCTCATGAAGTCATGCAAGTTTTTGCTAATCATTTCTTCTCTTTCTAAATGTTCACAAGCCATCCCTTGACAAAGGTGTTCCTTTAATTCTTCCAGGAACTGAAGTCAAGCTCAATGAAGTTATCAAAAAGGATCTTCTTTGTTAGATTTATGAAAGACCATATCTGCCAAAAATGCAGGGCCTGAAAATGGGAAATATCAGGTTTCTCATATTGAAAAAATTAAGGGACACATGACTAGGGAGAACTGAAGAGTTAGATTTATAGAATTCCTGCCTGAAGTTTGAATGAGGAAAAACATATTTGGGGGACACATAATCCCAAAGTTGGTCAGAACATCAAGCAAGTTGAATAGAATGTTGACTAATGGCCAACATTAGCAAAATTACTTTGGAGGTGGGAGAGTTTTGAGAGAGGGAGAGCATTTAATAACCTGTTCTTATGTCCAGATGTGAACCTGACTAGGCTAATTAGCTGTGTGAGAAGAAAAAGATATATATGCGAGATGTTGTGGAGATGAAGGGAAAAAATTTGGCAATGATTTGATATGAGGAATGAATGTGAGTCATCAAAGATGGCACCAAGACTGCAAAGCTTGGTAACCAGGAGGGTTGTTAGTGCACTAGATTACAACAGGGAAGTCTGGAAGAAGGAAGGGATGGGTGAGGGGAGCAAATTCATTTGTTTTTTATTTGGGGACAGTTACAAGTCATCTTATTGTAGTTAGAAGATGAAAATCTATAAACTAATATGATATTGTTTATAGAAAGGATCCAGAATCTGAATCTGGAAAGATAAGGAGAGACAGAGGTGAAAGGACAGATTTCAAATTGAATCACTTAAGTTTAAGGTGGGAGTAATAGACATCATAGTTACTTTTCATGAGTAAATCTATCTCAGCAGAGAAGCCAGATAGAAACATGGAATTTTGAAAATCACTCCTCAGATCAACTGGTTGGGTCATAATACTGTGCCTGGTGAGAGGTTGGTCACTTCAGCATGGCAGTAAAAGCATCTGCTCAGTGTAGAAGCTCCATTCATCGTGGAATCTGTGTGAACAGTTCCTAAGACAGAAAGACCATGCCAGAGTTTACATTTCTGAGCTGAGCATGACCTAGACAGAGAGGTTTAACTTGCAGGTTTCTTTAAGTTTGCACCCACTCTTCTTCATAGACATTTGAATGTACTGGTAGGAGGATGTAACTCACATTTGTGTGTATATTGTTGATACATTTATTATTCATGAACTTGTCTAAGTATGACTCTCTGTGCTAAAGAAGCTCGCCAACAGAATAAGTGTGTCCTCGTGACCTTGTGAGATGAGTGGTATGTGATGCCACTGTGTGTGAATGGTTACCCATGCACCTTTTAATACTATCCTTGAATGGAGTAATGTGGCTTGGATGATATAGTACTGTTAGGTGAGTATCTGTATAATGGTCCTTCACAAATCAAATGTATAATCTTTAATTGGTAAATATTAATTTTATAGGAAAGTCTCTAAGGGGATGCTTCAGATATCTCACCTTGGCCAGGCTCTGATTTACGTTGTTATCAGTGATGTTGATGAAGGCATACAATTAATCAGTAAACATTATTAAGCTCCTACTATATGCCAGACACCACATTAAAGCAAGTTTTTCAGATCTGCAAGTAATCGGGAGATGAAGTGGACAGCTAAACACGTTGGTTAACAGAGTCAGGATACAAAAACATTTGACATCTTTTAATTCTGGGGCAACCTAGTAAGGCTATATTTAAAAGAAATATAAAATATTATCCTTGGCTTCAAAAAATATGTTTTAGAAATATAAGATGGGCAAAATATGGATAGACAACAATTATTATAGAAACTGGCTTTGAGATATGCGGCATGCCAATTAAATGAGTATATCTTACGATGCAAAAATATAATGTCTAGAACAAGAGCTGTGTTCTGCCTGGATTACATGCCAACTCGAGTCCATTTCAAAATATTATAATTGATAGAATCCACATTCCCACTCATGTAACCTATCTGCTCTTCTCTCTGCAGGACTTGCCCTCTCCTGCCTCTTTTTACTCTGCCTGTCCCCGGCCATACTTGCAGTGCAGCTCATCCACACCTTAACCTCCTGATTTCCTCATTCCTTGGCTCAACTAACACTTCCTCCTTAAGTTCTTCACTGGTCTCTCCAGATGTTTCTCAACCCCTCTGTCCTGACAAAAGTGGAGATAGTTAGGTGGTGCAATGGATAGTACTGGAGTCAGGAGGATCTGAGTTCAAGGGTGGCCTCATCCACTTAATTAGCTGTATGACCTTGGGCAAATCACTTAACTCTATTTGCCACATCTTCCTCATCTGTAAAATGAGCTGGAGAAGGAAATGGCAAATCACTAGAGTATCTTTGCCAAGAAAACCCCAAATGGGGTCAGGAAGAGTTAGAAACAACTTAATAACAAGAAAAATTGTGCTTATTTTTATCTATATTTTGTATCTCCTTATCTTTATATATGTTGTGTCCACTCTTCCTCTCCCTCCCCCCAAGAGAATGTAAGTTTCTTAAGGGCAGGGATTATTTCACTCTTGTCTTTTTGTCTACACAAAGCACCATGCTTTACACATATTATGTGATTATTAAATAAGCTTCGAATGAATGAACAGACATGACCCCTGCCAGAGACTCCGAGGTTAAAGGAGTGAGAGTGCTTCCTTTGGACAAGAGAAAAATCTGGGGAAGCATGTTGACTGTCTTCAAGTCTATGAAGGACTGCCATGTAGAAGAGGGGTTACACTTGTTCCCTTTGACCCTGCCAGACAGAGACTAGCCCTGCAAGTAGAAGTAGCAGAGAGGCAGGTGTGGATCTTATTTAAGCAACAGTTACCCAGTCATTCATGGATTACTCTTCACTCAAGGTTGAAAGTAGAAATCCCTTGTTCATGGTGCCATCTACAGCCTAGGATTCTTGGTGAGGTGCAAGTGGTAGCACAGTGGAGCCTGAAGTCAAGAACACCTGAGTTCAAATCCAGCTGCAGATTATTTCTAGCTGTATGACCCTGAGCTAGTCATCTGACTTCTCTTGCTTCCTTTTTCTCAGCTATGAAATGGGGACAATGATAGCACCTACCTTCGAGGGTTATTGTGAGTATTGAATAAGATATTTATAAAGTGCTTAGCACTGTTTAGTGCTGTATATAGCATATAGTAAGTGCTATAAAGTATTAGTTATTATTATTATTATAATTAGAATATGGGCCCCAGATTTCCCTTCCAATTCATATTCTTTAAATTTATAGCCAAAATAATGTGCAGATTTTTCTTTATCGTTTTTGCAAATTGCATTTCGATATGTGATGGTTTAGAAAGAGGTGTCACGGTCTTAAAATGACCAGACTTCAACAACCTTTTAATTTTGATACATAATTGTGTTTCTTGAATACATCCAGAAGCTGTGATGACTTAATGTGTGCATAACTTCCTCTCCTGGTGCAGATTACAAGCTTCCATGTGCTTGTAATACAGACAACTGCATGGATTATGGTGGACATGTCCACACCTGGTGTGGTGATCAGCTCCACTGAACTTAGTAAGGCTTGTCCTCAGACAGCAGATAAGCCATCCATTGCTAGACCCAGATTTAAATTTTTCCAGCTCAGTGCAGGCACTAAGTAGAGAGAAGTATTCAGAACCCTAGGGTCAATCTCCATTCCTCAAGGTAGGACCCCAGGAGGCCATTAGTGGAAGCAGAATCAAAGTAAATGGGGAAAAAGTTGAAAACTATGACAAATAAACCTTTATGGAATTAAATTGTCTCCACTTGTCAGATTTCTCACAGTTTTAAAGAGCTTCTAAGTGTTTAGTTCTTGTTGAAGTCTGCTCAGAAGGAATATTTTCCTTAACTCTATGCAAATAGATGATAAGATGAAGAACAATTTGTAAAACAAAGGATAAATATTTCAACACAAGGAATTATTTTAACTACTTTTAACATATTATCTATTATAAATGCTACAATTTTATCCCTTAAAAGATTACTCTGTCCTTGAGACCCTGAGCAAATCTGCAAAATTCTTAATAGTAAATATTATATTTAGCATGAACAAGCAATTAGGTCCTAATCACTTGGATTAATTACCACAGCAGGGTTTGTAATAAAACATTTATTGCTAACCCTTTTTCCACACTAAACTGCATTATTTAAAAGAACATTAATAGTTTGGCTTGGGCTTTTAATTTTCATGATGTTATGATGACCCATACTTCTGCAGCCCCTTCTGAACATGCTGCAACAATGAGACTCCCATACAGTTGCAAGGACTGAGCATGATCAAAAGACCTCTCTGAATATGAACCCCACAAACATGCCTATGACCTGAAACCATGTGACCATACTATACTTACTCTTGTAATTCAAAGGGAATTCACTCCTACCATAACTTTTCCATTTTAGGTGCCATATGTATTTCAAGACAGTGTACACAAACTTCAGTGCCAGATGTTAAAGTATTGTTAGACTGTTACAGCACACAGCAGAAAAAGAGAAATATTCATAAAGTTCACCTTCAACTTCTGTTCCCTTTGAAGAATGAAACTCTTAAAGGCAGGACTCATACTTCATTTTAGTCTTTGTCCTCAAAACTGGATAAAGTGCCTTGCACAGAGTAGGTACTTAAGAAATGCTATTGAATTGAGTGGAAAGGACATGTCTCTGCACTTGGTTTTAGTCATTTCCATAAGACAAAAATCCATTCTATGCCTAAAAACATCTAATAACCAGGTAGTCCCTTCATCTTCCAAGGTCACTCATTCTATTTTCACATAGCTTTTTGTGTTAGGATATGTTTCTTTATTCTAAGCCTAAATTTACCTTTCTTGTACCCTAGTTCTGTCTCCTAGGACCAAACAGAACAAATCTCATGCTTCTTCCAGACAACAGGTTGAAGGAAACTACCATGTCCCTTTAAGTCTTTCCTTCTGCAATTCAGGTATCTCCAGGTCTTGCTTCAGTTCCTTAAGTGACAACTAGTACTGTCACAGGACATATTCCTAACACCAATTCTCATGGTCATGTCACAAGTTAGTATAAAAGAATGCTCATATTTCTAGTTGTCTTAATATTTAAGCTGTATATGAATTTAAATGTCCCATATATTAAATAAATAGGTCTCTGTAAGAAATTGTACATGTAGCAGAAAAACAATTAACATTTTATGAATGGAGAACTTAACTGTGGAAAACTGATAAAACAACATGCTGAAAATTAAAAGGAGGTTTACATTCAGTAATCCCTCTCTCTGTTGGAGTTATGGAGAGATGAAGTAGGGTTAAATAAACAAGTGAAACAGACTGATTTTTTTTTTCAAAAAATCACATCTAATAAAGTATGTTTCTATAGATTGATGTAACCTTAATACATATTCTTCACCACAGTCTTCTGTTCATTTATCTTAAAATTTTTACTAAAAGGTCACATCAATATGTTTTCTCAAATGCTATAAAACAGAAATTTATAATTCACCTTTCACGCTAATGTATCGGAATTCTGATCAGTCTTAAACTAGTTTCACATAGATGTTTTAAAAAATTTTTTAAATGTAAAAAGCAAAATTTGTTTTAAAAATCTGATTTACTTTGTTTTTTAAATGATGGCTTTATCTAGCCTGATTGAATTCAGTTCACTTCAGTTTAAGTTGTGTGATATTTATTTCTCTAGGCTTCAGTTTCCTTATCTCTAATCAGAGGGGTTAAATTACATATCTAAAGGCAGTTAGTCAAAAACTGCAAGTGTTTTTGAAAGCACCCACAATGGGCTAGGCTCTGTGCTTAAATGTTGAGGGTTCAAAAACATAGTCCCTGCTCTCATGGAACTCACATTTCATTGGGGAAGAAACATGCAAACAATTACATACAAATAAGTTATATACAGGATCAGTTGGAGATAATCAAAAAAGGAAGGACATTGCTAACCTTGAGGAAGGTCAGTAAGGGCTTTTTGTAGAAGATGGGATTTTAGCTAGGACTTGGAAGAACCCAGGAAGGAGGTGGAGAAGAGGAAGTGAAAATTCTCAGACTTGGGACATAGAGTGTGTTCTTCAAAGAAAAGCAGGAAGTCAGTGTCACTGGCTCTCAGAGTCCATGGGAGCAAGATGTAAGAAGACTGGAAAAGTAAGAAGGGACCAGATTATAAAGGGCTTTGAATGCCAAACAAAGGATATTTTATTTTTATATTTTATAAGGACCCAGTTTTAAATCTAAATTCTATCTATGGATACTTTACTAAATAATTAGGAAATTCTGATATAATTTTTTTAAAAGAAATTCATGATCTATGTGAAGTTAGGAGTCCATAAGGAAATCTCCCTGCCACACAGGGGCAACTGTTTCTAGATGAACCAGACAGAACACCGCAGCTCTCTTATATTCTGAAAGATGTTTTTACCCCCTTTATACAGAGTATACTCCCTCAAGGAACCTACCCCCAGTGCCTAGTAAGTAATAAATATTTGGAGAAAGTTGAATGACTGTTAATGAGAGAGCCATATGGGAGCAGGAGTGATTATAATCAACACAATAAGGAAAATCATCAGATTTGTAAATGTCAGCATTCCTTTCTATTATTTCAGTTTCCCTTTTTGGAAGGTCTTGTATCCACACTGGGGAGTGTAGTAGCTATCACAGAGAATAAATGCTTGTTGAACTGACTTAAATTGAACCTTCTGAGTTTCGAACTTTAATTCTAAAATGAGGTAACAAGATAAGGCAGAAGGAAAATGAATGAAGTAAAGCAGACATTAATGACAAATGGGCAGGTTTCAGATAAAACTGGGAAGACTTGAATGAAATGAGCAGGGCTATGAGAATGATTTATGCAATTAAAACAACATTATAAAGATAAACAATTTTAAAAACTTTAAGACTCTAATTAGTATAATGATCAACAACAGTGCCAGAGTACGCATGATGAAGCATGATGAATCACTCTGTCTTATGGTAGGAAGGCAGTGGACTCAGGACATGGGATGATATCAAGGGAGACAGACAGACAGACAACCTGTGCTAGAGTTTGGGGGGGGGGGGGTTCCAGTTGTAAATGAGGAGGTGAAAAGAAGAGAAAATAATTGCTTGTAAATTGAAAAAATATAAAATAAAAGTTGCATGAAACAGTAAAGCATAATGGATAACCCAATAATCAAACGAAGTAGTGTTTATTAAATACCCACTCTGTGTCAGATGCTGTGATAGATACAGGGGATGCAAATACAAGGACTGAAACAACCTCTGTTCTTCAGATATGAACTGGATGGTCTGCGCCCCCTCCTTAGAATTGTTAACTAGTATATGAATTGAAAGGAACAAACTGCCATTTTTGACTTGTAAGATAGAATGAAGTCCATGATGGCCTCTTTCCTCCACCACCATTCCAAGAGAGAAGCACTGGAAGTAGGAGATTTTCTACCTTTGCTATAAAATCCTTATATGGGCCTGCTACGGAGTTACTCTAAGAAAAGACTGAGTCAGCTACTAATCATTAAGCCGTCTTAAAGTCTATTTACATTTCATCTGGTGGGTACTGCTTCTTTCACAGCCATCCTGTCAGAGTGGGGAAGCTGAACTAATTCTGTAAAAAAAACAAGCAAATAAATAGCCTTACTGTGCATTGGATCAGACCCTGATCCTTCCTGCTATTAGTCATCTGATTACAGGGAAAGTACATTGAGAAACCTTTTGTTAAGCTGTCAAACCCAAAACCCCATTGCTCTTGGGGAAGCACCAGATTGTCTTGCATTGAGAATCTCATCACCAGGAGAGTGCCCACCTAGTGATCAATTCTAGGTAATAAATGATGATATGATAGCTGATGTGTATATAGGGCTTTACTTAAAATATCTCAGTCACTGTGATCCCTGTGGTCTTGTGAAGTGGCGAGTATGATACATCATTCCCATTTTACACACAATGAAACTGAAACTCAGGTTTAGGATACTTAGCAAATGGCAGAGCTGAAATTTGAACCCACATCTTATGATTACAGGCCCAGTGTTCTTTCCCTATTACATACTTGTCCCTTAGCGTCATATATAACAGATGGGAGTTCTGTAAGATTTCAGGACAGATGATTAATGTAAGGCGTGGCATAGTCAAAGTTTCATAGAGGAAGAGGCAAGACTTGCTGAATTTTGAAAGCTAAATAAAACTTGGATAAGTGAAGAGAGAACAGTGACATTCTAAGCAAAGAGAATCACAAAGTCTCAGAAAGAACCTGAGAGGTCATCTAATCTCACTCACACCTGTACAAAATTCCTGTCTACTAGGTCTCATCTAACCTTCCCTTGAAGATCTCCAATGATGAGCAATCCACTGCATTTAAAGCAGCTACACTTTGCAGTAGTTCTAATGATTAGGAAGCTTTTTTCTAGATTGAACTGAAATTTCTGTCATCATTTTCCATATACAGGAATTTTGCCTTCTAGGGCCCATTATGAACACGAACCAGAACATGTGCACATTGAATTGAGCTGTAATGAGGAGGCCAACTGAATTATGTTTTCATCTCACATCATTCATTCTTACTCCTTTTTGAATCATGTTTTTAACTTGGTAGTGGATTTGTCTGAATCCTTTCATTCAACTATTTATTAGAGTAAAATATTTTATGTATTAGCTTTTTACTTTCCTGGTATTCCCTTTGAGACCTTGATAATTCTAGACCAGAAAGTAATGCCTTAGTTGGGATGCAAGCAAAGTAAAGTGGCCATTTGTTTTCTAATTTTTCTTTAATTAACTGGTAGCCTAATTCACTACATACTCTGACAGAATCTTTGTTAGCAGAATTAGACCAATATCCATTTTTATCCATGTCTCAATTTAAAATGGAATTTTATTCAAACCTCCAAGGCTTATTTTTACATTTAATTCATTGAAACCATCAAAATGTCAGGAAGGAAAAGTCTTGTGTATGCAGAAATAATATACTTAGGGTTTGCAAATACTCTCTTAGGAGACCTTTTAAAATCATGTAAAATGATCCAAGTTTTTACTAGCTTATTTTTTATATACATCCAGCCAATCGTGATTTTATCTTGTAATACAATAATGTATAGACCAGCTTTTAAAAAATATTTGCACATTTATCCAGTATTCCTAAAAATGAACCATTTGGCCCATCATAAGCTATGTAATTTAACATTCCTTCTCTTCACTTCTTTTCAAGACCACGGCATCTGAGTCTGGAGTCATTTTTGAATAAGCTCATTTCTCTGATGTTCAGAAAAGAGCTTTCAAATTAGATAAAAACAATATTTCAAGCAAGAAAGGCTTCTTTATGCATTCATGGCAATATTGATTTTTATCAGGGCTGTTCTGTAAATATGCTGTACATACCCAAATTGAATGGATCCAACATATGGTATGCATTATGTAATTAATGACAGTGCAGAATTATTCTAACCACAGAAAGAAAAAATTGCCAGTGCTACACCAACAGCATGAATTCAATTTAATCCTACAAAAGAAAGGAAATTACAGTTGAAATTCCAGGCTTCTACACGCTCTCATTGTACCTAGGTAATGCCTCAGATATCAGATCCCTTTTGTATTCTTCTCTAATGTAAAGGTACAAACAGGGCATACTTCAGAACCTCATTTGCACCTTAATGCAGAGTTGTATTGTACTTACAAGTTTTATTACTGTGTTTCTGATGCCTACTAGAAATCCTTTAGAATCTCTTTTTTATTCATTCATTGACTCTGAATTATTTTGAGAGTTAAAGAATCTCAGTTTTAGTCCCAGCAAATCACTTCTTCTGTATGCCTCAGTTTCTTTATTTCCTTTGCTGGATCTTTATCCACTCACAGTGAGTATCCCCAAGGATTTGTCTTGGCCCTACTGGTTTTTCTCCCAGAAATTCTGAAACCTTTTTGATGTTCCAAACCCCTCTGGCGGTGTCTGGTGAAACTGATGGACCCCTTATCAGAAATATGTTTTTAAATGTGTAGAGTAAAATAAAGTATTACAAAGAAAGCCAAGCATAATAAAATAGTTTTTTTAATATAGTTATCTTTTTATTTTTAATTCACAAACTTTTGGTGAAATTGAAAACCATTGTCCCTACGTAAAAAATCCTTGTCCTATTAGCTCATCTGGTGGTTTCAGTTATCTCTATGTAAATGGTTCCCACATTGATATATCCAGTTTGAACCTCCTAAGCACCTACTTTGCATCACAGACTGCCTCTTGAACCTGTCAAACTGGGTGTCCTATAGACATCTCAAACTTACTTTCTTTCCCTCAAAATCCTCTACTCTGCCAAATTTTTATATTCTTTTTTTTAATATAAATCTATTTATTTAACTTTTTACATTCATTTTCACAAAATTTTGGGTTCCAAATTTTCTCCCCATTTATCCCCTCCCCCCACCCCAATACACTGAGCATTCTAATTTTCCCTATCACCAATCTACCCTCTCTTCTATCATCCCTCCCTTACCTTGTCCCCATCTTCTCTTTTGTCCTGTAGGGCCAGATAACTTTCTGTTCCCCATTACCTGTATTTCTTATTTCCTAGTAGCAAGAACAATACTCAACAGTTGTTCTAAAACTTTGAGTTCCAAATTCTCCCCATCCCTCCCCACCCATTCCCTTTGGGAAGGCAGGCAATTCAATATAGGCCCTATCTGTGTAGTTTTGCAAGTGACTTCGATAATAGTTGTGTTGTGTAAGACTAACTGTATTTCCCTCCATCCTTTCCTGCCCCCCCATTGTTGCTATTCTGTCTTTTGATCCTGTCCTTCCCCAAGAGTGTTGACTTCACATTGTTCCCTCTTCCCATTGCCCTCCCTTCCATCATCCCCCCCACCTTGCTTATCTCCTTCTCCTCCACTTTCCTGTATTGTAAGATAGGTTTTCATACCAAAATGAGTGTGCATTTTATTCCTTCCTTTAGTCGAATGTGATGAGGGTAAACTTCTTGTTTTTTTCTCAGCTCTCCTCTTTTTACCTCCACTAAAAAGTGTCCTGCTTGCCTCTTGAATGAGAGATAATTTACCCCATTCCATTTCAGCCTCTCTCCTCCCCCTACATTTCTCTCTCACCATTTACCTTAATTTCTTTTAAGATATGGTCCTATCCTATTCAATTCACTCTGTGCTCTCTGTCTCTGTATGTGCATGCATGTGTGTATGTGTGTGTGCGTACACGTGTACGTGTGTGTGTGTATGTATGTATGTGTGTGGTCCCACCAACTACCCAGATACTGAAAAGTTTTAAGAGTTACAAATATTGTCTTTCCATGTAGGAATGTAAACAGTTCACTTTTGGTAAGTCCCTTATGACTTCTCTTTGCTGTTTACTTTTTCATGCTTCTTCTCATTCTTGTGTTTGAAAGTCAAATTTTCTTTTCAGCTCTGGTCTTTACATCAAGAATGCTTGAAAGTCCTCTGTTTCATTGAAAGACCATATTTTCCCCTGAAGTACTATACTCAATTTAGCTGGGTAGGTGATTCTTGGTTTGAGTCCTAGTTCCTTTGACTTCTGGAATATCCTATTCCACACCCTTCGATCCCTTAATGTAGAAGCTGCTAGATCTTGTGTTATCCTGATTTTATTTCCACAATACTGGAATTTTTTCTTTCTAGCTGCTTACAATATTTTCTCCTTGACTTGGGAATTCTGGAATTTGGCCACAATGTTCCTAGGAGTTTCTCTTTTTGGATCTCTTTCAGGTGGTGATCGATGGATTACTTCAATTCTTATTTTGCCCTCTGGTTGTAGAATATCAGGGCAGTTTTCCTTGATAATTTCCTGAAAGATGATGTCTGGGCTCTTTTTTTGATCTTGGCTTTCAGGTAGTCCCATAATTTTTAAATTGTCTCTCCTGGATCTATTTTCCAGGTCAGTTGTTTTTCCAATGAGATATTTCACATTCTCTTCCATTTTTTCATTCTTTTGGTTTTGTTTGGTGATTTCTTGGTTTCTCAGAAAGTCATTAGCCTCCATCTGTTCCATTCTAATTTTGAGAGAACTATTATCTTCAGTGAGCTTTTGAACCTCTTTTTCCATTTGGCTAATTCTGCTTTTGAAAGCATTCTTCTCCTCATTGGCTTTTTGAACCTCTTTTGCCAGTTGAGTGAGCCTATTTTTCAAGGTGTTATTTTCTTCAGCATTTTTTTGGGTCTCCTTTAGCAAGGTATTGACCCATTTTTCATGCTTTTCTTGCATCTCTCTCATTTCTCTTCCCAGTTTTTCCTCCACCTGTCTAACTTGATTTTCAAAATCCTTTTTGAGTTCTTCCATGGCCTGTGCCCATTGGATATCTATTTCGGGTGTTTGGGGTACAGAGACCTTGGCTTCTATTTCTTTCCCTGATGGTGAGCATTGGTCTTCCTCATCAGAAATGAAAGGAGGAAACATCTGTTCCCCAAGAAAGTAGCCTTCTATGGTTTTATTTTTCTTCCTTTTTCTGGGTATTTTCCCAGCCAGTTACTTGACTTCTGAGATTCCTTTCCACCCCCACCTAGATCCACCCAGCTAGTGCTTGGGGTCTGAGATTCAAATGCTGCTCCCCAGCCTCAGGGCTTTCAGCAGTGGGTGCAGCTGCTATTCACTGTGAGCTTAAGTTCTGGTGCTTGGGTGGGAGCAGGGCTGCCTCCCAGGCTCAGTTCCTTTATGCAGAAACCTTCGGTAATGGCCCTGAACTTCTGCCTGCTGCTCTGGGAGTTCCAGGCCGCCGCTGCCTCTGCCGCTTCCTCCCGAGGGTTCTGAGTTATGGAGACACCCCGCTCCCCTCTCGGCCAGCCCAGAAGTCTCTCTCACTGACCTGTAGCGCCTGTGGGTGGAGGGACCTTCGCGGCCGCTGGAGATTCCATTCCTGAAGCCTGCTCGGATCCGCGTGGCCCAGGGCAGTGGTGGGCTCCACTGTCCATTGCCCGATGGACCTTTGGGGTCAGTTTTTCAGGGCTCTCTGGAACAGAAATCTCCTCCATTGCGTTACTGCGCGAGTTCCACTGCTCCAGAATTTGTGGGGAGTTCTTTTTACAGGAAATTTATGAGCTGTGGGTTCAGAGCTAGTATACGTGAGTCTTTCTACTCCGCCATCTTGGCTCCTCCCCCAAATTTCTGTATTCTTGTTGAGGGCACCAGCATATTTACAGTCATCTCGGCTCACAGTCTCCATGTCATCCTCATCTTCTCACTTGCACTCACCCTAATGAATCTCTTATAAAGGATTACATTTCTACCCTCACTCTCTTGTATATATATTTCCCCTTTATTCATATGGTAACCATCCTTTATGCAAGCTATCATCACCTCATGACTGAATTATTTCAGTAGTCTTCAGGGTTGGTTTCCTTACCTAGTATTTCTTCCTACTCCAGGCCCATTTTCCCACTATTTCCCAAATCCTCACTATCCCCTTTGCCTTGAATTTTTCTCTCTCCTCACCTCATTTTCCTGCCTTCTCTGGCTTCCTTCAAGATTAGTCCCAAGTCCCACCTTCTCTCAGAAGTCTTTGCTAGCCCTTCCCCTTTCCCCTTTCATGCTTTCCCACCCTCCCCATCCTCTAACATTACCTTCTACTTACGCCAGAAGTTCTTGTCATAGCAATGTTTTGAAATTTGCTAAATAACACACCTACGAAGGGAACCAATTATAACAAAGTATGGTTATCAAAAAGTTTTTAAAAGTTCATGACCTTAGGTTAAGAACCCTTATTTACATTGTATATGTACAATATATTCCTAGTTTTTTGCATATTTTCTGACTAAACTTAAACTTAGTTTGACTAAAGTCCTGCTTTATTGGCCTTCAGACTACCTCGCAATATAAAAATAATGAAACATACATGATAATGGCATAATTTTTATTGTTCACTTGTGTCTGATTCTTTGTGACACCATGGACCATAGCATGCCAGGTCCTTCTATCTTCCACTATCTCCTGAAGTCTTTTCAAGCTAGTGTTTGTTGCTCTCATTACAGTATCCATCAATCTCATCCTCTGCCATCCCCTTTTCCTTTTGCCTTTAATCTTTCCCAACGTCAGGGTCTTTTCCATTGAGTCCTGTGTTGTCATTATTTGGCCAAAATATTTAAACTTCTGCTTCACTATTTGACCTTCCAGTGAACAGTCTGAATCAATTTCTCTAGGTATTAACTGATCTGATCTCCTTGCTGTCCAAGGGGACTCTCAGAAGTCTTCCCCAGCATCACAATTCAAAATTGTCGATTCTGCAGCACTCAATTTTCCTTACAGTTGAGCTGTCACAGCCATACATTGCTACTGGAAAAACCACTTTATAGTATGCTGTCCAGATTTGCCATAACTTTCCTTCCAAGCTAAAGAACAAGTATCTTGTAATTTTGTAGCTATAGTTACGATCTGCAGTGATCTTTGAACCAAAGAATATAAAATCTGACTCTCATTTCTTCTGCCTTCTATTTGCTATGAAGTGATGAGATCAATGACCAGGATCTTAGTGTTGGTGGGTTGAAGTTTTTTTATGCTAAGCTTCAAGCCAACTTTTACACTCTCCTCTTTCACTCTTATCAAGAGACTTCTTAATTCTTTTTCATTTTCTGCCATCAGAGTGGTGTCATCCTCATATCTGAGACTGTTGATATTTCTCCTTGTGATTTTATTCTGTCTTTTGATTCATCCAGCTTTACATGGATGGATGATATACTCTGCATATAAGTTAAATAAAAAGGGTGACAATATACAGCCTTGACATACTCCTTTCCCAATATTAAACCCATCAGTTGTTCCATGTTTGGTTCTCACTGTTGCTTCTTGACCCACGTACAGGTTCCTCAGAAGCCAAGTAAGATGGTCTGGTTTCTCTTTGAGAACTTGCCACATTTTTTTTTTTGTTGTGATCCACACAAAGTCTTTTGTGGAGTCATTGAAGCAAAAGGAGATGTTTTTCTCTAACTCCCTTGCTTTCTCCATAATTCATTGAGTGTTAGCAATTTGGTCTCTAGTTCCTTTGCCTCTTCAAAAACCAACCTGCTCTTCTAGTCATTTTCAGTTTATATGTTGCTGAAATCTACCTTGCAAAATCATAAGTATAATATTTCTGGCATATGAAATGAGCATAATTGTTGAGTAATTTGAAGTTTCTTTGGTATAATGCTTAACTATTGTGTATATCTGTACAGAGCTGAGGTTTTTCATTTAAAAACAAGGTAAAATTATGGTTCCCTGGAAATCACAAATGCTACGAAAGACTTTGGTGCTATGAAATTGATTTTCCTAAATTACAGAGCTGACAACATCACTCCCTTGCTCAAGAAGTTTTATTTGCTTCCTATATCTCCACTAAAATTCAAAATTCTCTGTTTAGTATTTAAAGCCTTTACGGTCTATCCCCAGTCTGTTCTTCTAGACTGATTTCACAATATTTTTTTTCCATGAACTCAACTTTATAGGCAGCTGATTTCCTTGCTGATTTCTAAATGTGATATTCCATCTTCTTTGCCTGAAATGCTCTCCTTCACTACTTCTTGGATTTCCTACCTCCCTTCAAGAGTCAGCTCGGTTGTTACCTTCTAAGTGATACCTTTCTATTTCCATCACAGTGCCTGGTATACAGTTGATGATTAATAACTGCTTGTTTAATTAAATGTCAAGAATTACTCACTGAATTAAAAATAATCAAAATAATAAGGTACGTAAATATGAGAGCTGACATTTACATAGTAATTTAAATTTTCCTATTTACTTAACATTGATACCATAGATATTATTATACCTATTTTACAGATGAGAAAAATGGAGACTTACTCAATTTCGTATATTGTTAGAGGCAGAGTTTGAACTCAAATCGTCCTCCCTTCAGGACCAGGATTTTATCTCCTATACTAAGTTGTCTGTAATTTTGAAAAAAAAAAAAATCAGCCTAAGTGAATACCATGATGTCTTTCTTCACTACTCTGCCTACCTACTCTTTAAGAACTATTTTATGGTTGATTGAATTATGCTACTTAAATTCGACCTCTTTCCTAGTCTACCACTTTATGGAGGAATTGTTACTAATCAGCAGCTAGGAAGGAATGATGATAATATGAAGAGGATCACCTTTTTGTTCACTTATGAAATGATAGTTGCTTCTATTTTGGATTTGATTTTTACTGAATGAACTTAGGATTTCCCTTCAGTTAAATTCAACAAGCATTTATTCATTAATTGTTTACTAAAGTATAAGGCAGTATACTAGACCCTAGGGTCTAGTTAAAAAATATAAATCCTAAACCCTTCCACTCAAAGTGGTGTTGAGTCAATTTAACTTTAATGGCTAAATCAGTGCTTGTTCTTACTGATTTTGTTGTGCTTTTAGTATTCTTCTGAAGAAATTACCTTGTTTAGCAGAAAAAAAAAATCACAAATCAAAAAAAAAGAACATAGCAGCTCTCTTTTTGGGGTCAAAAACTGAAACTTTCTAGGATGCCTGTCAGTTGGAGAATGGCTGAATGGCAAGTTATGGTAAGTGATTGTGATGGAATACTGTTGTGCTACAAGAAATTATGAACTCAGGGATCTTAAAAAGAATATGGATAGCCGTACACAAAAGAATGGTTAGCAGAAACCTGTGGGGACTTACATGAAAGCATCAACAGCAAAATGAGCATAACCAAGAGAACATTGTGTAAAATAACAACCGTATTGTTTTAAGAACAACTTTGAGTGACAAAAGAATTTTGATTATTATAAACACTCACATTAACTGCAAAAGATATATGAAGAAGGACATCAGCATCTGGATAAGACTGATAAGTAGGGGTATGGATAGAAGTGTGTGTGTGTGTGCATACATGTGTATACATATGGTTGTGCGTGTGTGTGCGCATACATGTGTATACATATGGTTGTGCGTGTGTGCGCATACATGTGTATACATACGGTTGTGCGTGTGTGCGCATACGTGTGTATACATATGGTTGTGCGTGTGTGCGCATACATGTGTGTATACACATATGGTTGTGCGTGTGTGTACACATATACGGTTGTTGTCCTTCATTCTCAACGAGGACCAAAGTGACATCACCATGATAAAGTCAAGTTTCACTGAGCTTGGAATGCTCTACCACAGATTGGGCACGGATAGGCCTGTGTGAATACTTGGGATGGATACTCCATATTTGCGCATCCTGCATTTCCTTTGTGCTGTCTCATTTCTGCTTTTGCTCATAGAGCGCAGCACCTTCTCTGATGTGGGCACGTACATATGTACATATTTGTGTAGCCATCTCTAGGGTGGGAGGAGGAAGGAAGAAAAAAAGGAAAAGAAAGTGATGTCATAATTCTGTTACATATTTAAAAGTACTAGCAAGTTTTATATAACAGATTTGCAGTTTTATGTACAATCATCTTTTTTAATTCTACTGTTATGGAAATGCTTGTTTTATTTCTTAATTTCAGAATAAAGTAAATAATTTTTAAAAGAAAAAGGAATGAGCATTTGTTAAGCACCTGTTTTGTGCTAAGTGCTTTCCCAATATTTTCTCATTAAATTCTAAAACCGTAACAGAAATAATACATCCCTACATTATTATTACTTTGACTCCTTCAGCAGTCATCAGAAGAGGCTAAATATCATTAGTCTGTAATAAAGAACCACGTAATATCAGAGGTGGGAGGGACTGTAGCAACCGATTGGTCCAAACCCTAAGCAGAAAGAATCACTTTCCTCCAATCCCCGGCCCTAGTGAATGACAGCCCACTGACTAGGGAGGCATTCTTGCCCACCGCTAGACAGCTTCAAGTCTTGTCTTCTCATTGGTCCCAAATATGCCTTTTATTTCCACCTCTTGCTCGTAGTTCTTCCCTCAGATACCAGAGAGAAAAAAATTTGTTTCTCTCTTCCAGCTCACAACTTCTTAACTATTTAAAGATATCTGTTATTCTCTTGGGGCAGCTAGCATGGCTTAGTGGATAGAGTGCCAGGCCTGGAGTCAGGAAGACCTGAGTTCAAGTTCAGCCTCAGACGCTTATTCTGTTGGATCTTGGGCAAGTCACTTAATCCTATTTTCCTCATCTATAAAATGAACTGGAGAAGGAAAAGGCAAACCACTCTAGTACCTCTGCCCAGAAAACTCCAAATGGGGTCACAACGAGTCGGACATGACTAAAGAATGACTTAACAACAAAAATCATTCCCTTGTCCACACTAAGTATTTCCAGTTGCTTCAGCTGATCCTCAGATAGTATGCACTTCACCCTTCACCATTCTGATCTGCTATGCTCTGGATGCTCTCCAGTTTATCAGTGTCTTTTCTAAATTGGCATCCAGAATTGGTCACTTCTCCAGATATAACCTGACCCAGGCAGAGTACAGAGAGTTCATTGGACTGTTGCCTCTCAGTTTCTGGAAGCTATATGTCTCTTAGTGCACCTCTAGTGACTTTAGCTTTTAATTGCCACATTATGCTTTTGTCTGAGGGTTTTACAGTCCACCAGTACCCCCAGATCTTTCCCAGAGTGCTATCTGATAATGCCTCTTCTATATCATACTTATAAGGCAAATTTTTATACTTATGAAGTTGATTTGTAGGAATTTATATTTGTACCTATTGCATTTTATCTTTTTAAATCCAGCCCAGTTCTCTAAACTGTAAGAATCTTTTTGGATCCTCACTCTGCCATCCGTCATGTTAGCGCTCTCTCTCTACTTTTTGCCCTCTGTAAATTTGATGAGCATGCCATGTTTGTCTTTATCCAAGTCACTGATATTATAGCACAAGACAAGTAGAACTAGATCCCTGAAACCCTCCACTGAAGACCTCCTGCCAGGTTGTCATTGAGCCACTGGAGAGAGCACTCTTTGAGTATGCCATTTGATTTTTATTTATTATTACTATTGAATACAAATGATATTCCAATTATTGTTTGATCTTTAAGTTCATTTCCAAGTCAATTCAACACACATTAATTAAGTGCTTGTAGTGCACTAATCCTTCCAAGTATTTTATAGCATAGTTTACTTCTCTCCAACTTTTTTATATGAATAAGTATGTGATATTTTATCAAATGCTTTGCTAAAACCTAAATAAACTCTCTCTATATATCTACAGCATTTCTCTGACCTACTAGTAGAATAACCTTTTTTAAAAAAGAAATAAAGTTAATCTGACTTGACATGTTCATGACGATAACATGGGATCTTTATTTACCATAACATGCTCTTTATTGTGTTAAATTCATTTCCAGTTCAACTCAACACACATTAATTAAGCACTTTCTCTGTAGTAAAAAGACTCACGTTTATATTCATCCTCTTGTTTTATTTACAGGAATTTAAAGTCTTGTTCTAAATATATTCCTTTATCAAGACTGAGAAACTCAAAATTTAATGAAGTCATAGTAAATTACATCTTCATTGAGTGTAATGAATAGTAGACTGGAGAGAGTTAATATGACCACTTACACTCACAATGTCAACCCTGGGAACATTCACTTTCTCTAATATCCATCAGCAAAATTTCTTTCTTGCAAATAGGTGAGTTAATAGTCGTGAATGGGAATAGGAAATGAAGGCTTCTTTAACCTCTGACTTTAAAATCATTTCACCCTTTTAATCAAGTGTTCTGGGATCAATAAGCTTGGGATGGACTGAGATGTAAAATACAAGATTTCAACTACAGTAGAATTATCGCACACCATAGCAGAAATTACTCTCAGCACCTTATAGTAACACTAATGCTAACAGTTTTTGTAGCATGAAGCTCGCTGTCCTCTTTAGCATATGCATTGACAGAGCAGAAGAAAAGGCTGTGTGAATCCTGCCGCTCGTAGCTGATTCATTTGGTCTGTACAGCGCTAAGTCATAGGCATTACTAGTCCATTTGCCACTTGTTGCAAAATCTGTCCACAGTTGTCAAATATTAAGAGTATACTTTTGGACACAATAAAAAATTCTTTCCTCAAAAATTGTTATACTGAATTACAAGTGACATTCAGTCAAATACTCAGTCTTTTTATTTTTAATATGACTTTAGATTTTGGTAGGTACCTAAAAAATTGACAAATAGATATTTCTTCCAACACAGGCTGGCTGATGCATAGGAAGGGACTTTCCTGGGTTTGTATGAAAACCCTGAGCCAACTTTGGAATAAGATTGGAAACACTCATGCCAGAATGCTAATAACTGACACATAGATAGCTCTTTAAAGTTTGAAAAGTGCTCTAATGCTAAGCAATAATTCAAAGTAAGGCCCAGGACTAGTTTGTGAAGAGAGAAGCAGAACATGGCCATGCATCTCACTTATCCTGGGACAGTGGCTGTTCCTTTACAGACAGATCAACTGACAAATTACATCTTAAAGTAAGAATAGCAAATAGTGAAATTGTAGTGAACACAGACTTCACAGAACTTACAGTGAAACAAATATTCTTAAATATGCAAGCGAACAATCCTTAGATACCAGTAAAAAACCCCTTTTTCATACATGAAGTTTTCATTCAGTTTATGGGATAGCTTTTCTAGGATCCCACAAAGAGGGAGGGAATAAATGTACCTGAAGACATAATTAATGGCTTGTATTTCACTCTGTATGCAGTATACACTGTATATTCACATTCACAGCATTTATGCTGGATTAAAATCATTCCTAGATGCAGAGAAATACTCCAAGATTTTGCATTAAAATTGTGATATACCCTTCTACTTCTTATAAGAAAGACATCTATTGACATTTAAGAAAAAATGACAATAATGGGAATGACTTACCAACAGGTTTGTACCCAAACAGTAAATCAATAAATCATCAAATTTGAAGAAAAAAAATTAGATTGGAAATACTTCTTGTTTGCTAAGAACCAAAGAGTCTTTCTTAAATTAAGGTCTTTCCAACTCCAAGGTTCCACAAATTTTTTTTTATTTTTTTATTTTTTTTTTGCAAATAGAGTTTGGCGTTAGGTAAGGCAGCTAGGTAGCATGGTGGATAGGGCACCAGGCTTTGAATCAAACTGGCATCAGAAACTTTTTGGCTGTATGATCCTGGGAAGGTCACTTCATCATATTTGCCTCAATTTCCTCATCTATCAAAGGAGCTGAAAAAGGAAATGGCAAACCACCCTAGTGTCTTTGCCAAGAAAACTGCACATGGGGTCATGAAGAGTGGGACCCGATTGAAAAATGATTAAACCACAAAACTGACATTATTTAAATTTAAAATTATGTAAGGTTTTTTTGTATTTTATGAAACTACTTATGCTGAATCCTGTTCCTTTTCTGTTTTCAAATTATATTCACATCTTTACTGTGTAATGGTACATTTTTTTCCCAAATGTGACCTAATTAACATGATTATAGATAAGAGATTCAGAATTTGAAAAATTAAAACCATAGTCTTAGAACTGGAGAGGACCTTAAGGGTCATCAGTCCCAATTCCAAATGAAATTCAGAAAGACCAATGACTGTCCAGAGTCACACTGCAAGTCAGAATCAGGCTTTGAATCAGTTTCTTCTGACTCCGAGTCAGATATTCCCTTTCATTGGACTTATACCTGCTGAAGTCTTGCTACCTCTAAGTGGAAAATGTGTCTTTACCTTGACCTAGATAAGTAACAATATAAGAAGTAAAGAAACTGTTGCAGTCTCTTCCAGCCATTTAGTAAACATTTAACTAAGCTAAGCACTGGGAACACAAAAAAGGGGAAAAGACAGTTCCTGCCCTCAAAGAGCTCACAATGATGGGGTCAGCATTGTATAAATAATTATGTACAAACAAACTATATGTTTCATGATAGGATGTAATCAGTTGAGGGAAAGCAGTAGAATTAAGACTGTTCAGGACAGGCCACCTGTAGAAGGGGTAGGTTTTGAAGGAGCCCAAGTAGCTAGGAGCTAGATATGAGGACAGTCAGTGAAATTGTCCTGAGTCTGGAGAGGGAGTAACTTGTTCAGGCACCAGCAGGGAATCCAGTGTCCCAAATGGGAGAGAGAGTAATGAGCTATAAAAAGAGTGGAAAGGTAGGTTATTTAAGGGCTTTGAATGCCAGCATATTTTACAATTGATTCTGAAGGTGATAAGGAGCCACTAGAGGTCATCGAGGGAGGAAGGGGGAGTTTTGCTCACATCAGTCTTTAGGAAGACCACTTTCACAGCTGAGCAGAGGATGGGAATGGGGAGAGATCTGTGGCAGGCAGACCTACCAGGAGGTTACTGTGAGAGTTCAGACGTAAGGGTATACACAATGGTGGTGGCAATGGCAAAAGAAAGAGCTAGGAATATGGAAGAGATGTCACCAAGCTACAATTGACAGCCCTTGGCAGCAAATTGAATATGGTGGGGTGAAAGAGAGTGAGGAGTTAAGAATGATACTTAGCTTGTAAGCCTAGAAAACTGGACAAAAGGTAATTTCCTTGATAGTAATAGGGAAATTTGGAAGGACAAAGAGAAAGCTAAAGGAAATGTTGAGCTTAAGATGTCAACTGGACATGCAGTTGAGATGTCTAATAGGCAGCTGGAGATTCAAGACTGGAGGTCAGTAGAGAGATAGGGACTAGATGCTTAGATTTGAGTATCGTTATCTAGCAGATGATAATTAAAACCATGAGAGCTGATGAGATCACCAAGTGAAACAGAGAAGAGGGTCTAGTACAGGGCACTGTGGAATATCCATGATTAGTATGCCTGACTTGGATGAAGATCTAGCAAAGAAGCCTGAGAAGGGGCAGTCAGATAGGTAGGAAGAAAACCAGGAGCAAGTAATTTCATGAATCCCTAGAGAAAAGAGAGTGTAAAGGCAAAGAGGGTTATAAGCAGTGTTGCAGGCTGCAGAGGAGCCAAGAATGATGAGAACAGAAAAGGCCATTGGATTGGAAGTAAAAAACTGTTAGTAACTTTGGAGAGAGCAGTTTTCGTTGAATGATGGGGTTGAAAATCAGATTGTAGAGAAGAGTTTCACCACAAAAGGCAGGAAAGATATGAGGGGATAGTTAGCAGGGCTGGATGGATCAAGTGAAGAATTTTAAGGAAGGTAGAAGATGTGGGCATGTTTTTGGCAATAGAGAAGGAGCCAGTAGACAGGGAGAGGGACTGAATATAAGTGAGAGAGTGGAGATGATGAAGGAGGCAAGCTTTTCAGGAAAATGGGATAGAAAGGAACCCCTTGTGAATGTTCATTTTCATTATCCTCAGGTTTATTTATTAATTTTTTATCATTTCAAACACCTGCCCCACCCTATTACATGAATCTTTGGCTTCAAATCTGTGTTTGGATGCTGTTTGCCTTTCCCAAACTATTTAAACTTCATGTCAAGATTCTTTCCAGCAGTTGTTTCTTTTTGTTCTTGGATAGAAAGGTTCTCTGATTGTTTATCCTTTGGGAACCTATGTCCTGGGTATTTATGTGAGTAGAGGTGATCTTACAGAAAGGCCTTGGGTTCAAAAGATTAGAATTCTGCTCTCTACCTCTGACTCACCGGCTTCAGCAGGTCATTTCATTATCCTAGGTTTCAGTTTCCTCACCTGTAAAATAAAATGGATGAGCTAGATGATCTCTAAGCTTCGTTTCCTCTCTAAAATTCTGATTCTCTAATTGTATGTATAACACCTCATTTGTGATGCCAGTCCAGCAGTGAGGCTAATCCAGGTTTTAGGTTTCTGGCCAGGCAGGTTATTAGAGCTGCCTCTTGGGAAGCCTATCACTACCTTTTGTTCTCTCACACATTTAAGTCTGCAGAGCTGGAGGACCAGCCGAGCCTTGTCCTCTTCATGAAGACTTGGAGGTTTTCTGGGAGGGCTGAAAGTCACAAAGTGGCAGAGCTAATAGCAGGCAACTTACCCATCTTTTCACATCTCAATCTTAAATTCAGGTTTTAGTTCTTATGTTTTCTGGCTTAAGGAAGTATTCTAAATAAGTCTTCCCTAACTTAATGAAAGCCTGGAGTCTTAACAATTAGTGTCTGAATGATGCATGACTTACCTGGGAAATTGTTTTTAATTAGGATACAAAGCTTCAAATGTCAATGAAAGAATTGTGGGAAGCGATATCGTATTTCATGTCAAAGGCTGGACTTGCAGGTCTTCTCCTGCTACTGTTGTTATCCACTTGATACTAATATGGCAGCGATCAGAGTTTGCTTCAGCAGCAACAACAAAAAAAAAGCCACTCAAGTCTGAAAGCAAGGCTCTGCTTTTGACAGGCTGACAGCATCTTAGAAGAGAATGTCAGGGTCAATATTATCATATTTACTGACAGTACAGCCTTTTTCCATGTTAGAAAAAATGGTTTGAAAGTTGACTTTTATCAAAAACAGAAATGTTGGCTGCTTAGAATGATAAAACAATAGTACAAAGCTTAGTCATTTTCCAGTTACGAAGTGATACTTTCATAAAAATAAACAATGCAAACTTCAGAGAGCCAAAACATTTACTCAGAGAAATAGTTGCATTTTTTCCATCCTTGTGCTCTGATTTAAAACAACTGTGTCCAGTAGGAATTAGGGAGAAATTGATGGTTTGTATTCCATTAAGTAACTCTTTCTTGATCCCTTCAAGAAAAAATATAAAAGAATAAGCCTTGTGTTGATACTTAAAGATCACTTGATTTTTCTCTTCTAAGTAATAGTGGCAAAAGAGAACTAATATTTTGCATACCAAATGAGTTTATTCTTAAGCTTTTAAAAATGGTTACTTAATTTTATTAAAGTTCTTAAAAATTTATAGATTTGTTATTTATCTTGGGTTTATTTTTCTTGCAATTTGTATCTTTCCTTGTCTGTTCTATTCCCTCACCTCTTCCAAGTAAGTCTGTAAAACCTCAATTCACCAGCATTCTTGGGAGAAGAGAAGCTACAAAATTTCAATTTTTGGTTTACTACACATTATTAGCAACTCATTTGTAAACTCCTACAGGCCATGAATCAATATTCTGGGTGGCAGCACCATATAGTCAAACATTCAGTGGACAAGCATTTAAGGGCTTACTATGTGCCAACCTCTAAGTCTGGAAGATAGAAGAATGGCAAAAACATGGTTCCATCCCTTAAGGAGCTCATTCTTATTGGAGGAGACAACATACAAATCAATATGTATATACAAGATAGATGGAGTGATTGCAAAGGTAATATCAGAGAAAGATATGGGGGATGAGGGGAGTCATTAAATTTGATTTAAAAAACTGGATTTCAAATCCTGACTTTTCCATTTATGTAGTAGAGGGAGTTCCTCTACTGTGGAGAAGTCATTGACCATTGCTAGGCATCAGTTTTATTCTTTGTAAATTGAGGAGAATAGATTAGATGACCTCTGGGGTCCATTCCAAAGTAAAATCTACAATCCTATGGTTTTCCCAGAATAGTTAGCATTGTGCTTTGTCCAAAGAAAGGACTCTATTACTGACTTTGCTAAGTGAATGACCATAGGACATTTTTTGGTTCAATACTTGATAAAAAAAAATCTTTCTAAGATACAGATTGTGGGCCACTGGGTTGAATATGTTCTAACCTCAGGATATCTCTTGGAAATTTTCTTTTTTCTTTTTTTGTCTTTTTTACATTTTCTTTTTTCTTAAATTTAAGGGGGGAAATTGGGATGATGGTTAATTGAAGACTGAACAAGTTTTAATGTGATCTGTAGAAACTTTCAGAAATGGTGAGACTTTAGATCCTATTTTGCCTAGCATCATTTTCCCTTTCCCATTTTACAGATGTAAAACCTGAGACCAAGAAAATTTGAGTGATTTGCCTATATTCACCAATCTGCCTAGTAAAAAGACACTATGTTATAATCAAAAGTGTGCTTCATACTCATCCTCCATAAACTTGTAAAGCAAGGAAGAAACATCAGCTAGTAGTAAGAGCAGTAGCAGCAGCAGAGAGAGGAGGAGTGCCTAGATCATTTATCACTGCCCTTGTTCTGAGTGTCTTCTATGTCTGAAAAGCTCTTACCATCTCCCCTTTCCAAGTCTTAGTTACTCTGATTTTCCTTAAAGACTAAATTTAAAACTTACCTAGTAAGAAGTCTTTCTCTTCCTTTCGAATGTGAACTCATTGAAGGCAAGGAGTATACTTTGGGCTTTCTCTTTATCTCTAGGGCTTAGCACAGTATCTGAGTATCTGGCACTGAGTAAGCTCTTAATAAATGCGTATTGACTTGACACATTCCGCTACCTGATACAGCTTTGTATCCTTTGGATTTATAATGATGTTCTAAATGTAACTTAGATTTTACGTGAGAATAAACAAATCCAACTTTATTTGTGTCACTTTTATGGAGAGCAAGGATTGAGAGTGTTTATTACATCAATATTGTTTTGCCAATAAACAGTCCCATTCCTAAATTGAAAATGGCTTAATCCCTATAGTATGTTGCCATTCTGACTAAGCAGGTATGCTGTATTTTACTTTCACTTCACATCTGGCTGGTTTATGAGGCCCAAACATCTCCCTTGGTTGTGATTGAATTTTAAAAACACAAAAACTTCAGTCTTTATTATGCTTGGGGATTGCGGTGTGCAGATAAATTTGTCAGCCCTGTTATCTAATCATTGGCGCATTCCAGCAATCCACAATGAATTGGTTTTCCTCCTCAAAGAGAGATATCTTAATGATTTTGTAGGCTGTCCCCATCTTGCCAGGCTTATAGTCCATGAGGTGAGCCTGAGCTCTTAGCCATAACTAAGAAGGAACACAAGCTTGAAAGAAGATAGATGAGAGACTCTTAACTTTTGTGCTTACACTTCTGATTTGAGATTTTAAATTCACCATTGATAATATGAGATTATTTCTAAACGCCTTCACACCAAGAAGGAACATAACAGATGTGATGGAGTGCTTCACTTTTTTTTGCGCAATTGATGACTCTTGGCAGTTACTGTCGTACTACCTTTCTCCTACTTTACCTGCACCTCCTTTTTTTCTCGCAGGCTCCCTGTGCATAGCTACATATACTTTTAGAAGTTATTTACACCACACCTGTATTTACCCCTGTTGGTTCTATTATTCAGTTATTAACTAAAACAATTCTGCCACTGTTTTGTTTCATCTCCATGTGAAGATGCCTTGAAATATTTATTATCCAATTTGAGAAGTGGTTGCTCTGTTGTCTCCACCCCCCAACCCCCAAACATGCGCAAAGATTATATTGATGTGATTACATTAATCGTTTCTATACTTCTGGCGTCTGGCTGGTCAAAATAATGTTGTTTTGCTGTTGGAATTTAAATCTAGCTTTTGTTTAGTCATTAGTAGTTTTCCCATTCATTTATCTTCCCTGGAGGAAACTTCTTCCTCATGATAAATTTGCATATCAGAGCCCCTACCTAGTCTTGACCTCTTTGTTGTTGAGTTCTTTCAGTCCTGTCCCCATTTGGAGTTTTCCTGGCCAAGATACTGGTGGGATTTGCCATTTTCTTCTCTAACGCGTTTTACAGATAAAGAATTGAGAGGCAAAGAGGGTTAAGTGACTTGCCTTAGATTATACAGCTAGTAAGTACCTAAGGCCAGATTTCTACACTGGAAGAGGAGTTGTTATGACTTCAGACCCAGCCCCTCTATTCACTGTGCACCTAGCTGATCTCATCTTTTGGAATATCTGGAGTTTTTATGGTGATCTAAAAGATAGTCTTTTCTTTTTCTTTTTTTTCTTTTATTTATTTATTTAATTTTTTGCATTCATTTTCACAAAATTTTGGATTCCAAATTTTCTCCCCTTTTATCCCCTCCCCCCACCCCAATACCCCAAGCAATCTAATTTTCCCTATCTCCATTCTGCCCTCTCTTCTGTCATCCCTCCCTTCTCTTGTCTCCATCTTCTCTTTTCTTCTGTAGGGCCAGATGATTTTCTATTCCTCCTTAACTGTATGTCTTCTTTCCTAGTAGCAACAGCAATACTAGACAGTTGTTCCTAAAACTTTGAGTTCCAAATTCTCCCCATCCCTCCCTCCCCACCCATTCCCTTTGGGAAGGCAGGCAATTCAATATAGGCCATATCTGGGTAATTTTGCAAATGTCTTCCCTGATAGTCGTGTTGTGTAAGACTAACTGAATTACCCTCCATCCTATTCTGTCCCTCATTGTTTCTCTTCTATCTTTTGATCCTGTCCCTCCCCAAGTGTTGACTTCAAATTGCTCCCTCCTCCCTTTGCCCTCCCTTCCATCATCCCCAAGATAGTCTTTTCTTTTGGAAGAGTATTTTTAGACTTTCTGGGTAGCTAATGGCATTAGGTGAGGGAATCCATTTTCCTTTGATTTGCTACACACTTGTGTATTATACTTTTTTCATTAGAAATCATTGGCACATCCCAACACTCCACCATGAATTGTATTTCCTCCTCAAAGATAGAAATTGTGATAATTACATAACTCACACCATCTTGTATGTGTAGGGCATATGGTTCACAAAATGAGTCTTAGCTCTTAATAGCAACTAAGGAGGAAGATCACTAGTTTAAGAAAATAAAGAACTATCTTTATAAAAATAGCTTGATTTTGATTGGATTCCAGGTTGGAATCAAGAAGACCTGACTTCAAATTTGACCTTAGATACTTAATTAGCTGTGAGTCCCTGGGCCAGTAACTAAACCTCTGCCCCATTTTCTTTAACCATAAAATGTGTATAATGACAGCACCTGCCTCACAGGGTTGTTATGTGAATCCAACGAGACAGTATTTATAAAGGGTTTAGCACATTTCCTGGCACATAAAGGGTTCTATATAAATTTAGATGTTATTGTTATTTTTTATTATTTATTTTATTATCATTATTATTGTGCTTAGACTCATAGGTCTTGAAGTTGGAAGGTATCCCAGACACAACCTAGTTCACTTCTTCCCCAGGGTAATTAAGTGCCTTGTTCAAGGTCATATGAGTAGTAAGTCCCTAACCTTGGATTTTAACCAGTGTTTTCTGACTCCAGATTCCAAATTTTTCAAATTGGTCATCCCAAGACAAAGAAGCTAAATTATTTTTCTAAAGTCACACAGATTAGTGTTTGAAATGGTCTTGACACATGAAAAGGTATCAAGGAAAATTTATTAAAATAGAGTTCAGAAGAATTGAACGCTTTGGCCAAAACTGACTCTTTTCCCCCACCCCCTTCAGGAGGAGGGAGTACCTTCTACATTCATTCCCTTGAATGAACAGGTAGCTAGCTTCCCAAGTGAGACTACAGGAAGACTGCAACTTGTTCAGATCAGTGGATACTTCTTATACTGTTCCAAAATTTTGGACCTCCCACAACACTATCTATTGCCACATGACTTCATATTCTCCTTTCTGATAGGCTTTCCCTCAAACAGCTAGCCAAGCGTGGACTCAGGTTTTTGACCTCTAATCTGACCCGTGCTAGGTCACAACTCTGTTCACTTAAAACTGTGGAAGCAGAACTTCCTTGTTTCCCCTACTTACCAAGTAGCAAAGCAGAGACTTTGCAATCCAGGATTCCCTTCTGTTGTGTTCTGCTGACTTGAGTAGAAAATCCTGTGCTACTTGGATTGTTGGGATCTTTAAATATGTGATGTCCTTCCTCTTGGTAGCTTACGGCATGACTGTATAATTGTAGTTTCAGAGTTTGACACCAGTGTGTCTGAGAGAGTTGAATCTGGAATTCAGCTCTGGTTATGTCATTTGAATTCTACCAGTCTATAATCTGTCCCTTGATTCTTTAGGAATCAAGAAAGTATTCTCATTTTTTCTTATATTTCCTGAAATATACTATTCAAATTCTTTCTTAGCATTTTTTCAGGAAGCTTATTTGGTCGCTTTAGAATCCTTCGTCAGGGGGGCGGAGCCAAGATGGCGGAGTAGAAGGACGCACATTCACGAGCTCCGAACCCACAACCCATGGAATTGAGGTAAAAGGAGAGCCCCATAAATTCTGAATCTCTGCAGGGGGTGCACAAACATAGGGGAAGAGATTTCCGTTCCACTGAACCCTGGAGAGCCGTCCCCGGGGTCCATCGCACTCCAGAAAGCGGACCCCACCCCCACCCCTGGCCGCGACCCAGAGAAGCTGACCTGAGCAGACTTCTGAGAGGAAAGCTCCGGGAGAATCTCCGGTAGCCGGGAAAGTCCCTCTGCCCACAGAAGCTAAAGGTCAGTTAAAAAGAACCCTGCGCTAGGGGAGGGGAGCGGGCCCCCTCGGGAGGAAGCGGCGGCGGCAGAGACGGGGCAGGAAGCGGCGGAGGCAGAGACGGGGGCAGGAAGCGGCGGAGGAAGAGACGGGGGCAGGAAGCGGCGGAGGCAGAGGCGTGGGCGGGCGGCTGAGGCGGCAGCGGCCCGGGACTCAGGAATCCCCCAGCAGCAGGTAGGATCTTCAATACTGAAGGTCTTTCCAACCTGAGGGAGCCGAGCAGGGGAGAGGGCCCTGCCCCCACACCGCTCTACTGCTGAACGCCTCTGAATAAAACCCCCAAGGGAGCTGAGCACAGCAGGCGGGGCCCCCCACCCCACCCCCACCCGCTCTGTTCCTGAAAGTCGCTTCAGAAAGCCCCTGAGGGCCCAAGCTAGGAAGCGGCCCTGCCCCCACCCTGCGCCAGAACTAAAGCTTGCCGCGGGAAAGCGCATTTGAATCTCAGAGGCCAAGGACTAGCTGGGCGGATCCAGGCGGAGGTGGAAAGGAATCTCAGAAGTCAAGTAACTGGCTGGGAAAATGCCTAGAAAGGGAAAGAAAAATAAGACTTTAGAGAGTTTTTTCCAACAAATGCAAATGATCCCGACCTTCGGATCTGAAGGGGAGGATGAGGACGTATTTTTCCCATCAGGGAAAGATGTGGAGGGCGGGGCCTCAGTACCCCAGACACCCCAGGGGGGTGTTGGGTGGGCTCAGGCCTTGGAAGAGCTTAAAAAGGATTTTGAAAAGCAAGTTAGACAGGTGGAGGAAAGACTGGGAAGGGAAATGACAAAGATGCAAGAAGAGTATGAAAAAAAGGTCAATATCTTGGTAAAGGAGTCCCAAAAAAATGCAGAGGAAATTAACACCTTGAAAAATAGGCTCACTCAATTGGCAAAAGAGGTTCAAAAAGCCAATGAGGAGAAGAATGCATTCAAAAGCAGAATGAGCCAAATGGAAAAAGAGGCTCAAAAGCTCACTGAATTTAATAGTTCTCTCAAAATTAGAATGGAACAGATGGAGTCTAATGACTTTATGAGAAACCAAGAAATCACCAAACAAAACCAAAAGAACGATAAAATGGAAGAGAATGTGAAATATCTCATGGGAAAAACAACTGACCTGGAAAATAGATCAAGGAGAGACAACTTAAAAATTATGGGACTACCTGAAAGCCATGATCAAAAAAAGAGCCTAGACATCGTCTTGCATGAAATTATCAAGGAAAACTGCCCTGACATTCTAGGACCAGAGGGCAAAATAAGTATTGAAAGAATCCATCGATCACCACCTGAAAGAGATCCAAAAAGAGAAACTCCTAGGAACATTGTGGCCAAATTCCAGAACTCCCAGCTCAAGGAAAAAATCTTGCAAGCAGCCAGAAACAAACAATTCCAGTACTGTGGAAATATAATCAGGATAACCCAAGATCTAGCAGCATCTACATTAAGGGATCGAAGGGCGTGGAATAGGATATTCCAGAAGGCAAAGGAACTAGGACTGAAACCAAGAATCACCTACCCAGCTAAACTGAGTATAATACTTCAAGGGAAAATATGGTCTTTCAATGAAACAGAGGACTTTCAATCATTCTTAATGAAAAGACCAGAGCTGAAAAGAAAATTTGACTTTCAAACACAAGAATGAGAGGAAGCATGCAAAAGTCAACAGCAAGGAGAAGTATTAAGGGACTTACCAGAAATGAACTGTTTGCATTCATACAGGGAAGGACAATATTTCTAACTCTTAAAACTTTTCAGTATCTGGGTGGTTGGTGGGATCACACATACACATGTACACGCATGCACACACATACACACATGCATTCACATGCAGAGACAGAGAGCACAGATTGAACTGAATAGGATGGGACCATACCTTAAAAGAAATTAAGGTAAATGGTGAGAGAGAAATGTAGTGAGAGGAAAGAGGGGGAAATGGAAGGGGGTAACTATATGTCATTTAAGAGGCAAGTAGGAGATGTTTTTAGTGGAGGGAAAAAGAGGAGAGCTGAGGGAAAAAAACAAACAAACAAACAAACAAAAGTTTACCCTCATCACATTTGACTAAACGAAGGAGTGAAATGCACACTCATTTTGGTATGAAAACCTATCTTACAGTATAAGAAAGCGGGGGAGAAGGAGATATCGGGGGGGGGGGGGGGGGGGGGGGGGGGGGGGGGATGATGGAAGGGAGGGCAAAGGGAGGAGGGAGAAATTGAAAGTCAACACTTGGGGAGGGACAGGATCAAAGGACAGAAGAGAAACAATGAGGGGCAGGTTAAGAGGGATGGCAATTCAGTTAATCTTACACAACACGACTATCAGGAAGGTCACTTGCAAAGCTACACAGATATGGCCTATAATAAATTGCCTGCCGTACCAAAGGGAATGGATGGGGAGGGAGGGATGGGGAGAATTTGGAACTCAAAGTTTCAGGAACAATTGTTTAGTATTGTTGTTGCAACTAGGAAAGAAGACATACAGTTAATGAGGAATAGAAAGTCATCTGGCCCTACAGGAGAAAAGAGAAGATAGAGACAAGGGAAGGGAGGGATGACAGAAGAGAGGACAGATTGAAGATAGGGAAAATTAGATTGCTTGGGGTATTGGGGTGGGGGGAGGGGAGAAAAGGGGAGAAAATTTGGAACCCAAAAATTTGTGGAAATGAATGTAAAAAGCTAAATAAATAAATAAATTAAAAAAAAAAAAAAAAAAAAAAAAAAAAAAAAAAAAAAAAAAAAAAAAAAAAAAAAAAAAAAAAAAAAAAAAAAAAAAAAAAGAATCCTTCGTCAGTCTTTATTCTAGAGTTCCACCTTTTTTAATGTTATTATTTTTAATTTATTTTGCTGATTATTCTGTCTCTTCTGTTTGATTTTTGTCCTCTAGCAGGTCAATTCTATTTCCCATTGAAGAATTCCCATTTTTTATGTCAATTATCCTTACATAATTCCAAGTCAGTTAATAAACATGTATTAAACACTTACTCTGTTTCAGCCACGGTGCTAAGGTCTGCAGATGCACAGAAAGTCAAAAGACAGCCCTGGCTCTCAGGAAGCTCACAGTCTGTGGGGAAGGCAGCATGCCAACAAACAACTGTGTACAAGTGAGGGATTTACAGGGTAAAGTGAAGGTCATCAACAAAATGAAAGAGGCCGGGCTATTGAAGATTGGCCAATTCCTTTATTTGTGAGGTTTTGTCTTCCTCTTACCTTCTTTTTTTTCTTCTTCTGTTTCTTTACTTAGGTTAGGTTCTTCATGATTTCCTTTGCAGCCATTCTTAAGGTTAATTTGTTATTCTTTCAGGTGAATTATCTTTACTTTTACTTAGTGCAAAGGATTTATTTACCATGTTGGAGCATTTTTTTCCGGAGCATTCCTCAGAGTGGACTTTTTCCTTTAGTTAGGATATTCTTATTTTGAGGTATTGTTTTGATTTTGTTTTGACTATGTCCATTTTCTTTGGTATGTTTATTTTTGTTTTATATTTGTTATATTTTGGGAGAGGGGAGGGGTTGGTAGGGCTGGATTCTATTTTGAACTCAACACTTACATGCTCAACTTCGCCAAAGAATTTTTGCCAAGCCATCTTTTATGGATTAACATAGATTAATGAAATACCCTAAAGCTATAACCATAATTTTTAATAATTATAAATCATGTGCATAATCTGAGATTATATGACTAAATTACCAAGCCAGAAATTTGAAGTAAATAAAAATAGAATTCCTCCTTTGAATCAATTAAATAGGCAGGATAACATATTCATAAGGCTGAATAACAGCCCTATTCAGGGCTGTTTATATGATTATCAGTTGAACTTGGAAGATAGAGAAACAAGTGACACTCCTTCAACTTTTGGTGTTAGAAAGCACAGTACATTATTATTTAACCATTATTTGGAGTAGAATATTTGAACAATTTATTGCTTCATTAAAGGCAACCAAACAATGAAACTTGTTGAATGGATCCCAGAAAATGAAAGTATATCAGAAATTCTTGATACCATTAATGAATAGTTAAAAGCAAAAGTCAGAAGGTTATAGTTATATAAAGAGGCAAAGTGGTGGTACATAGAAGAAAATAAACAGTTCAGTATCAATTTAAAACTATACTGTGTTGCCTTTAAAAAGAGAAGGAAAATAATGGACAGAGAAAACTCCCAAAGGTGGATATGAAAAATTCTGATTATCTAGATAGTTCAAAGAAATCCAGCACAATGAAAATGTAACCCAGAACAAACATGAAACAACGCTTGTGTTACCCTTAATATAACGAATCACAGAAGAGTTATGTCAAGATTAATGATTGAAATTCTAGCTTCTCTACAAATGAGAAATCAGCAGCAGGTCAAGATAAGGTCCATAATTATTTACTTATGCTTCACAGTAGTGCATTAATTACTAGCAAAATACTTTGGCAGATTCCTCTTTGATTCAAAGCTGATCCCATCTTTCTTAACGAAAGCCATCACACATTTAATACTAAAAGATGAGAATATCATTGCCCTTCCACATACTGACTAAATATATGCATACGTGCATGAAAAGCATTTGCAATTTGTAATGTTCAAAAAAGCTTATATACACTGAAAAACAATATATTTGCCCAGGCGCAACAACATGTGCTAAGAAAGTATCAAGATATAAAGAACAATTCATTATTGATTTAGTAATTACTGAAAAAGCCACCCAAAAGCAATATATATTTTTTTTGTTGTTCAGTCACTCTTCGTGACCCCATTTGGGGTTTTTTTGGCAGAGATATTACAGTGATTTACCATTCCCTTCTCCAGCTCATTTTACAGATGAGGAAACTGAGGGAAACAGGAATAAGGGACTTGCCCAGGGTCATACAACCAGTAAGTTTCTAAGGCCAGATCTGAACCCAGGAAGACAAGTCTTCCTGACTCTATGCCCACTATGCCACTTAGCTACCCTACAGAAGAATAATGACTAACTGCTTTGAACTTGAATTCCAAGGTTATATTGAACCTCTGAATGAAGGCAATGTTTACAAATACCTTGGTCTTTTTCAGGCAAATCGCATTAAGCATGAGACGGTCAGGGAGAAAGCTGAGTCTTTTTATCTGGAGAAAACAAGTAGCATTCTACAGTCAAAGCTTAGCTGGACTTCCAGTTGTTGTTGAGTCATTCAGTCATGTCCAGCTCTTTATGACCCCCTGGACTAGAGCATGTCAGGCCCATCTATCCTCCACCATCTCTCAAAGTCTGTCCACGTTCGTGTTCGTTGTTTCTTCGACACTCTCACTCCATCTCATCCTCTGCCCCTCCAGCCCCCTCTTTTCACTTTCAATACTACCCAACATCAGGGTCTTTTCCAATGAGTTATGTGGCCAAAATATTTAAGCTTCCATTTCAATATTTGACCTTCCATTGAATAGCCTGATTTAATTTCTTTAAGTATTGACTGATTTGATTTTGCTGTCCAGAACACTCTCAAATGTCTTCTCCAGCCCTACCAGTCCAAAGTGACAATTCTGCAGAACTGTAAAATAAATAAAGATGGATCTAGAATAGCATATCTTTAAGGGATTAAACCAGGCACAATGGGTAGAAATCTGAAAGACAGATTTAGACTTGATGTCAGGAGAAGCTTTCTAACAATTAAAACTGCCTGAAAGTGAAATGGACTGCCTGGAGAGAGAGGCGGGTTCTCCTTCTTTTGAAGCCTTCAAGTAGAGACTGGAGGACAACTTGTTGGGTGTGTGACAGTGGGCACTCTTCTCCAGTATGGGTTGGATCAGATGTTTGCTGAGGTTTTTTCTAACTCTCAAAACTTGTGATCCTATTTTTTCTGCTATTAATGATTTTAGTCAAATACTCTTGGATACGTGAATCAAATAATGAAGTGTGAAGAGACAAAAGCAAAACTGTTATTAGACCAAGATTTTGATGAAGAAACAAATATCCATGAACATACACATTAAAGATGAAAGGCCATCTCCAAATTTGGTTAACTATTTTAGTGAGCTTAGTGCTGAGGTACCGCATCTTTTTTTAAAAAAAATTTTTTTATTTATTTAATTTTTTACATTCATTTTCACAAAATTTTGGATTCCAAATTTTCTCCCCTTCTTATCCCCTCCCCCCCACCCCAATACCCCAAGCAATCTAATTTTCCCTATCTCCAATCTGCCCTCTCTTCTGTCATCCCTCCCTTCTCTTGTCTCCATCTTCTCTTTTCTCCTGTAGGGCCAGCTGACTTTCTATTCCTCATTAACTGTATGTCTTCTTTTCTAGTAGCAACAACAATACCAAACAGTTGTTCCTAAAACTTTGAGTTCCAAATTCTCCCCATCCCTCCCTCCCCCACCCATTTCCCTTTGGGAAGGCAGGCAATTCAGTATAGGCCATATCTGTGTAGTTTTGCAAATGAACTTCCCTGATAGTCGTGTTGTGTAAGACTAACTGAATTACCCTCCATCCTAACCTGCCCCTCATTGTTTCTCTTCTGTCTCATGATCCTGTCCCTCCCTCCTCCCTTTGCCCTCCCTTCCATCATCCCCCACCTTGCTTATCTCC
Source organism: Bettongia penicillata ogilbyi (assembly GCA_023548195.1). Taxonomy (NCBI): domain Eukaryota; kingdom Metazoa; phylum Chordata; class Mammalia; order Diprotodontia; family Potoroidae; genus Bettongia; species Bettongia penicillata. Next base: position 10,982,919 of record JAJHZJ010000027.1, read on the forward strand.
TTCTCCCCCACTTTCCTATACTGTAAGATAGGTTTTCATACCAAAATGAGTGTGCATTTTATTCCTTCCTTTAGTCAAATGTGATGAGGGTAAACTTCTTGGTTTTTTTTTCTCAGCTCTCCTCTTTTATCCCGTCCACTAAAAAGTCTCCTACTTGCCTCTTAAATGACATATAATTACCCCATTCCATTTCACCCTTTTTCCTCCCACTACATTTCTTTCTCACCATTTACCTTAATTTCTTTTAAGATATGGTCCCATCCTATTCACTTCAGTCTGTGCTTTCTGTCTGTGTATGTGTGTGCATGTGTGTATGTGTGTGTGCGTGCATGCGTGTACATGTGTGTGTATGGACCCACCAACTACCCAAATACTGTAAAGTTTTAAGAGTTACAAATATTGTCTTTCCATGTAGGAATGTAAACAGTTCACTTCTGGTAAGTCCCTTAAGACTTCTCTTTGCTGTTTACTTTTTCATGCTTCTTCTCATTCTTGTGTTTGAAAGTCAAATTTTCTTTTCAGCTCTGGTCTTTTCATCAAGAATGCCTGAAAGTCCTCTGTTTCATTGAAAGACCATATTTTCCCTTGAAGTATTATACTCAGTTTAGCTGGGTAGGTGATTCTTGGTTTGAGTCCTAGTTCCTTTGCCTTCTGGAATATCCTATTCCACGCCCTTCGATCCCTTAATGTAGAATCTGCTAGATCTTGAGTTATCCTGATTGTATTTCCACAGTACTGGAATTGTTTCTTTCTAGCTGCTTGCAAGATTTTCTCCTTGACCTGGGAATTCTGGAATTTGGGCCACAATGGTTCCTAGGAGTTTCTCTTTTTGTATCTCTTTCAGGTGGTTATCGATGGATTCTTTCAATACTTATTTTGCCCTCTGGTTCTAGAATGTCAGGGCAGTTTTCCTCGATAATTTCATGGAAGATGATATCTAGGCTCTTTTTTTGATCATGACTTTCAGGTAGTCCCATAATTTTTAAATTGTCTCTCCTGGATCTATTTTCCAGGTCAGTTGTTTTTCCCATGAGATATTTCACGTTCTCTTCCATTTTTCATTCTTTTGGTTTTGTTTGGTGATTTCTTGGTTTCTCGTAAAGTCATTAGACACCATCTGTTCCATTCTAATATTGAGAGAACTATTATCTTCAGTGAGCTTTTGAACCTCTTTTGCCAATTGAGTGAGCCTATTTTTCAAGGTGATATTTTCTTCAGCATTTTTTTGGGTCTCCTTTACCAAGGTATTGACCCATTTTTCGTACTTTTCTTGCATCTCTCTCATTTCTCTTCCCAGTTTTTCCTCCACCTGTCTAACTTGCTTTTCAAAATCCTTTTTGAGATCTTCCAAGGCCTGAGCCCACCCAACATCCCCCTGGGATATCTGGGATACAGAGGCCCCGCCCTCCACGTCTTTCCCTGATGGCAAGAATATGTCCTCATCATCAGATCTGAATGTCGGGATCATTTGCATCTGTTTGAAAAAACTCTCTATAGTCTTATTTTTCTTCCCTTTTCTAGGCATTTTCCCAGCCAGTTACCTGACTTCTGAGATTCCTGTCCACCCCCGCCTAGATCCGGCCAGATAGTGCTTGGGGTCTGAGATTCAAATGGGCTTTCCACAGCAGGCGCGGCTGCTAATCAATGTGAGCTTTAGTTCTGTTGCTGGGGTGGGGGCAGGGCTGCCTCCAAGGCTCAGCTCCCCCAGGGGCTTTATGCAGAGACCTTCAGTAACGGAGTGGGTGGGGGCGGGGCTGCCTCCCAGGCTCAGTTCCCTCAGGTTGTTTATGCAGAGACTTTCAGTAATGAAGATCCTGCCTGCTGCTGGGGGAGTCCCGGGCCGCCACTGCAACTGCTACCTCCGCTGCTGCCCCCACCTCTGCCGCTGCTTCCTCCCGAAGGGGCCGGAGACACTCCACTCCCCTCTCGGCCAGCCGTCTCTCTCACTGACTTGTAGCTTCTGTGGGCGGAGGGACTTTCCTGACCGCTGGAGCTTCCATCCCTGAAGCCTGTTTGGATCAGCTTCTCTGGGGCCGCGGCCAGGGCAGTGCTGCGGTGGGGTCCGCTTTCCAGGGCGCGACGGACCCTGTGGACGGCTCTCCAGGGCTCTCTGGAACGGAAATCTCTTCCACTATGATTATGCACTCCTTGCAGTGATCCAGAACTCATGGGGATCTCTTCTTACATTAATTCTGTGGGCTGTGGGTTCGGAGCTCGCAAATGTGCGTCTTTCTACTCCGCCATCTTGACTCTACCCCCGGTACCGCATTTTTTAAAAGATGAATAATAATTCCAGAATCCAGATCTTTGATTTCAAAGGTATTTAAAACTTTAAAAGTAAAATTCCTTCATTTCTAAAATGGAAAATATGAAGAACTTTTATGATTCTGTGAATTAAAACAAACCCAAGAAATAGTGACTTAAGTTAATATAGGAGAAAATGAAAGTTGTTGTGACGCATTTTATAAGGTGAGTTCTAATGTCCAGAGCTGTCCACCATTATAAAACTTTCATTGATCAAAAATATCCATCTCCATAGGCAAACTTGTTCATTATATTGTTAGATTTGGAATAAAGATGGATATGAAAATATGACTTTATATATTTATTATGTCTCGGTAAAGGGTTAACAAGCATTCTTGTTAATTTATAGACTACACGAAACAGAAGTTAACAGACTGGATGACAGAGCCTATTTCCAAGTGGATCTTGATAGATTAAGACATTTTGCTGAATCTAATTAGATGGAATTTCTTGGGATCAAATGTGAAGTCTTACATCTAAGTTCATAAGTATTAAGTGGACAAGATTGGAGAGGTGTGACTCTAAAGCTTTCATTTTAAAAGATTTGAGAGTTTTAAGTGACTTACAACATCAGTCAGCGGTGCAGTATGACAGTCAGAAATGCTGATGCTCTCCTATGGTGATAGTATCGTCACATTCTGTCCTGATCAGTTCACATATGGCTTTATCATATTCAATTCTGGTTGCCAAAACTTCAGAAAGACGGTTATAAACTGGAGATCTTCCAGAGGATGGTGGCCAGGGTGTGAAGGGCATTGAGTTCATACCATGTGAAAATCAGTTAGAAGAAATGCAAATGTTTAGCTTGGAGAAGAGGAGATTAAGCAGAGGTTGGAGGGAAAGTTGCAGTACTTACCTTCAGATAGCTGAAGGGCTATTACTTGTCAAAAGGATAAGATTTCTTTTTTTGCTTAGCCACAGAGGCCAGAGTTAGGAATATTGTTTGGTAGTCATAAAGGACAAATATAGATTTAGGATTCCACATCATAGATCTACTTGCTCTTGGGACCAGTTACAGCTATCATAACAGAGGACGCAGCAGTTCTTCTCAGGAAGTCATGGATTCTCCTTCACAGCAGATCTCATAGCAATGTCTGGGTCACCTGTTGTCTAGCAGAGGAATTTAGGTATCAAGTAGGACTCGATTACCTCTGATTTGCCTTTCAACTTTATAATTCTGTGAAATTTTGTTTGAAGTGAGTGTGGCTGCCACATTCAAAAACTTAGAGAACATCTTCTTAAAAGGTTCTTTCTCTATATAGGTCATTAAATCTACAGAGGGCAAATTTTACATAAATAGGAAGATGTAGGGAAGTAGATTTTTTTTCTACCCTAGTATTTATTTGCTTTAATCAGAAGTTAGATCCCTTTTTAAATACTCAAGTACTTTGTCTTCTATCCATTTGCTGCTTCTTTTGCTATTTTTGGTGTGGTATTAACACTCTAATTACAAATGTTTTTCTATTTTAAGTATGTAACTCTGTGTGTTACCATGATCATTTTAAAAGTAAGCCTTGTTTTTTGTTTTGTTTTGTTTTTTAGTAAACAGATAGACCTACACCTAGTCTAGATTTTATTCCCTCTTTCCTACTAGGAAATGTGTTTTTTTTTCTACCTTGTAAAAGGCGGGGCCACAGGTTATCCATTCACAAAACAGCATTTAGAGCACATTAAGAGGAATACATGCCATGTGTGGTTGGGTTTATTATTCTTCCTTTGTTTCCTAATTTATTCCTCCTCTCAACCCCAGTCTCTGGCTAGTGTTACTATGGCACCTTAGTTGTGGCATGGAAAACAAGCTAATTAGTTTCTTTGGAACAGACAATAGTGGCACATCTTGAGGCACAAGCATCTGGCGCTCTCAGCCCCCATCCATGCCTGCCTGAGGAGGATTGGGGCCCTGGGGTTGTCTCACAGTTTTCCAAATATTTTCCTGGTATGACACAGCCTTCTTTATGTTTCCCTTTGCTTCTGTGAATGGTTATTTGTGTGGTTTTTCTTAAAAAATCACTAATCCCACACTCAGCTGGTCCCTTTCTGTCTTCTGTCTCCACACAGTAAGTGGCATAGAGTAATTTGGTACTATTTATGCCCTCTTACTTCTCTGACCAGGGTTCTACACTCTGTGTAAGCAATGTTTATCTTCTTTATTTTAGTCAGAAATTTCTGGTTTTCAAAGAAAGAAGAATATTTTTCATTACCAAAGGGCATCCCTTATCAACAAGCCTGAGAGTTTGATTTCTTTGCTTCTTTTGACATGACTACATTTAGTAGACACATATTATTTGTCATATTGCCATTATCTACCTGTAATTGCTCATATAGCAGGAGACTTACTGAAAAGAGTTGTGATTACTAAAGCATCTATTTTTACACCTGATTTTGTTTTCTGATGGAGAAGACACAGAGAGGATAAGTCAGGACCTATGATTTTATTGATAAAAGGTACTGTAGGTGAGGAAATTTCTACCATTAGATTAGTAACTATTCTGTACCTGTTAGTAGTTTTTAAAATACATTTTTTCATTAAATATTTCCAAGTTACATGTATAAAAATTTAGCAATTTTATTAAATTTTGAGTTCCATATTCTCTCTTCCTCCACCCTTGAGAAGACAAGTAGTTTGATATGCATGTGAAATCATACAAAATATGTTTCCATATTAGTCATGTTGCAAAAGAAAATAGACACCCCCCCCCAAAAGAAAAAGGAAGTTTAAAAAAAAGTATACTTAAACCTGTATTCAAAGCTCATCAGTTATTTCTCTAGAGGAGTGTGGCAGTTTTCATCATGGGTCCTTTGGAATTGCCTTGGAATATTAATCAGAGTTATCAGTACTTTCCCAGGTGGTCATCCTTATAATATCTGTACATTATAGTCTTAAAGAGTTTCCTGGATCTAGGGAGGAGGAAGGGGAAAATAATAATGTAAGTTCTGTGGTTCACTGAAAATAAATAAAATTAATTTAAAAAAAAAACCTTCAACTGTATCCCCAAGAGATCATAAAAATGGGAAAGGGTCCTACATGTACAAAAATATTTATATCAGCTCTCTTTGTGGTGGCCAAAAACTGGAAATCAAGGGAATGCCCATCAATTGGGGAATGACTGAATAAACTATGGTATATGAATGTAATGGAATACTATGGTGCTATAAGAAATGATGAACAGGAAGACCTCAGAGAGACCTGGCAAGACTTACATTATCTATTGCTGAGTGAAGGGAGAAGAATCAGGAGAACTTTGTGCACAGCAACAACAGTGTGCAAGAGTTTTTTCTGGTAGACTTGAAACTTCATTGCAATGCAAAGACTTAAAAAAAATTCCCAGTGGTCTTCTAAGGCAGAATGCCTTCCACATCCAGAGAAAGAACTATGGAATTCAGTCGCAGACCGTAGCAGATCATTTTGTGTGTGTGTGTGTGTGTGCATGTGTGTGTATTGCGTTTTGGTTTGTTAGATGATTTCTCCCACTCATTTTAATTCTTCAATACATGACTATAGTGAAAATGTATTTAATAGGAATGTATGTGTAGAACCTATACAAAATTGTGTGCCATCTCATGGAGGGAGGAGAGAGGGAGGGGAAAATAATAATCTAAGTTATATGGTAGTTATTGTAGAACACTAAAAATAAAATTACTTTAAAAAAAAAAAGTTTCCTGGATCACTGAGAGTTTGTGACTCACTTGCCCATGGACTCATAGCCATTATCAACAGACCCTTGAACCCATGTCTTCCTGACTTGAAGGCCAAATCTCCACCCACATCACATTAAGTGGATATCTGAAAATATATCTAAGTGTAATCAGTACTCATCCAGATTAGCATGCAAGGGATCACATGTAAAGTAAATTCTCAGTTAAATCTTTATTATTGCTATGATAGATGCCATTGGGGAACAAAGGATTTCTTTTTCTTTTATTGAATTATAATGATGTCATTCCATCACAGGGTGATCTAGAAAACTGCTCTGGGAAATGCATGGGGAATGGTATTCTATATGTACTTTGTTTGTCCTTGCTCTTAGCTGGGCTCTGAGGAAGTGACTTTTTGTGATGATTCATTTCACTGATAAATTGGAATTATATTTATATTTGATCCATATTTACATCTAGCTGATGGAATCAGACTTGCTTTCATTTTCATCAGTTTACCCAAAAGAGTGACATGGATGATTTTGTCTAGAGCCAAAATATTTCCCTTTGTTCACTGTGTTGCCTTTGTTCAGTTAAACAAAGTTCTTTTTAAAGTACTAAGGGTTGAGACCACTAATAGCATCTCGTTTATTAACTTCATAAAGACTAGAATATGTTAGCCGCAAACTTGGCACTTCTTTTTCCAATAATATTGCATGCCATTTATTGTTTTATTTTGAGTTTTCCTGTAGTCTGGAACATACAGCTTAGTAAGACTAGATATATCAAAGAAAAATATGGTTGGCATCTATTTTTAAAATTTCCTATAAAACATAACACAGATCTCAAAATATTTAAATACTGAGTATTTACTTTAACAAAGAGAGAGACAAGTCAAAAATGGGATGAATTTAAATTGTGAACTTGCTTCATTTTTAAAACCCTGTTGTTTTTGTAAGTTCATGGCCTTCAGTACAGAGAACCAAAATGCATGTCATAATATCTGCATCATAATACCCTTGTGGCACATTTTAAAGAAAAATACACACAGACACATATCTTGGAACTGGGCCAGTGTTACTCTCCAGGGGAATAATGTTCTGCACCTTAAATTACAATCAGATGGATTTTAGCACAGATCAAGTTTTCAGTCTAAAATTGGTGAGAAGCCTAATTATTTGACCAGGTTACTATTTATATAGACCACTCCACAGCTATCTGTGGTTTATCCACAGCTGGCAATGTGCTAGCTCTGGAAGGTTTTTATTTTATGCTGGAACTTTTTTTTTTTAAAGAAAAGAAAAGAAAAAAGCTTCAAACTCTGCTCATTAGATGAAACACTAAAAGCCAGTACATATTACTATGGAGACAAGATGTTATATAAACTGTTCACTTTAATTCTACAAGTTACCAAAATAGCAAAGGAAGCAGCTTGTATGCTTGTTGTTTTCAAGTGACATGGTATTTAGTGGGCTAGGGGATGAAAACATTTTTTAAATACTTTGGTTCCTGTGACCATTACTCTTTACTTTCAAGAACATGTGAATTTATTTTCGATAAATTATTGAATAGATCATGAATGTAATGATAAAATAATTTTATATACAATAGAATAAGGAACTATTTATCTTAATACTTATTAGAAATAATGTTAATGCTATTGTAGCTTATGGCTACTTCTATTATAAAATCTATTATCAATTTCTTGGCATTTGTGAGACATTAAATCCTTCAAAGGATTGGCACAAATGACCTCTTCATATGAAAACTCCTATAATGCAGGAAGATAAAGCTTCTAAACAACAAAGTGAATCTCGTTCTTACTTCTTCAGTACTTTGATCATCAATAGACATATTGACATTTTAAAAGAATTGCTCCCCCTCCTCCCATTGCTTTTTATTTGATTTGTGATCTTATTGGATATATTACAAAAAATGAAATAGACTATCATAACAGAGAAGAAACCACTGGTCACTATATTGCTTCTCTCTTTATCACCCTATTAAACCTAATCTCTCAAGCATTATAATCACCTCCTTATTTCCAAACCTAATTGCCTCCCCTCTCCCCTTTACTTTGGGGATTGCATCATCTTTGACCTTTCTACAGCTTTCAATTCCACCTTCTACTTGTCTCTACCCCTTGGGCTTCTGAGACATGGTCCTATTTGGTTTCTCTTCTTACCCCTTCAACTGTTATTTTCCTAACTTTTCATTCTCTTTCCAATTTGTTAATATATTAGTTGTTTCTCAAGGATCTCTTCAGGTCCCTTTTCTCTTTAAATTCCCCTTATGAGTTTTATTTACTCCTATGGCTTCAGTGACCACCTCAGTGGTCTCCCTCATCCTTATCTCCAGTCCTGACATCTCTTCTCAAATCAGTAACTGCCAGGAAGGGGAGCATCTCCACCTGCATGTCTGTACCAGCACCTCAGATTCAATATGTACCTAACCTAGCTCATCATCTTTCTCTTAAACCTGCTCCTCCTTCTGACTTTATCGTTTCTATTTGTCACATTGCCAACCAACCTCTCTTTCAGTCTGTAAATGTCAATTTATCTTCGTCTCCTCTCTCCTTTTTTTAAAAATAAATTTTATATCTTTTGTTTTTATATCACCTACATTTTCCAGTGTTTACCTTCCCAGAAAATCATCTTTAATAACAAAGAATAAAAAAGAGGCAAAGACAGTTCAATGTAACAGATATATTGAAGGTTTATCTTTATGTGAAGTGTTCCACACCCATAGTCTGACACTTCTGTAAAGAAGTGGAGGGAGGTGCTTTTTCCTTCTTATAAATAATGATGGTGACAGTAGTAATGATATTTTAAATTTATATAGTGTTTTAAAGTTTGCAAAATTATATATATTGTTTCACTTAAGCTTCAACAACAGCCAGATTGGGTAGATATTGCAGTTATTTTTTGCCCTACTTCACAGATAAGGAAATTGAGTCTTAAAGAGGTTATATGACTTCCCATAGTCATACCACTGTCGATTTCAAGGGTAGGATTTGAGCCCAGGCTTTCCTGACCACATCTGCAGCACTATTATGTTACATTACCTTTCATATATAGGCAGTTAAGACTGTTATTTCTGTCTCTGTAAAATTTCTCCTATCTTGCCACTTTTTCCACCATCCTGGCACAAGACCCTACTTTGTCCCCATCTGGCTCCTTATAAATTTTCCCTGCCTTGACTTCCCCACCCCCCTTCTCCCTCCTCCCATTTATCCTTCATTCTGCTTTCAGTTATGGTTGTGCCTTTACTTTGTTCATATCTCTTCAAGGGCTCTCGCTAGTCCTCTTCTGCATGATATGGAAGGTTGGCCATAGTTTGGCACCAACCTCCTTTTCCAATTTTATGTGATGTAACTGTTAACCATGTCCTCCATGCTCCAGCCAAACCAACTACATTTTCTTCTCCCAAATACATTCTGAGCCCTCCCGCCTCTTTGTCTTTATTTGAGCTGCCTGGATGGGGACTCAGCCAAATGGCTAACTCTGCTTACCCTCTCAATTTCCTTCTCTCCAAAGGAAGGTAAATTTTGATGATCAGAAGCTACCCAGTTAACTTGGGGTTTACTGCCTATGTTCTTTCCTTCCTTCCTCCCTTCCTTCCTGCCTGCCTGCTTGCCTTCATGCTTTCCTTCCTTCCACTGAAGCTCATGGATTGGACCACCATAGGTCCCTGCCCAAGCTCCATTTAAAAACTGTATTTTCGGCCCTCCTGGCTTAGAGTGAATGTCAGCGGTAACTTGTTGTCTTTTGAACGGTAAACCTGAGGGATCATCCCCTCCTAACTTGATTTTTTTTTCTTTTTTTTCTAATTCAAGCGATCCTCCCTTGACTCACTTCTTAAAGAGGCCTATTCACTGAATGGGTGTTACCTCACTCAAATTGAGTGACTACCTGAAAAGGCCTGAGCCTGAAAGGCCAAGGTCTCCTATTGCATCCTGGGCCATCTCCAGTCATCCTGATGAATATCTGGTCCCTGGATCCATATGGCTCAAGAGGAGAAAGGGATGCTGGTGATCTTGCACAGCCCTCCCTCACTCAAAACCAAGTCAAGTGCAAGTCATGTCATCCTTTCCCTGATGTCATGGTCCTCTTCAAAAACAGAAGGACAAACACAGCAACAATGTATGCCCTTCCATTTGCCTAGAATGCTCTCCCTACCATTCTTTTCCCTATATAATTCTCAGTTATAACTTACTTTAAAGAATTTTTTTCAATTAACAAAAATACACCTTTCTTTTACTTATCTTCCCATTAAAAAAAAAAGGATAAACAAAACCCTAGTAATAAATACTCATAGTGAAGTAAAACATAATTCCTATGTCTCAGCCCTATATCCTGAGTCCATCTTTTTCTGTCCGGGGTGATGAGTAGCATCTCATCATTCATCCTCTGGAATCATAATTGGTCATTGTATTGATCAGAAAGTTGTCTGTGTTTCAAATGTTATTTTTTAATTCATTGATCTCCAAGTTCTCATTTATTCTGCATCAGTTCATACAAGTCTTTCCTGTTTTCCCTTTACAATTTCTGATAGCACAAAAATATTCCATCACATTTCATGTACCATAATTTGTTCAACCATTCCCCAATTGATGAGCATCCCATTAGTTTCCAGTTCCTTGCCACCAGAAAGAGCTGCTAGAAAAATTTGTGAACTTGTGGGTCTTTTTATTCGTTCTTGGTTTTCTTTGGAGTCTAGTCCTAGTTGTGGTATCTCTGGGTAAAAGTTTAGTAACTTTTTGGGTATTGTTCCAAGTTCTTTCCAGAATGTTTAGACCTGGTCATAGGTCCACCAACAGTGCATTAGTATATGTGTTTACTCACAGCCTCTTCAGCATTTGTCATTTTCTCTTGTTTCAGCTCTACTGATCTGATCCACCCATCATGTGTGCCAACCCAAACACATCCAAAACCTTCCTTAATCACATCACACAAAGCATTATGTCAACAGATTTCTTATGTAATATTATCTACTGTAACTACTTGTTAACATGTGTAACTTCACTGTTAAATGTCAGGAGGATTGGGAACAAGCCACTTAATAAATGTTTTTTAGACTGAATATTTACTATTGCATACTTTTGTGCTCTCTGCAAAGTAGGTATTTAATAAATGCTTCTGGCTGTTTTTGTACCTGTGGCTTCTCTGCTGCCTATTTGGATTCAAGGCTATATTGTGACACAGAATGCTATTTATATCAAATAATATTCACTGGTTTAGTGTTTCTTAGAGTTCATTGTTGTATAATATTTTTTTCAAGAAAGTTAGAGCACATCTGTGATTTCATTTCTATAGGGACCTCCCAGTGAGGAAACTCCCTCTACCAGTGGAGATCTGTTCTTCGCTTTTATTTAGTATGTTTCCTGGGGTACTGAGAGGTTAATGACTTGCCTCCAGTCACATAGCCAGTATGGGTAGCACAGTATCCCTTGTACCATATTGCCTCTCAAAATATTTGCCAGAGGACCTTTAATTAAGAAGGAGGGTCTCCCATCTCTAATTTCCTAGTTACTGACCCATAAAACAGTGTGAAAAGCTGTAGCAAGTTGGTTGACTCAGATGGTTGGCACTATGATTTATACTTGTTATCTTTCTCATTTCAAAATTTGTAGATAATTCCTACTTTAAATTGAACATTACAAAATTTTTATTTTTCTTGTATTTCAACCAACCACTTCAGATCCCAGCCACATTTTAACCAATATAGTAAAGAAGAAAGGTTTTATGTCATGAATCTTGATCATAGAAAGATTTTGCCTGAACAGTAGATAAGTATTGGAAACTATTACCAGCTTTGATTTCCCTGTAACTGACATTGCAGTGTGATTTTAAAATTGTTTTGTGTTTTGCATAGGCTGTGAGTCTAATGGCTCATTTGTTCATTGGAAGTAGCATTTTTCAAACTGTGGTTTCTAATTTTTTCCCTACTTTTTTTTAATCTGCAGGGCTTTTTTCTTACTGTTTCACCAGAATCTATATTAAAAATAGCTCGTCAAGCTTCGGAAAGCAATAAGATCTTCATTTTGAATCTTTCTGCACCATTTATTAGTCAGTTCTTCAAAGAACCATTGATGAAAGTTATGCCTTATGTTGACATCCTGTTTGGAAACGAAACCGTAAGTTATCTTTTTTTTTTTTTTGTAAGTCTGCTGATTTATTTTTTTTAAGTTCTCCTTCAAAATTCTTGGTGTGCTCCATGCAAAAAAATATAATTATAGTCTTAGGTGTGCTGTGGTAGATTCACCTTAATTTAGTCATTGATGTTTCAAAATTTTCAACATTTTTTAGTGCTTAAGAAGGCCTTCTTTATCTGCAGGGGTGTGGGGTGTGTGTGTGTCTGTGTGTGTAAATGCCCATTTTATTTGGTACTTGTTCTATTCAGAATGCCAAAAAGAAACCAACCTTTTTTTTTGAGTTTATACAAGGTAATTTCAATAGGGAGAGAACACAAGCAACTATAAGGGAACAGGAAAAACCTCATGCAGAGAGTGACCCTTGACCTATGCTTAGAAGGCAAACAGACATCCCATGAGTTGAAGGTGAGGAGAAAAGAGCATTTTAGACATGGGGGCCTGGCTTGTGCAAAGGCACACAGTTGAAGGAAATGAAAAGCCAGGTCCAGGGAACATCTGACAGGACAGTTTGACCAGTACAGAGAGTGTTCAAAGGAGAGTAATATGAGGCTGGAAACCTAGGTGGGAGCATGGCACAGCTTTTTGAGAAGGGTTCTGAGGAGTTCAGGCCCATGTTTTAGTAGTGCCAGCTCTATGAAAAATGGGCTAGAGAGCAGGAAGACCAGTAAAAGACTATTCCAAGACTTCAAGTAGGAAGTGATTAGGGGTTGAAATAGGTTAGAGGTCTAAGTGGAGAGAAGATGAAATGTCACTAAAGGAAAAACTGAAAAGATTTGACTGTTTATTGTGAATTTTCATGAAATTCCTTGTGGGTAAGGGCCAATGGAATCATAGGTTTGTATATTTAGATATAGAAGTTAATCCAACTCCATTATATTGTGGATGAAGAGACAAATACCCAGGGACATTGTGATTTGTCCAAGGTAAAACAAGTAGTAAATGTCTAAGTCAGGATTCAAACCCATGTTCTTCAACTCCACATCTTTTCTGCTCAACTACACTATCAGTTGAAATCATCTACCTCCAGGCTAAGATATGTTGGGTGTTTATTTGTTTGCTGTTTTTTAATAGGACGTTTTCCAACTTCTTAAGTCTAGCCATTTTGGTTTTTTGTATGTTTATAAATTAATGTAGCACTAGGAGACCTTAACAGCTTGTATCTTTGAAGCAGAACCTTTAAGAGCTCATGGTCCTGAAGGAGGATTGGGGGAAGATGGTGGAGTAGGTCAGAAAAATCCAAGCTCTCAAGATTTTCCCCCACAAAAGAGATAAAATAGCCCCTCAAGGTGAACATAGAAGGATAAAATAATAAGAGTACAGGCAGAACAGGGATTCCCCCTAGGACAATCACAGAAGATTTGAATAAAAATCCCAGGATGAGGTTTGGTCCCTGTGAAGAGCAAATGCCTCCAGGCTAGGACGGCTTAAACAACAAGTGTCAAGCCTTGATGGTAGCTAGGTTGGGAGGTTGCCTCAGCCCCTGCCACAGGAACTTTTACCTCCAGAGCAGTGAGGATTGTTACGCATCCGAGCCAGGGAAGATCGAGGGAACCTCTGCCGACAAGGAATGTGACAGGATTGAGAAGAAACCAACACACACAGCAGTGGGGTGGGAATGCCACTGGCTGTGGGCATTTACAGGAGGATAGAGTTCTTGGTTTCTGTTCCAGGCCAGAGGGGAGAACTGAAGGAGAAACTGAGGCCAGAGGTAACATCCCCCATACCGTAGGACTAGCTAGAGGTGATAGCAAAAGCTAAGCTACTACAAATGAAAAAAAAATGCACAGGCAAAGGAGAACAAATGCAACCATAGAGAGTTGCTATGGGAATAGAGAAGACCAGGGTTCATCTTCAGAGGAGGTTACTGAAGCAAAGAAATACTGTTCTACCCCAAAGAGTAATATCAAATGGTCACCTGCAACCAGAAGAATTCATAGAAGAACTTATAAAAGACTTTAAAAATCAGATGAGAGAGATTGAGGAAAAAATAAAAAAACAATCCAAGAAAAACAAGATTATGAAAAGAAAGTCAACCAATTAGAAAAGGAGGTACAGAATCATAAGGAAGAAAGCAACTCCTTGAAAGTCAGAATTAGGCAAGGGGAAGACAGTGAAGTTATAAGAGATTAAGAAATAATAAATTATAAAGAATGATAAAACTAGAAGAGAATGTGAAATATCTCAAAAGAAAAACAACTGATCTGGAGAATAGAAAGCATAAGAACAATCAGACTACCTGATCATAAAATGAATCTTGATACAATAATATAAGAAATAATTAAAGAAAATTGTCCTGCAGCATTAGAACAAGAGAGAGAAGGAAAAATAGAAAAAATCCACTGATCACCACCTTAAAGAGATCCTAGGAGGAAAACCGACAAGCATATTATATAGTCAAATTCCAAAACCCCCAGCTCAAGGATCAAATATTACAAACAACAAGAAAAAAACAATTTAAAGTGATGGTGCCACAATTAGAATCATGTAAAACCTACAAGAGACGACACTAAAAAAACACAGGTCTTGGAACACTATATATCAAAGAGCAAAAGAGCTGGGGTTCCGAACAAATCTATCATACCCATCACCACTAACTGTAATTCTGAATGAAAACAAAATAGACATTTAATGAATTGTCAGACTTTCAGGACTTTGTTTTTAACAAAAGAAACAACTTGAACTTAATAAAATATTTGACAAAAAAAAGCCAAGAGAAATACAAGGTACGTACCAACGACTAATTACAAGGGTCTCAATAAGGATAGTCTGTTTACTTTTTTATGGTTGTAAAATATAAAACATATGTCTAAGATTGTTATTAGTAGTTGGATAATTTGTAAGAAAGATTGGGGTAGACCTGAGTATGATGTGATTTTAAAAAGTAAAACTATGTAGGAACAGCTAAAAAGAGTAATCTTATAAATGTGTGTTCATTCTTTGTTGCCAAAGAAGACCATGACATCAGAGAAATAGTGATGAATGGAAATGGGAATATAAGAGAGGGGTGCTTGGAGGGGGCTTCAGTTAGGGCAAGGTAGTGGGTGGAAGTAAAGCAGAAGAATCCAGAGGGATAGGAAACAAAGAGCAGGAGCAGAATTTGTTAAAGAATGTTTACGTCTATATATGTATGTATGTGTAGATATGTATAAGTGTGTAGGAACATACAAATATATCCATGCTTAACTGTGTCCTGCCTATGACCAGGGTGGGGGTTGGGGGGGGAGAAGAAGGTGGGAAACAGAAGAAAGTAAAAAGTAGACAGCATAGAGCACCAGAAAACTTCCAAGGAAGCAAACGAAAGATGGACAGCTCTCAACACAATGCATAGTGTTTGTTGTATAGGCTTTCTTGAAATGGAAATTCGTTGCTATGTATTTTGAATACTTATGTTCTGCTTTTTTTTCTTATTTTGAATTTAAGTTTCAATATTTAAGTTTATAATGTTTCTTTTTCTTTTCTGTGTTGTATATTTAAGTCTAAAATTAAAAAAAAAAATAAGGAGTACATGATCCTCCTCCATGTCTTGATTAGGCCTCCATGTGAGACTCTGGAGAGTTTATGAGATGTTGACCTGTTTTGAATTCTCATTAAATTTCCTCATTTTGTTTATTAATATACATTTGCACCTGAGTTTGAATACCATATGTGAAAATAATAAAACTGAACTTCAGTTTACAGTGACTTTACTCAGTCAAACTGGATCTTCTATATTATTTCAAATAAGAGGGAAGTATGTATTTCGTGTGTTTTAGAGTTCATATTTAGATGAGAGGTGGCATGCTAGAAAGAGCACGGGTCTATGTTGGGACCTGCCTATGACCAGGAGGCAACCAGTTTGCCCCACTGAGCCCCAGCTACCTTTAAAGTGAAGCACTTGGTCTTATCTGATCTCTAAGGCTCCTCTTAGATTTTAAAATGCTATGATTCTTAAATTTTTATCTTCCCTGTGATATGTCTTTTATAAAGTTGATGTTTGAAAAAAAAGGGAGGGGAACGATATTTTCCCTTTGGAGTTGTCTTAGATGCTGCCTTAAAAGCCCCATTGTGTTGGATTAAGTAGCATGATTATTCAAAGATTTGAGTTATTACAAAACTTGATATTTCACTTCCCTACATTGCTCTTCCTTTCCCTCATACCTGATTCTAGCTTCACTCCTCCAGAACAATAAATACAAGTGGTCACATTATAGTGTATATTCTAGATATTTTTTTTCCTGCTAGTCTTAGGATGAGAGATATTGGGCATTATGAACTTAGATCTTAAGGAATGCTACAAAATCCCACCAGCCTGAGAGAGGTAGTGGTAGGACATATTGATATTGCTAATTAGTACAAATGATAAAGAAGTGTCACTGGGCTTTGCCTGTCAGTTTAACTGATAACAGAGATGTTTCAGGCTAGTACCTGGGAATCAGGTATTTAAAGTAAAGACCCAACCCACTTTATCTTACTTAAATTGTCTAATTCTCTTCCTAACTTCTCTATTATTTTTGAAACTACCACCATCCTCCTAGTCCCCTAGGCTTGCATCCTCAGTGTTCCCCGCACTCCTAGCTCCCATTCACCTCGACCCAGTGTGTTGTCAGATCTGGTCCCTCCCCCTTTCACAGTACCTTACTTACGAAATAGGCCCCCATCAACTCTGGACTATTATAGTAGCTGCTGGTGGCTCTGCCTGCCTCAGGTCTCTCCCCATTCCCATCCACTCAACTGTCATAGTGCAGCTCTATTCTGTCACCCTGTACTCAGGCTGGAAAAGAAGCTTCTTTTTTATGTAAAGCCCTTCCCATGTTTGCCGTCTCATACGTCAGCCCTGTCCCCACATGCCACATGGTCCAGCTTCCCTGGGCTTCTTGTCCTGCTTCATGCCCCCATACTCTACCTGGTTTTTGCACTGACTGTCCTTCATGCATGCAGGGCTCTCCACACCTTTTGAATGAGCTCAAATCCTATCTCCTGCCCAAAACCTGGTCCAGTCTTTCCCACTTCAAGAGCATCTTCCAATAGATTGTCAACTGCTTAAGAGTGGGCCATATCTAGGCCTTCCTATACCCAGCATCTGGCACGATGACATTGGCATGAAATACATGTTGTATAGAGTTATGTTTGTACAGGCGCCTACGTTATACTGTGATTCCCTTGAGGGCAGCTGTGGTTTTTGCCTTTCTTTGCATCCCTAGAGCTTAGCACAGTTTCTGGCATATTACAAGCACCTGTAAAGTACTTGTTGACTGACTGAGCAATTCTCTATAACTCATTTCTATTTTATATCCTTGCAAATCAGTTTTCGTTTTGCTTTGTTTTCAGGAGGCACAGGGGGGTAGGTATGTATTGAGCTTTTTTTTAAGTATCCCCCAAAATTGTTAAAATAGAAATGTGCCCATTTTTAGTATTATCAGAAATTCAGAGCTTTCTTCTGTTGATTTCCATGAAGGATCTTTTTAATAAAATAATTAGATTTAAATTACAGGTTTACAGAGGTGGGAAGTAAACATGATATTGTGCAAAGAACTTAGGCGACATGGATTCTAATCTGCCACTAATTAATTGTGTAATTTTATGTACATACCTGTATTTAAACCTGCCTCCTCATCTGTATAACGTGACCTGAAATTATTTCCAGCATTGAAAGTTCATCATGCTAAGTAATCATTTACTCAGAAAACCCAAGGCTTAGAAAATCATTGCTGCACAGTATTGTCTACGAGCAGATTGCACATTCATTGTTTTCTCATAGTCACTAGTTAGGCTGTTCTTTTGCATTGTTTTGTCCTCCCCTGCACTTGGAAGATATTCACACAACATCCACCCCCATCTCACTTTTTTTTTTTGCCAGCCTCCCTTATGATCTCTCTAGGTGGTCAAAGGTAGAAAAGCTGTGTTTCCTAGGGATCTCGGAGCACAGAGAGACTTTTTGTTGGTAATACTCTGAATCAGATCTGAAGTAGGAAAAATAGATATTGAAGTCCATTCATTAACGCTCTATCAGATTTGAACATTTGCTACATATCAGTTTATTATTTAATTCTATTTCACAAAAAAAAAGTCCAAGCCCTGTAATATGACCCAGTTCATAAATTATCATGAGGGAAATCATATCCATAGGAACGATGGATGGCTGTTGAATTGACCTAAAGAGTGATGTTCACAGTCAGCCTCTGTACTAATGATTCCTTATTCTAGATTAAACTTTGGTTGTCATCATCCTTGGACAAGGTACAAAGATGAGGAAAAACAGTCATAGGTTTCTGATTTGTGTCTTACATCTTTGTAATTCACAGCCCAAATTTACTTAGCCAGAAGTCACTCACTTCCTTAACTGAATGCCCATATAATAAATTTCCTTAAAGACATTCGGCACACCTATGGGGAATTATATTTCCACTGGTGCCAAGAAGATAACACAGCTATGCAGTCATTACCCAGTAATACATGACTAGAGAACTTGATTACTTTCCTGCTTTTAATTTTTATTAAATTAAGAAGTTTTTTCAGAAGTCTCATTTTGTAAATGGTTCTTAGCAGTAATACCTTTCAAAGCACTGTAATCACTAGATAATTAACCTGCCTGGATTAAGTACACTCAACTTTGCCTCAGGATGCTTAAGTCTCAAATAAGGTCAATTATCTCATGATAATAACTGCTTTGTCACGAGTTAGTGCTTAATTCTTCTGTGAAAGTTCACCTTACAATGCACTTTTAAATAGTTTGACTAATAAAATATGGTTGAAATGGGAAAGAGGAATTAACTTTAAGTGTTCCAAGTAAATGGAGAGTGATAGGTTGTGTGGAAGCTCTCTTCTTACAGAGCTGGTACAATGAATTTCACAAATTAATCCATGTTGTAAAGATGATGTGTGGCCCTAGTTCATCTGTCCTTTTTCTGGCAGCATTCCCATTCGTTTAATATGGGAAATTTTCTTGCAGAAAACCCATTACAAGACTTTTTAACTTCAAAAAAGGACCCAGTATATAAGAACATCAGTAGTACTGTTCAAGGATACTGAAATAACTTGAGTGATGCTTTCACGTTTCTTTAATGTATAGTTTATGAAGAAATTAATTAGGACCCTATGAACTGGCTTCTGCAATTACGTTCAGTACAACACCAATCTTACTGGGACAGTGATGCCATTTGTGTAGCAGCATGAGCTAAAAAGAAAGGAGGTTACTTGACAGATTTGAAAACCCAGCAACAATGGCTTTAATAATGGCTCTGCCATCATGTATCTTGAGCTTTAATGAATGGGTGTCTCTGTCTGCAAATACAAAACAATCCTATATCATTTTTATTGTACCTAACAGTCATCCCAAGGTGGTAGAGTCTGCTTCAGATTTTATAACATTCTACAAAATAGGCTTCCCTAGATTTCACAAAGTGGCCTGAAAGTCTTCATTTAAGTCTCTCTTTTAATAAGGAAAAAAGGAAGGAAAAAAAAGGTAAGTTTTTTCTTCTTGCTAATAGCTCCTTTTTCAGTCTCTTCAATGATAAGACAAAAACTTCTCATTTGAAAACAATGACTAACTTTTAGTCACAGTGACTGGTAGTCTCTCCTTTGCTTAATTGCTGATTGGCTGACCTTTTTCAGTACACTCATTTTAACTGGTATTTTTAGATATATTTTCCTAACATCTTTTAGCGTAAAACTAAGTAGAGTAAAAGTCATGTATAAATAATTTTCTTACAGCTCAGTCATGAATGATTCTTCAAATAATCTTTGCTACTATATTATGTCAGAAGTGGTTCACAATTTCAACTCATATCCTATCAAATATTAACCACTTTTATTTTTGACATAAAAATGTATAGAAACCAATCTGTAAGTTAAGATGTATGAGAATATAGTGGTTATTACCTGCAGACATAGCCAAATAGAGGTAGTCCTTATTTGCTTCTTTGTGCATGCCTTTTTATTTATTAATAATACATTTTATTCCTATGTATTTAATACTTACATAGTGATGCTATATAGCCACAAAGCATAGAATGCCATAATCTCTGAAGATTTAAAATTTTAGTTCCCTGCTGTAGGTATTGGAGGGACATTTGGTGGGCAAAAGTAGACTACAGTGTATTTCTACTAAAAAATTGTGTGGGGAATCATAATGAAAATATAATCAAAGAGATGTTGTGGAACAAGTAGGACACTCAGCACGTGGAATGAGTGCCTTGTGCTGTACTTCTAGGCAGACCTGAATAGAAGTCACATAGAATGACAAGGCAGGGATGGGGAGGGATAGATACCACTGAAGAGAGTGCTTACTACTCATCAGTAAGCCCACAGATCCATCTCTCGCAATTGGAGATAACTTATACCTACTTACTAGGAATAGTTTCAGGTTGTGTGATGTATTAATGTGTATGTGTTTGGGGGCTTTCCCTCCTTAAACTACATATAAACCTCTAGTAGCCCACGCTCTTTTGGAACCACTGGATAATGTGTACTTGGTTTAAATCACATCTTTTCTTGGTGTCCTTTGTGTCTAACAAATCATTGTAAATAATCTCCAGTATGCACAGTGATGCTAGGTTAACACAGATATCTATATTTTGCTACTTCAGGAGAGAAAAAGATGGTCTTTCCCTTTTTTCTTTGGTCACAGTGTCACAAATTGTCTTTAAGAAATGGGAGTGGGGGAGAACATTAGACTCAGAGGAAAATGTTGTCCCCTTCTGAGCCTGTTTGAAGGCCTTTTTTGACCCTCTTCCATAAGTAAGAAGTTTGCCCAGAGACTAGATTTAAGGATCTTATAAGATCAATCACCAAGTTTTTGGGAAGGGGAGACAGTAGAGAATAGATTTCAAAGTAATTTCGGGGAAGGGGGGCCTGCTAATGTAAAAACAACAACTTATGCCTTCTCAAAATCTCAACATATTTTCAGAAAAGGATATTGAAATTTCAATTATAATACAGCCATGGCATCACAATATTGCTGCTAAGCTCATGAAATTAACTTCATCCTCAGGGCCTGACTATCTGATAAATTGTACTTGAATGAAAAAATGAGTTTCACTGTAGCACAAGGGACATTTTTAATGTCAGTGGCATGTTGCAAAGATGTGTTGTAGGAAGGATTCAGAAATAGCTGAAGGCTATTTTAGCTTCATGCTATGAGTGTCTTTCTCTTATAATTCGTCTCCTTTTCACCACCTCTCTGTCTCCCCCTGTCTCCCTCTTTTTTCTCTTTTGTAAGTTGCAATGGTTTTCTGAGGATGAAATTCTTTAAATCATTACCAAGCCTAGCTTCCATCATGGAAGAGCACCCTGTTGTTTGAAACTATATGAATTGCTCTGGAATTGATCAGGTTTTACCCTATAACATTTTGGGGAATTTTGAAATCATTGCTTATGTGTCTGTTATATCAGCTGCTATATTACAGATTCATAACTAAATGTTTTACTACTTGACTAGTATATTACGAATGGAAAAGTATTTGTTAACATTTAACTCACTCAGTATTTTTAAATTTACCACTCATTAAAATAATTTAGAAGTATCAGGTTCACCTTGGAAATAAAAAAATGTAATGCTTGATTTTAAAATGTTGTTGAACAGTATAATTCTGATTGCTGCTCCACCAACACATATTTAGCTGTTTACATGTTGTCTCTCGCATTTGAATATGAACTTCTGGAAGCCTGAGGCTGCACATTTGCCTTTTGTTGTATCCCCAGTGCTTAACAGGGTCCCTGACATACAGTAGGTGCTTAATAAATGCTAGTTGTTTGACTGATTGACATTGATCAGCGCTGTCTTCCTGAACTTCTCTCTGCGCTCCAGGAGCAGGGATGTTATAAAAGTATACCAGGCCTCAAAGAGGGAGAAGCTGGAAGAACCATCCGCTGGGCAGATATCTGCACTTGTGGGCTCTTTAAGGATGTGCCTTACAGGCGCGTTGCTTAACTGGGAGACATAATTCTGCAGCAGCAAGATGAAATCATAGTATTTAGAACTTTAGAGATCAACCATTCCTCCCCATTTTATAGATGGGAAATTGAGGGAAAAAAGATTAAATGATTTGCCCAAGTTCATTTAGAAGATAAGTGGCAAAAATCACCATTTGAAGCAGTATTTCTTGGCTGTTATTTTAATGCTCTTTTCAGATTAATCAGAAGACAATTAAATGTCTGATACTTGCCAGTTATCTTGCTTGCAATTGGAAGAAAAATACAAGATGAGACCTTCCTTCCCCTGAAGGAGTTCACATTCCAGTAGTGAAATACAAGATGTAATAAAGGAGGGAGTTATGGCATAAAATTACCACAGAGCATTTGAGGGTTCCATGGTTTCCAGTATCAATGGGAGATTTGATTTGGATTATTGTAGAAGTTGTTAAGGGCAGTGGGAAGGGAAAGGTAAGAGTAGGGCGGGGCAAATTTCAAAATGCCCACACTGTATGGGCCTTAGTTTCCAGGAAATTAACTAAAACAGATATAATTATATATTATAATATATTATGTATCCACAGTACTTAGCATACATGGTAATAAATGTTTACTTAATAAATGTTTAATGATTGATTAGAGGCCCTTTTTCAACAAAGTATCTCCCATGTTTGGAAGAAAAGGCTTGAGCCCAGCTAAATATACAGTGAGTAATCTGAGTTTTCACTCACCCACATACCAATCAGGATAGCTGAACTGCAGAAGAGAATGCCAAAACAAAGTAAATTCAGTCTCCCAAAATTGGTTAGGCGTAGGGGGAGAGTTTGGGGGTGGGGGCAGGTCTCATCATTCATTGATTCATTCATTTATTTTATGAAACTAGTTAGTGGCAGAGCCTGGATCCAGAACTTGAGATTTCCCAACTCCCAATCCTGAGATCTCTCCACTTGAACACACTTGCCTCCATTCTGCTTTTGAGAAGAAAGTGCTGGAGACTGTGAAACAGTATGTTATTGACTCAAACTAATTTGAATGAGCATTGAACTCTCATGAGCCTTTTGTTTATGGTTTACCATTGGTCAGATTTAATTCAGTGGAATGCTGTATTTGCTAGCTAAAGGTTCTATCACTCCCAAGAGTCTCTTTTCCTCCTCTTTTTTTCACCTACAGTAATAAAGTAGAAACTTTTTTTCAGCCCCCACATAACTGATTAACACTAGGGCTTGTTCGTTCACCTTGGAATTTGAGTATTGTCACTGTGACTGATAGCAAAGAAAACCAATGTTCTTAACCAACAGGAATTTATTAATAGTACCTTAACCAAGGTACTATATACTATTCCAGGCACTAGAGATCGGAAGGCCAAGCAAAAAGTCACTCTTACCTTAAGGAATTTATATTTTCCTGGAAGCTTCATCTTTTGTAGTCAAAAAACATTGTAAACAGATGGGATCCTGTTTCTCTATATCTTTTAGTTGGTTGTGTGATCTTAAAGTTATGATTTCCCATTGACTGACATTTGTGGAAATGCACTTGCTCCCTTCTTAAGCCCTCATCAGATATGGCCTTGGTGCATTCCCTTGTCACTCTACATTTTAGAGCAGTAGGACACCTTAGGATCTAGAAATGAAAGTACCTGAAAGGCAGATAGATCTTACCACAACTTTTTGCAGATGAGAAAACTGAAACTCAGAGATGTGATGTGATTTACACACACACACACACACACACACACACACACACACACACATAATAAGTGTCATGAAGAGAATTTGAATCCATGCCTGCTGGCTTCTTATTCAGTACTCTTCCTCCTGTACCACAGTATGTGCCTAGATAGCCTAAAAAATCCTATCATTTCCAGCACAGACCTCCTTTAGGTTTGTATAGTTGGTCTGGTCTAACTATTCTTCTCATCATTATTCTCCAATATTAAACCCCAGAACACTACAGCTCCTACTAAATAGACTTCCCAGAAGAACTTATCCTATTTATGCTTGAAAAAACAAGTGGATGGAGAATGTCCATTGTCTAGACATTGACATGCAAGTGAGATGGAAAACACTTAAAGTTGGTCCATCAGGGCATTTATGTTGGACAGACACTGTACATGAAAAATGCAATTGACCCCCAATTGAATAGGACAGAGAGAGGTGCTGAATTGCCTTTGGGAAATTATGCAGTGATTTTAATGATCCTATACTTTAAACAGCAATATTCTTCCAATAGTATTACATGGCTACAAATTGTGGAATAGTCAGTCTCTAAAGATTTAAAGTTATGAGTCATCCAAAGGTCAGTGAAGAGACTGGTGGCCATTTGTTAGGAATTTTGTAAAAGAGACTTGAAAGATCAGATCCCTTTCAGTGCTAGGGTCCTAGGATATTGTGTATGCCTTCTCTCATGGAATTAAACATCTGATTATTGGGGGTGGGAGTTACCTTTTTTTTTTGTTTTGTTTTGTTTTTACAAATCGCTATTCAGATAAGAATATATATTTAAATTAATGCTTTGCAAACTTTTAAACACTGCAAGAATATTGTTACCAGGTTCAAATGCAATACCTTAAATATAAAATGTTGTGTGATTTTAATAAATTAGGAATTAAATGCCTAAAAGTGTGGCCTCTGACTCCTGCCATGTAAACTTATCTCTTTCTTAGTACAGAGACATTCCTTTTTCTTTACCTGGTAACTTTGAATCATTGCAGGTAAATTATATTATTCATCCCCGGTATGTCATTACAGTTCACTGAAAATAAAATTGAATCCAAAATTGACTTCTTTTTCATTTTAAACCTGAATCTAAACTGAGCTTTCTTACTTTTCTTATACCCCTTTCCCTTCAAATGTGTTTTGTATTGGCAGTGAAATTTTGACATCATTCTTTCTTTTTCAGTACAACCCTAGAACATAGGTAAGCCATGGTTAAGCATGTGACTGAGATTCTGCTGGCTGAACCTCAACCTTCATTTCTCCTTATAAAATTAGAGCTTTGGACATTACAGGCAGCTGCAGAAAAATATCTCAATGACATCTATATGAATTGTACCTTTTGTTAGAAATAAAAAATTTGTGGGAGAGGGGGAGACAGGAAGATACCTGTTCTTTTTCATAATGACCTAAATTACAGACCTTCCCTCTAGCAATTGGTACACTAAAGTAATGTAGGATGTCTCTGTGTGTGTGTGTGTGTGTGTGTGTATGTGAAAGAGACTTCATATTTTTTATAAATATTTATTTTGGGTTTGAAGTTATGGATTTTATGTGATCCACAGTGAATGGGTTGGTTGTTACTGTAAACTCAACTTGTGAGTAGACTTTCCAACAGAAAGGATATGATTCCTAGAAGATTTGAATGGCAGGCAAGAGGTGTTGGACTAGGTGTTTGGCTATGGGACAAGACTAGATCGGGCAAAAGTATGCTGAACAAGGTAACCAAGGATGTTGTTATTGCTGTTGTGTATTGGCGTAAATGGGATGATTTAGCTCTAAAATGGAGTTTAAAAAACAGGGGGGCAGGGACTAGAACTACGATTTCATCACTGTGAGGAACTTCCAGGTGAGGAATCACTTTGACCCAGTTCAGATCTGTACCTTTTCTGCAACTTAGAGCCTTTGAGAGCTGCCCAGAGCAATGAGTGGTTAACTTGTGCTGGGTCACACAGCCAATGTGTGTCAGAGGTGAGACCCGAACCGCAGCCTTCCTAGCAACACTATCAGCTTTCTATATATTGTGCCATTCTACCTTTCTAGGGGAAAAACAGTAATCGAACACATACACACATGATCATTTAGAGTTAACAAAAAATTTTACCCACAGCATTATTAAATAAGTTGTTGTCCAAATATTATTCTCTTTTCATAGAAAAAGACACTGAAGCTCCCAGAGAGTAATGACTTGTCTAGCATCAGTATTGACGGGCAAAGGTAGGATTCCAATCCAAGTCTGATGATTATGTGTTTGTTGCCCTTTCTTGTACGTCACACTGAAGATGTGTGGGAAGAAAGAAAAGGAAAGCCAGGCAAGAAGCATTTATTAAACACCTTCAGTGTTCCAGGCACTCTGCTAAGTACTGGAGATGCAGATACAAGCCAAAGATAGTCAAGGAGTTTTCATCCTAATGATGGGAGATGACACACAAAGGAGAGTTGAAAAGAGTTGGTGGTCTGAGGAGGTATGACGTAGAGGCCTGAGAATTCAAAGTCCAAGAGGAGTGAAGTTTGCCTAGCCTGGGGTCCTCTCAAAATGTAGACCCCAGGAAGAGCTCTGCATTGAGAGGAAGGAGACCAGCATCGCAGAGGGATGTGTGTGCCAAGGGTGAGGAGGCCCCAAAGGAGCAATGAAGTTCTGGCTGAGACCACAACTGAGCTCTGCTGGCAAGTCCAGAAATTCAGAAAGTTGAGCTTCTGGGAGACTCATTTCAACTGGCTGGAACATTGAGAAGTTCCCTGAATACATTTACAAAAACCTGCATAAGTGGGATACAATTGAAAGTTATGTTGACTCCATGATGGTGACACCAAGAAGAAGTGTGTTAAGTCTGGAACCTTCACCGAGTTGACAAATCTACATAGAAACCACCACTGTTGGTTTATGCAGATTATACAATTACTTGTAGCTCTACTAAGGATTCTTGGAGCATTTTTTTTTTCAAAAGATTAATTGCTTCATTACTTTTAGGTGTTCCTTTTACCACCAATCTAAATTTCAACTCCTTTTCCACTTAATAAATTTTAGGAATTTCCATGGCTGGGCATAGAGGCCAACTGGTGGATCATTTGAACACAGGAGTTTTGAATGGCGGCTAAGTATCCACACTGCCCCCAGTGATGTGAGCCCCCAGTTCCTAGGGCCACTCAACTGCCTTAAGGAGTAAGAAAGACAGGGTAGGTTAAAGCTTCAGTGCTGAAATGAGGCTGAGGTCTTTGAGCACCTGTAGCACGTTAGCCTGGGAGAGATGGGTAGACTCAGTCTCCTTTCCCCTACCCAAGAAAAAAGTTGCTGTAACTGGATCTCTCTTAGCAAGTCTGATAATGAGCCTTGCGAACGTAGGCTGGTTCTTAGGCCATACACATGAAATCCTTCCCATCTAGAAGTGTTTGTCCCATACTGGAAGGCTTTCTAATTTGTTGTGGGGCCTTGTTCTTCAGTAGATTAGGTAAAGGACTCTGATTTCTGCTCCATGACCCTGTAAGGTGTCAGTGGATGGGCATTCTATGTGATCCTCATTTGTGTTGAGATTTACATAGTGCTTTCTGTTGCCAACATTTCAGGTTGTAGAGAAGTTGAATATCTCAGCCCAGTCCAGTCTCTCAGCCCACTGTATGTCATCATGGGTAATTGACTGATTTTGCTGACTTTTGTTCCACTCCTTAGCTTCCTCCCTTTTAGTGGGGGTGTGGTTTATTGGTGCTCTGCCTTGAGACTTCAAATCTCTGTCCAGGTACTTGCACTATCTTTAGTAAGCTGTCACTGCCTCTCAGTGACTTCATCTCTGAAATGAGGACAAACTATTTACTTAACCTTAGGACTGGGAGAAATATACTTTGTAAACCTTAGAATAATATGTAAATATGAATTATGAAAATGGCCCTCTAGGCTGAGTCAGGAGACCCTGGCCTAGGTCATTTAATCTCTGCCCCTACTTGTTTTGATGCTTGATATCAGAGCTAATAACATTTCCTGGCTATCTCAAAAGATTAAAAGACCAAATAAGATAATGCATGTGAAAGTACTTCGTTACTATAAAGTGCTCTACAGATGTCTGATTCAATACAAACTAAAGACAGGGTTATTATTATAGTATTATCAGTTTACTTATTCTTTGAGCTATAGACAGTACAGAGAACCAAAAAACCGTTCATAAAAGTTGTCTGCTTGTAGAGAAGTCTTATCTGATGGAATACCATCCCAGTTTTATTTTTAAATTTTGTTTTATTTTAAATAACTTTTCTTCATACATTTTTATCTCAGCCATTGCCAAATATCACACTCTCCCCTATCCAGCATTGACCCCTCCCTTTTGACCAAGAAAAACAAACAGCTATAGAGGCTACACAATGTGCAGCACTGCATCATAATCTCCCCCCTTTCTGCCTGGACTTGGAGGGCAGGGTGAGGGAGGTGACCATGTATGTCTCCTCCATCTGTTCTCTGGGACCAAGATCATGATGTCTTCCTATCATTTGCAGTTGACTTCCTTTTAGTATTCTTTTCATTTATGGTACGGTGTTTTGGGGGCTGACGGAGAGAAGGTACAGGTGCAGGTGTGGATTTTTCTGGTCTGCTGGCTTCATTCTGCATTATCACATAGAATTCTTCGCATCTTTCTCTGAATTCTTCATTTCCACTTTTTACTGCCCAGTAACATTCCAGTCTTTCATATTCCAGCTGGTTGAGTCAGTCCTGAACCAGTGAGTGCCACTTTGTTTTCAGCTCTTTGTTACCATAAAGAGTGCTCCTATGAAGAATTCAGTAAATGTGGGGCCTTTCTTTCTGTTTAACCTCCTTGGGATATGGGCCAAGAGTGAGATCACTAGCACAAAGACCATAGATAGTTTAGTCACTTTTCTTGCCTGAATCCAAATTGTTTTCCAGAAAGTTTGAATCAGTTCACAGCTCCACTCAGAGTATATTGTTCCTGTCTTCCCACAACCCATTAGACATTGCCTTTTTCTATTCTTCTTTTTTTAATCTCTGTTTCTTGGATGTGATGAAATACCTCAGATTTGGTTTTTTCACATTTCTTATTATGAGTGCTTCAAAGCATTTTTACACATTGATTGCATTTTTTTCTTTTAAAAACTTATATCCTTTGACTATCTATTAGGGAATGAATCTTGGTCTTACATGGTATATATAGATATTCCCCCTATATCTTGAGTGTTAGAGTTTTGCCAATCTTGCCAAATATTTTTAGTAATGACATAGATAAAGACAGATCAGCCTCAGACTTATTAGCTATGTGACCCTGTTCAAGTTACTTAACTTCTGTCTGCCTCAGTTTCTCCATATGTAAAATGGGCAGTTAGGTGGTACAATAACTAGAGTGCTAGGCCTGAAGTGAGGAAGGCTCATGTTTGTGAACTCACATCTCGCCTCAGACACTTACTATGTGACCCTGGGTAAGTCACTTAACCCAGTTTCCCTCAGTTTCCTTATCCGTGAAATGAGCTAGAAAAGGAAAAGCCAAACCACTCGAGTATCTTCGCCAGGAAGACCCCAAATGGGGTCATGAAAAGTCAGATAGGACTGAAATGCCTGAACAGCAACAATGAAAATGGGGATAGTAATAACACTTCCCTCCCAATATTTTTAGGAAGATAAAATGAGATATTGGTAAAGTGCTTTGCCATCCTTAAAACCTGATATAAATGCTAGCTATTATTATCATGAGTCTAATTTGCATATGACAGAAAGCTGGGAGATACAGCTCCTAAGTTGTATGACATCATCAAAAGCTTCTGGAAAATGGGCCAACTGTCTTGAAAACCTAATAGTACAAGTATAGGTTATAGGAAGAATAACTAAAATAATTCATATGAAAAACCTCAATCAAAACCTTTGTTGGTCAAGATGAGGTAACAGTGTTGCATGCTAACAACGACGATGAAGAAGGAGATAATGTCTTAGGCTTTATTAATAGGCGTAGTGTCCAGGGAAAAGGGGATGATAATCCCATGGGAATTTAGAGCCAGAACTAAAACTATTGGATAGAATCAATAATGAGCCACATTTTCATTCAGTATAAGGAAAAACTTCTTAACTATTACTGTACAATCATAGAATGAGCTGCCTCTGGGAGAAAGGAGTTTGCCATTACTTAACATCTATTTTGACACGAATATTCAATGATGTAAAGTATGTCATTTTTTTTTTGCACATGAAATAGCAAATCTATTATTTACAACTTGGTTTTCCTTTTAAATATATAATAAAGTTGCCATGTAACTTGCTTTTTTTCCACCTCCCCCCAGTGGTTGCCATTAGGCATAAATATGTGTATTTCTATATGTAAATCCATTCTTTACATACATTTATCAATTCTTTCTCTGGATACAGTAGCTTCTTCCTTGATAGGTCTCTTGTAGTTAAATTTGGGTATTTGTAATAGTCAAAATGACTCAGTTGCTAAAAGTTATTCTTAAAACCATATTGCTTTTATCCTATACAATATCCTCTTGGTTCTCCTTGTTTTACTCTGTTAACTACGCAAATCTTTCCATGATTTTTCTAAAATCATAGAGCTCATTTCTTACAGTACAGTAGTATTCCATCATGATCCTATGCCATGGTTGTTTAGCTATCCTACAAGTGACAGGCATCTCCACAATTTCCAGTTGTTTACCAACACAGAGAACTGCTATAAATATTTTAGAAAATTTAGGTTCTTTTCCTGTTTTCCTAATCGTTTTGGGAAACAGACCTAATAGTTGTATTGCCAGATCAGAGGGCATAGGCAGTGTAATAACTCTTTGTACATAATTCCAAATTGTTCCAAATTCAGAATGATTGGATCACTTCACAGTTCCATTAATAGTGAATTAATGTCCCAATTTTTCCCCATCCCCTATAACGTTTGCTACTTTCCCCTTCCATTATTTTAGCCAATCTCATAGATATAAAGTGATATCTCAAGGTTGTTTTAATTTGCATTTCTCTGATCAATAATAATTTAGAGCATTTTTATATGACTATAAATTGTTTTAATTTCTTCTTCAGAAAACTGCCTGTTCCTATCCTTTGGCCATTTGTCAATTGGGGAATGACTCATATTCTCATGGATTTTACAGAGTTCTTTATATATTTGAGATCTTTATCTGAGAAATTATCTATAAAATTTTCCCCTCAGTTTCTAATCTTGTCTTTTATTTGTACAAAATTTATTTTATTCAGATAAAATTTCTTTAATGTAATCGAAATTATCCACTTTACCTCTCAACGCTTTCTATCTTTTGTTTATTTGCAAGTTGTTCACCTATCCGTGTCAAATAAGTATTATGTTCCATGTTCTTAAAATTTTCTTGTAATATCTCCCTTTATATCTAGGTCGTGTTCATTTTGACCTTATCTTGGTACTTGGTGTGGATCTATGCCCAATTTCTGCCAGATTGCATTCCAGCTTTGCCAACAATTTTTACCAACAGTTTAGTGAATTCTTATCCTCAAATCTTCTCTTTCCACCTCTCAAACATAAAGTTACTGTAGTCATTTGTTGCTATATTTTCTAAGTCAGTAAAATAATTTTTGGTAATTTAATTGGTATGGCATTGAATATATTAATATAAATTAATAATATTAATAATATACAAATATATTAATTAATATTACATCACATATTGCATATTAATTTAATGTAAAATTGTCATTTTTATTATATTGGACTTGCCTATCCATGAACAATTACTATTTCTCCAATTATTTGAATCTGACTTTATTTGTATAAAAAGTTATTTTTTTAATAATTTTGTTCATATAGTTCCTGTGTTTGTTTTGGCAGGTGTACTCTCCCAGGTATTTTATACTGTCTAGAGTTACTTTAAGTGGGGTATCTTTTATTATCTCTTCTTACGGGATTTTGTTGGATGGATAGATGGATGGATGGATAGATAGATAGATAGATAGATAGATAGATAGATAGATAGATAGATAGATAGATAGATAGATAGATAGATAGAAAGATAAACTATATAGCAATACTGATAATTTATCTGGGTTTATTTTATATCCTTCTACTTTGAGAATATTACTAATTATTTCAACTAACTTTTTTAGTTGAGTCCTTAGGATTTTGCAAATATATCATCATATCATCCACAAAAAAAGATAGTTTTATTGTCTCATTGTCCATTCAGATTCCCTCTATTTCTTTTTCTTCAATTACCACTATTGCTAGGATTTCTAATACAATATTGAATAATATTGGGGACAGTGAACTTCCTTATTTCACACCTGATCTTACTGGGAATGCTTCTAGCTTATCCCCATTACACATAACACTTGTTGATGGTTTTAGGTAAATGTTTCTCCTTAATTTAAGGAAAAATCAATTTATATCTATATTTTAGAGTGTTTTAATAATAATAAGTATTTTGCTTTATCAAAAACTTTTCCTGCATCTATTGATACAGTCATAGTCCATGCCAGGCTTCCTGCTCTCCTGCCTCTATCTCCATCGGGAAATAGTAGGCCCATCCTTCACTTCTGGTTCTGATTGATAAGAATTAATGTCACCTTATCTTGTGTGATCTTAGCCATAGTTCCCTATGCCTACCACATCCCTTTCTGGCCATCTTTGTGCTAGACATCTTCCGTCTCTCCACCCCATGCACATACACATAGACTTGGCACCTCTCTCTTCTCTTCCTACCATCCTTTCCTTCTCTCCATCTTCCCCTTTTCCTTTCTACACACACACACACACACACACACACACACACACACACACACACACACACACACACACTTGCCAACTCCAAAAACAATAATCAAGTTAACACTGATATTCCTGGTAGAGACATCTCAACCAATTGCCCTAGGACTGCAGTTGCTGATCCCCATGCTTTCTTGGCCATCATTTCATACATGTACTATCTTTCTCTATTAGATGAAAAATTCGTCAAGAATGGAAACTATTGTACTTGTTTGTATTTGGATTCCTTGGGAAAATTTTATTGAGGAAATTGTACCCGAACTGAACCTTGAAGAAAAATAGTAATTATGAAGCGGTGGAGATGAGAGCTTACAGTATTTCTTTCCTTCAGAACTCCTGCCCTTATACTAGGGGACTTCAGTTTACATAGTGATAATCCCTCAGGCACCCTAACCTCACAGTTCCTCAACCTACTCACTTCCCATGACCTCCACCACACTCCAGCCACACATAATCTTGCCATCATATGCAAATGCTCCACTTCTAGGTTTCTTGAGCTCTTATATTCCTTTAACTGATCACAGTCTATTATCATTCTGCCTCTCCTCCTGTACTGTAACCCCAAACCCTGTTCTTCAACCACACTCTGAGTTCCAGTCCCTTGACCCCTCATTTCTCTCCCATGTCATCACCTCTGCACTCATCACATTCTCCTCTTTTCTCTATCTTGACTACTTGGTGAACCAGTTCAACTCTACACTGTCCTCTTCTCTTGAGTCCCTTACCCTCTTATTCTTTTATCAATCTTTCCCTGCCAGTCCTCTGCCTTGAATTATCCCCACCCTCTGCTGATGCTGCTACTAGACAACATGCTGTGGAACAAAGGATGGAAAAAATCATGAAACCATGCTGACTATGTTCACTATGAACTTATGTTACAAAAATTGATTCCTCTCTGCTACAAGGCAATCCTTTTACACTTTAACTCATGAAGCCCCTCCCCACAGCAGTACTTCCAAACCTTTTCATCCCTATTCAAACCTCCCTTGGCTCCTCTTCCCCACCCTCTCAGCTAATAATCTTGCCTTATGTCTTGCTGAAAAAAACAGAGGCCATTTGCCAAGAGATCCTTCTCTCCTCATCTCCTATCACCCAGTTGCCTTCTACCACTAGCTGTTCCTTCACCCATCTCACAAGAACTGTCAAACTTCTCTACATAATCAAGTGATCCCATTCTATTCTCTCTTTAGCAGATTGCCCTTTTTTCTTCCCCCTCTCTCATCCGTACCTCTCCACTGGCTGTTCTTCTCTACTGCCTACAAATATGTCCATATCTCTCCCTTGAAAAACCTGCACTTGATTCATTGAGTCCTTGCCAACTAGCATCTCTCCTGCCTTTTGTGACTAAACCCTTTGAAAGGGCCATCTGCATTAGATGTCTCAACTTCCTCTCCTCTCTCTGTTTTCTTAACTCTGTCTTTTGACTTTGACCTCGAGCTTCCTTCCCTCTCCAAAGTGACTAATGATCTTTTGATTGGAAAATTGAATAGCTTTTTCATCAATCTTCTTCCTTCTTGATCTCGCTGCAACTTTTGATTCTGTTGATCTCCATCTTCCCCTTGATTCTCAGTAAAAGTCTCATTTGGTCCCTTCCTCCTGAATTAGGACCTTTGGACATTGTTCACATGTATTGTCAATTTTGCATTCCCATGTTGTCCCTTAACATTTTCCTCCTCTTCAGTATAGAAATCTGAGTGTTTTCTTATCTCTTTTCTGGTCAGGCATTTGGACTCCAACTAGTTCGAGTAATTCTGAGTGTCTGAGCTTTCCTGTGTTACTTGATTAATTTAGCAAGTCCAGGGAAGTCAGATGTGGTTTACACCAAAAACACTTTGATCTCATTTAAATGTTTTTTCAAAGTGATTTCCATCTTTCTCTTTCTTGCAGGAAGTGGATATTTCCTCCCTTGCACATTTTTGATGGTAGAAAAATATTTTTAAATAGTAATCACTGAAAGGATTTATGTTTTGTCTCAGTTATACCTCGTAGAAGGAGAATGCTATTGGGCTCTTTTGATCTGTTTCAAAAAATAGAACTGACAATTTCCTTAGACTGAATACGCCCACATTCTTATAGAGAATGAATTCCCCTCCTCAAGAAAACATATGCATGGCTTTTTAAGAAAAATGTTTTATCCATTTGTGCCATGTGCTTTCCTCAATAACTAGATCTTCTCATTTTTTAAGCTTTGAAGATTAGAATACAGTGTTTGGCTTCAAATACAATCTTTTGTGAACCTTCTCCATTTCAAAGGGCAAAATTTAACCCTCTCTGCACTTTTTGTAAGGCCTTCCTCTGGCCTCCTGCTTTATTTCTTAGACCAGGCAAAAGTAATCTAAGTGCCAGTAACAGTCTTCACTGTCTCAGCATGGCAATTTTGCCTTGGGTCTGCTGGAAAACAAGGCATTTTTATTTCTTAAAACTGTGTTTCAAATATCATATTGATATCATCATAATCCAACCCAGGGGCCATTAGAGAGTTCTGAACTCTGTCTGGGCCATCATACTCCCCTGTTCTGACTCAGACAAACCATTTTAAAGAAATTCCAAGGAGAATCATTTTATATCACCAGAAAAATGCAAACAGTCTGTGCTTCATAAAAACTTCTTATGAAGTTTAGAACAATAGTAACTTAAGTAGTTAAAATTAATGTAGCATTTTGGATGTTACTGAGTAGAGAAAGCATGAATGTCAGGCAAATGCCAGGCACAGGATTCCAGTAACTGCACAGTAGGCCATGGGATTGGCAGTTTTTCTATAAATTCCTGCAGGTTTCTATGATAGGGAATAGGATGTTGGGTACGGCATTCATTAGTGGTTTTTCCTGGACTCTTGTTAGTAGCAAAGAACAACTTCTCTTTTGAAGCCTGTCAGCTCTCTTCCCCTCTGGTCTCATTCCAAGAGGGAGAGAATGAAAAACCAGGAGATTTGGACCCCCCAGTATTGTGAAATTCTCTGTCCTAGGAAATGAAAGAATAGAATTCATGATCCTTTACATACTCAACATAAGTATTCAGAAGTTGGGTGATTTCCCTGCTTTCTAATTCCTTTCCCTTGCTGGCAGATTTAGAAGGGTGTTGTCTAGTTCTGGCTCCAAAAGAACCCTTCTCCCAGCATTTCCCTTCTGTTGAGTTGGTTTCAAGGCCAATTGGTATTCACACCATTAGTTTATAAATGAATTACTCTTTCCTTTAAGTGTTAATTAATAACTCAATGCATGGACAGATATTTATACATATATACATACATATATAGGCAAGATTCATATAGATAACATGGCTGCACATGCATGTATTCATACAGGTATATGCATATGCATTTATTACCTGACCTCGTTGATACACAAATCAGCTTTTGTGTTAAGTATTTACACTCATTTGTTCAATTTGGGATGGATTTTGGTGTTCATTGAAAAACTCTCTTTATCACACTAATGTGAACAGACAGTAGTATTCTATGTTCTTTTTTTTCTCATAGGGTAGATAATGTTTTTCTTTCAGACAGCATTGTATTAAGATAAAACTGACCAGTGTGGTTTCTGCCTCCTCCAAGGAAGAGCACGCTAGTTGGGAGATGAATTCAGTGACACCTTCTTAATCAAGGTTCAGAGCCATTATTCTTAAATCAGAGTTTCTCTTTCTTGTTATGTGGAGCCTGGAAGCGGACTCCATGGAATCCTGCTCCGAAGCATAAATGAGCCAAGAGCCACCACTGGCTGCAAGAGGTCATTTAGACCGCGGTGGAGGAAGGTGGGAGGGAGAGAGGGCAGAAGTGCGTAATCAGGTCCAACAGAATGCTATCACACTGGGAACATGCTTAATTTGGTGGGGAATTATGCAAGCATTCCTCTATTACTTTAAAAAATAATGAATAGAAGAAGCAGAAGATTCATGAAGCTGGCCTGCCTTTAAAAAAAGAGTGGTTTTAATGATTTAAAAACTTCTGTGTGTAGTAGGGTCATGGAAAGGGATGGACCACTTCCAGAAATAAATATTCTTACCTCCATCTTCCAAGCCCTTCTTGCAGAGATTTTTTTTAAATGGGTTATGAATTTTTATTGCTCCTTTCAGCCTAAACAATAGAAAAGCCTACATAGGCGGGGCCACTAGCTTACCTCTTAGATTTAGCTTTCCTTTTTGGATTTAGTGATTGAATTATTCCTCTGAAGTAACTCTTGAGATGATGTTCTTTCCGGTCAAACCTCACAACTTAGACCAATTCCAAGCTATCAAATCCTTCAAAATACTGCCCTTTTAAACTGTTTGAATGTTCAGGAAAAAGGTGATGAGGTCCAGAGTAGGACAGAGAGGGAGAAGGTACATTTCTAGGGAAATCGAATTGGCACCTACTGTTGAATACCTACCATCTGGAAAGAGAAAGATAAGAACAGGCTAAGGTGAAGGGAAATGTGAAAGCTGAAGGAAATTTATTTCCTACAACCCTAAGAAATGCTGTGACCGGCATCCAAAATACATTGGGAATCCAGAAGGGATCTGACCCCAGATGCAGAACTTCTTTCCTCCGTTTTCCTCTCTTAACTGTCTTTAGTGAATGCAGATTTTTAAGGTACAGTAAAATCTCACCAAATAAGAATTTTCTTATATTTCAGGTAAGGTTTAGCTGATTCATATTTTTAGCAAGGTATTTGAAGTCACTTCTTTTTCTACATATTTTCAAGATATTGAGTATCAGTAGCTTTTTTAAACCAATAAGGCAAGAAATTAAGACCCCTGTCAATTTGCCCAGAGTTTCTGAGGGAGTCACTCAATTAAGTATTCACTATTTGCTTACTACATGTCCACCACTGGGTACATAATTGGAGGAGCTGGTAATATGATTGATGTTTAGCAGATAAAGGACCAGCAGAATCCAATAAGCATTCCCAGGCACTATGCTGATTGCTAGGGATACAATTAATAGCAAGAAAGACAGTCCCTGCCCTGAAGGAATATATACTCTTAATAGGGGAGAGAATGCACAAAAGGAGACTGCCAAGGTGAAGAGGGAGAAATTGAAAACAGTATGTTGAGTCTGATTTCTGCCATCTCTAAGGGATGGCACTGAGAGGAGTTTGGTGCTCCAACCTCTAATCTGAGGGGAGAACAGGCTGAGGGAGGTGGTGTCAGTCATGAGACTGGGGATGAGAAGCTTACTCTGGGAGGGGCATCTTGTTCTAGGGAGTTGGAACCAGGAAAAACAGCACATAACACACATGTTGTCCTGTGTGTCTAAGTCACTTAGCTCTTCCTTGCCGTTCTCACCTCTCAAAAGACCGTAAGTTACACAATAGTTGTTGACTTGAATTTTGTAGTGAATGTTTCTTTACCGGAAGTCCCTATTGTCAATGGAATCATAGATTTGTAGCAAAAAATAAAAATTCAAAACTTACATGCATACAGCAATTAGAATTTGAGGAAGTATTTTCTCTTCCTTGCCTCCCCATATGGTTCATGAGGCCTGGGAATCTAACTTCTCTCCCCTGTGTGTACCCTTCCCACTCCCACCTCCCTTCTGATACCTATCCAGTGAGTCTGGGCAAGACTGGATCTGACTGCACAGCTTGGTCATCACTAGCCCCTCAAAGTGGAATGTGCTGGGGTAGAGAAGGAAAGCTCTGAATAGCAACAGGTGTGACCTGGACTGACCCAGACACTCTCCCCTCCATTACAAGGGACAGAGATCCAAGACCAAAGTGCATAGTGCCCTGTCTCTACCTTCTTCCCCAATCTCCCAGCCTCAATCAGTCTTGCCCCACTACATCTCACTAGGTGATCTGCTTATGTTAAATAATACACCCACCACTTAACTAGTCTTCTACAACCAAATAACAGCCAGTCTCTGCCACTTCTACAGCAGCCATCACACCACTGCCTGTCAGCCCTAAGAGAAAATGCTGGCAATGGCCAGAGCTCAGAAGGGAGCTGCCCCTGTCCCCTTCCTCCTGTCAACCTCCTGATGCTGCTGACCCCAAGAATGGGCCTGTCCAGAACCTGCATTATTTGCACAATCACCTGAATAAGTTACACTTTAATATCATTTCTAGTGTTTGTAAAGGGAAATTTCATTTCGTCACATTTACGTTGCATTTTCTATAAACATAGGTATTAACTTTACAGCACCTTTAAAAGGGCATTCCTGGTGAGAGGAGGAGGTACATCACTGAATCCTTTAGTATTAGGGATCAAGAATTGTCAGAATCCTTATTAGAAATATTTAGGCATGATTTTTATGGTACAGGACAATTTTATCCAATATATTAAGAGTAGGAAATTCCACATCTGAATAAAGACAGAAATAGTGCAGACCCCAATTTGTAATGATTTCATACTCTTTTACAGACTGCTTAGACACCTTTTTATCATATGTGCATATTTTAGGGTCATTTGTGGAAAATGAATAGCTTTCCCAAACCTGTTTTTGTTCATTTATAATGAACTATTAAATGCGCCATTTTCACACTAATGAGCCTTTGAAATTTATTATCCTTTTCCAAACAAACTGTACAGAATTAGACTCACAAGACCTGGTAATGAGGAGCAAAAGTTAGAAAGTGATGGACCAAAATGGAAGCAAGCAGAAGACTTATTGCTATCCTTTTCATCAAGTAGGGTGTTTTCCTTTTCACTTGATACTTTTTGTAACATTAAAAGATGACTAGATTTGCATGTTCATCTAAAGACACAAACATCCCTCTTTAGAAGTTATTTCGTTCTTTCGCTCATCCATCATGCAGGTACTATAGCAACAGACAGGGAACAAAACCATGGGGATTAGGGACCAAGATGTGCAGCAAGCCTGGTGCACAAGAAGGAACACAGGCAGGCTGAAGGAAGGATGAAAAGAGGGCAAAGGGAAACAAGAAGAAAGACAAAAGCATGCTTCATGTTTTTGGGTGGTCATGGTTCCAGCTGCCTTGTGAAGGAAGTGTTGGATTTAAGTTAGACATCATTATTTAACATGTGTAACTATGTCTACATAATTCCATAGCTTCATAAAATTAGAACTGAAAGGGACCATGGATGTTGTATGATCCAACTCCTTTACTCCTTCATTTTGTAGAGGAGGAAATTAAGGCACAGAAAGGTTAAATCACTGTAATGAAGCCACACAGGAAATATACAGCAGCACTAGAATTGGGCAGTTAAGTGGCACAGGACTGGAATCATGGAGACTCATCTTTGAGTTCAAATCCAGCCTCAGACACTTTCTAACTGTGTGACCCTGAGCAAGTCACTTAACCCTGTTTGCCTCACTTTCCTTATCTGTAAAATGAACTAGAGAAGGAAATGGGAAACCATTCTTGTATCTTTGCCAAGAAAACCCTCAATGGGGTCATGAAGAGTTGGACACAACTGACATGACCCAACAATAGCAAAGGATTTAAACCTAGAGCCTCTGATTTTTTGTCTTATACTTTTCCTACCATACCTCCCTGCCTCTCTAAAGACTTCCAAGTCCAGTATCTGTACAGATTGGCAGAAACACCCCCAAGGGAGGGAAAAAACATTGAAAGGCCTTTTTTTAAAATATCCTGCATGATGTTCAGGATGAAATTCCTGATGGAGCTTCCTGGAGTGACTTCATGGTACCTTCTTTGTGCTGGGGCAGCAGCATTTAACCATGTCTTCTCTTCCCATCCCCACTTGTAGCTTCTAAAAGGGATGCTAGCTTTAGCAAAGGTGACTAGGGAAGATACCATTAAAAAAATTTTTTCTTCAATTTTTAAAGACCTAATTGAATTTTTAAAAAATTTGGATATTTATTATATTCTTATGACAGCTGCAGGATGGAAAGTTTTAACACACTAGAGCAAGATATATCTTGGACACATTCTTGGTATCTTAAGTTCAACACACTCCATATGGTGCCACTGAACCAGTGATTTTAAAGGAAACACTCTAAGACTGCTGAAGCAGCATAAAGGACAAATTATTCTTCCTTACATAAGTAAAAATCTACTGTCAGTCTTTGTAGCTTACTTTCTGCATGGATACTTCTGAAGTATGTTTCATAAAGGAAAGTACATATGCATATCTATAAATACACATATATAAACGTACTGTTTATAAATATTATCTATACACATATACATATGCTATATACACATGAAAAACAGTGTAACTTAGTGGATAGGGAGCTGGTCTCAGTCAGCCAGACCAAAGTTCTAGTCCTATTTCTGATACATTCTGGCTATGTGACCTTGGATAACTTTTCAGTGCCCCAGAAGGTTTTTGAATACCATAACTTAACACATAAGACGTACGAACAAGTGATTTTATATATTGGTAGAGTGTGTTCCTCACCAGGATGTTCCTAGGAATCACAGGTCTGATACTATATTTATATTTACACACACACGCTCTTTCCCACATCAGTACTTCAAGTACTTATATTTTCAGGAGTATGAGTACTCCCTCTGCTGATACAGATAGCAATCCCTTTATAATTTGGTAGCTGACCTCCAAAAGTAGCCCTGGCTGAAAAATTTATCAGTATTAACTAAGGCAGTAAATATTTGGTCCAAGGACAGGCTCACACTTAAATCTAGGCCCAGAAGCAGCCAGATGACACAGAGGATAGAGCCCTGGACCTGGAATCAGGACCTGAGTTTGAATTTGGGCTTAGGTTCTTCACTAGCTATGTGACCCTGGTCAAGTCATTCACCTCCATTTGCCTCAGTTTTGCACTTACACAGTTAGGATAATAACTGTAATAACACCTGCCTGCCAGTGTTGTGGTGAAGGTCAGGTGAGATGTTTGTAGAGCTCTGTGTAAATACAGGCGTTGGCGTCATCTGGTTTATTCTCTGCTAGCATACCCTTAAAGAACTCAGACTTAGAGCCAGACCACAATTCCTCTGATAGAAAAGCATAGTAGAGGACACCCTCCAAATACAGTGCTACATCATGAAGCACCTTGGCGTATCTGCAGACTTCAGTAGCAGTCGTAGCCCAGGGCCCAAGTACAGACATAATGCTGTGATGCCACAGGAGAGACTCAGGACAGCACAGTCAATCACAATTTGGGTACTAACTAGCAGGAGCTGTGGTTCTGCTTTCACTACATAGGTTGTCTGATTCGTTACTTGTTCAGTGTAATAATTTACTTTTCCTGAAGGACCTAGTTCATTTTATAGAAACTTGCTGTTGTGTACAGGCAGATCAGTCTTGTTCACAATCTGAAAACTGGATGTTATACCCCACAATAAGGAGTATAGTTGAGTTAGTGTGCAAGTTCAGGTTAATACAAACTTCTGATTTGATGATAGCTTTTTAAAAGGGTGACTTCCAGCTGACATTTTCTTAGAAAACTTTCTACTTGCCTTTTTTTTTTTTTAATGGTGATGGTGTAGCTTGGATCCATTCACCCAAGTCATTAGTTGGATAAATGGGGAGGGAGAAGAGAAAGCCCTCCCAATTTCAAACAATAGGGATTCATTTACTTTTCTTGCTCCCTGCCAGAGGAGGCTGCCAAATTCCTTCCTTCTATGTGGTAACATGCAAGAGTTGAGCTAAAAGCAAAAAAATCATAAATGTTCCATTGAAATACAGTGTAACCAGAGACTCTGTGCTTTTTTACACATTCAGATGAGGGTGGTCTGGATAGTCTCAAGTCCATCCTACTTGGGACTTAACTAGTCCCAAGTCATTCCTTTTCCATAGAGCACCTAATGCTTCTGGGAACAAACAAGATATTCGAGTCTTGGAGGCAGTCTGTTATCAAATTGAATTTGCCCTGAAAGGATTCTCAGACTCCGAGGGAAGAGTTGGTGTCACTATTGTATGTCATGTGGGTATATAAACATTCTTTCAATACCTACATATTGACTTATAGCAATACCAAGTTCTCATCATGAATGAGCATCTCATCTGCTGAATTGGGATGGTTCTTCTGCTGGTTACTAGTGCATTGAGGGTAGTATAAGGAGAGAGGTGATAAAAGTCATACTTTGGTCATTTTGGGGGAGACCTCTGGGGAAGGATACCTTGGTCAACCTGAATTGAGAGGCAATTGAGTGGTACAGAGATTTTTATTTTTATTTTTTTATTTTTTAATGTTTTTTATTTTTGGTTTTCAACATTTATTTCCACAAAATTTTGAGTTCCAAATTTTCTCCCCATCTCTCCCCTCCCACCACCCCAAAACATCTTGCATTTGATTACCCCTTCTACCAATCTGCTCCCCCTTCTAACACCCTTCCCTTCCCTTTATACCCATCTTCTCTCTTGTCCTGTGGGGCAAGATAAATTTCTATACCCCATTACCTGCTCTCTGGTCTGGGAGCTACCAAAGCTTTTCTACCCAGGAACTGCAAATAGTATTCTCTTTCCAGAGCCTCCACCAGCTCTACCACGCCAGCACTCTTCCTCACCCTAGGACTACCACTCAGGTCTGAGACCTAGATCAGCAGCTCAGTTCCCCCAAGGGCTTTAGACCCCAGAGCTCCAAAAATGGATGCTGCTGCTGCCTCTGCTGCCACCTGGGGCCAGGGTTAGGGGAAAACCTTGCTCCCTTCTCACCCAAGTGAAAAAGTTTTCTTGCTGACCTTTGAAGCTGTCTTTGATGTTTGTGGGTTGAAAGAACTATAGCTGTTGCCGGGGATCCTGCCCCCAAGACCTGTTCAGGTCCTGTTCCTGCGAAGGCTGGGCGTCTGTGCTGCTCTCCACGTCACACCACGTGGGATAGACCTTTCATGTCAGCCTTCCAGGCTACCTTAGGGTGGAAATCTTTCACTCTGTTATTTTGTGGCTTCTGCTGCTCTGGAATTTATGTAGAGTCATTTTTTACAGGTATTTTATGGGCTGTGGGGGAAGAGCTAGAGTAGGTACCTCTTTCTACTCCACCATCTTGGCTCTGCCCTCAGAAATTGAAAAAAAAGCCATCAGGATTCAGGGTCCAGAGATAGCTGTGTTTGAATCCCAACTCGAATACTATCTTCTCATGGGCAAATCGTTTCAACTCTTTGAGCTTCAGTTTCCTTATCTGAGAAATGGGAATAATTATACTTGTTTTCACTTATGCAATAACATTATTTTAATAGAGTAAAGACTTTTCTAAACCTTAAAGCCCTTTATAAATTAGAGTTTTTGTAGTTGTTACTCCTCATTTACTAAACTCCTAATGTGGACAAAGCACTGGGATAGGTGTTGTGAATACTAAGGTATAAAACAAGGTAAGTATTTGACCCTCAGTGAATTTAACTCAGCCTGTTCCACTGATGCACCCCCATACCTTTCCATTTTATCAGCATTTATTAATCATTGTGTTGGTTCATGAACACAAAGACAAAAAGTAAACAGTCTGTCCCTCCCCTCAGAGATTCCACTAGGATGGGATTGACATTCTCATTCTTTGAAATTCTTGTTCTTGTCATTTCCACAGTTCTCCTCGGAGGATCTACCCAAATACACCAGAGACCTCCTTTGATTTTATTTCTTTTATTATCTTAAAGGTCCCATTGTTGGCACAAATCTTGAATGTTCCTTTTGTTCTTTTTCATTCTCATTAAATGCTTGGCCCTCTTCCTTAAAAAAAAAAATAGTCTCTTACACCATTTCCTGCATTCAAGTCATCCTTAAATGCTGCTGCTTGCTTAGTCCTACCATACTCAATCTATTTAATTACTTGTAATTTAAAAAAAAATTGATTCATATTCACATACCACTAAGAGAATACAGAGTTAGATAATTTTGTAACCACAAGCCCTTTGGAATTACTGAAAATGCCAGTTTTCTAAATACATTTTAGCTGAATTCCTTTCTCTTGCTCAGTTTTGGATTCAGCTCATTTCCATTTCACAGTGTACACTGTGTCCATCCATCTGAAGAGGTGAGTTTTTTTAATCCCTTCTGTTTTTCAAATATGGATGGTCAGATGAATGTTTTGTACTTTGTATTAGATTTCCCTGAGGAGTTTTTGTAGTGTTCCAAGAGTCAAATTGCTATTAATTGTAATAATAACTAACATTTGCATAGCTCTTTAGTGTTTGCAATACACTTTACATGTATTCTCATTTAATCCTCAGAAGAACTGTTAGAGGTGGGTGCTG
This sequence comes from Bettongia penicillata ogilbyi, assembly GCA_023548195.1. Lineage (NCBI taxonomy): Eukaryota > Metazoa > Chordata > Mammalia > Diprotodontia > Potoroidae > Bettongia > Bettongia penicillata. The sequence continues at coordinate 11,027,386 of JAJHZJ010000027.1, forward strand.
TCATTATCCCCGCTTCACAAATAGGGAAGCTGAATGACCCAGAGTTATGCAGTAACTCACCCAGCATCTCAGAGCCAGTAACTGCCTTAGTTGGGATTCAGAACGAGATCTTCTTGACTCCATGTCCAGTGCTTTATTAACTACACCCATCTAGCTGCTTCCCTGCAGGGATCATCTGTGAAGAAAACCATTTGTAGAATTTCTCCATTAGCACCTAATCCTTTTATCCTTTTTTTGGTTGTTTAGACTTTACACAGGATATTTTCCCTGATGCTGGTGAATACCTTCTATGAATAAGTCAGCTTGTTTGATATTTTTCTTGATAGCAGTACCTGGCTAATCATTGAACAATATTATCAAAACTGACATATAGCTAGATTTGTGTAATTTTAACATACATATGGGAGAAACCTTTTCTCAAAAGGGCCTTTGAGGCTACATTTTGCTTTACAAACTCAAATCCTTTTTTTAAAAAAAAATCAATAGTAGGATCAGTAGAATTTTATATTTTTATATCTTTCAGGCAGTTGTATGACTGGAAAAATACAGTCTAATATAGATAATCATCTACAAAAGCCTGCCCCTTGTATTATTGTATTATTGATTTACTAATTTTAGTTTCTCTATATTTATTAGATGACAGTTGGTTTGTTTTGGTTTTTTTTTACAAAATGTTTTATTGGTACATTTCATTTTTCATAGTATCACTTCCCAATTGCCCACCTCTCTCTCTTTCATGGTATCCTCCCTTACCAACCAACAAATAAAGTTAAGCAAACTGTCCAAAACAATGACTGCTATTTACAGATTCTTTTCATTTCACATGTCACTTCCAGTCCAGAGCTGGAAGAGTTCAAATATAGTGAATCCTATAATCAAGTATGACAATAGATTGCTATTGACATGCTGCCAGATCTACCCCATTTCTTGTCTCTGTGGTCCTCATGCATTTTGATCTAAAAATGCTTTGAGAATCATCTGGATTTCCCAGGTCTTCAACAAACTTTCCTATAGACTCATTTCTTCCTCTCCCAGCCTTTTGCTGTTTGGAGAGATACTGTTTCATCTTATCTTTTGACGTCTGCTTCCAAAATATTGTTCAAATGAGCTTTTCCTCTGAATTGGGGTTTCTCTTGCCTACCTCAGAGCAATCTCTAATCAGTGAGATCATGTTTGTGGACTGCAGTGGTTTCTTGGCTCTTAAAACATAAAAAGTTTTATTGATGCATTAGTCGGGGAGGGGTTCAACACAGTCATTTTCTAGTAAATTCCCTTCCCCTGTATGGTCATTGTATTTGATTTGAGTTCTGTTACCCTTTACTGTTGTCTTCAATACTAATTTCATGTTACTTTTTTCATCGTTGTGTGTGTATGTTGTGTGTTCCTGGTTCTGTTTTCTTTTCTGTGCATCAATTCAACAAGCCTAGCTTTGTTTCTTTGAATTCATCATTTTCATTGTTCATTATGGAATAAATATTCATTTGCTGCATTTTATTTAGCCATTCTTGAATTTATGGACATACACTTTGTTCTCAGCTTTTGGCAGTTATAACAAGTGTCTGTAAACGTTTTGTGTAGAGTAGAACCTTTCTGTCTTTGATCTCCTTGGGCCCAGAGTGGTGTGGAATAGATACAAGGTATTAACAGATTAGTAATATCTCTCACATAATGCCAAATTGTTTTTCACAATGGTTGGACCAACTCACAGCTCCACCAACAGTATATTAATGTACCTTTCTTTCCATAATCCCTCCAGCATAGATTGTTCCTATTGTCAGTTTGCTAAGTGTGAAGTAAAAGCTTAAAGTTGGTTTTATTGGCATTTATTTTATGAATAATTTGGAGCAATATTCCATGTAGTTGTTAATAGTTCACAATTACTTCAAGAACTGTTTATTCACCTACTTTGTTCGTAGCTTAAGTATTAAGTGTTCCTTCAGTGTTTGATAGAATTTCCTTATATATCCATCTGGACCAGATCATACTTTTTTTCCTTTAATAGTTCCTTTTTGCTTTATTTTATTTCCCTTTCTGGGATTAGAATTTTTTTTTTAGATTCCCTATTTCCTGTTTTATCAGTTTGAGTATATTTTTGTAGGTGTTCATATTTTCTTGCATATGATTGTGGTATAAAATTTCTGATGATTCCCTTAATTTCCTATTCCTTTTAAATTTGCCTTGGCCATTTTTTATTTAGGCATGTTATTTTCTAGTTGATCCTTATAAATTTATCCGTATGTGCTGGAGGAATCATTAAAAAAACATAACTCAGTTAACTTTTCTTTTAAAAACTTGGATATTGTGCCTATTTGATGATCCTGTAGATTTAAAAATTATAATGCTTCATTGTCTATGATATCTTAAAAGGATAATTTGTGTTTATCTGTTTTATCTTTTTAAACAATATCAAACTTCATTGTTTCTTTATCTGAAATTATGATTGCAACTCCTGCTTTTTTTAGGATCTCCCAAAGCATAATAAATTTTGATCCTTTCCTTCATTCTCATTTTGCTTGTGTCTCTGTGTATTAAATAAAAATGACTTGATGAAGCAGTGAATAGAGCACAGGACTTAGAATTAGGAAGCCCTTGGTTTGAATCCTGGGGATAATAATAGCACTCACTTCACAGGGTTGTTTTGAAGATCAAATGAGTTAACATCTGTAAAAAATTTCTCAAATCTTAAAGTGTTATATTAATGATAACTATCATCATTATTAACATTTTATATGTGTGTGTATATTTATATCTTTCATGCAGAAAATTATTTGGATTCATTTTCTTGTCCATTCTATCATTCTTATTTTCTCATAATTCTGTCAATTTATATTAATGTTTAAAATTCTGTTTTCTTCTATTAAATTTTGTTACGTTGTTTCCTTTTGTTTTTAAATTACTAGCTAGGTACTTAAATTTGTTTATGATTATCTGATTTCAGTTTCCTACTTTACAATTTCCCCAGCCCCTTCCCATTCTCTTCCATTACTTGAGGCTACCTATAGTGTGTTCCCCTTCCCTTCCCTGTCTCAGGATTCACATGGAAAAAAGAGTGAGTGGATGAAGAAAGTCTGTTGCCCAGACTGACATCTTATGGATCTTGTCTATCAATATTTATATCTGAAACATACAGTGTATATGGACAGTACATTGGGCCCAGACTAAATAGGTGGACAAGAGCATACTAGATAACCTTCAGGAAATTACAGCTCTTTTAATAATCCAAAATATCTTCCAGAAACAAAAGCCCATCTTTTTAATGCCAGTATTATATAATGGCTCTGGAAAGGTAACACAACAGTTTCTAAAGAACTGAAAGTGAATGTTACTCAGAGAAGTGCATGATGGCTATGAGAAAAGAAGGCTGCCATATGTGACCAAGGAGGGACTTGATAAGTGAACAAGAGTAAAAGGAGTCATCAGGAAGTGTATGATAGAAGAAGATGGACTTGTCATGTGGCAAGGGTACAGGTTGACAGATAGTGATGTCCTCTAAATATCAAAAGAATCAAAGACTACCTGAGCACACTGGGTGAACCCTTTGGTGGATTTAGGAGAGAATATGGACAAGAAGCATTCATGTTAGACAGACATGGATGGGTTGTTGGCAGGCTCAAATGAGATAATAATTGTGAAGAAGCTAGCACAGTCCCTGGCACATATTCAGCACTCAGTGTTAGTGATTATTATTTAGAACAAAGGCCATTTGAAATGTCCTGAGAATGAAGCTCAGACCACCTTCCAAGTTATCATCTCCGGCTCAGAGAATCTGTATGTGTTGGGTCAGTTCCAAGCTCCTCTTCCTGATGCATCTTCTTGAGTGCTGTGGTCCCATTCTCACCTCATAGATTTGGTACTGCAGTGGCAGTAGGTTCCAAATTAATTTTAACTGTGACATGTTTCCTAAATCAGAGGTTCATGTGGAGGAAAGTGTAGAATGGTCTCAAGTGGCATACAAAGTCCTTTTGTAGGAAATAGAACTTCTGTTGTTACTAATAAGAATAACTCCATGTTTAAAAAAATATCAGCAGATCCATCCCATATGTTTTTGCATTGTTTTGTTGTCCTTTTTCTCGTTTAATTTGCAAGCAACCTTGGGGATAATCTGACTTAGCTGCATCTCATCCCTAAGCTTCCTTCAGGCTTGTTTTCTCTTAAACTCGTTTGGATAATTTATGAAGTAAAACTACCCATTATCCTCCCTGATGTTTGTAATGTATTAAACTCTAATAGAATTAACTGTTTGCGGTCTCAGGGGCTTTCCTCCTGGTTATTTTCCACCTCTGCCCTTGTCCTCCTGTCATCGTACCCATCTTTCTTATCATGTTCCCAGCAGCAGTTTGGACTCTGCCTCTTGGATCAATTTGATCTCTGCTAGATAAGCTTCTGTCTTTCCTTTCCCAGAACTAGGCTTACCCCATGCTACTGTCTGTATACATCACCTCTGTCTCCATTCTAGCTTTCCTTTATGTGTTTTCATCTCCCATTAGAATATAAGCTCCTTAAGGGCAGAGACTGCCTTATTTTCTTATATTTGTATCCCCACACACTTAATAAAGTTTTATAATGAATTCATTATAGGCTTTTTCCCACCTCCTTGTGTGGCAGGTGTTTTGCATTAGTTAACAATGAAATGGTGATAAGAGGCAATATCTTTACTTGTGTTCATTTTGCATTTTGCAGGGTTGGAGATACTATAATTGCTCCATGTCATTTTCTCATCATAACTTTTCACCTAATTTGATCTTGATTTTGACTTTTATAAATATTTGGCTCAAACATCAAGCAGCCTCCTAAGTATCCCAGAGTACTAAGGACCATTTTGTGTTTTTGTCTGATTTATAGGCTTGATGTGACTGAAAGTATATGTGTTTATCTATCCTAATTTAAGAACAGAAAATGTAAATTGGTGCTAGGCCTTTCATCAAAGCCTTTCTTGTCTTCTCCGTGCTTCTGTGGCTTGCAGAATCCAGTGACACAGACTTCCAGAACCCAGATATCCCCCCAGGCATCAGAGAAGGAGTCTATACATATTGTTAACCTTAGAGAAGGAAAAACAAATTGAAGAGGGAAATAACCTTCATTACATTTATTTATGTGACAATTTAACTCTTAAAAGGTGGAGTGGAATGCATGTTATTACAACTCCTGGGCAGCAGTTACTTACACACAGACAACTTATACATGTTTTACAGGCCAATTTGCTCCACTGTTCACTACTGAAGTGTAGTTACCATAGCAATGAACCTATCACATGGTCCCTGTACTGGTTCTAAAATAGAGAACAGCAACATGCTGTATAAACTATGTTTATTTTCTACACAAGGACTACATATACAACTTGAGGCTGCTCCACACTCTTCTCAGCATGGATAGCCGTCATTGATTTTAAAAACATTTCAAAGTGAAAAGCACTTGGTGGGAGTAGATCTCTGTTCTCCAACTTCCCTTGTACTGTGTGCTGTGAATTCCATGCCACTGAGCTAAAAGAGCAGCTTCACTAGCTCTGACCAGCAGGGACTCTGTGACTATATATTTAACCAAACATCTTCCATAGAATATCAGTGCCATTCAGGAGCCTACCCAGGGGGGATGGGAAAGAACGTGGACTGCATTCATAGAAACATTTTCTTGATTATATTGACCAATTTTTAACCAATCCTAAATTTTCCCCCTACTGTCTTCCTTTATGTATTAAAGGAAAAAAATATATATATAGGCTTCTATTCTAAAAATTTAGAAGCAGTAGATGCCAGACACAGCTGGAGGCTTGCTATTAGTTCCCTTTTTTAGGACCATTACTGCTCTGTAAGACTTAAGCGTAGGCTGCCCAATAGTCTATCTGTCTGTAGGAGCCAGGACTTCAGGTTTCTGTGATCATTGCTGTCAGAGCCCTACTCCTTCCCTATCTTTGTCTATTTTCAAGAACCTAGCACCTCAAAAACAGGAACACACCCTTTTCTTTCTGTGGCTCTTTTATCAGACATATTCCTGAAATAGCCCAAACACTATGGCATGCAGAGAACTGCTACCCTATGACCACTTCAGAGAACATTTAAAATGCTGAACTGGTATCTATTCCATATCTTTTGTGGGGAAAAAAACCTGTGATTTCTACCATTTAATTCAATTTTGCTAGGATCACTCATATTGCAATATTACATATTAGTAGAGAAATCCAGTGGTTTGTTCCCTTCTACCCCCTTGTGGAATCTGGATTTGAGGCGATCACAGGTCAGTTATATCTTTTTAATCACAAAGCTGAGAAGTGAAATGCTCCCAGTAGGTGGGAGATCTGGTTGGCTGCTATTGACAGTGCCTTGGACTTTGTGCATCTGTAACCACCCTTAGGTTATTTTGGTTTTTTTCTTCTAATACTATTTTAAAGAAATAAATTTGAGATACATTTTAACCATTTGTAACAAAATTTAAAAAGTGACTGGATAATAGACATGGCTTATAAGCTTCTTTTCTTAATATATGAGCCTATCTATATAACTATTGCATATGAAACTACACTGCCTGCAGGGTAAAAGCAGAGTTGCCTTGTTTGTTATCGTGGCAATGGATACAACCTTCAGAGATTTGTAGCTTCTTCTGGATATCTCTGTCCAACATTTTGTTCCTTTAATCTCTGAAAATATACTTGCTTTGACTAGATTAATTTGAGTCTCTTGCATTCCTTTGAATTTGCTGCATTTTCACTCTCATGGTATAGCACCAACACGATATTCACAGCACTTATAGCAGCCATGAATATTCCCACACAGTTCTGAATCAGGAAATACAATATTCTTTCCACATGGAAGACAGAACCAAAACATTTATTCAAACACCAGAAAGCTAAATCCATCATAGTAACAAAGACATCTATGCACAATAACAATGCAGAGGGCAACACCATCCCCAAACCTCCCTCTGTTAGGCTTCCTACAAATCAGCTCCCTCAAACAAATCACAAATAGGCTCCCTTAAACAAAATGCCCTTCTCACTCACAGCCAGCTGTGGGCTTGCTTGCATCCTTCAGTTTTAACTACTCTCTTACTGTTTCCCCTCAGCTCTGCTCTAGCTCTGCCTCTTCATGTTCCACCCATTCAGCAAGCTCCTCCCACCACAGCCTCCATGTGACTCAGACCTCCATGCAACCCAGACAGGTCACATGGACCTATTAATAAATGGGAAAGACTTTCCCATTTAAATTGCCATTACACAAGGCCAAGATTTATACAAGCCAATACCTTACCATTATTTTGAAAAGCCCAGCATTATTCTGGCATTCTATGTGACTTGACGGCTATGAGATAACAGATGGACAGCTCTCACTCACCACTGGTACCTGGGGAAATGTCTGGAGATCTAGAAGAACGCTAGATGGGCTCCTGTAGAAAGTTTATGGAAGGAAATAGAAGTTGCACAGGATGAGAAGGCATGAACAGGCTGCCATCTCTCCTCCTGGACAGGACACCTACATCAATCAGATTATAGATCCAACCACCTAATTTAGTCCTACTTATGGAGCCTAGGATTCACATGGCAGGAAGTCAGACACTCTAACTCCAGTCCCCTATCTTTACGCTAACTCTTATTAATTAGTTCAAGATGTGTCAGTCAATAAGAAGATGTCCATTAGGCACTTACTATGTGCCAGACACTGTGCTTGGCACTAAGGATACAGAGACACAAAAATGAAAGCATTGCTCTGTGTAAGAGCTTACATGTTCATGGGAAACACAACAACGACATATACAAGTATATAGAGAATAAATATAAAGTGAATAAATACAGTTGTTCGGGAGGGAAGGTACAGGTAGCTGCAAAAAACAGAATGATACTCAAACCCAAAATTCATTCATGTTCTGCTCAGTTCCAAAATAAGGTAAAAAAAATATTGATGTATCAAGCACTTCACTTTCAAAGATGTGTCTTTCAAGAGATCTATCCCTTCTACCTAACTTTTATTTATTTTATTTTTTTATGTTTCTTTTTTTAAAATTTATTTTTAAGTTTTCATCATTTATTTCCACAAAATTTTGAGTTCCCAGTTTTCTCCCCATCTCTCCCCTCTCTCCACCCCAAAACTCCTTGCATTCTGATTACTCCTTCCCCCAATCTGCCCCCCCACCTTCTAACACCCCTTCCTTCCCTTATCCCCATCTTCTCTCTTCTCCTGTGAAGCAAGATAAATTTCTATTCCCCGTTACCTGTATTTCTTATTTCCCAGTTGTATGCAAAGACAGTTCTCAACATTTGTTCCTAAAACTTTGTTCGAACTTCTCTTCCTTCCTCCCTCCTCACACATCCCCACTGAGAAGGCAAGCAATTCAGTATAGGCTATGTATGTGTAGTTTTGCAAATGACTTCCATAATAGTCATGTTGTATAAGACTAACTATATTTCCCTCCATCCTATCCTGCCCCCAATTTCTTCTGTTCTCTCTTTTGACCTTGTCCCTCCCCAAAAGTGTTTACTTCTAATTGCTCCCTCCTCCCATTTGCCCTTCCTTCCATCATCCCCCCCCACCCTGCTTATCCCCTTCTCCCCTACTTTCCTGTAGTGTAAGATAGGTTTTCATACCAAATTGAATGTGCATGTTATTCCTTCATTGATTCCTCACATATGATGAGAGTAAGCTTCTCTTTTTCCCTCTCACCTCCCCTGCCTTTCCCCTCCATTGAAAAAGCTTTTTCTTGCCTCTTTTATGAGAGATAATTTGCCCCATTCCATTTCTCCCTTTCTCCTCCCAATATATTCCTCTCTCACCCTTTAATTTTATTTTTTTAGATGTGATCCCTTTCTATTCAACTCACCCTGAGCTCTCTCCCTCCCTCCCTCCCTCCCTCCTCTCTCTCTCTCTCTCTCTCTCTCTCTCTCTCTCTCTCTCTCTCTCTCTCTCTCTCTCTCTGTGTGTGTGTGTGTGTGTGTGTGTGTGTGTGTATAATCCCTCCAACTACTCAGGTACTGAGAAAAGTTTCTTTATTTATTTATTTATTTGCCTTTTTACATTCATTTTCACAAAATTTTGGATTCCAAATTTTCTCCCCTTTTATTTCCTCCCCCCACCCCAATACCCCAAGCAATCTAATTTTCCCTATCTCCAATCTGCCCTCTCTTCTATCATCCCTCCCTTCTCTTGTCTCCATCTTCTCTTTTCTCCTGTAGGGCCAGATGACTTTCTATTTCTCATTAACTGTATGTCTTATTTCCTAGTAGCAACAGCAATACTAGACAGTTGTTCCTAAAACTTTCAGTTCCAAATTCTCCCCATCCCTCCCTCCCCACCCATTCCCTTTGGGAAGGCAGGCAATTCAATATAGGCCATATCGGTGTAATTTTGCAAATGACTTCCCTGATAGTCGTGTTGTGTGACTAACTGAATTACCCTCCATCCTAACCTGCCCCTCATTGTTTCTCTTCTGTCTTTTGATCCTGTCCCTCCCCAAGTGTTGACTTCAAATTGCTCCCTCCTCCCTTTGCCCTCCCTTGCATCATCCCCCCCCTTCCATCATCCCTGCCCCTTTGCTTATCTCCTTCCCCCCCACTTTCCTATACTGTAAGATAGGTTTTCATACCAAAATGAGTATGCATTTTATTCCTTCCTTTAGTCAAATGTGATGAGGGTAAACTTCTTGTTTTGTTTGGTTTTTTTTTTCTCAGCTCTCCTCTTTATCCCTCCACTAAAAAGTCTCCTACTTGCCTCTTAAATGACATATAGTTACCCCCTTCCATTTCCCCCTCTTTCCTCCCACTACATTTCTCTCTCACCATTTACCTTAATTTCTTTTAAGGTATGGTCCCATCCTATTCAGTTCAACCTGTGCTCTCTATCTCTGTATGTGTGTGCATGTGTATATGTGTGTGCATGCGTGTACATGTGTATGTGTGGTCCCATCAACTACCCAGATACTGAAAAGTTTTAAGAGTTACAAATATTGTCTTTCCCTGTATGAATGTATACAGTTCACTTCTGGTAAGTCCCTTAATACTTCTCTTTGCTGTTTACTTTTTCATGCTTCTTCTCATTCTTGTGTTTGAAAGTCAAATTTTCTTTTCAGCTCTGGTCTTTTCATCAAGAATGCTTGAAAGTCCTCTGTTTCATTGAAAGACTGTATTTTCCGCTGAAGTATTATACTCAGTTTTGCTGGGTAGGTGATTCTTGGTTTGAGTCCTAGTTCCTTTGACTTCTGGAATATCCTATTCCACGCCCTTCGATCCCTTAATGTAGAAGCTGCTAGATCTTGAGTTATCCTGATTGTATTTCCACAGTACTGAAACTGTTTCTTTCTAGCTGCTTGCAAGATTTTTTCCTTGAGCTGGGAGTTCTGGAATTTGGCCACAATGTTCCTAGGAGTTTCTCTTTTTGGATCTCTTTCAGGTGGTGATCGATGGATTCTTTCAATACTTATTTTGCCCTCTGCTTCTAGAATGTCAGGGCAGTTTTCCTTGATAATTTCATGGAAGATGATGTCTAGGCTCTTTTTTTGATCATGACTTTCAGGTAGTCCCATAATTTTTAAATTGTCTCTCCTGGATCTATTTTCCAGGTCAGTTGTTTTTCCCATGAGATATTTCACATTCTCTTCCATTTTTTCATTCTTTTGGTTTTGTTTGGTGATTTCTTGGTTTCTCGTAAAGTCATGAGACTCCATCTGTTCCATTCTAATTTTGAGAGAACTATTATCTTCAGTGAGCTTTTGAACCTCTTTTTCCATTTGACTAATTCTGCTTTTGAAAGCATTCTTCTCCTCATTGGCTTTTTGAACCTCTTTTGCCAATTGAGTGAGCCTATTTTTCAAGGTGTTATTTTCTTCAGCATTTTTTGGGGTCTCCTTAACCAAGGTATTGACCCGTTTTTCATACTTTTCTTGCATCTCTCTCATTTCTCTTCCCAGTTTTTCCTCCACCTGTCTAACTTGCTTTTCAAAATCCTTTTTGAGCTCTTCCAAGGCCTGAGCCCACCTGACATCCCCCTGGGGTGTCTGGGGTACTGAGGCCCCGCCGTCCACATCTTTCCCCGATGGCGAGAATACGTCCTCGTCCTCGTCATCAGATCCGAATATCGGGATCATTTGCATTTGTTGGAAAAAACTCTCTATAGTCTTATTTTTCTTCCCTTTTCTAGGCATTTTCCCAGCCAGTTACTTGACTTCTGAGATTCCTGTCCACCTCCGCCTAGATCCGTCCAGCTAGTGCTTGGGGTCTGAGATTCAAATGGGCTTTTTCCGCCGCTAATCAATGTGAGCTTTAGTTCTGGCACTGGGGTGGAGGCAGGGCCGCCTCCCAGGCTCAGCTCCCTCTGGGGCTTTATGCAGAGACTTTCAGGAACGGAGCGGGTGGTGGGGGGCCGCCTCCCAGGCTCAGTTCCCTCAGGGGCTTTATGCAGAGGCCTTCAGTAAAAGAGTGGGGTGGGGTAGGGCCGTCTCCCAGGCTCAGCTCCCTCACGTTGTTTATGCAGAGACCTTCCGTAATGAGGACCCTGCCTGCTGCTGGGGGGAGTCCTGGGCCAGCCGCAGCCGCTGCTGCCTCCGCTGCCGCCCAAGCCTCTGCCTCTGCCGCTTCCTGCCCCCGTCTCTGCCGCCGCTGCTTCCTCCTGAGGGGGCCCAAGTCACGGAGACACTCCGCTCCCCTCCTCCAGCCCAGCCTCTCTCACTGACCTGTAGCTTCTGTGGGTGGAGGGACTTTCCCGGCTGCCGGAGCTTCCGTCCCTGAAGCCTGCTCGGGTCAGCTTCTCTGGGGCCGCGGCCAGGGCAGTGCTGGGGGTGGTGTCCGCTTTCCGGGGCACGACGGACCCTGGGGATGGGTCTCCAGGGCCCTCTGGCACGGAAATTTCTTCCACTCCGTTTCTGTACCCCTTTCAGTGGTCCAGAAGTTATGCAGAATTCTATGTGCTGTGGGTTGGAGCTCTTAAACTTGTGTCCTTCTACTCCGCCATCTTGGCTCCGCCCCCGAAAAGTTTCAAGAGTTACAAATATTATCTTTCCATGTAGGAATGTAAACAATTCAACTTTAGTGAGTCCCTTGTGATTTCTCTTTCCCGTTTACTTTTTCATGCTTCTCTGGATTCTTGTGTTTGAAAGTCAGATTTTCTTTTCAGCTCTGGTCTTTTCATCAAGAATGCTTGAAAGTCCTCCATTTCATTGAATGACCACTTTTTTCCCCTGAAGTATTACACTCAGTTTTGCTGGATAGGTGATTCATGGTTTTAATCTTAATTCCTTTGCCTTTTGGCCACACCAGCACTCCTCCTTATCCCAGGACCAAACTCAGGGCTGAGACTCAGATCAGCTGCTCAGTTCCCCCAGGGGCTTTAGGCAGAGGAATCCTAGGGCCAGGCTGCCACTCATTGTGAGATTAAGATTAGCTGCTCAATTCTTCCAGGGGCTTTAGGCTGAGGCAGTGCCACAACTCAGGGCTGAGGTTCAGATCAACTGCTCAATGCCCCCAGGGCCTTTAAGCTGAGGGCTCCAACAATGGAAGATGGCTACTGCCTGCCACAGCCACCACCGCTGCCGCTGCTGCTGCTGCCTCCTTGCCCCCTGAATCCAGGGATAGTGGAGGACCCTGCTCCCCTCTCACTGACCTTTGAAGTGTCTTTGTTGCCTGTGGATTGAGAAATCTGAAAATCTCCACTGCTGCTGTGGATTCCACCCCTGAGGCCTATTACGGTCCTGCTCCTCCCGCATGGCCAACATGCAACAGACCTTTCCTGTTGGCCTTCCGGGTCACCCTGGGCTGGAAATCTTCACTTCATTGTTCTATGGCTTCTACTGCTCTAGAATTTCCTGCCTAACTTTTAGGAAAGCATTTACATGAGATAGTATAAGAAGTCAAGAAAACCTGAATTTAAATCCAGCCTGAAAATTTTTTCACTGTGTGACTCTGGAGAAGGCACATAACCTCTGCCCACTTCAGTTTCTGTAATGTGAGGATAATACTTAATCTCTCAGGGTTATTGTGAGGACAAAGTGAAGTAGTATTTGCAAAACTTTTGCAAACGTTAAAACATTACATAATTGTCATATGTATAGGTATAATTATATACCATTGTTATCCTTAGCCTCTTCATCGTTATTATCATCATCTGTACAGCACATGGCCACTGTGGATTTCTTTGCTCATTTGAGTACAAGCTAGCTTTTTTTTCTTTCTGTTTTTTTTTTTTTAATTCAGGAAATTTGACTGGGGAGAGAGACTGATGCAAAAAAAAAAAGATGGAAACATTGTAACAATTCACAGAAGGAAGCACAATCATGACAGTTTTAAAAGTGTGTAGAATTTGTTAGGCATTTTTTAAAAAGTGGTATGAAATTGAGATTCATAGAGGAAAAGCAGTAGTAGTAGTACTAGTGGAGGAGGAGGATGGCATCAAGAAGACTGCCAACTATCATTCAAAGTCATCTGGAAGCAGCAATCGACTCATCAATAGTGAGGCAAGTATCTTGATCTCTTCAAACAGATTAAGCTGGTCCATTTGGCATTAAGAAACAGACAAATACGATGTGCCTACAAAAAAATCCGCAAAGTAGAAGTGAATCTTAGTTTAACTGTAATCACTCTTCTCACAAAATCCAGTTTACTCTCCCTCATGGTGATGTCCATATGGTTTTTCAGTTAATTATATTCCTCTATCCAACCCTACTTATAGAAGATGCTATACATCAGGACACAGGTCTTTGCACTAGTAGGGGGCATTAAGAAATTACCTCATGCCAACCTTTCATTTTACCAGGAAGGAAAGTAAGGTTAAAAGAAGTTGTGACTTATCAAAGGTCGCCCAGACAGCTAAAAGCAGAACTGCCGCTAAATGCAGGATATCACCCTCCGAGTCTAGTATTATCTGCTTTGTATCACTTGACTATGTGTAGGGCACGGGGTCATTCAGGGAGGAAGGGGTTAGCATGTCAATGTACATAAGAACACAAATGGTCAAATACAAGAGAGAAACGTGTAGTATATGTTTTATTTTATCGTTCCTTGGATGCCTCATCCCACTTGGTGTTTTTAGTCATTCACACATTGTTGTTTAAAAGCAGAGGCACTGACTATGTAGTCAGCCGGCATGTGTTCACATATCTGTGACTCAATGGCTTCACTTTCCTGAGCCCTGCTTTCCTCATCTGTAAATTGAGGAGTTGAGACTGGCTGACCTCTAGGTCCCTTCTATCTCTAAATCTGTGATATACTATTCTAGAAGGCAAAAAGAAAGTTTAAGAATTTATTCTGTTTTTCATTACTATTCATATGGATGCTGCTGAAGGAAAATAATTGTGTAAGGTCTTTGCCATGAATAGTGGCACAATTGAGTCGAGGTAATTAAATCTCAATTCATATGTGCTTAGTGCCACCTTCATACTTTTTTTTTTATGGGCGAGTGAATGTGGGAATATGCTGAAGAGTGTGGGGATGTATAAGGCATATTTAGGACTAGGGCCTGAACTAGAAGTGATAAAACCAGGAAATTTATACACTTTGTAATAAAGTAATCTTCTGAGGGGGAGGAGCCAAGATGGCGGAGTAGAAAGACTCATGTATGCTAGCTCCGAACCCATAGCCCATATATTTCTTGCAAAAAGAACTCTCCACAAATTCTGGAGCACTGCAAGGCGCACAGAAACACAGTGGAAAAGATCTCCTTTCCAGAGAGCCCTAGAGAGCTGTCCCCAGGGGTCCGTCGCACTACGGGCAGCGGATCCCACCACTGAGCTGCCCTGGCCACGCAGCCCCAGAGGAGCAGATCTGAGCAGGCTGCAGGGACAGAATCTCCTGTGGCCGTGAAGGTCCCTCCACCCACAGATGCTACAGGTCAGTGAGAGAGACGTCTGCGCTGGCAGGGTGTCTCCGTGCCTCGGGCCCCCTGGGGAGGCAGCGGCAGAGGCAGCGGCATTGGCCCGGCACTCCCGGAGCAGCAGGCAAAAGTTCAGGGCCATTATGGAAGGTCTCTGCATAAACCCCCTGAGGGAACTGAGCCTGAGAGACGGCCCTGCCCCCACCCACTCCATTACTGAAGGTCTCTGCATAAAGCCCCTGAGGGAACTGAGCCTGTGAGATGGCCCTGCCCCCACCCGAGCACCAGAACTTAAGCTCATATTGAATAATAGCTGCACATGCCACGGAAAGCCCATTTGAATCTCAGACCCCAAGCACTAGCTAGGTGGATCTAGGCAGGGGTGGACAGGAATCTCAGAAGTCAAGTAACTGACTGGAAAAATGCCCAGAAAAGGGAAGAAAAATAAGACTATAGAAAGCTACTTTGATGGGGTACAGATGTTCCCACCTTTCAATTCTGATGATGAGGAAAAATTCTTACCATCAGGGGAAGCCGTGGAGGTCGGGGCCTCTGTATCCCAGATATCCCAGGTGGATGTCCGGTGGGCTCAGGCCATAGAAGAGCTCAAAAAGGATTTTGAAAATCAAGTTAGACAGGTGGAGGAAAAACTGGGAAGAGAAATGAGAGAGATGCAAGAAAAGCATGAAAAACGGGTCAATACCTTGGTAAAGGAGACCCCAAAAAATGCTGAAGAAAATAACACCTTGAAAAATAGGCTCACTCAATTGGCAAAAGAGGTTCAAAAAGCCAATGAGAAGAATGCTTTCAAAAGCAGAATTAGTCAAATGGAAAAAGAGGTTCAAAAGCTCACTGAAGATAATAGTTCTCTCAAAATTAGAATGGAACAGATGGAGTCTCATGACTTTACGAGAAACCAAGAAATCACCAAACAAAACCAAAAGAATGAAAAAATGGAAGAGAATGTGAAATATCTCATGGGAAAAACAACTGACCTGGAAAATAGATCCAGGAGAGACAATTTAAAAATTATGGGACTACCTGAAAGTCATGATCAAAAAAAGAGCCTAGACATCATCTTCCATGAAATTATCAAGGAAAACTGCCCTGATATTCTACAACCAGAGGGCAAAATAAGTTGAAAGAATCCATCGATAACCGCCTGAAAGAGATACAAAAAGAGAAACTCCTAGGAACATTGTGGCCAAATTTCAGAATTCCCAGGTGAAGGAGAAAATCTTGCAAGCAGCTAGAAAGAAACAATTCCAGTATTGTGGAAATACAATCAGGATAACTCAAGATCTAGCAGCTTCTACATTAAGGGATCGAAGGGCGTGGAATAGGATATTCCAGAAGTCAAAGGAACTAGGACTCAAACCAAGAATCACCTATCCAGCAAAACTGAGTATAATACTTCAGGGGAAAATACAGTCTTTCAATGAAACAGAGGACTTTCAGGCATTCTTGATGAAAAGACCAGAGCTGAAAGGAAAATTTGACTTTCAAACACAAGAATGAGAAGAAGCATGAAAAAGGAAACAGCAAGGAGAAGTCATAAGGGACTTACCAAAAGTGAACTGTTTACATTCCTACATGGAAAGACAATATTTGTAGCTCTTAAAACTTTTCAGTATCTGGGTAGTTGGTGGGACCACACACACACATACACACACACACATGTACACACATGCATGCACACACACATACACACATGCATGCATATGCAGAGACAGAGAGCACAGAGTGAATTGAATAGGATGGGACCATATCTTAAAAGAAATTAAGGCAAATGGTGAGAGAGAAATGTAGTGGGAGGAAAGAGGGTGAAATGGAATGGGGCAAATTATCTCTCATAGAAGAGGCAAGCAGGAGACTTTTTAGTGGAGGGAAAAAGAGGAGAGCTGAGAAAAAAACATGAAGTTTACCCTCATCACATTTGACTAAAGGAAGGAGTAAAATGCAAACTCATTTTGGTATGAAAACCTATCTTACAGTATAGAAAAATGGGGAAGAAGGAGATAAGCAGGGAGGGAGGGATGATGGAAGGGAGGACAATGGAAGAAGGGAGCAATTTGAGGTCAACACTCTTGGGGAGGGACAGGATCAAAAGACAGAATACAAGCAATGGGGGGCAGAATAGGATGAAGGGAAATACAGTTAGTCTTATACAACACGACTGTTATCGAAGTCATTTGCAAAACTACACAGATAGGGCCTGTATTGAATTGCCTGCCTTCCCAAAGGGAATGGGTGGGGAGGGAGGGATGGGGAGAATTTGGAACTCAAAGTTTTAGGAACAACTGTTGAGTATTGTTCTTGCTACTAGGAAATAAGACATACAGTGAATGGGGAATAGAAAGTCATCTGGCCCTACAGGACAAAAGAGAAGATGGGGACAAGAGAAGGGAGGGATGATAGAAGAGAGGGCAGATTGGTGATAGGGAAAATTAGAATGCTTGGTGTATTGGGGCGGGGGAGGGGAGAAAAGGGGAGAAAATTTGGAACCCAAAATTTTGTGAAAATGAATGTAAAAAGTTAAATTAATAAATTTATATTAAAAAACTAAATAAAATATAGTAATCTTCTTCTATATACTTTCTTATAAAGATATCTTTTTTTAGAGGCTGACCTAGCTTAGGAACTAGGATGTGTTGTAGATTCATAACCAATATGACCCTAATATGCAGAATATGAGTTGGAAGGGAATTATCTAATTTAATACCCAACCAAACAATGAATCCCCTCGACAGTGCTACACTCAAGTGGTCAGCCAGCCTCTACTTAAACACCTCTAATTAAGGGAAACTCATTGTGCCCTTGGGGGAACCTGTTACATTTTTGGATAGCTCTAATTCTTAAAAGGTTATCTTAGGTTTTTCCCTTCTACAACCTAAACATGCTCAGGTTCTTCACCCGGTTATTACTGGACATGATTTCAAGACCTTTCTATCCCAGTTGCCCTCCTCTGGGGTAGAGTTTATCAACTTATCAGCATTGCTTCTAAAATGCTGCACTCCAGAGTGGAACCAGTACTTCACGTGAACAGAGTACAGTAGCAGTATTATCTCCTTTCTCTCCCTCTTTGGGAATATTCATGATGTTTCAGATAATATCAGCTCTCTTGGGTACTTCTATATGCAGCTGACTAAGCTGAACATTGTGGTCCACTGGAACACCTAATTATTTTTTTCACCTTAATTTCCATCTAAACATGTTCTACTTTCTCCTCCCTTCCTGCATCCTACTTGTGCAGTTAATTTCCTTCAAACCAATTATACCACCCTATGTTTATCTCAGTTTTTTGAGGCAGGGGGAGTGTTAACTTCAGCTAATGGTTTCAACCTGTCAAAATTTCTTTGGATTCTGATTCTGACATCCTCTACTTTAACTGGCCTGCCCAACTCTGTGCCGTATTCACATTTGATAAATATGCCATCTCTGCCTTCATTCATAGAGTTTTTTAAACAGGAACAGGAACTGAGTTGTGGAGCATTCTACAAGAGAGCTCTACAGGTTGACATTGAGGCAGTATCAGTTCTGGTTCCTTAGAACTTTATGGTTTACAATGCTTTCTTCATGGTAACCCTTTCAATTAGGAATTTTTATTATCCTTATTTTACAGGTAACTACCTGGTCACAAAATTCAGACCCCAGTCTTTTAATTCCAAGTTCAATACAGTTTCCACTGAACTACTCATTGTTTTGATTTGATCAGTCAGCCAGTTCTAAAGCTACTTAACTTTAGAATGGCCCAGCTTAAAGCTCTCCATCTTGTTCAAAGATATCATGAAAGATTCTGTTGTATACCTTTCTAAAATGTAGATGTACTATGTCCAGGTCATTTGTTACCCTTTTTGGAAAAAAATTAAGCTAGAGTGACAGGGATCCATGTCGAGTCTTAATGTTCACCTTTTTTTCTCAGTGTTCATAAATATTCCCTTTATCATTCGTTCTGGAATGTTACAAATAAGTTAAAAAGTTCACAGATGCATTGCATAAAGTAACTACCTTTCTCCATCTTTTTGAAAATAAGAAGTTTTGCCCATTTCCTGAGACACCTCTTGGATTCACCAAAGATCAGTTTGAAGATTAGTAGTTCATCTGCCATATCTAAGAGTTGCCTCCATACTCTGACATGTAGTTCATCGAGGCCAGGTGGCTTGAGCTCATTTAAGTGATCTCTTATGGTCTCCTCACTTACCTTGACTTTCACCTTCTTATTGAACCTGTTTTTGTTCCATTCTCTCTTTGGTAGATAAAGCAGAAGGAAAGGAAAAGATTTTTCTCTTTATTATATCCATTAACATCTTCCTAACCCTATCAAACAACATCCTTTCCCTTCCTTGAATTTCCTTTTGTACCCAACATAACTTAAATTTGTTTTCTTAAAATAACATAAAGCACTTTTATTGTCTTTTGTATTTGTGACAAATCTTTGCTTGTACTGGTCTTCATCTTTCCTGTTTTTTTTTTCCTTATAGAACCTTTGGGAGAACAGCTAAGTAGAGTAGTAGATAGAGCACTGAGCCTGGAGTCAGAAAGAACTAAGTTCAAATTGTCCTCATACACTTACTAGCTGTGTGACTCTGGGAAAGTCACTTAACTAACCCCTGTCTGCTTCAATTTCCTCAACTGTAAAGTGAGGAATAATAATATTTGCCTAATATAATAATAATATAGTAATACCTGCCAGGGTAGTTGTGAAGATTATATAACATTTGTAAAGCACTTAGCACAATACGTGGCTCATAACAGGTGTTTAATAAATATTAATTCCCTTTCTCTTTTATTACATCAATTTAAGTTACTTGCCCTCATTTCTATCTCTTATTTATGTCTCTTTAAATTTCATCTATAAACTTCCTTTTCGGTAAATTCTCTATTGATGTAAATGCATGTAGAAAATCGATATATTTGTCATGTTTTTGGCTGACTTGCTATCCACCATATATTTTCCTCTCTTCCTTCTTTGACACTTACTGTTGGGATCCTTACCATCCACCATTCCAATATTGTGTTCAAAGATTTTATACAGCTTGGTGATCAAGGCTTTGACTTTTGTTTTTGACAAAGTGAAAGTACAAAACCATCCCAGCAGGTTAGAACTTTGGACAGAATATAATAAGATGAAATTTAATAGTGATAATGGTAAGAGCTTATATTTGGGTTTAAGGTTTACAATTTTACAAGTTCAAGATGGTGAAGATGTGACTAGATAGCCTTGAAGGTTTTAGTGAACTGCCAGCTTGATACAATCAGAAAAGCCAAAGAAATCCAACTTTGCTCCTCAACTGCATTGATAAACATCAGGAAAAAGGTGGTTACGGAACAGTAACAAACTATAATGTACCCATGGAAGGCAGTCCAGATGATCAGGAAGCTGAAGACTGTCCCATATGAAGATTGCTTGAAGAAACTGGGAATGTTTTGGCCTCAAAACACTTTGCTGGGAAAATATGAAACCTGTATCCTAAAGATGTCGCTGGAAGAAAGATTATATTTGTTCTGCCCATTGCCTTGTGAGTCTGTCAGTCCATAATCAGCAGTGGTGCCCTTCCCCTCTTCCTCATCCCTTCCCTTCAGGGTAGCCTGGTCAGCGTGCCTGTTCACATTACTGGATGATCTCGTAGTCTTCCCATTAAAACGGGTCTTCCCATCTACTCTGTTGTTGAATCTTTAGGACTGCCAGCTCTTTCCATCAACACAGCTGAACTTCCTTATGTTTATTGCCCTCCCTACCCCTCAGATAGATATAGAGCTCTCTGAAGTAAGGACTGTTTCCTTTTTTTTAAAGAATATCCCCAGTGCTTAGCATATAGTATGCATTTAATAAAATTCTTTCTTATTCATTCAGGAGAAGAATAGTAGATTCAGATTGTAGAGACACATTTAAATTTGATGACTCTGTTAGTGTTAACAGGGGGTTTCCTGCCTTTCTTTGCATTAGTGCATCTCTTTGTACCAATCATGATTGCCAGCTATCAACTGAGAGTGACATATATTAAAAATGACAGAATAATGAGGTCCTTAGAATGTTGCTATTCCATTAACCCCAGGCTTCCAGATGAATGCTAGAAATATAAAATAAATTTGAATCTCTGGTCAAATCTGGCACATAAAATTTTAGGGTTATTTTTAATGTACCATGTGTGCCTTAGATACATGTCATCTTTGAAAGCACTCAGATGAGTATTCTTGTTGGATTGCCACACTCATGACATAACTTCCAAATATTGCCCTTGCGTACAAGGGCAAGGGCAAAACCACACTTGCTTCTTGTGTACTTTCCTCTTTTATCCTTCCATTTCTTTTCTAGTGGTACACAGAGTCTTGTGAAGAATACTCAAAGTGCTCCATGCTTGCTGTGATGGTTGGAAAGGTGTTGCTATCAGCTCCATTTCCATTTCAGAGTCATCCATAGCCAATTCATTGTCAGGCTCTGCTGACCCTTCCTAGAAAATTTCTATCAGTCTGGTTCCTTGTCTCTTTACTGCCACTCTTCTCCGTCTCTGCACTCCTAGATGGTCTCCCTCTCTCTAGTCTTCTGACACTTGGCCCTCTCCTATGCAGCACTTCCCAGCCTAATTTTAAAACTACCATTTTTCTCATGGTGCTCTCTTGCTCCAAAATCTATGAGTACATGCCCTATTTCCTAGCACAGTTTTCCAACCACAATATTATGAAATTCTATTTGTGTTTGTCACAACACCTTGAGATTTTTTGCCTCTCTCCTCAGCACTTCTGTGTACCACATTTTTAGCTTCTAACAGCTGCTGCACTTGTGTTCCTGTTTTCCTCAACTCCTGAACCTGAGCCCATTTGAGAAAAGACAATTAAAATTAAGTAAGATTGTAAACATTAGGAAAGAGAACACTTGGTTTCCCACCCCACACTGGGTCCCTACTTGAAGGTTTTCTTGTACAGTAGGATCTGTCATGGCTTGCACTCTAAGAACCCAGCATCCCCTCCACGTCCTAGTGAGACATTAGTGGCAGTTCACATGGTGCCTGAAAGTACACATTGCAGTTTTGGTCAGCTACACCATAGGGTAACGCACTTGCCTATATGTTGTTTTGAAATTATCTTCTTGTTTTCAGATTTGAACATAATTGATTGCAAGGGCTTTGTCCTTATATGTCTTTATCTTTATATTCTTTCATAGCCCTTTCATAGAAGTCTGTAATGTAATTCAGGCACTGTGATGGAAAATCCTAGAGCCCCAGAATATTTCCTCTTCCTCTTCCCCCACCCCTGCGACCTACTGCAGTGTCTGAAATTCTGCCATCAGAAATTCCTTCTTTTAGGTTAAGGCATTGCATCTTTTCTTATGTTGAATTTTTTTTCCAAATAACTCAAATCTTCCTTCTCTCCCTACTTCTTCTTCCTCCTCCCCCAAGCACCAACAAAAAAGAGAAAAAACAGATTCCTCATAAAAGACTGTGTGATGTAACAATACAAATTGGCACATTGACCATGTCCAAAACGGTATGCCTTAATCTCCATATCCGTCACCTCCCTTTTAGGAGGTGAGTAGCATGTTTCATCCAGAGTCCCCTGGAATTGTGATTGGTCATTGTCTTGATCAGACTTCTTAAGTAAGGAGTGGTATCTTAAGAAATCTCTAGTTTAAATGTAAATACCTATAGAAAGGTTAACATTAACTATTATTATCCTGTCACACTTAGGCATGCATTAGCTTATCATATTTGCCTGGATCTTTATGTAATGAAACCGAGAATTGGCAAATTTTCACTGAAAGGAAAGGAGAAAGACTAGATTTAGGAGCAAGGGGAAATCTAATTTCAAGGAGCAGACCTGGTAGAGACCCCCCATGGATACCCAGAACATCTTCACCCTGGGGGCATTAGCACAAAGTCACTAGGCAGACATAATGATCATCAAGTGAGGGAAGGATCCCATGTTGGGAAGGTAGGAGAGTCTCAAAACAAATCACTCATCTCACATTTGTGTGTTGACTCAGTTGTATGGATAGTACAGATTGGCACATGCTGGAGGTAGTCTGTTAATAAGTGCTGACTGAGCTGATGAAACCACATTTATAACAATTATGCTAACGGTAGAAGGGCAGAATCAAGGCTTGAAACCAAGCTATTCTAATTGATGCTGCTTAGGGTACAAATAATTTTTTAAACAAGTAGAGAAATACTTTGGAACAGAAATAAAGCACAAGAGGTTGGGAAATTGAACAGCCTAGGGTCCAACTTAAAAGAATGCTCTTTGTGAAGCGTTAGATTTGATTACAAATAAGAGAGTCCAGAAATCCGAAAAAAGAAATCAATAAAGTCCGGAAGGCTGCCCTTATTTTCAAGTAAGTGACATGCATTTCCATGTCACTTGAAGATATCCTAACCTTGCATGTAAACTTTTCCTCCACAAGTTCTTCTAACATTATTTTCTTCCTTGAAATAAGAACCCACCTCATATTATTATAGAATTAAAAATCCCAATAAGTTAAAAAAACAAATGTCCTATAAGATAATTTGACTTAATTATACCACCATTCATGTACAAAGATGTATAGCTACACAGCCTTCTATTTCACCTCCAGGCCTCCCTATGGTTCCACATCTTACCACTCTTCCTTTATTCCAGTATGAGAAGCAGACTGTGTCACATAGTTTTTGTTTTAAAGTAGGAACATATTTAAATGCTATGTGTAAAATCAGAAATTCTTATTGAATTGGAGTTTAATTTTAACTGGGGTTCAGCAACCATTTGAAATAGCAACGTAATTAGTAAATGTGGGTTTTTCTACCGGTGATGATTCACATTTTCCAAAGTCTATATTTTACAATTTGTTTTTCTTGGCAAGAGTTTGTTTTAAGTACCAGTGAATAAGGAGAAAGGTTTCTTAAATTCTGGCTTGTGAAAGAAATGTTGAATCGTTTTCCCTAGTCTTCCCTGAAAAAACAAACTTTACTTTTCACACGCAAACATGTGAAACACAAGCAAATGGCAGTCTTTAGCTATGAATTAGTCACTGCATTAACCTAATGGACATTTATTTGCAAACATTTGAGGGATAGAGGCACTGAGTGGGTAAGCAGAATGTAAGCTCCCTGAGGACAGGCCCTGGTTAGTTATCAGCTTTTCCTTCATTTCCCAGCAGATCCCTCTGGACATAGCAGGTACTTTATACATACATACTTTATACATACGTTTCGATTGAAATGTATTGATTTGTGCTTTTGCTAAGTTATGTAGCTAACTGATGGCAGACCCAAGAGATTTTTGGTCTCATGACTTTGTCTAGTGTGTTCTCCCTATTCTTTTACCTTCTAGAATATCTGCACAAAATCCCAGAATTGAAAGAAACATCAGAAGCCATGTTGTCCAACCAGGTGTCAACAGATTGCTCACATCTGTTATATTTCACAAGAAATTTGGATGTTTAGAATGGAAAGAGACCTTTGTGGTCATGGAGCTGAGCCATATGTAAACTAGATACTTCTACAGTATGCTCAGAAAGCAATCACTCAACCTCCCATTGAAGATCTCCAGGAAGGGCTTGCCCACTACCTCCCAGGACAGTTTATTCTGCTGTTCAATAGTTCTAAATTTTAGGAAGTTTTTCTTCTTCTTGGCAACTTCCACCCATTGCTCTTGATTCATCCCTCTGAGCCCAAGCAGAATAAATACAGATACAGTATTGTTAGAGTTGTCATGCTCCTGAGAGGTCTTGTATTTTCTGCAGTGCTTTTCATCTCCTACCTGGTGTATAAACATATGGTTTTATTGCTAAAATTCAAGAAGTAGATGAAGTTCAGGTATGGGCAGGTCTTCTATTATCACACATAGGACATGGGAGGACATGATTCTGTGGGTTCCTAATTTAGTTTTGTCACAACAAATGAAGATGGAGTTCTGGAGAGAAGCACTACTCGCCATTACTCAAGCATAATATTGAACCACTGTAATGCAAGTTAAGTAGCTGATTAATGCAAAAAATAAGACTGGCCCATGAATCTCCTTTCCAGTCTAATACTTTTGGGGCATAGTCGTTGGAACATTGTCTGCTTTAGGAGATTTTTAACTTCTTGGTCAGGAACTGACTTTTGCTTGCTTTGTATTCCCTGTGCTCAGTATAGTGCCTGGCACCACAGTAAATACTTAATAAATGCTGGTTATTGACTTGACACTATACTACCTCTTGTTTTGTGGAATTTTTCCCCTCTCTTTTGTGGAAGAAAAATCAGTTGTTACATGAGTTATAACTGTATTATAGTCTGCAGTAATGTGGAGTCATGATCAGTATTCTGTGGAAATGGAAAAGTTTTTTGTTTTTTTTTCAACAGTAACTTTTAATCATAAAACTTAAAACCTCTCAGAAGTACCAATAAAAGAATCAACAAGAAAATATGGGGGTGAGGAGAACCCTAACCATTCATTTTGATAAAATAAAAATTCACATGTACTATAAGCTTTATCATAATAATAACATTGATAATCTATCAAATAGAGACAACATGGCATAATGGATAGAGAACTGGCCTTGGATCCATATCTCACCTTTGACATATACTGACTGTGGGTCCTTAGTCAAATCACATTATCTCCCAGTTCCCTCTATAAGGTACCTTCGTCGAGGAAGGTCCTCATAATGAAGTTCCTGTAACCAATGAAATAACAGGTCTGGTTTTAAATAATGTTGTTGTTGTTGATGATGATGATAAATTATCTTCCTTTTGTATCTTTCTTATCTCTTTCCTGAGTCCTTATAAAGTTTTATTGGTTTTATTTCACATGTAGCTAGTTGTATCCATATAATTACATTTATTTGTGATAAACCAAAAAAAGAATAATTTTAAAATCCAGACGTGCAGCACAGTGGATCATTGTTCATTACAAGCTGGTTTCAACTTACATTAATCTCCTACTTGCTGTAATTTTACTTATTAAATTGTGTGTCAGCAAAGTAAAACAGTAGCCTGTCATAAGTATGCAGTTGGTAACCTACCAAATCTTACTGAGTTGAGTCTCATTTGTTCACTATCCTCATTTCATAAGACAGTTTTGCTGCTGATGCTGCTTCTCCTCCAAACCTTTTGGCTCTTACCCTTTTCATGATGCTATATGTCCTCTTTAAAATTCAGCATCTGTCAGTAGTGTCCATTCTGCGCACATCTGTGGAAACATTATTATAATAAAAATTCAGGGCAAAATATTGTTTTAACTGTTATACTGATTATTTTCATGCTCTTTGAGAAACAAATGAATGTTACTTCTCTCTGGAAAGACTGCACAGAGCAGGCTAACTATAAGCATGGATCCAGCTAGGGATCACATAAATACCTTGAAGGAACAGATCAGAAATTTAGTTTAAATTTTCTGTTAAGTTATATTCTTTCTATTCAGGGGTCTTATAGAGACCTCACACATCACTGGCATCCCTTGTAGTGTCAAAAGATTAAAGGAAGGAGGGACAGAACCAAGATGGCAGATTAGGAGCAGCCACCCAGCTGAACTTCCCAAGATTCCCTTTCAAACAACTTTAAAATAACACCTCAAATCAAATTTTGAAGCAGCAGAGCCAACAAAAAGTCATGGTAAGACATTTTCTCAGCCTAAGAAAACTTAAGACGTTGGCAGGAGAATTCTCCACTGGGGTGCAGACCTGTCTGGAGCCCACATATGCTAGCAGTAATGGCTGCAGCAGTTTCAGGAGCTTTCAATCCAGAGACATTCTGGGTCCCAGTTCCAGGGCAGAGAGCATAGGGAGTCAATTAGGGAAATAGGGACCCTGGTCACAGTACCAAAGTAAAGAAGTTAAGACCAGAGTATAGACCAGTAGAGCAGTCACCATTTCTCTCCCAGAATCATACCACCTTAGAAACACCAAAAACTTGCAGACCTCAGAAGCTCTGAAAAGAGCAGCATAAAAAAGCCTGAAGTTTGGGAGAGTTCCTCCCCATGCCTTGGTGAGCAGAGTCCAACTTTGACCTAAAGTTAAAAAAAAAAAAGGCTAGAAAAATCAGCAAGCAACAAAAAGAATTTGATTATAAAAAGCTTCTATGATGGTTGGGAGGACCAAGATATAAATGCAGAAGACCATAATGTGAAAATAGCTACCAAAAAAGCATCCAAAAAATGTTAACTGGACCCAAACCCAATAAGAATTCCTAGAAGAGTTAAAGAAATAAGAAGGGGAGAGGAAAAATTAGGAAAAGAATGAGTGATGCAAAAAAAAAAATCATGAAAAGAAAATTAACAAAAAAAAAAAAACCTGAATACAATGTTAGTAGTTATCATATAGACTTTCTTGAAATGGACATTTATTGCTTTGTATTTTGAATCCTCTCTTATGTTCTGTGCACATGGCAATGCCTTTTTTTCTTATTTTGATTTTAAATTTTAGCCTTTAAGTTTATATGTTTCTTTTTCTTATTATGTATTTAAGTTTATAAATTAATGAAAAAATTACAAAAAGAATTCCTAGAAGATTTAAAAAGGAGTGGTAGACGAAAAATTGGGAAAAGAAATGAGAGAGAAGCAAAATAAAAAATATATGAAAAGAGAATGATAGCTTGGTAAAAGAGAGAAACTAAGAAAAAGATCCTAAAGAAAACAACACCTTAAAAATGGAATTGACCATATGGAAAAAGAGACATAAAAATCACTGAAAAAAACTCCTTAAAAAATGGAATTGGCCAAATGGAAAAGGAGAATAAAAAAAAAAATCTCACTGAAGAAAATAATTCCTTTAAAATTAGAATTGAGCAAGTGAAAGCTAATGACTAAATGAGACATCAATAAACAGCAAAAATCAAATTAATTTAAAAAAAGAAGAAAATGTGAAATATCACATTAGAAAAAGAACTGACTTGGAAAAAGATTGAGGAAAGATAATTAGAATTATTACTACCTGAAAGCCATTGTCAACAAAAAAAAGAGCTTTGATTTCATATGCCTGGAAATTATCAAGGAAAACTGCCCTGATCCAGAGGCTTAGATCCAGAAGCTAAAATAGAAATTAAACGAATCCATCAACTACCTCCTGAAAGAGATACCGAAATGAAAACTTCCAGAAATATTATAGCCAAATTCCAGACCTCCCAAGTCAAGGAGAAAATATTTAAGCAGCCAGAATCAATTCAGATATCATGTATCTGCAGTCAAGATCACACAGGATTTAGTGGCTTCCACATTAAAGGAGTGGAGGGCTTGGAACATGATATTCTGGAAGGAAAAGGAGCTAGAATTATAAGCATGAATCACCTACCCAGCAAAACTGAGTGTAATCCTTTAGCGGGGGAAGTAGTTTTTTAATGAAATAGACAACTTTCAAACATCCCTAATGGAAAAAGAATAGAAAGTTTGACAATCAAACACAAAACTCAAGCATAAAAAGATAAATATGGAAGAGTAATAATAAGGGACTCAATAAAGGTAAACTGTTTATGTCCCTATATGAGAAGATGATACATATAACTCCTGAGAACTAATTATTAGAGCAGTTAAAAGCATTTTACATAGACAGAAGGCATGGATGTGAGTCGGTTATGTTGGAGTGATCTCAAAAAAAAATTGAAGCTGTTAGAAAGAGGGGTGTACTGGAAGAAGAGGGAAGGGAGAGGTAGAATAGGGAAATTTTTTTCACGTAAAAGAAAAGCTTTTACAATGGGGTGCAGCAGACAACACTTGAACTTCACTGTCATTTGTATTGATTCAAAAAGGAAAGAATATATACCCTTGGTAGTGTATAGTACTGCAACTTACTCAGTAGGGAAACAGGGAGAGCACACATACATACAGGCATTAAATATGTTTGTTTATAACTAGCCATAAATACGGCTATTCCCTATATACAAGAATGTATCTTTTATCTCTGTGTCTGTACAAGTAGTCCCCCTGTCTAAAATGTGCCGATCCCTCATCTCCAAAGAGAATCCTGAACTTTCTTCAAGAGCAGCTTGAATGCCAACTCCTGGAATGTTTTCATGATTTCCCCAGTTGTCAGTGCCCTGAACCTCTATAAGTTATTTTTAGTTACTTATATAGATGTTTTATCCCCTTCGATGTAATTAGGCTCCTTGAAGGTAAGGGCTTTTTTATTCTTGTAGCCCTAGTGTCTATCATGTTACCTAGTGCATAATAGGCATTTAATAAATGCACACTTAAATGAATTGAACTGAAATCTTTCTTCCCTTGAAAGCATAGCTCAAATTTCATTGTTCTCTATATCCCCATTTCAACTACAATCTCTTTATAATGTAAAGATCTCTCTACTCAACTATTTAAAAGCTATTCTCCATATAATAAAATTGCAATGCAAGATAAGAATTGAAATTGTTTTTGTGAGGACACAAAACTTTTTGTTCTTTTATTCTTCTATCTGTCCTGTTCATATGCTTCATTGAAATTAGATACCTAGTTTCTGGGATTGGCACCTATCTTGGGTTAAATACACTGCTGAGCACACTATTGGTGCCAAATAAGTGTTAATCATCTGTGAAGGGGAACGCATGATACAAATAGATGTTAGAACAAGTGACTTTGGTTGGTTTGTGTCATTCTGGTCTCAACAACTGTTCATTTTGATAGCTCGATGGCCATTTACATGTCATGTTGATTAGCCCTTTTTGTGAAGTTGGACAGTGCACAACCATGTGACCTCTTCCACCTGTCTAGGATATTTAGCCTCTTCCAATGTACTTTCTTTTCACAAAAGAAATAATTTCATTCTTTTGATCAATGTGTTTCATAATTTTGTTAAAGTTGCCCAAACATTAGCCTCTACAAGCTTTCTTTTTCTTAGGGTTTCATTTATTTTTTCAGTTTATCCATGGAGATTTCTAATATAGATTTGTGTTCATTGCTAATTTCATATTTGACCTTACTATATCCCCAATGCCTTTTGTTAAAATTCTGAACTTCACTGTGTCTGGCTTTGGTAATCTTTCTCAGTCAGCTTCACAACATCTTGTGCCCACTGAGGTGGGAGAAACAGGAGAGAATGACCTTGTTTTTCTAAAGAGCCTTGTACAAAGGGGCTACCTGCCACAATGTGTATACATTTATTCATTCATTCCCTGAACGTTTACTGCCTGCCTGTTTATTAACTCTGGTGCTCCTCCTTTTGAATTAGGCTTTTCCCAGTAGTTAAGCCCATGTAGCTCAGAGTCTTCTTTGACTTCTGTATCCTAAGGAAGGTGCCGATGAAACGTACCGCTGGGGCTATAAAACCATACATACTATTTAACATAGCAGCACTACTAGGTATGCATCCCAAAAGATAAAAAACAAAAAAGAAAAGGACCTATATGTACAAAAATATTGATATTTCTTTTCTTGGGGTAAAGAATTAGAAATTGAGGGGATACACATAAAATGAGGAATGGCTGAATAAGTTGTAGGATGTAATTATGATGGAATACTATGGTACTATAAAAACTGATGAGCAGAATGCTCTCAGAAAAACCCACAAAGACTTACATGAGTTGATACAAAGTCAAATGTACTAGATATAAAGTAATAGCAATATTATAAGGTGATCAGCTGTGAATAACTTAGCTGTTCTCGGCAATAAAATGATCCAAGACAACTCCAAAAGATTTAGGATGAAAAATGCTATCCATCCCCAAAGAAAGAACTGATGGTATCTGAATATAAATGGAAGCAACCTTTGTTTTGTTTTGTTTTGTTTTGTTTGAAAATTAGTTCCTTGAAAACAGAAATTGTGTTTTCTTGCACTTTGTAGCCCAGTGCTTAGCAATACTAAGTAGTCAGTAAATGCATCTTGACCTACTGACATACTTTAAGGGTGCAAATTCCAGGGCTAACCTGATAATGATCCCTTTCCCTTAAGCTTCCATTTCCTAAGAACTAGCATAATCATATTTGCGTAGAGTTTTGCAAACCTAATCAAAATTATTTTAAACTAAAAAGAGAAGAGAAAGAAGGAAAAAAACTACATAGATATGACAGATCCAGTATCAGAGACAGTACAAGAATATATTGAATGTATTTGAATTTGAATATATTGCTGTAAGAATAGCAGAAGACACCTATAAGATTGGCAAACATGACAGAACAAGAAAATGATAAATGCTGGAGAGGATGTGGGAGAGTTGGAACACTAATTCATTGTTGGTGGAGCTGTGAGATCATCCAACCCTTCTGGAGAATGGTTTGGAACTATGCCCAAAGGGCTACAAAAATGTGCATACCCTATGACCCAGAAATATAGCTACTAGGACTGTATCCCCAAGAGATTATAAAAACGGGAAAGGGTCCCACGTGTACAAAAATATTTATAGCAGCACTCTTTGTAGTTGCCAAAAACTGGAAGTCAAGGGGATGCCCATCAATTGGGGAATGGCTGAATAAATTATGGTATATGAATGTAATGGAGTACTATTGCACCATAAGAAATGATGAACAAGAAGACTTCAGGGAGGCCTGGAAGGACTTATATGACCTGATGCTGAGCGAAAGGAGCAGAACCAGGAGAACTTTGTGCACAGCAATGACCACAGTGTGTGAGAGTTTTTTCTGGTAGACTTGGAACTTTGTAATAACACAAGAAATTACTGAGAAAAAAAAAATCCTGATGTCGGTCTTCTAAGGCAAAATGCCTTCCACGGGGGGCAGAGCCAAGATGGCGGAGTAGAAGGACGCACATTTACGAGCTCCGAGCCCACAACCCATGGAATTGAGGTAAAAGGAGATCCCCATAAATTCTGAATCACTGCAGGGGGTGCATAAACATAGGGGAAGAGATTTCCGTTCCACTGAGCCCTGGAGAGCCGTCCCCGGGGTCCATCGCGCCCCGGAGAGTGGACCCCACCCCCAGCGCTGCCGTGGCAGCGGCCCCAGAGAAGCTGACCCGAGCAGGCTTCAGAGAGGGAAGCTCCGGCAGCCGGGAAAGTCCCTCCGCCCACAGAAGCTACAGGTCAGTGAGAAAGAAGGCTGGGCTAGGGGAGGGGTGTGGAGCGTCTCCGTGACTCGGGGCCCCTCGGGAGGAAGCGGCGACGGCAGAGACAGGGGCAGGAAGCGGCAGAGGCAGAGGAGTGGGCGGCGGCTAAGGCACAGCGGCCCAGGACTCAGGAATCCCCCAGCAGCAGGTAGGATCTTCAATACTGAAGGTCTTTCCAACCTGAGGAAGCTGAGCCTGGGAGATGGCCCTGCCCCCACCCCGCTCTATTGCTGAAGGCCTCTGAATAAAACCCCTGAGAGAGCTGAGCATAGGAGGCGGCCCCCCACCCCGCCCCCACCCGCTGCGTTCCTGAAAGTCTCTGCAGAAAGCCCCTGAGGGACCGAGCTTGAGAGGCGGCCCTGCCCCCACCCCTGCGCCAGAACTAAAGCTTGCCGCGGAAAGCGCATTTGAATCTCAGAGGCCAAGCACTAGCTGGGCGGATCCAGGCGGAGGTGGAAAGGAATCTCAGAAGCCAAGTAACTGGCTGGGAAAATGCCTAGAACAGGGAAGAAAAATAAGACTATAGAGAGTTTTTTCCAACAAGTGCAAATGATCCCGACCTTCGGATCTGATGGCGAGGACGAGAACGTATTCTTGCCATCAGGGAAAGACGTGGAGGGCGGGGCCTCAGTACCCCAGACACCCCAGGGGGGTGTCAGGTGGGCTCAGGCCTTGGAAGAGCTTAAAAAGGATTTTGAAAAGCAAGTTAGACAGGTGGAGGAAAGACTGGGAAGAGAAATGATAAAGATGCAAGAAGAGTATGAAAAACAGGTCAATACCTTGGTAAAGGAGACCCCAAAAAATGCTGAGGAAATTAACACCTTGAAAAATAGGCTCACTCAATTGGCAAAAGAGGTTCAAAAAGCCAATGAGGAGAAGAATGCATTCAAAAGCAGAATGAGCCAAATGGAAAAAGAGGTTCAAAAGCTCACTGAAGATAATAGTTCTCTCAAAATTAGAATGGAACAGATGGAGTCTAATGACTTTACGAGAAACCAAGAAATCACCAAACAAAACCAAAAGAATGAAAAAATGGAAGAGAATGTGAAATATCTCATGGGAAAAACAACTGACCTGGAAAATAGATCCAGGAGAGACAATTTAAAAATTATGGGACTACCTGAAAGCCATGATCAAAAAAAGAGCCTAGACATCATCTTGCATGAAATTATCAAGGAAAACTGCCCTGACATTCTACAACCAGAGGGCAAAATAAGTATTGAAAGAATCCATCGATCACCACCTGAAAGAGATCCAAAAAGAGAAACTCCTAGGAACATTGTGGCCAAATTCCAGAACTCCCAGCTCAAGGAAAAAATCTTGCAAGCAGCTAGAAAGAAACAATTCCAGTACTGTGGAAATACAATCAGGATAACTCAAGTTCTAGCAGCTTCTACATTAAGGGATCGAAGGGCGTGAAATAGGATATTCCAGAAGGCAAAGGAACTAGGACTGAAACCAAGAATCACCTACCCAGCTAAACTGAGTATAATACTTCAAGGGAAAATATGGTCTTTCAATGAAACAGAGGACTTTCAAGCATTGTTGATGAAAAGACCAGAGCTGAAAAGAAAATTTGACTTTCAAACACAAGAATGAGAAGAAGCATGAAAAAGGAAACAGCAAAGAGAAGTATTAAGGGACTTACCAGAAGTGAACTGTTTACATTCATACAGGGAAAGACAATATTTCTAACTCTTAAAACTTTTCAGTATCTGGGTAGTTGATGGGACCACACATACACATGTACACGCATGCACACACATACACACATGCACACACATACAGAGATAGAGAGCACAGGTTGAACTGAATAGGATGGGACCATACCTTAAAAGAAATTAAGGTAAATGGTGAGAGAGAAATGTAGTGGGTGGAAAGAGGGGAAAATGGAAGGGGGTAACTATATGTCATTTAAGAGGCAGGTAGGAGTTTTTTTTAGTGGAGGGAAAAAGAGGAGAGCTGAGAAAAAAAAAAAACAAGAAGTTTACCCTCATCACATTTGACTAAACGAAGGAGTAAAATGCACAGTCATTTTGGTATGTAAACCTATCTTACAGTATAAGAAAGTGGGGGAGAAGGAGATATTGCGGGGGGGGGATGATGGAAGGGAGGGCAAAGGGAGGAGGGAGTAATTGAAAGTCAACACTTGGGGAGGGACAGGATCAAAAGACAGAAGAGAAACAATGAGGGGCAGGTTAGGAGGGATGGCAATTCAGTTAGTCTTACACAACACGACTATCAGGAAGGTCATTTGCAAAGCTACACAGATATGGCCTATAATGAATTGCCTGCCTTCCCAAAGGGAATGGGTGGGGAGGGAGGGATGGGGAGAATTTGGAACTCAAAGTTTTAGGAACAATTGTTTAGTATTGTTGTTGCAACTAGGAAAGAAGACATACAGTTAATGAGGAATAGAAAGTCATCTGGCCTTACAGGAGAAAAGAGAAGATGGAGACAAGAGAAGGGAGGGATGACAGAAGAGAGGACAGATTGGAGATAGGGAAAATTAGATTGCTTGGGATATTGGGGTGGGGGGAGGGGATAAAAGGGGGGAAAATTTGGAACCCAAAAATTTGTGAAAATGAATGTAAAAAGTTAAATAAAAAAAAAAACAAAATAAAAAAAAATGCCTTCCACACTCAGAGAAAGAAATATGGAAGTCATTTGCAGAATGTAGCAGATCATGTTTGTGTGTGGGGGTTTTAGTGTATTATGTTTTGATTTGTTATATGATTTCTTCCATTTATTTTAGTTAGACTACATAGCATGACTATAGTGAAAATGTGCTCAATAGGAAAGTATATGTAGAACCTATACAAAATTGTATGCTGTCATCGGGAGGGAGGGGGGTAGTGGGGGAAGGGTGGGGGGGATAAAATCTTAACTTTAAGGAAATGATTGTAAAACATTAAAAAAAATAAAATAAAAAAGAAAACTAGAAGCTTAAAAATAAATAAATGAATAAATGAATGAATATTGGTTCGTTACTTGAAAAAAAAATAAAAATTCACCTTAGGTTATTCTTAGAAGAAAAAAAAAAGAATAGCAGAAGAGAAGGCCAGCAATAAAACTCCATTGTCTTAGCTATCTATATACAAATACACAAAATATGGATCACAAAAAAGACCAACTAGTGTGATCTTAATATGTGGAGGTAAATTTGGCCTCATAAGTACCACTAAGAATTTGTAGGATTTTTCTTCTGGAAGGGCTTGTACCTTATTCAGGAGGAAAAGAACAGATAAAATGAGGGGTAGACTAGCATTGTATATCAAGACTGTATACTCATGGAAGAAAATCTGGAAAATGGAAGGAATATGGTGCAAAGCATATGGTTGAGGAACCCAAGCAAAGGAACAAGCAGAAGCAATGCAGCAGACATGGGCAGCAGACCACATGGACAGAAGGACGAATTAGATGAAGAGTTTGGGAAGCGAGCCATAAACCTGCACAAAATACTAGCTCTAACATTTATAGTTGTTTGGCAGAGAGCTTTACAACTATTATCTCATCCCATCCTCACAACAACCCTGAGAGTTACGTGTTGTTGTTATCCCCATTTTACAGTTGAGGAAACTGAAGTAAAGTGACTTGCCTAGGTTCACATAGTAGAAAGTATCTGAGAGTGAATTTGAACTCAGATCTTTCTGACTCCAGGTCCAGCACTCTATTCACAGTACCACCAACTGCATACAAAAGCATGAAACTCTAACAGTGGGGAACTTTTAACTCTCAGGAAATACACTGATGCTTTATCTGCCAAAATCAGAGGTAGTGACTACTTTCATGACCTGATTTAAGGAAAATTTCCTCTTTCAACAATTGAAGAAAAAGATGAGGAAAATGCTATTCTACCCCTGATTCCAACCAGTAAGGATTAGATAGTTGTGAAACAAAAATGACAAGAACTTTTGGGGCATGGATCACCATTCTGCAATAGAGTTGTTGACAATGAAGGGGGAAAAAGTGATGTTCAGTCTAACATACATCCTAGATCTGAGGAAAATAGATCCCAAAGGGTTTCAAGAGGATAGACATGATTCAGTAGTGTCGTGAAAGGGGAAGTTGGCCAAAGGGCAGTGAGGCATCCTCAAAAATCAAGTTCTAAAGACTCCAGTACAAATTATTCCAATGAAGAAGAAAAATGAGAATTCTCTGAAAAGATTAATGAAGGTGCATAAGGAAATCATCAACAAGCTTAGATAATTTAAAAGATACATTGAAGACAGAAGTGAAGGTGGACTACTGAGGATAAATATAAAAGCACATCATTGACCTGTAGGGACTCTGTCAGATATGTGCTGAGTTTGACAATGAATATGAAGGACAAGGGGAAAACATGACTTTTTGGTTGTCCAGAAATGAGGGTGGATTCTGTGAACAATAAAAAATTGAAATTGAATTCTAATCCAAGTAAAATTAACCAAATGATAATGTAAGTCCCACTTGAGAGAAGGATGGGTTTTGAAAATAGATCATCTAGTCAAAAGCTTACTGAGCATCATCTGTGCTGAACCTTCTATTGGATGCTATAGATGAATGCAAACATAGATGAGAGATGGTTACTTTCTGTCTAGAAATTATAAGATAATCGAGAGTCAGAAAACATTTGTGAAAATGACTTTAGAATGTTTATAAAGCAACATATCAGTTGTAAAATTGTTTGCCATATGAAGTCTGAAATATTAATAGCTCACAAAGAAGTTCCTTGAAGGACTGTTTTATTTTCTATTTTGAATCCCCTCCACCAACACAGTACTTGACAAATAGGCTCTTAATAAAGACTTAGGGGATTTAACTCAATATATAGTAAAAAAACTGCTAGGCAAATAGGTCAGGTATTCATACCTCCCTTTTACTGATGAGGAAAGTGAGGCTTCACAAATTTGTGACAGTTTGTAAGTATTGAAGATGGGAATTCAGAGAATCATGGAGTCAAAAGAAACCTCAGAGTTACCCAATCCAACCCATAATGGAACAGTTTCTCTATGAAGTCTTCATCAAGTCTGTGCTGGAGAACTTCTAGTGAATAGGAACTCAAAACCTGCTAAGGCAGCTTGTTCTTGCTTTTAAATAACTCTTAATTGTTAGAAATATTATCCTCATGTCAACCCTAAGTTCGGGTTTTCTTTTTGCTACTTCCTTCTGTTGCTCTGCTTTTTTCTTAGGAGCCAAGAAGAACGAGTCAAATTCCTCGTCTCAAAATGTGATAACTCTTCAAATTCTTGAAGGTGCCTATCTTGCTATCCCCAAGTATTTTTAAAATAGATAATCCAAATTCCTTCAGCCAGTATTGTAAGGATATCATCTTCAGCCCCTGATTCTCCTGGTTGTTCTCCAGTTCGTCAGTGTGCTTTCTATGTTGTATTGTTTGGACTTGAACTCACTACTGCTGAAATTAGCAGAATACTTGGACACTAAGCAATATAATCTATATTAAACCCTCAAGATCTTCTTCACAGGAACTATTTATTATCTCACCATACTTCCCTATCCTGTTTTTGAAATCAATTTTGAACTTAAATAACTTTACACTTTTTTTTATTAAGTTCCACTTATATAGATTCAGCTCATCATTCCAACCCATCAAGTGCTTTATGGATACAAATGCTTTATTAAAATGTAGGCATATACACTATGACCAGGTGGGATTTATGCCAGGAATGCAGGGCTTGTTCATTAGGAAAACTAATAGCATAATTGACCATATAAATCACAAAATTTATATGACTATCTTAATAGATGCTGGAAAAACTTTTGACAAAATACAAGAATCATTCCTCTTTTAAAAAAAAAAACACTAGAGAGCACAGGAATAAATGGAACCTTCCTTAAGATTATAAGTATATCTATCTAAAATCATCAGCAAACATTATCTGTAACAAGGATAAGCTAGAAGCCTTCCCAGTAGGATCAGTGGTGAAACAAAGATATCTATTATCACCAGTATTAATCAGTATTTTACTGGAAATGTTAGCTATAGCAATAAGGCAAGAAAAAGATTGAAGGAATTGGAATAGGCAAAAAGGAAACAAAACTATCATTCTGCAAATGATATGATTATATAGTTAGAGAATCTTAAGAGAATCAACTAAAGAAACCAGTTGTGAAACAATTCTATATATTACCAACAAAGTCCAGCAGCAAGAGATAGAAAGAGAAATTCCATTTAAAATAACTGCAGACAACATAAAATACTTGGAAGCCTGTTTGCCAAGTCAGACCCAGGAACTGTATGAACACAAGTTTTTTTCACACAAATAAAGACAGATCTAAACAATGGGTTAAATGTTCATTGCACAAGGGTGAGCTGAGTAAATATAATAAAAATGACAATTCTACCTAAATTAATTTTCTTCTTAAGTGTCATACCAAACAGACTACCAAATATATTTTATAGAGCTAGAAAAAATAATAACAGAATTAATCTATAAGAGCAAAAGATCAAGAATATAAAGAGAATTAATGAAAAAAAAAAGGTGAAGGAAGGTTGCCTACTAATAACAGATTTCAAACTGAATAACAAAGTGTTAATCATCAAAACAATCTAATCCTGGCTGAGAAATAGAGTGGTAGATCAGCACATCTTTGACATACTTCCTTTTTTTTTTTTTTGTTTTGTTTTCCAGAATGGTTGAATCAATTTCTAATTTAACCAACATTGCATTAGTGTGCCTGTCCTTCCACAACTCCTCCAACAATTGTCATTATCCCTTTTTCTCATCTTTGCTAATCTCAAGGGTATGATATAGAACTTCAGAATTATTTTGATTTGAGTTCCTCTTACCGCTATTTATTTGGAGTGGGCTTTTTTTCCCCATATGAGTCTTCCTTTTGAAAATTTCCTGTTCCTTTATTTGAAAAGTTTCCTATACATATCCCTTGACAATTTCTGTATGGGAAATGGCTCTTGTTCACATATGTGTATGTATCACTTCCCTGTATACCTTTAATATCAGACCTTGCATGGAGATTTTTTTTTGCAAAAATTTTCCCCTATTTACTGTTTTTCTTCTAATTCTAAGTGCATTGGTTTTATTTTTGTAAAAACTTTACATTTTTACATAATACAAATTGACTATTTTATATTCTGTAATCCTTTCTCTCTCTTATTTAATGAATAACTCTTCCAGATTCATAATTGTGAATAGCATCTCTTTCTGTTCCCCTTTCTCTAATATGTTTATAAGATCTTTTATACTTAACTGATGGCATGCATTTGTAGTTTTTTGTGGTATACATTGTGAAATGGTTTAAACCTAGTTCCTTACTGATTGATTGCTTTCCATTTTCCCCTAGCAGTTGTTTTCTGATAATAAGTCTTTATCTCAATAATTGGTATCTCTGACTTTATCAAATATTTTGGTAGTATGTTTGATTTCTTTTGATTTTTCTCTGTTCTGCTGATCAGTTTTTCAAAACCAGGATCAAATAGTTTTGATCATTGTGTCTATGTTATGTAATTTGAGATGTGGTCCTGCTAGACACCCCCTCCTATCCTTCTCTCTTTCTTCTCATATTTCCATGGAGATTCTTGACCTTCTGTTCCTCCAGGTGACTTTATTATTTCATTTAATTGTATAAAGTATGACATTGGTCATTTAATTGGCATGACACTAGATCTATAAATTAATTTAGGTAGTGTTGTCGTTTTTATTATATTAGCACAACCCAACCATGAGCAATTAATATCTTTCTAGTTAGTTAAGTCTTCTTTTATTTCTGTAGAGAATGTTTTGTAGTTGTATTCATTTAATTCCTATGTGTATGTTGGTAGGTGGCCTCTCAGATATTTTCTATTTCATAGGCATTTTAATGGAATTTCTTCTTTCTATTTTTTCTTGCTGGGTTTTGTTGCTAAATAAAAATGAGTGGTAATTTAATCATTTTTAAATCCTGCTATTTTACTGGTTATTGTTCAAATTAATTTCAATTGAATTTCTTGTGTTCTCCAATTAAATGATTATATCTGTAAAATGCAATAATGTTGTTTCTTCTTTGCCTTTATTCCTTTCCTGAATTTCTTTATCTTCTCTCATTCCAACAGTTAGCATTTCCAGAACCATATCAAAGAATAGTGATGATCAACTGTCCTTTTAAAATCCTAGTTTTTTAACAAGTTCTATAAGTAATCCCATCCTTGTCTTTCTGAGTTCTCCCCTTTCTACATCAGTGACATTGATGAAGATCCTAGGTGTTCCCAGATCCAAATATAACACCATTTCCATTATACTACACTAGCTTTCTGAAGGAGACATAGATAAAAAATGAGTCACAGTTGAGTGGGCTTAATCAGAGACCATAATTGGCAGTGTTTTCGTCCTTACGACTAAAGATAGAGAAAATTTAAGGTCTGGTTCAGCAGCCTCAATTCAGAGAGCTTCTAGAAGGATGAGAAAGCACAGACAGGGTGCGCTTCAGTCTTTTCCAGACATCTAGTCAACTTGAGTTTTCTATAAGCAAGTTAATAGCCTTCTGATAGTGGGTGCGATGGTTTCAGACTTCTTTCAAATAGCAGAGTTATGTGGGCTTGATTTATATTGCTGTTGTTTCAGCAGATTTTAAAAGTCTATTTTAATGTGTCCCATATAAAGCAAGTGCCTACTGATAGTCCAGACTGGAGTTGGATCACTGTGCATTTTGTACTACTTTCTAGGTGATAACAAATGCAACCTTCTGGTTATATAAATGATCAGCTCCAGAAACTTGATGTCCCTCGGTGACATCATTCATCCCTGTATCTGTTTTTTCTGGGTTAACCTTGCTTTAGACATGACCAAG
Source organism: Bettongia penicillata ogilbyi (assembly GCA_023548195.1). Taxonomy (NCBI): domain Eukaryota; kingdom Metazoa; phylum Chordata; class Mammalia; order Diprotodontia; family Potoroidae; genus Bettongia; species Bettongia penicillata. The sequence continues at coordinate 11,067,886 of JAJHZJ010000027.1, forward strand.
GGGGAAAAAAAAAAACAGATCCAGAAAGATCTCTTTTCTTTTCAGCCGAAATCCAAAGCTAAAACTCTTGAGTATCTCCTTTGTGCACTGAATTACTTCAGTTTCCCAGAGAAGTTATATTGGATATGCTCAGACTCAATATGGCTTAGTAGTTCACATTTTGATAATGTGCTTTCTTCAACATCTCATTTCCCTTCCACTTCCTCAAATGTGAAAAGTTTAAGAAAAAAAAAAGAATTAAAAATTGAGTATACTGTCAGCCAAGCCTCACTTTTTGGCTTTGTGTCTTGGTTATCTGTATAATTTTTATTACAAATCTACTTTATTTACAGCACTGTCTTTATATCTATACATCACTGAACACAATTTTGGCACTCAATAAACATTAAATAATATTTCTCTTTGGCATCCCTTAAACAGGAAATGTGGTAGTAAATGTCAGAGAGCGAGATAAAAACCTTCAAAAAGCTCTCGATTACAAATATTGAAAAATATATTACAAACCTTTTTTATATACATGAAATTGCTCAAGGATTTCCCTACATTCTGTTTTTCTTCATGAGCTTGCTCTGGTCTTTGTTTATTTTGCTTGATTTTCAAGTTAAATTTTCTCCTTTAAAAAGAAGTGACATTGTTGATGAATTCCCACTAGAAAGTTTATAAATTAAGTGACATTTTGTATGACCAAAAGTTCATCCCAGCTGCAAAGTCCAGAATGAGAAAATGTGTTGAAACCTAGAGAACATATTTCTTCCACTGTGATGTGTAGATCTATGGATAGAGATAATGTGATGGGGAAAAATTAACAATAGGTAGTTTTCTTTATCATAAAATTTCAAAATGACCTAGAGGTATATCATTGCTGCAGTTTTGTGAAACTTGTTTGTAATAACATTAGATTTGAAGTCAGTGATTTGTCTTTTCTGGAGGATTTTGATTGAAGCCTAAAACCACTGTTGTTTGAGATGAAGATCCATAGTATGCTGTACTTCAAACCTAATCTTGTTGCCAAAAAAAAAAAAAAAATTTAAAAGGCATAGCTCCAACAGAAATATTTCCTAATGAATAAAATTTCTATGGAAGAGATGATTAACCATAATCAACAATCCAAAAGCATAAAGATAGGGTAGTCAACTCTAAATTATCCTTAGACCAGAAGAATTATCTGTGTGAAACATTGCTTTCACATTCTTTTTTGACATTAAAAAAAAATGGGTTGTCTTTACTGACACTATCTCTTTGTTTTTGTGAACAGAAATATAGCCTTTCCAAATAAGGTCCTCAAATCCATAGCCAAGTCCAGAGAAGGTATGAGATACAGGTACAACAAACATAGAGAAAAGAGTGAAAATCAGAGTGATTACTCCAATTACATTAGACCTTGACTGAAGTCTTTAAGACATGGTGTGTAGTATGGAGTGAGAAGCAAGGAAGAATTCTGAAGAGGAGAAAAAGTGTTGACTTTCTGAGGCAGCTATTGACAGCTTGTCATACAGGAAATTAATTTGAGTTTTATGCAATCCCTACTCTCATTGGTAATGTGTATGTTCCTTGGTGTTTGTTCTCTGGGGAATTTAAATCCTTACTTCTCCCACAGTGAACTGAAATTTCTAAGGGGATATTTCTAAGAAAAGCATCCGATGGGCCATATTCTAGGGGCCTGGAATTTTCTTCCAAGAGGAAATCTTGTCCTCTTAATTTACTTTCTCATAAGCTGCTAGAGGTCAGGGATCCTGTCTTCTTTATCCTCGTATGTCCTCCAGCCCTAGGATAATTGATATATTGCAGCTAGTTGGCAGAGTGGATAGAGTGCTGAATTAAGATAGAGTCCCTTCTCAGTCCCTTATTGTCTGTATGACCCTATCCAAGTCATTTAAGCTCTCTCTGCATCAGTTTTCTTACCTGTCCAGTGAAGTGTTGTACTCATTGAACTCTAAGATTCCTTCTAGTCTTAAGTCTCTGATCCTATAAGCCAAAATTCAGGAAGTTAGATAATTGTAGATCTCAATCTGATTCCCCAAGAAGCAGTCCTTGTTTTATGGCACTTTGTATTCCCTGCTCCCAACTAGCATTGCCAGGCTGGCATGACCATGTTCAGGCTTTGAGTCAGCTGCCTCTATCAGATCATAGACCATTTTCTTTGAAGATGTTTGCCTGTGCTTTCATTAGGAGGAGGAGTTCCAGGTGATGAACTTCCTCTGCCAAAGTCTATCAGGACCTTGTCTGCAGTTTAGAGTCTTGGAGAATGACCTTGGGGCACTGAAGATGACTTGCCTGGGGTCACCATAGGCAGCAAGGTTCAGAGGCTATCCTTGAACTCAGGGCTTTCTGAGTCTCAGGCTAGTTTTCTGTCCACTACTCTACACTTCATCTCTAGTGTTTGATTACCTAGCTTTAAAAAAACAAAAAGCATTTGACATAAGAACACATTCACAGTCCAGAGCTAAGAAGCTGAGCAGGCTTTGAGGTGAGCCTCATCTATGTAAGAGGTAGTTCTGTTTTTTGTGGTTTTTTTTTAAATAAGCACTGGAGTATTACCTGAAATGCATATAAAAGCAAAAGGAGGTAAGTTTTTTCCATTTTATACTAATGGAAGTTGTCTTTACATTTATATATACATGCCCATATGTATGTACACATATATATAATGAAATTATCTCCCTTTCTCTGTACACTGAACAGTGTTCTTCTTTAAAAGGATGTGTATTGTATTTAGTAGTCATATACTAATCCCTTTAAAATAGCTTTTTATATAAGCATGCATACGTAGTTTTCACTTTCTATTAATTTTCAGATATCCTCTTTAAGAAAACAACCAGCACTTCAGTTAGGCTTTTCGGAGGCCACACTTTGTTGTTGGCTCCCCGTTGCTATTTTCAGCCTGATCTCAGAGGCAGCAAACCTACTGTGATGTATAAGTCCTAAATGGTATGGTATAGATGAGGATCTGAGGCATTAATTATATGTCATTTTATTCACAACAGCCAATTCCAGAAAGAAAAAAATGTCTCTGTTTTTGTAAAAGACATATTATGGGGATACCGCTCTTTGTAAACCTCAAATAATACCGTATTACAGCCCAAATGACAATGGGAGCTTATTTCCAAAAATGTGACCTGCCTGAGAGAGATGAAATCATAGGGAAAGTTTTCAAAATGGAAAGGGGCATGGATATGAAATCCAGCCCCCTAAGAAATTTTCTTCCCTGGCCTGTTTGGCTTTGCTGTTGTCGCATGTCACGCATGGATGGAGCCGCTGCTCTCCCAGGGGAGCAAAAGCTTCTGGGAAGCTTGTTTATTTCCTTAATCCCTCCTCCTTTGTGATTTTTTTTTTTAATGTCTGATCCAAAATGGAAACCTTTTAAATATAATGATTATCACATGGATAATCACCTCCATTAGGAACCGCCTTGCTTCCCTTTCCTAACCTCAGCTATTCTCCACATGTCACGGCCACTCCAGGGTTGGATTTCGACCTGACTGCTTTATTAGATATGGGAAACTCAGTCTGTGGTGCCCCAGGCAGCACAGATGGGAACCGCTCGTTTCCTTTTCTCACTTTTACTATGAAAAGACACTGGAAAGCCCTCTTCATTATGATCTGGTTAATTCTCTTGGAAGTGCCCCTAATATTTGGAACCTCTCTTACTTCTTGGCCCAAAGTTACAGCTCCACCCACATCCCCAGTACTCTTTGGCCTTCAGTGCCCCAAGATTAGAATTCTGCTTAAGATCCTCACTGTGCCAAACTGTCCCAGTGTTGCTGAGTTTGATTGAAAGGGAAAAATAAAATCATTTTTTTTTACTTCCCAAAAACACCTTCAGATCAGAGTGAGCTATGGGAAAGTCTGCAGGGATAAGAGCCATGTGCCTTCTCTGATGGAGTGATGAGGACTCCAGACCCAAGATCAAAGGAAGGTGGGAGGAAGTCTAAAGATAAGATGTTCTGAAGGCACAGGACAAGTGCTTAGCCGTTCTGATGACAGGGCCCATAGTCCTTGCCATTTTAGGGGACTCTGAGGTAGAAAATGGAATTAAGCTTTTTAAAATACCTCCTTTCGCCAATGAAAAATATGCTTGTATCACCGTTCCTTAGAATCTTTTGCTGTTACTGTTATTCTAGCTTAGTGATAGTTAAACAAAGCAACAGATGACTTGTGGTCGTAGGTAATGCTATGATACAACTGGTCTCTCAGTTTACCTGATTTTGTGTGACCCTTGTTTGATCCTTTCTTGTTGATTTGTGCTTGAACATTGTGTTTTATTACAGTTTTATCTCCCTCCTGACTCCCCAGATTTCCTCTCTTATCCTTGTGTCTCAGTCCTCTGGAAGTCTTCCATGCCCATAATGAAGTTCTATGTAAATAAATAGTTCTAATGGGGCCTTTCAAGTTGTCTTTTTATATGAGAATAAGCTTTAGCTGACCACATGGCAGCTTGGTAAAACATGGCATTGATAGAGTTTGATCCTTCCACTCTTCCTTGACAGCTCGGCCAGCAAGTGTCATTGACTGTGTGATGTACAAGAAGGAATGCTGATGTAAATAAATTGTCCAAGTGACTAACCTTGCTTGGACCCGCTTGTCAAGGCTGTGATTCAGCCTTTTTTGGTGGGGGGAGGGCTGGGAAGTCAACATCACCTTAGACTAACCTGGTCAGCCTCATGTTTCTCTAGCAAGCAGCCTGAGGAGTTGTGCTTTTCAGCTTATCACTTTGTATTAACTTCAATGTCCAGCTATAATCATCCACTTTGCCCTTTTCAAATTCTCAAAATGGCCCTCCAGATCCAATCTGGATGATTCTGCTGGGAGGGATGGAGTGTGCATGCACACACTCCCTCCCACTCAAGGTTTTGCTAGTGTGTTATCTAACACATAGGTAGTACTGAAAGTGGTGGTCTAAACCTAGATTCTCCTCTCTCCCTTACATGGTTTGGAGAAGCAGTTATTTCAGTCGCGTTGGATCTACTCACTACCCTGTTAGGCTCAAAGCCCATCCTTCTATTAATATCTCTTGGCAGAGATAATTTGGAGGAATGTAAGTTAAGATGTAAAGGCTCTTGACAGTTGTCTGCAATATTTTTTCATATTAAAGAGAGAAGCAGATTGGGAAGTGAAATTGCTACCATTTTTTATCAGCCTTGGATTTTAAAATATGGGCATGAAACAAACAGGTTTGATCAGTAATAAAAAGAAAGGGGGTTGACTGCCTGGATGCATCCTGCCATTTGTTATATTGCTTTCACCTGTGATTAAGACATTACATATTTCATAATGTCCCTTGGATTATGCCATTAGCATTAAGATTTTTTTTAAACCCATGAGATCAGAATATTTTTAGGTTTAACTTCTGGATATCTAAGGTCACGTAGTAAGACCACAGTGGTCTTGTTTTTGATTAAAGGTGTAACTATCAGTGCGTTTCTCTGGTTTGAAGTGGTGTCTTCACTGCCTGAGGTCAGATCACCTGCACTCAATGGGGCATCCCCATGAAAACATGTCCTCCATGTTCTTCACTTGCACTTGTGAGGTCCATGGTTGTTCTCTTACCTTGGGCAGGGGCAGGGGGGCGGGCGGGGGAAATCTTTTCAATACCAGCATCAAAATGGCACTCTCTGGGTATATGGAGATAATTGTGTCAAAGGAAGATGGCTTGGACGCTCTTCAGCATGGGTTATTTCTTCATTATCTAGCACTTTATAATTAACTGTTCCTTTTTTTTTATTTCAGGAAGCCGCCACTTTTGCTAGAGAGCAAGGCTTCGAGGTGAGTTAACCCACAATTGCACACTAAACAGATCCTAAAGGTTTTTTCTTGCTGATAATGAAGTTCTTTTGGACAGTGATTGATGTGCTATTATACTCCCCGAGCTGCACCGCCGTTGCCATGGAAACCTGGCAGTCGTCATGGTTTCTTTGTTCTGCCAGCACAGTGTTATGACGCACTCTGCTAGGTCTGCACCCAACATCGCCTACAGATGTTATTTATTGAATTTTGAAAAGCCTCTTGGGAAGCCAAGAGGTTGGGCACGATTTCAAGCTGCCTCTGCAGATATGGGGCCTGTCAGTTGGCTCAGTTAAAAAGCTACCTCATTAGCTGCATTACACTCCATGAAGATCCACGGCTGCAGCAGTGGCGGGGCAAGACTAAAAGCATGGAATAGGACGCTGTTTAAATAACTTCAACCCTGCCACATATGCATTCTCATTATGCAAATTAATTTCAGAAAGGTTGTATTTAAAGTTGTTAGGAACTGATTAATTTAAACCCCTACTTACATAAACTGCCTGTCTGGGGTTTGGGGGAGGGGGTGGAGGTTACATAATATAAAATACACAGAAATTGGATCACCGCTGCCACCCCAATCATAGATTAACTGAAGAGCACTGGTGTTCAGGAATGATGTACAAAGCCCCAATTCTTCTTGTCTGTGAGTTTTTAATCTTGACGAGATATTTCTTCAAGAGGCTTTCCGGGGTTGTTATTGACTCCAATCAGATTGCAGCCATTGCCAAATGATTAGCTATGGAATATAGCCTCACAATATGATGTTGGAAAACACAGCTCCTAATTTGAAGCCAGGTTAACCGAGGGGGAGGAAATCCATTCTGACAGTCAGATTGAGTGGGCAGGTCTGTGTATAATTCTGTGTTCTGTACAATACCTTAGTATGCCATTCAGCCCAAATGTTAAATAATAAAGAAGTTGTTTAAATCTGAGCAGTGTGGGGAGAGTAGAGAAGGATACACAAACTCTCATCTTATATTCCTGCCACCCAAGGAGGCCACCAGAGAGTGACAGAATGATATTAGCATAGCCCAGTTTGAGCCCAGTTTGGTGTGTGAGTTAATCTTGATATTAAAAGGTAGAAATGGCTAATTGTTTCCATTCCTGGAAACTTCTCTCAGAGGAAGCATAGGTTTCACCTACCTCACTGTGCTTGACAACCAAACCCAGATGAGGATGAAGAGGCCTGGGGGGTAAGTGATCACTTAGATGCCAAAGGTCACACATCTCCCTAGAGAACTCCCTGGGAATTCTGGTTCCAAATCCTGGAGGTTGTTCCCTGGAAGCTTGCCTTGGGAGAACTGAGGTGCTGGTTTAGTAGGTGTTTGTACATTTGTTTCAAGGTAGTCTCCTTGATGGAGAAGAGCATTCACTCATTTTTCTTCATATTTTGTTTCACTTTATAATTTCTCAAACAGTAAGAGACCAGCAAGATAAATGCAGCCAGAAGAATGTTCATCTGTGTGGACAAACATTTAATCATAAGAATACAGATATTCCTGAGAGTTTTTAAAAGTTTGAGATGGTGGTGATGGTGATGAAAAATTGTCATTAAAAATAGATTCCCTCAGTTAATACATACATCAGAAATCTTCAATAGATAGAAGCTTGTGGAATTCAGATGTCTGTTTTTCTGTCAGGCTCCTTTTCTATTGTATCTTGTGTTTTTAAAAATATACTTGGATTTGTTCTATCAAATAAAACGTATTTTATAGATGCCTAGAAATATAATGTGTAACATAATAAATGAGCATGATCCCAAAGTAGCTAGGCAATAAAAAAGAGGAAATAGTTTATTAAGCTTGCCCATTTTATATTTGTATTGCCCTCTTGAGTTCCAGTTCTGAATGTGCCTGGTATAAATTCAGTTTTAGTGACACACTCTTCCTGCTGCTGTCTGCTAACCACTGTCATATTAGCTTTTTCATTAGTACTTAGAAATGCCAGTATGACTTTCTCTGGCCACCTTATATCTGCCATATTTGATTTTAGCACCTAGCAAAGTACACAGTGATTATGATTCTTTACTTGATTAGCTCTTTGCAGGGCAAAAACTGACCTGTCAGTTGTATTGACAGTGATATGTGAGACTGACAAATTTACAGTGTTATCAGTGACAGTGTTCTCTCTCTCTACCTGGCTTAGCAAAAAACCAAATTGTGTAAACATGAGCCACAAGTAGAATAACCTCAATTGGGCATTTTATTAATAACAACACTTATTGCATGTGGGAGAAGCTCAGTGATTTCATAATGTCACATCCTGCAAGCAGTCATGTGGAAGCATTAGCTTAAAGGCTCAGTATTGCTGAGAAAAAGCAAGCACAGGCCACTTCAACCAAACAATCTTAAATACTGTGAGACCTTGTCATGCGTCTCAAGCCTTTTGGGTGTCTGTGGACTCCCTGTCTTCCTTCCCCTTTCATCTGAATTTTGTCAGAGAGCAAAATATTGTAACCTGTAGACTCAAGAAGAAAGGGAAGAAGGAAAGCATTTATCCTTTTCAGCACCACTGTCTCTATATCCTCTTCTTCAATTGTAATTTGTATTCACCAAGAATTAGTCCCAATTGGATCCCAAAGGCATTGAGTTTGTCTGCCAGTGATCTATCTGCTGAAAGAGTGACTCACATTAAAAAAAAATAATAATAACTGATGTTTAATCATCAGGAAATGTCCAGAGTGCTATTGTTCCTGACATTCTACTTAGCATCTTTGTAAACTTGGAATAATGCTTCTTTTTAAAAAAATCTTCAATCTCTAAAATGAATTCAGTAATTTACAGTAAAAGAAAAAGTCAGCTAGCAGAGTACTGGAGAATGAGATAAGAACGGGAGCTGGGCAGAGCAAAAAGCAGAAAAGAGAGGGTATTTTTATGGAAGTGATGGAAAATTGCTTGGTACCTGATTTAAATGACAGCCCTGCTAAGAATTTAAAATGACAATACTTGGGGGTAAAATTTCATAAGGTTTTTTATTATTCTAGAAACTCAGTTCAAATGGGAATGATTTTTAAAATATACCTTATTTTGAGGATGTGATGATTAAAGATTTATATTTTTAGAACTTACATCAGATAAAATTGGGCAATTTAAAAGTATGTTCCATTTATAGAAGCCCTTAAAATCTTTATTAAAAATTGTTTTAAATAAAATAAGAAGAGGGGAAAAGTTCACAAAAGCTCCAGTACAAAAGTACTTGATTTTATCATTGTCTGTGAACAGAGCATGTGCTAAGTGATTAAGAGAGGTCAGATTTTCTCTGCTGGACAGTTTGTTTTCTCTTGCTCTGAGTTACATCTGTATGACTCAGTGAGGGTGGTTCTGTAAGTTGTGGCAGCCTACTTTATGGATCCCTGGAGTGTACTTTCATACCCAGCCCAGAGTCTGTGACCAGAAACCTTCCCACTCATTCACCTGCCTATACACCTGAAGGAACACAGTTCAGGAAGAGCCCTGAAGCACCATAATTCAAAAAGTCCTAGAGAATTCCTGAGAAAAGTGTCCTGGCCTCCAGAAGGCCCCCCCACAAATAGCAGGAGAAGGATGGCCATGCAGAGTGACTCTATGCCTGTAGGATGATGGAGGAAATCCTTCCAGCCTCAATTATATCCACAGAATGCTTCTTCCCAGGGAGTTCCAATAACCCCATTCTCATTCTCAACTCTGCTCCATATTTTTTAAGGAAACAACAACCCAGGTCCTACTGAAAGACCAGACTATTGGATCCTTATGCACATTCTCCTAGTTTGAAGAAGGATCCATTCAATTCAGAAGTGAAAGGGATGTTTATCTATTTGTTTTTTCTGATTCCATCTGAGTCAGATATTCCCTGGCATCATGTTAACATCGGATCTCTTAAGTAGACTCCCATCTTTTAGGAAAACACGAAGTATCATGATCTACTGGGGCAGCATTTGGGGAACATCACAAATAGCATTCTGCTGGTATTGGTCCAGCTCAGTGGTTTTAAGCTTTTGTATCTGAATGATACAAATGTACTTCTGAATGATCCCAGTAAATTGGAGAACCATCTAGCAGTCCAAGAAACCCTGCTAATGAGGAAGTATGCAGGCAAAGGCATTTGGAGTTAGGGGTGCATGGAAAGACATAGACTTCATTAGAGCAAGATAAGGAAATTAGAAGTCATGAGTGGTCACAAACTATACAGGAACTGACTAGGTAACACTTCACCTGAAAAAGAAGGGTAGAGGTAGTATGTTTCTAAGATGTATAAATTCATCTTGTTATACGCATTCCATAATCCAATTCTCAATATTAATTGCTAATGAGAGATCTCTTCCTCTGTAGCTTTTGAGTGCCAGGTTCTACATGTGGAGAAATTGGTAAGAGTTTAAGGACAAGTTATGCAACTATGTTTGCAGAACATTATAGATGAGGAAATATTCAATGCACTAGTACTGAGCCTAGAGAAGAAAAGGCTATGAAGGACCCTCTCTGGTTTTGTGAAGACTTGTTATAAGAACATAAGTAATGACTGCTTTGTTAGGTTTTTATTCTCAGTTAAGTGGGAGTAGAGAAAATGTTCTGAAGCTGCATTGTAAGGAATACAAGTTAGGCACTTGTCCATGGTTGACATTGTTAGGCCCTGGGATGACTGACTGACAGATGTGAGCATTTTTCTAAATGTCTCTAAATATGAAACAGCAGAAAGCTGCGTGTGCATCTTTACATGTTGGTTTATCTACAGGCAGTGGAACAGATTAAATGAGCACAAACATTCTTCTGGCCTTGTAGTATCTTTATTCCAAGATTTGTTCTGTGACCGAAGTGAAATGACTGTTGAAAGACCACTGATGTTGGAGTTAGGATAGACCCAAGGTCGAGGCCTGACAATCATTTTCTAGCTCTCTGACCACTCTAGAGACAAGTCATTTACTATCTCTGAGCCTCTTCTCCCTCCCTCATCTGTAAATGGCATTAATAATATTTGCTTTCTCTATTTCATGAGCTTGTTGTGAAGGAAGTGTTTTGTACACTTTTAAACGCTATTTACATATTAGAGTATAAAGCCCCTGAGAACAGATAGTAAGTTTTAGTTGAACTTTTGATCTCTCCCAGCACTCAGTATAAGTGCTTTGTACATTCCTAGGCAGGTAAGGAGGACAGGCCTAGAGTAAGGATGCACTGATTTCTAACAGGACTTCAGACACCAGCTGTATTACCAGGGGCAATCACTGCCCTCTCTATCTCAGTGTCCTCATCTGTAAATGAGGACCATGGTAGCACTTACCCCCTAGAATTGGTATGAAGATAGAATTTTATAATATCCACAAAGCCCTTTGTAAACCTTCAAGTACGCGGTGTTTAATCATTGTTTGTTGGACAAATGAATGAATTCCTCTAAGCTCCCTCAAGACTTAAAATGACCGGTTTGCTTTTTTCCCTCCTCTAAACTGTGGAGGTCAATCTTTCATCTAAAAAAAAGAGCCTTAGTCCCTTAGTTCAGTAGTCTTCCCCCTATTATCTCAAGCAGATATTTCAAATGAGGATCAGAGAAAAATCCTCATATTCCAGAGATGAGATTTTAAAAATTTCAATGGAAAAGTCTTCCTTCCTACTGTGCAGGTATGTTCTCTGTCCACATTTCATTAGTGGGCTGCCATCACATCCTTTTCCATTTATCCCTTATTCCTCAGTGCCATGGCAATGGGAGTTAACCTCTCCTATTCTGTTAGCATGTGCATTGACTCTACTTTCAAGCGCATGCCAAGAGACTCTTTAAGGACCATGTTTTATATCTAATGAGTGAGCATCACCAGGCTGTACCAGAACCTCAAACTCGTTCCTGAATTCATTCTCAAAGTAGTGTCAGACTTTGTGCCAAACCTGCAGCCTATTGAAAAGATGGAGGGATTTGAATAGATAACTTTGCATCATCACCACCAGCTCTAGCCTTTGAAAGGAAGATAATGAAGGTGATCCTGATTCAGCACAACACCTGCTCTCCAAAGAGCTGAAGGTTAAAGCTCCATGGCCTCCAAAATCTGCTCATAGGCAGCAACTGGAAGTGAAACTGTGATGGTGCCAACACCAGCAGGCCCTCGCCACCTTCCCCAGCACCTCTCCCTCCCAGGATGAGGTAACCTGCCGACACCAGCAGGCCCTCACCACCTTCCCCAGCACCTTTCCCTCCCAGGATGAGGTGGCCTGCTTGGAATGGGGCAGGGGCCCTAGCACAGCATGAGTTGTACTTGTTCATTCTGGACACATTCCCCACCCCACCCGTCCTTAAGTATCAACATGCCGATATTTCATTCAAGATTTCCTCCTGCCTTTCTCATCACTGGTCCTCTTCAAAAATGAAGGACAAACAGCAACAACATTGGACTGGGAGAGGGAGATAACAAAGCCACACAAATGAAGACTTCTTCCCTTAATTCCATCTTACTTTGGTGCTTCCACTTCACCTAATGATAATAAAGTAAAATAGTAATAATAATAAAACCCCTCCCTGCCCCCTCAAATTTCTAGGCCAACAAACAGCCTTTGTGATGGAAAGGAATGTCTCCCTTGGGATTGGGGAGGGGGCTTAGGGGTGGGCAGAAGGCTCTAGGCTTTGGAGCTGCTTGTACAACTTTGGGAGGAACAGGCAGGACCAGCTGGAGTAGAAGCCCACCAGAAAACACATTTCTTTCTTGGATTGCAGTTATTTCAGATTCGTATTGGAGCTGTTAGTTTAGCTACAATACACTATTTCCAAAATTAAGTCAATAGTATCATTATATTATATAAACCTTTGAAATAATGGAAGATTCCCCCTGCCTTTGCAAATCACCATAATAGATGTGCGATGTATTATATTCTCTTCATACGCAGCAAAACCCTTCATCTGTTAATAAAGTTCTATTCTCCTGTACCAGTTATAAGAATTTTCTTTTCATTTCTATTAATAGACTGAAGAAATTAAAGAGATAGCCCGGAAGGCACAAGCCCTGCCAAAGGTGAACTTGAAAAGGCAGAGAACTGTAATCTTCACCCAAGGGAAAGATGACACAATCATGGCTACAGGTACATGCACGTATGGACCTTGTGTGATATATACCATGTTATATTGATCACATCTTTATCACTTGCCATAAATTTTTATTCTTTCATAATATATTCAGACTAACATGTCTACTTTAATTTTATTTTATTTTAATAAATAGATCTTGATTTCTGTTTCTCAACAGCAGAGATTTCATTTTTTCTTACAAAAAGTTATATTTGCAGGGCCAATCCTAAAACTGTGATTTATTTCGATTTTTCTGATGTGAGATTTTTTTTCATCCATCTAAATGTCTTTGCTGAGAACTAGAAACACCCTTTCCTGGTGAAACAGTTGTTGCTTCTTTAATGTGGTAAGTTTGAGCTTTTGTGAAAATGAAGGAGTGAATTCCCAGACTTGATGCTTCAGAGTCAGAATTCTCACTTAGAGTTTTCTTCCACGATCTGTTTCACAACGTTTTGTGGGAAAGTTGGAAAAGGTACTTTAGCCAGCATGGCCGTCATTTTTACCATACCAGGCAGTGAATAGTAATGGTGTGGCCTCTATGTTGGCTTTTTCCTTTTTCTTTTGCATCTGATTAAACATCTGGGTTAATCCCATCCCTTGACTAAACATGGAGTAAGTCCTGCAGACGGTAAGAGTAACTAGCATTTATGGAGTGGCTTAGCTCTGCAAAGAGCTTTACCAGTGTTATATTATCTGATCCTCCAACGACCCTGGGAACAAGAGCATTATTATCTTCAGTTTATAAATGAGGAAACCGAGGCAGGCAAAGGTTAAGTGATCTATCTGCCTGCTGTCATCCAGCTAGTAAGTGTCTAAGGCAGGAATTTAATTCAAGTCTTCCAGATTCCAAATCCTATGTTACCTACCCATTATTCTAGGTGATGCAGAACAAGTGGTTCCTGCCTTCAAAAGGACTTCAGTCTAGTGTGAGAGGGGAGACTTTGGAGGCAGGAACACTCATCAAGCAGTTATTATTACCTTTAATATAAACTTGTCCATCTTGCCTATTTTGCAAAACAAAGTTATGAACAACATAAGATACATATGAAAAATATAAGATACAGTTTTATAAATGAATGCTGACTAGACTTAAGGGTACAAAATGAGATATAAGTTGTTTAGACATATCTCATTTTGGCATTTGTTTTGTTTCAGTGTGTATATATGTTGCAAGAGGATTTTTTTTCTTTTTTTTAAATGGAAGTTGGGGTGGGAAGGTAAGAAACTTTGTTCATTTAAAAAAATAAAATTTTAATTTTAAAAGTTATCTTCCTTCAAAGTGAGGAAGGCAGTAATCTAAGTGCCCCTGCTTTAGTCAGACTCCTTTAGAGTCTTATTTCTGTTTATGGATGCCAGATTTTAGTATTGACATTGACAGATAAAAGGGCAGCCAGGACAGGAAGATGGGTCCTTGAAAACCATGAAAAGATCTGGGGTGCCTGGTCTAGAGAACAGAGAATTTGTGGAGGTGAATGGAATAAGATGACTCTCTTCAGATATTTGAAAGTTGTTTCTTCTGTTGTGGTTGTCCCCAGGGGGCAGAATGAGCAAAAGGAACAGTGAAGACCTCACAGATGATGTTGAGCAGTCTGAACTTCAGCAATGATCCTGACATGGCCTCCTTCCAAAGAGCCCAGCTCCTTTCTTTTATATTGGGGATCTTTTTCTTTCCAATTAAGAATTAGGCAGTTTTCATTTCACTGACTCACAGTCAAAATAGACTTATGAAAACTTCCTAAACAACATATGCTAAATGTGAAAATGTCCACTCTTACTTTTAGTTTTCCCTGTTTAAAGGATAAAATGAAAACTTTTTCATCGGGTTTTAGAGTAGCCTTTATATGGATAGTTTTTGGACAGGAGTTTGAAAGTTGTTGTATACAAGTTGTTGTTGATCTTAGCCCATGTGCTGCCTGAGTTACCATGATAGTTTATGAGAAGTATCTTTTAAAACATTTGGGGAAAAACCACCCAAATTGGACAACGTGGCAGAAGCTTTCCTAATCATGGGCACTGAACAATGAGGCTGACTTTTCACAGAAGTGATTTTCCTGCTGCAGGTGCAGGATCCACTGTGGGGAATGATGTGTAGGAGGTTCATGGGTTTTTTGGACTAGATGAACTGGGATATCTCGTCCAGCTCTTCAGTTCTCCCAAGTGCTCTGGCGATTCAGAGAAGGGGGAGATCAGTGAAGGCTTAAGTGGAAGAAGAAAATGTAGCAGAGGAAATAAGACAAACTGAGTAGGACGCAGTGGGCCAGGTGAAAAAGGGAAGGGCGTTTCCATGCAAGGAGAAGAGCATAGGCAAAGGCACAAGTGCCACATATCCTTTTATCATTGCATGGGATGAAAACCCTTCTGGTTTGTTAATTTCTGCCATCGAAGGGAAGAATTCACAGCGCAAGGCTATCCATCTCTGCTACACTTAGAGGTACAACAATCTAAATTCTTCCCTTTTTCTCTAGTGGCTTACTCCAGTTCAATAAAGACTGTTTTGAGAAACAATAACCGTTGCGAGCCCCGCCCTCCTCGGCCCCTCTCCTGCTCACCCATCCAAGTCCCACTCTTCATGTTACAGGAGCTATAGTACTAACCTTTAAAGTCAGTAAAAATGCTCTCTGGTTGATCTATATGAAGACATTCCTTTTAGAGGCTTTGTATACTTGAATGAGGCAAATCACACTAACAGCAGCTTTTCCAGTGTGATTTTGCAAGTCCTTTCCAAAATTGAAACCTTTAAAATTTCACTCTTATCCAGCAATTGAATTTGCCTCATGCACTCATTTTATTCTTTAAACCGATCTTGTTAACAAATCTATTAATCCACCCTTGGAAATGTTTACAACCAGGAGCTTATTTGAAGGACATTTGCTAATCTTTGCTGTTCTTACCATATGAAAATGAACTTAAATTAGAGGCTGCACTATATCTGTGCTGCATGATAAATACAAGATGGATCGAGAATCTGTGCGGCAGTGTCAGCTACAAAAGCAAACATGATAAATGTTAATGCAGTTTTGAGCCCTGGGATAAGCTATTCAGTGCACAAGCAGAGCCGAATCTCTTTGCTATGTTGTTATTCATGGCAGCCAAATAAATGTCAATAATAAAAGAGAATTAAAGATTTTCATTTCCCAGAGGCAGTCCTCTAATACGGCTTGATCTTTCATTTCATTTGTAATTCGTTCTCATGTCAGGATGCAATCATTCGCCAGGCTCTGGGTGTCATGTTAAGTCATTTAATAATGATTAAGAACATAAAAATGCTTGGCCTGTGGGGCAATTCTCAGAAGAGATGCCAATTTGTTATTGTTTTCTCCTCCTCTCCTCCTGAATATGGATCAGCTTTTCCCCACCTCCTACCATTAAAATACTAATGAAAGAAGATGGGGGGGTGGGGGCAAAATGTCTCTTAATTTACCATACTGTGGTATTTTGAATGGCACAGGGCAGAGCTAACGCACTTATTAAAGCACTAATTAGTACCCATTCCTTAAACCTTACACTGCAGACTACATAGAAATCAATGCTGCTAAGTTTACTATGTTTAGCAATAATCATTCAGTCAATCCTTCCTTGTCCCCCACCCCAAATACCTAACTCAGCACATCTAGAGTTGAACTAGATACCTTATAGTTATATCCTAAGTAATCCTTTCTTAGGAAGAAAGTATTTAAAAATCATTTTTTCTAGTATTTCCATTCTAACCTTCACTCCCTTCCTCTTCCTACCCCTCCCCAAATCACAACCCAGTTTAAACTATGTAAAACTAAACAAAAACCGAACTAACAGCCTATGTCAGTGTAAAGCCTGTGAGGTAGACTAGCTGATGATGGCCATCTCATATGACAGGTGACACCCTCTGGAATTGGCAGGTGGGCCTCAGTAGATGTGGTGCTTGAGCCCCAATTCGGGAAGTGAAGGGAACTCTTTTAAAGATTTGCTAGAGGTTTGAGAGGCCAGGCTTCCAGATCTGTGGCTGCTCTGGGATCTTCTCGCTGCTTGCTGCTTAGGCTGTAATTGGTATCCTGAGGCTTTTGTTGGAAGTGAACCCCCACCATTCTGACTCCAAACTGTCCACTGCTTCTGGTTTCCAGAAGCTCACAGCTGTTGTAGAACATTTGCAATTGCGTATCATTGAGGCCTTAAGGTATTTGTTCTGTTCACCCTGTTTTGTGTCAGCCCACTTCAGCTCATGACACAGTACTTGCTTGAGCATCCTACTGCCATCCATCATCCAATGACCAATATTTTAATTCCAGCATGCTGGCCAAGGACCAGAAATTTTATGGGGATTGGAGGGAAAGAGGGAAAAAAAGGGCTAGTAATTCTATCTTACCATTTGTTATCAGTCTTCAGTATTGAGCAGCCTGACTGGTCATATAGGGGTTTATTCAAGGAGATGCATCCAGTTCCTCCAAATGGAAAATTAAGAAGGCCATAGTACTTTACTAGCATATCAAAAGTTTTCCCTAAAACAGCTCTAGGTGAGGCAGGCATTATCATCTCAACTTTACCAATGAGAAAATTCAAAAGTATAGGTACTAAGACTCTCTAGATCTTCTGACTTAAATAAAATTCAGTGCTCTTCTTACTAAAATTCATTGACTCTCAAAAATTAGAGTCTTGCCTTAATTAATCTTTAGTTTAAAAGGGCCACAGTGCTATTCAGTGAGCCTGATGTTCAGGGAGTTAAAATTTCTATAGCTTAACATATAGCGAGTGATTAATAAAGGCTTTTTCATCCATCCATTTGTTCATTTGCTTGGACTGATTGAATTGTAGTTCTTCTAAAACAGCCTTTGCTCACACTACTTTGTCCTCTTGTGCCCTTATTATTTGTATTTTACTTATCTGTGTGCATGTGTTATATCTGCCATGGTAAGCTCTTAGAGAGTAGGGGCAGAGTCTTAGTTGTCTTTATTTATAACTCTCCATTGTATTTTGCACACAGTAGGTACTTGATAGATATTTATAGAATGAATGAATGAGAGGATCTCAAGAGTTTATTTCAGTTCTTAGAAGAAAAAGGGGGGTCATGGAAATAGCCTTTCTCAGCAATCATAAAATGGCAGAAGAGCTTTGTGAGTGTTGCTTAATCAGACAATCAGTCAGAAAGTATTAAGCACCTACTTGCTTTGTGTGGTAATCTACAGATCTAGCCAGATGGAAGTGATCCCTGACCTGGAGGAGCTTTCTCCTTTGAGGCAGTTGATTCACTGTAACCTCTGTCATTTCAGTAAAAATAAACAGTGAGAATTTGGCTTGATATTCCTAGGCCTTCTGGGAAGCTTGCAGCCTGTTTACTAAGAGAAGTTGTTACATTATGGGAGAAGCCAAATACCAACATGTTTTGCAGATCCTGGAGACAGAAATCACAAGGAAGATCCCACCAGAAAATAGAAGTCCTCAAAAAAAAAGTTTCAGTGGGTAGAAGAATAATAGTGTCCTATCACAATGACTCCTATTGCTACAGAATGTTATTGTAATTTATTATCAAATCACATCTACACCACAGTCAAACCAATTCTAAATGCTGTTCTTGCTGATGGAGATTGGTGGCAGTATGGGTAAAACCCATTCATCCCAGAAGTCTGTGTTAAATATTCATGAAAAAGAAATAAAACCAGAAGGCATTTGTCTGGTGAGACTTTAAAGAGAAAACCTTCTTTACCTAGGACTCAATTATCTTATTTTTTTTTTAATTTATTTATTTACTTATTTATTTATTTAACTTTTTACATTCATTTTCACAAATTTTTGGGTTCCAAATTTTCTCCCCTTTTCTCCCCTCCCCCCACCCCAATACCCCAAGCAATCTAATTTTCCCTATCTCCAATCTGTCCTCTCTTCTGTCATCCCTCCCTTCCCTTGTCTCCATCTTCTCTTTTCTCCTGTAGGGCCAGATGACTTTCTATTCCTCATTAACTGTATGTCTTCTTTCCTAATTGCAACAACAATACTAAACAATTGTTCCTAAAACTTTGAGTTCCAAATTCTCCCCATCCCTCCCTCCCCACCCATTCCCTTTGGGACAGCAGGCAATTCATTATAGGCCATATCTGTGTAGCTTTGCAAATGACCTTCCTGATAGTCGTGTTGTGTAAGACTAACTGAATTGCCATCCCTCCTAACCTGCCCCTCATTGTTTCTCTTCTGTCTTTTGATCCTGTCCCTCCCCAAGTGTTAACTTTCAATTACTCCCTCCTCCCTTTGCCCTCCCTTCCATCATCCCCCCCCCCCCGCAATATCTCCTTCTCCCCCGCTTTCTTATACTGTAAGATAGGTTTTCATACCAAAATGAGTGTGCATTTCACTCCTTCGTTTAGTCAAATGTGATGAGGGTAAACTTCTTGTTTGTTTGTTTGTTTGTTTTTTCCTCAGCTTTCCTCTTTTTCCCTCCACTAAAAAAATCTCCTACTTGTCTCTTAAATGACATATAGTTACCCCCTTCCATTTCCCCCTCTTTCCTCTCACTACATTTCTCTCTCACCATTTACCTTAATTTCTTTTAAGGTATGGTCCCATCCTATTCAGTTCAATCTGTGCTCTCTGTCTCTGTATGTGAATGCATGTGTGTATGTGTGTGCATGCATGTATATATGTATGTGTGGTCCCACCAACTACCCAGATACTGAAAAGTTTTAAGAGTTAGAAATATTGTCTTTCCCTGTAGGAATGTGAACAGTTCATTTCTGGTAAGTCCCTTAATACTTCTCTTTGCTGTTTCCTTTTTCATGCTTCTTCTCATTCTTGTGTTTGAAAGTCAAATTTTCTTTTCAGCTCTGGTCTTTTCATTAAGAATGATTGAAAGTCCTCTGTTTCATTTAAAGACCATATTTTCCCTTGAAGTATTATACTCAGTTTAGCTGGGTAGGTGATTCTTGGTTTGAGTCCTAGTTCCTTTGCCTTCTGAAATATCCTATTCCACGGCCTTCGATCCCTTAATGTAGAAGCTGCTAGATCTTGAGTTATCCTGATTGTATTTCCACAGTACTGGAATTGTTTCTTTCTAGCTGCTTGCAAGATTTTTTCCTTGAGCTGGGAGTTCTGGAATTTGGTCACAATGTTCCTAGGAGTTTCTCTTTTTGGATCTCTTTCAGGTGGTGATCGATGGATTCTTTCAATACTTATTTTGCCCTCTGGTTCTAGAATGTCAGGGCAGTTTTCCTGGATAATTTCATGCAAGATGATGTCTAGGCTCTTTTTTTGATCATGGCTTTCAGGTAGTCCCATAATTTTTAAATTGTCTCTCCTGGATCTATTTTCCAGGTCAGTTGTTTTTCCCATGAGATATTTCACATTCTCTTCCATTTTTTCGTTCTTTTGGTTTTGTTTGGTGATTTCTTGGTTTCTTGTAAAGTCATTAGACTCCATCTGTTCCATTCTAATTTTGAGAGAACTATTAAATTCAGTGAGCTTTTGAGCCTCTTTTTCCATTTGGCTCATTCTGCTTTTGAATGCATTTTTCTCCTCATTGGCTTTTTGAACCTCTTTTGCCAATTGAGTGAGCCTATTTTTCAACGTGTTAATTTCCTCAGCATTTTTTTGGGTCTCCTTTACCAAGGTATTGACCTGTTTTTCATACTCTTCTTGCATCTTTATCATTTCTCTTCCCAGTCTTTCCTCCACCTGTCTAACTTGCTTTTCAAAATCCTTTTTAAGCTCTTCCAAGGCGTGAGCCCACCCGACACGCCCCTGGGGTGTCTGGGGTACTGAGGCCCCGCCGTCCACGTCTTTCCCTGATGGCAAGAATACGTTCTCGTCCTCGCCATCAGATCCGAAGGTCGGGATCATTTGCACTTGTTGGAAAAAACTCTCTATAGTTTTATTTTTCTTCCCTTTTCTAGGCATTTTCCCAGCCAGTTACTTGACTTCTGAGATTCCTTTCCACCTCCGCCTGGATCCGCCCAGCTAGTGCTTGGCCTCTGAGATTCAAATGCACTTTCCGCAGCAAGCTTTAGTTCTGGTGCTGGGGTGGGGGCAGGGCCACCTCCCAAACTTGGTCCCTTAGGGGCTTTCTGCAGAGACTTTCAGGAACGCAGCGGGTGGGGGCGGGGTGGGGGGCCCCGCCTCCTATGCTCAGCTCCCTCAGGGGTTTTATTCAGAGGCCTTCAGTAGTAGATCGGGGTGGGGGCAGGGCCGTCTCCCCGGCTCAGCTCCCTCAGGTTGGAAAGACCTTCAGTATTGAAGATCCTACCTGCTGCTGGGGGATTCCTGAGTCCTGGGCCGCTGCTGCCTCAGCCGCCGCCCACGCCTCTGCCTCCACCGCTTCCTGCCCCCATCTCTGCCGCTGCTGCTTCCTCCCAAGGGGGCCCGAGTCACGGAGACGCTCCGCTCCCCTCCCCTAGCCCAGCCTTCTTTCTCACTGACCTGTAGCTTCTGTGGGCGGAGGGACTTTCCCGGCTGCGGGAGCTTCCCTCTCTGAAGCCTGCTCGGGTCAGCTTCTCTGGGGCCGCGGCCAGGGGTGGGGGTGGGGTCCGCTTTCCGGGGCGCGATGGACCCCGGGGATGGCTCTCCAGGGCTCAGTGGAACGGAAATCTCTTCCCCTATGTTTATGCACCCCCTGCAGTGATTCAGAATTTATGGGGATCTCCTTTTACCTCAATTCCATGGGTTGTGGGCTCGGAGCTCGTAAATGTGCGTCCTTCTACTCCGCCATCTTGGCTCCGCCCCCTAGGACTCAATTATCAACTCATGTTTCATTTTTTTAAAAGGCAAAGCCCTTGATTAGCCAAGAGGCAGTAAATACTATGCTTAGAATGATACATTGAAGGAGTCCCATTGTTGAATTGATGAGCTTAGGAAGTGGACGGTGGAGTTGGGGTACCCAAAGGCTGGGCTGGGCAATAGAATCAGTCCTTTTGTTTTCCACCTGAGGGTTTCTAGCCATAAGTGAGATGGGAGAGAACCTGCAGTGGACAAATTTATTATTATTATCAGCAGTAATAATAAGCTATATATAGAGAGAGAGGTATAGTGTTGGTGAAATGCCTTCCTCACAGCAACTCTGGGATGCATAATAGGGTACTATAGGAAAATCCCTGATGCTAGAATCAGAAAACCTGTGTTCAAATCTTGCCTCTGGTAATGTTGAGTAAGTTACTTCAGCTCTCTATGCCTGAGTTTCTTCATCTGTAAAATTAGGAGGTTAGATTTGATGGTTTATGAGATTCCATCCAGCTCATGACCTATGATCTACTAATTGAGTAGTATTCATATCTGAAAAAAGTGCAGAACACCTTACCATCTCAAGGGGATCCACAGCCAGAACATTTCAGCCATACCATGCTTAACATGTTAAACAGACAGAGACCTGGACAGAAATCTCAGTTGTGCCAACATGTCCATTCCTAGTACACAGATATAACTCTGATAAGAATGGTGCCCTGAACTTTAAACAGTAACTGTTGATGTTGGACTAGCATCTTGCTCTAGACTTCCGTTTGGGAGGAAGACAGGGAGGGCCTTTGGGGTCTCACCACCAAAAAGGGTAATAGATCAGCAGGTGACCTTAGAAATCATTGAGTTCAACCAACTCCACCATCTTACAGTAAGGAAACTGAGGCCCAGAAAGGTTAAATACTTTCATCAAAGCCACCCTGGAAGCTAATGACAGAGTCATTTTCTCTAAGCCAATATTCTTTTCACTGAATCATGCAGCCTTCTCTACTCATTGTTCTCAGGGTATATATTTGAAAGGAAGATGAAGGCTTCATATGTATGGCCTTGATGGTAGGTGAACAAAGCTCCAGTTAAAGAGGTAGAGGTGCTGGCAGAAATATGACCAAAAATCCCTCTTCCTGTAGAAAGACCCTGGAGAGCCCCATAAAGACTTTCCCCACTTCAGTGAATGAGCTCATGCCTCGTATCCAGTCCAATGAACTTTTCCACTCTCAGTATCTCACAGTGTCTTGGGTCTTGTGCCAAAGAGGTTTCCACAAGCTGAGGCTGCTCTGTAGTTAAGACTTTCTAAGAATCTGAAAACTTTCTGGTGTCAAAGCATGTCTGTGCTCCCATGCAGGCATATGTGTACAAAATTACATGCATCTACATGTGTTTATAAATGTATACACACATTAGTCTAAATTATTCTTAGAGAATTCATTTATTCATTTCATTTTAAAACTCTAAATAATCAATTGCTGCAATTCAATAGCTCTTGAAATTATGGTTATAAATTGATATTTAATTAAAGTGGCACATTACTAACTTTTTGAGGATAATTACTGTTTGTGACTGGTGAGTGTTCCTTCTGCATTTCAATTAGTTGCTAAAATACATCTTTTTTTTTTTTTTCAGAGATTTACAATTTGGCTGCAATTTTTCTTTTGGCTGAAACATGGAGTGTTAAGTTTTCAGTCCAGATGAAAATCTTTGGGGGTGTGGTGGAAAAGTCTGATTCAGACAACTGAACAGCTAAAAATTTCCTCCATTTAAAGAAAAAGAGATATTGCCTACAGATTATTAAAATGAAACAACCTTGGCCCCATGCAAACCGAACCTTTTTGTTTCAGCTTCAGTCCAAACTGTTACCCCTACTCAGTGACTTTAGCAGCTCAGATTATCAGGCAGTTCACTGGGAGCCAGGACTCTAGGGTTTTTCCCTAATCATGGCCAAGTGTCTCCTAATTTCTCTGCTTTTGTTAGCCAGTTTCTAATGATCTTTATGTTGATAGCCTTTTTGGATTCCCTAGTGAAGAGTGTTCACCTGGGCAGGATTTCAATGTGACATTATAAGTCACATCTCATTGCAGTCAACTCTAAAGGTCTGTCTGGATTCTCTTTTGTTTTGTCACTCTGCCAATATGATGAACAGAGCCTCTGGGACAGGTCAGCTTGTCAGTGTGTAACCTGCATTGTTATTTTTATACCACTGTTCCTAGGCATTTTTAGCCTTTGGTTTCTTAACCTGCTAAAAGTGTAGGCATACTCATCTAAGGATAGAGGATTCTCCCTATTTATATCCTGAAATCCTTGAAGTATGCCTGCAGGCTGGGAGGAAAGCAGCAAGCTCACATTCTTCCCCCAAAATGTTTCCTCCTCCTCTTCCCCACCTTTTCCCCCAAGATCCTTCACTGTAAGTAGAGTGTCCCCAGAGTCCAAGTACTACAACAACCTCAACAGCCACATTGGTACAAGACACCAAACATCATGGGACAGACTATTCAAAGAGCCCAAGCCATAGATGGCTATTCATTCACTCCTTCATCTTTCATTCATTCATTTATGCAGCAAGTATTTGCTGAGTACAAGGGACAGTGCCAGTCACTGCAGGGGATACAGAGATGAATTAAATACAGCCCCTGTCCTTGTGAAGCCCATGTGGAAAAGAGACGTCCACTGTGCCTTCTGCAGCAAATAAGGGGAGAAGGGTACACTTTATTTAGATTAAGGATGTAGTTGTGCTCTCAGCCAAGATTTTGAGGAGTTCAGGACTCCTCCTATTTGTAGAAAAAGACATTCCATAAAGCTTCTTAAGCAAGAGGGGAGACATGATTCCAGGATTTTCTCCAATGTTTCCCAGAGTGGGATATGAGAAATCCAGTGGCCCACACAGAGATTAGCAGTTATTGCCAGGGTAGGAAAAGTACCTCTGAAAAGGTAATGGTTGGCAAGGTCATCAGGTAGGGACTGAGAATGGCCCAGCGTCCTCTTCTATGCCCACTTTCTGGTAAAAGGCTTAAAAATCAAGCTGAACTGTCCTTTGTTGTAATTAAACTGGACTTGCTTCAGGCTTTTCTACTATTGGTACTGGTTTTTTTATGGAGTAAATGACCTCCTTCATTATATCCCATCATAGTTTATGAGTTTCACCTTGGAACAGAACATATATCTGTGTGATGATACCAACCTTTGGTTTTTTCTTTCCCTCCCAGCTCATGCCCTCAGTTAGCCAGCATCGACTAAGCACCTACTGTAGGTCAGGCATGGTACTAAGAAGAGGCACAGTTTACCAACAAGCCTCAGAACTTAGTAACCTGTAGATCCTCCTCCTCATTAGGACACAAGAATGGGGGGCAAGGATGGAGAATAAATGTTTCAGTTAACCATGATCATGGGAAGTGCTTATCATCCTGGACTTTGAGCAGGAGTGTCCTTTGTATCATTGGATCTGGAATACTGAGTGCTGAGCTCCCCATTAGATAATAGAACATCCAGTGGACAGCAGCCAAGGTGATGAAAAAATCTTGAAAAATCTCAGATGAGGAACAACTGAAAGGGACACAATTGTTCTCTCAAAGTACAGGAAGAGCTGCCATGGAGAAGAGAGGAAACATTTAGTCTCTGTTGATTCCAGAGGGTAGAAGTGAAACCAGCTGGTGAGGTGACCACCTGTAACAGCTACTACAGAAAGGACAGATGCACTCCTCAGGAGGAAGGGTCAAGTCAGTGACCTCTAAGGACCCTTTCACCTCTAAGAGTCTGTAGTTACACGGCTGGCAAATGTTGGAGGAAGAATTTTAATTTAGGCCTTCTTATTTCATGTCTAGCATTTCATCTCCCAGGTAACATTGTTCTTAGTATAGAATTAATTGCCACAATGATAAAGCATTTTTTAGTGCTTTAAGGTTTGCATAGTACTTCGCAAATATCTCATCTGATACTCACAACAGCCTGGGGAAGCTAGGTGCTACTACTCCCATTTTACAGTTGGGAAAACTGAGTTAAGTGACTTTCCCATAGAAATCCAACTAGTAAGCGTCTAAGGGCAGGATTTCAACTTAAATCTTCTTTAAACTCCAGGCCCAGCACTCTACACACTGTACCACCCAGCTGCTCTTAAAGGTACCCTTGTTCCACGAACAGTGAGGACTATAAGAATTTAGAGGAAAGAGATATCCTCTTTGGGCTAGAGTGTTCAGAGTAGAGTTCAGAGAGGAGGGAGAGTTTGATCTGGGCCCAAATAAACAACCTGGCCAGGAACTTTAGAGATGTTGCCCACCCCCCTTCATTTAACAGATAAACAAACCAAGGCCTGTGACACGCTTGTGGTCACACAGTCAGAATTTGAACCCAGGTCCTCATCCTCCAAATATAATATCTTTCCCCTACACCTCACTGACTCCATCTTGTTCTCCCCAGTGCAGCCCAAAATACCCTGACCCCCTATTCTCCCTGAAAGAGTCAGGGAAACTGCTAGCAAATATATGAGAACAAGAATGTTTCTTTCTTAAAGAAAAAAAGGAACAAATACCAAGATAAAGAGCCAAACTTTATACATTATTCCAAAAGATCATTAGCAACAAAAAACCCCATGGAGTTTTAGAGATATTTTTAATGGGGAAAAAAAAAATTGTAGGGAGAAAGAACTTCATGTCTCTCAGTGAAAGTACTAGGGGCAATCCCTTGAAAGATTCAAGATTGGTTTGGTTTAAAGATGATAAATAGAGTAATGCAAAAGGCTAATGAATTCGGTTGAGGAGGAGGTTTGTAGTGTGGTAGCACAGAAGTCAGAGCCGGGCGGAATCTTATTAAGCATCTTTTTTAATGATCAAGAAAAGGGAGTAAATAGCACATTAATGAAATTTGCAGATGATACTAAATTGGGAGATATTACATTCACTGTGGAAAACACAGGAACGCTACTAATGGGCCTGTAGAGGTTAGAAATAGTATTGAGAAAAAAACTGCTACCCAATCCAGGCTGTCAGTATGTAAAATCTGAAATGTGTATCTATGGGAATGTAAATGTGTATCTGAGCTAATCCACCTAGCTTTGGAACTACTGCCCTGGAGTGAGCTGTCTTGATTGGTGGGTTAGTAAGAAAGCTCACAGGGTTCTTTATATGTAACCAGCCTCAAATTGACTTTGCCTCCCATCCCATCCAGCTATCCACCCTGACCCTCTTTGCCATCTCCCCTACTTCCACCCTTTGGGTTTTCTACCTCTCACTCTTAAGAAAAGAAGCTAGCTTGGTTTCTTCTAACAAAAGGATGTCCTTTGGATCCACTTCACCCTTCCCTAACCACCACTCACCTCTGTCATCAGGATGTAAGGTTCTTGAGGACAAGGCCTTGCCCTTTGTATTCAGATCTCCATAGCTTGGGACATTGCGTGGCACATAGTAAACACATAATAAATGCTTTTCATTTATTTATTCTTTGGGAGTAGAATTATCTCCACTTCTAAGACTTTAGAGCAGGAGTGGGGGAACCTGCGTCCTTGAAGCCACTTATGACTCTCTAGGTTAAGTGCAGCCCTTGGATCAAATCTAAACACCACAGAACAAAGGGGTTGTTTGGATTCAGTCAAAGGGCTGCATCTGAGGACCTGGAGGGTCACAGGTGGCCTTGAGGCCTCAGGTTCCCCACCCCTACTCTAGAATATGGACTTCAGAAAGAAGGAAGTGACAGAACAGCTGAGGGAGAATTTGGAGGCCAGCGAGATGGGATAAATGTGTCTGAGAGAAGATCCTACCTTTGCATAATAATATATAATTAAGCCTTTGGATCAATTCCTCATATGGACCTCCTGCAGCAAACTGATGAGAGAACACCGATCAGGATTCCACAGTCCAGGCAGGCATGGACAAGTTACAGTATGGCACAGTGGATGGAGTGCCTGTTAGAGTGAGATCACTTGGTACTTTTGAAGTATTAGAGTGGTTAAAAATCTTTAGAGCAAGTAGTTTAGATTGATTAGAAAAACCTGTGTTCCTATGAGAACTTGGAACTACAAAATTACTAGGAAGTTAACCTGTTTCCTGTCAATGCAGTGGAAACTACCAAATGATACCATATCTCAGAGGAAACTCGATATCTAGCAAGATGTGTTTCAGAACCCAGGTGCCTGGCAGTTATTCGGATCCCTGTAGGGTTTTTCTTTGTATATGACTGTAGGACTTTAATCTGGCAGTGGTTTTGATCTATTGAGCACCCCCATTCACTTTATGGAATTACAAATAAGCCATTTTTAGCTTTTTAAGGGCATCCAATTTTGAGTGGCACATGTGCATTTTTCTAAGAGTCAGGAAATATGACTATGGGTTGGTAGACAGTGGATGTGCCCCTGAGTGTGGACTGTCTTCAGTGCCTTTTCTCTGCTCACTCATTTATACAGGCAAAAGGGAAAGATTGAGAGTTTAAAAATATCAGAATCCCTCCAGTGCATCAATCAATCCCCTTGAGGGAAGACCCTCCTAGGAGAGTTTCTGACAAGGCCACAGTGAAGGGGGCGGGACTTTCTCCTCCCCATCCCAGCCTCAGTTAGCACTGGTGTTTTCCAACTGAAGCATGTAACTACAGGGTACATGTTCTTAAACACAGCCTGAGAAGAGAATCCAAGGATGCTGCTTCCTAAACAGCACCTTTCTGTGTAGAGAGTCAAGAAGACAGTATAATATCTCCAACTGGGAGATAGCAAGCCTTGGGCATGAAACTCCAAGGAGTTAGACTGGGAAGAGCTTCCTGCTGGTCCTAGGGCAAGGGGTCTGGGCTCCTTCTGAAGGAGCCAAGCCAAGGATTTTAGCTTAGTTGCAAACTGGCTAACTGGGGTGGGGGGACAGTGTGTCCAGGAGACCCAATAAACCCAGCCAAGGAATGCACCCACCATGAAGCAGGATTAGGATATTGTGAAAGGATAGCAAGGCCTTTATCACAGATGTGAGTTCCATGTGTGTTCTCCTGTGGGCCCCTCCTACGTAATTCTTCCTACTTGCTCACTCAGGCCATTAATTGCTTCTATTTTTATGGGAGAGCACATAGCCTAAGTTTAATTGAGAGTGGAGGGACGTTCTATAGCTCTTTTTACTGTGCTATTCCATAAGTTCCTTTGCTTTAAGTTGTGTCTTTTGGTTAATTATAGGAAGGTAAACACACACGTTGGTAAGGCCTCATAAGCTCTATAGTTTTAGGAGCGCAGGCCCACAGAGTATCTTGAACCTAGGGTAGCTGTCCTCTAGAGAATCTATACTCTTATTGTGGAAAGGTAGCCCAAAGGGCTGCTACATTTGGATGACCTACTACTTTAAGTGGGTGGGACCATGACTGTAATATTCTACACCTCCTCACAGTAAGACTCACCATTTACCTCTTAGCCCAGTGAATGGTTAAAGTCTTCTTGCCAGTAGTCCAGCTCCTTATGCAGTTATTTGGAAGTAAGGAACAGAGTAGGTAATAATTTTTTGAGTCAGCTTTGCTCTGAGATCTGTTAATGAGTTGAGACCTCAGGCCCCTGTGACAAATCTCTCAGGATGTTTTGCAATTCATTTGACCCGCTTATTTCAGATTACTTTGAATCCTAGACAGCAAGGCATGCATCAAAAAGTTTTCCTCTAAAATGGATTGATATTTATCAGCTTGTGTCTTAACACTGTTCTACAAAGGATAACTGTATTCAGTTTGGGATACACAAAAGTGCTACATTTTTTTAAGTCACCTGAACGCTACTTACTGGTCTTGCGGCACATGAAATAGTTCTTGGTGGGTATCATTATGTTTTCTTTCTTACCAAGCACACAGCCCGGCTAGCCACTTGTCCTTTATCCGGAATCTCTTTGAATTAAGATGCCTAAACATAGTTACCCATAGTCAGACTGTTGCCATCTCTTTTCTGCTAGCTTACTGGGTTTTACCTAATTTCTGATGTCGTTAGAGAAGCATATATTAATTAACTAACTTATCCATGTAAGCAATGAAGACAGAATGTGTGCTTGGTGTTTCTTGTGCTCTTGTTCTGTGTGTCCGTCTAGTCAAAAGCAAGATTTTGAAAGTTCTTCTCTATTTGATGAAAACTCACTTATTGCCTGCTGTGCCAGCATGGCCACCAGAATCCAATAAGATGCTCCATCCATAGACATTAGAGCCATCTCAAAGTTCCAAAGGGAAACCTACAGATCATTTGAGACGGAGAAATCAGTCAAGGGTGAAATGCTCAGATTATTGGGGCTTAGGGTTGCTTTTTTCCCTTAAATCACTTTACATTTCCACTTTTGTTTGTTCAGCACATTTATTAACTGTTCCAGTTGCTATGGAGATACAAAGATGTATATGCCAAAGTCCTTGCCCTCAAGAAACTTAGAGTCTAATGGGAGACATAAGATAGGTTATGGCTGAGTACAACACAAAGAGGTATCAATGAGTGCCAGATGAGTGGTACAAATAAGAAAGAAGAATCACTTCCAGCTGGGGGATAATAGAAGACCTTGTAATGTGGTGACCATCAGAGCTGGAATTCGTTAGGGAAGGGAAGCTTCCTATAAGTAGAAGGGGAGGAGGGAAGACTTTCTAGGAAGACACTGAGCCAGGACAGAGGCAGCAAAATCTTTGGGAAACAGCAAATGAGCCACCCAGTTTGGCAAGAACTGGAGAGTTCTGAGAGGAGAGAAATGAAAAGTAAGGCTGAAAAAGTCTCTTAGTGCAAATTGTGGAGGACTTTGAATTCCAGGCAGAGGGTTTGAACTTGATTCAGCAGGTCATGGGAAGCCCTAGGAAGATTCTGAGTAGGGGAGCTCAATCAAAGATTGACCAAGCTGTCAGCCTTTGTCGGGGAGAAGATGGAGGGAGGCAGCCCAGCTGCTAAGAGCCTATTGCATATCACCCAGGATTTAGGTAATCTGAGCCTGAAATATAGGAGTGACCATTGAAAAGGATGGATTCAAGAGATCTTTCAGGGAAGGAATTACTAGGATTTGGCAACTGATTCAATGTGAGATTCAAAGAGAAAGTGAAGACGACAATAGCTTTGAGGTTTTGACTTCAGGTGACTGGAGAGTCAGGAGAAGAAGCATGTATACAGTTCAGGGCTCAATGAAAGCCCCAGTGTGATGCCAGCAGCATCCAGGATGCCACTTTGAATGTGTACTTTCCAAACATTCCAATCTTTAACATGAGCTCTTAAAACCAAAAAAATTCCTATCATTAATTTCTGAGTACTAGGACAGTCTGGCTCAAGATTGGTATCCTCTGAAAGAAAAGCAAAGGCATCTGCATAAAGATTTTTCTGATCTCAGCAGGAAAAAATTCTTGCACACATGTGGAACACTCAAGAGGCCCTGTTCTAATTATTTAAATTAATTTCTCTTTCAATTGTTTTAAAATACTGTTGTTTCGGGAACCACCAAACATCAGCTAATGCCGAAAGTCTATAATTATGTGTTAATGAATGACAAGGCTGGCAGTCTCCACACAGGACTGGCATCCACCAGAAAGATGCTTGGGCTGCTGCTATTCCACTGAATCACAAGTCCAGGAATTTTCCTAAAAATTCCCACTTTGTAAGGCTGAGTCTCCATCTCTTTACAAAGACCAGGAGCTTCAGCCAGTGATATCTGATGATCAGGAAACTGATGGATTCATACTGTTAGTTGTAAAAATTATAAATTCACAGTCACCCTTAGGTTCACTAGAACCATACCCAAATCCTGATATCAAAGTGTATTTAGAACATCTCAATGACTCTCCTCTTTCCATTTGTACATAACAACACCAAACTTGGCTGTCTGTTTTCAAAACTTGGCACAAAAGTTGTTCCCTTTCCTTTCTCACTGATATGGCAGCTGAGATCCACAGGCCAGCTGATTTGGTGAGCCTGAGTGACTAATGATGTGCAAGAATCTAAAGTCACTCATATTTATTCCAGATCCCTTAATGCAGAAAGAGGCAATATAGCCTGGAATATTCTGTCTTTTAGTCTTATCACCATAGAATGTATGGGATCTGGTATATGAGCCAGACCTCCCAGCCTGAGCCTCTGGTCTGTTAAATCCATCAGCCCTCACTGCCTTCTTCTGCCACTTCCTAACTGACAACTTTGAACAAGTCACTTCACTTCCTGTCGCCTCACAAATGGGAGTATTGGACAAGGTGATCTTTTAGGTGCCTTTTGGTTCCAAGATGCCATGAGTCTTCGATTCTCATTTCTGAGATGCAAATATATCCATTTTGATTTGGTTTAATTTGGGGCAGCATAGGCCTTGTACTGGTGGCACAGTCTGGCAAACTACCTCCCCAGCCAATTATTTCTGTGCCATATGTCAGGGGTCAGTAAATCTCCTTAAGGCTGGTCAAAGGCAGCTCTCCTGTATTAGAGAGATTGTCACTTTGAAATGGAGTCATAGCAATAAGAATTCCCTAGGGGGTCTCCCTATGAATAAAGATTCCTGACCAATCCAGTCACAGATGCATGGAATATCAGTTCCCTGAAGACCCTCTAGCACCTGGGTCACAAGCAATAGCACAGATGTCAGTCCCAGCTGCTGCTGGGGAGCACAGCTGGTACAAAGTCCCTCTCAGTCTCACTCCCCCTCCAAGGAGGCTTTCCACCTGCTACCCCAACAATAGGAGGATAAAACTAAGTCTACCCACCTACCATTTCTCTTAATTTATCTGGTGCTTCGTGGCACTCCAGTACAAGAACATGGCCTCATCACTTTACAGCTAGAAAGGACTTTCCAGACCCTCTAGCACCAGTGACTCACCCAAGGTCGCAGAGCTTGGAATTGGGAGAGTCTGGCTTCAGACTCCAGATGCAGGGCTCTTGAAACTGTCAAAATTCACTCTTGTATGGAAACAGCATATCTGTCAATTCCAGGTTAAGAGCTTGAATTTGCTAAGCTCTCAGCCCCTCTGATATCCCCAACAGCATATACTTAGGAGAAATGCCATTGCTGCCTTACAACTTAGCTGCCAGGATAAGGCCGCAATCCAGAAGGCTTTTCTGAATCAAGAAGGCAATCCTGGTCCTTTGTGCCTTTCTTGTGTTGAAGACCCAAAGAGTCTCCAATGTAGCTTCAATATCACACACAAAAGATAAATTTGAAATCTACAATGCTTCATTCTTTCTAAAGTAAATAAACATCTGCTAATAAGGGAGTCTCTTCCTTTTTATGATATTTAGAACCCAGAGTGACCTTATTAAATATTACAGGAATACTTATCAATACTGTATCTCATAAAAAAGGAAACCAGCCTGTGCACAGGTCTTCCAGATACTATAGCAACATTCATATTATGAATCTTCACAACACTTTTCTTAAATAGTCAGCCTGGTGTTTTTGGAAGTAGTGCACGGCTATCTGAGTTATGGAGGGGAATTCATGCTTTACTTCAGGTAAGAGTTGAAACTAAGTGACTTCCAAGGGCCCCCTCCAGCAGTAAGATTCTGTGGCTTAGCTGCTGAATGCTGAAATTCACTGTGCATACTGGCTTGGATCTTAATAATAAGTTTATAATTTTATATTTATATAATTAACTGACTTAATTAAGTCATCTATGTGGCTGTCTATACACTGACGCACACAAACATGTGCATATGTATTTGTGTATCAGTAGATATACACATAAAAATTGTGTCTATGCCAGTGCTAATTCTGGAAGATGCTTATACTTGAGGTTTGTTACTTCTGAGCTAGCTATTGAGTAAGTTTCACAATAAATCAATATCATGTTGGT
Organism: Bettongia penicillata ogilbyi; assembly: GCA_023548195.1. Lineage (NCBI taxonomy): Eukaryota > Metazoa > Chordata > Mammalia > Diprotodontia > Potoroidae > Bettongia > Bettongia penicillata. Next base: position 11,101,078 of record JAJHZJ010000027.1, read on the forward strand.
TTGAACATTTTTTTCCTTGTGAAAGATGCAAGAAAATCAATGTCTCTGGTGCCCCAAGTCATAATCAATACTTTTAATAAAACTTCCTTTTTTTTTTACCTTTGTACACTTTTGCTCTTAATAATGAGCTTTTCTTTTAGTTTCAGACCATTAGTGGCTTTCTGATAATGTCATCCTGGCCAGGGTGGAGACTATATGAATTTATAACTCTGGTAATCTATGATTAAATCTATAAGTTGGGGTTGGGCTTAGACCTGTTAGAAAGAAAAAGAATCAGAATACTTCATAGAACATTTTACACAAAAGTTTCAGGAGAGGTGAAAGGAGAAGAGAGAGGAGGAATAAAACTTTGAGGCAAGTGGCCAATTAGCGTTTACAGAAGAAGGTGTCATCTGATTCGGATAATGCCATCCAGGGGACGGACAGAAGCCTAAGCTGAATCTGTATCAAATTCCCCCCAAACGTCGAGTGCCTGCGATGTAGGGAGCAGAGAGCTCCCCTCTGTCTGGAGGCCTATCTCAAAACCTTCCTCATCTTGTCTTAAGGAAATTGTGCTCTGATTCTTCCCACTCTTTTCCCCACTCAAAGCACCCTCGCTCACATTTTCCCAGAGAACTTTGTTTCCCTCTTACCTGCGCTCTTCAGCTTACTCTACATGTAAGTATTTGTGTTCAGCTCATATTCCTCAGTCCTAGGGTGTCCATCTCCCTCCAATAGACTAAAAGCTTGTCAAGGACAGACAATTGTGCCATTTTGCCTTGTGTACATAACAGGCACTAATAAATAAATATTTTTGAATTAAATTGGTAATGGCATTTTTGACAAATACTTTTTTCCAGAATTCATCCTCTTTTTTAATAGTGTTTTCATCATGTAGGAAATGTAACTTGAACAATATTCATTCTTGCCTGGGGTAAGTTTTTGTGTTCTTATGTTTATGATATATTCCAAAAATGGTCATACTAGCTTTTTATTGTTAAAGGCTAGTCAGATGTTATAATAATGGCTTGCTGTCCAACCAAAGTTTCATAAGAAGGATGGAAGAAGGCACAAGACTTTCACAATGTTTCTGTCTAAATTACCTGCAATGGAATGAGCCCAGGGTCGCTGGAGGCAAGGAGTGAACTGGATAGAATTTGTTTGAGCCCTTTGAAGCCACAGAAGCCTATTCAGCACCCTATTAAATGGCCTGAAAAACCTTGCATACTAGTATACTTTCTCCCTATAGGAAAAAAATCAAATTCATTATCAAGTCTAAAGACTGTTATCTGCCTTGAAAATAGCCATGCATTTTCCCCATCCTCTGGCTAGAAGAGCATATTGTTTTTCAACCTTAGAAAGGCATTGTCCAGGTGAGCAAGAATTGTGGAAAACCCCAACTCATTTATATTTGAGTTCAGTTCTTATTTTGTGTCTTTGAGGACCATGATACTTCATACACAACAGTAAGCAAAGTTTCAGATGTTGGCTTCTTGATCCCAATCCTGAGCAAGAAGCGGACATCAACACCTCCATCATTCAGTCAGCAGCACTTATTGTGTCCATTCACTGCTTAGTACTGAGCTGGGCCCTGCAGGGAGTACAAAAAAGGGATGACTCTTGGCCTCATAAAATTTGTCAAGGAGATAAAATTTACCTAGACAGAAAGTGAGAAACAGCAAGTGTTAGATCGTATGATACCAATATAAGTGCAGGTGGAATCTGGTGCAGCCTTCAGGTCAGAGAGAGGACTTGAAGCGTGGGCAGGAGTGGGGAGGTGAAGAAGGAGTCAGCACAGAGGCCGGAAGGAGAAGGGCCCTTTTGGAGAGCAATGAATTGGCCTGACTAGGATCTGAAAATCTCTGTTGGGAAACAGCAGGAAATAAGATACAAAAAAAGTAATCAGGGGTAGGGAAAAACAGTGAGCCAGTCATAACAGAGTTGTGTGAATACCTTAAATTTTGAAAAAGAGAGACCCAGAAGGCCTCCAGTTCACTGGGCAGATTGTCTGCTGAAGAATGAGGGCAGGAATCAGTCCTACTGGTGTAAGGGTGTGCATGGGTCATGCTTTGTGTGCTGAGAGGTGGCATGCCCATAATGAGAACATGGATCGATTAACATATTAAGCATTAGGCAGTCTCAGGCCTTCCTTGAAAATCAAGCCGAAGAATTTAGAAGTAATAGGAAGTAATAGAGGACCATGGTAGATTCTTCCAAAGCACATAGCAGCCTGGCCTTGCTGCCCCGTCTTTTTCTCCATCTCATACATAGTTTCCCTAGTGAGTGGAAGCAGTAATTAAGGGAGAGGTCTTAATTTAAAAAGCCTTTCCTGGTGACTGATCATGAGTGGTGTGGAGAAATGAAGCTCCAACCTCCATTCATTCCTTCTAGGTTCCATTAAGCTACATTTGGAATTGTGTAGGTGGTCCTGTTAGGAAAGAAGTTAAAAACAAAACTGTGCTCTCTGATATTCTTCCCCATTCCTCAATTTAAATGTTTCCTCACTCCGTACTACCTCCAGATAGTCATGCATATTCTGAACTGCTCTCCCTGAGGATGTCACAGCCTTGCTGGCCAAACACTAGGAAGTCTTCTCCAGCTTATTCATTTTTTTGTTTGGACTTGACATGGTTCCATTTATAGAGTCAATGCTGAAAAAGACTTTATAGGGCAACCTGTCCTATTCCTGAATTATCATTTATCATAATCTATTTGTATGATAAGTTGGAGGAGGGGGAGTTTGTTGAACTGAACTGAGTCACCAGGATGTGCCCCCATTGGTCTTGGCAACATCCTCCAGAGCTGGAAAGGCTGGGTCTGATTCTTCTATTTCTTCCCAGCTCTTCAGAGACTGTAAGAGAGAACCAACTTGTCTCTCCCAAGGCTTCTCTTGTAGGTAATTATTTCAGTGGCCATTACTCATAAATTAGACTTTCTGTTCCCTTAATGACGATTTGTTTTCTGTTGCTCCTTTATCATAAGTTCCTGGTATTATGGTTGCAGACTCAGTGCAGTGTGCCAGCTTACTTCTCAAGGAAGGGAGTGCTGGACTCCATCCTGGTCAAACACATGCATTTCCCCAAGTAGCACTGGCCTTCCTCCTACCATGTCATAGGAATGCAGAAAGTTAGGGCTGAGAGGGACCTTTGAAATCATTGAGTCCAACTCTTTCATTTGAGTCACACTAGTAAATGGCTGAGGGAAAATTTGCACTCTGGTCTTGACTCAAGGCCCAGCAGAAGGAATACCACCTAACTGTACCTTTTTACTTTCTATTACATCTATTTACTTTCACCTTCATCTGGTAATATGTCTGCAGGGTAGATAGTAGGGAAAGGGGGCAAATGCATCCTTGGGCAGTTTGTTCATGAGTCCATTTTCGTCTAAAAATTTCTATATTTTCTCTTACCAAATTACTTGGATGCTCCAGGGCATTAGTATGGCTTAGAATTGACCCTGTTTTTTCAAAGACCATCCCAGCAGAGAGTACTCCTTGGCAAGTCTGCCCAAGCTGGAAGATATATGATAGCCCACCTTTGTAGTCCCAGTTCTTGGGACTCTTATCACCAGAAGGTTGACTGCCTTGGCATGATTTTTTTTTTTTAACCCTCAGGAACCTATAGAGAAAGTTAATTGTTTCTTCTAGAGGGGCTTCCGGCCTGCATTAGTAGAGGAATAGATCACTTACAGTCCCTGCACTGACAAAATCACGAATCCTTCAAGTTTCAAGGTTTATTATCACAGAACCAAAGTGAAATGTTACTAGATCATGTTTACAAATTGAAATATATAGTGAACTGTGAACTAAAAACACAGTATAAATAGCAACATTTTGGGTTCCATTCAGTATACTTTTTCCACAAATTTGAAAAATGCCCCCAAATGTTTTTAACCTAGTAAATCAGTTAAAAGTAGTTAATCAGTCTCCTCCCTTCTTCCTGCTTTTGAATTTTAATTTCATTTGTGCCCATTTCAAGTCGTCTGATTTCTTTCCAAGTTTCATTATGTCTGCCAACCTCAAGAGTTTTCTAACCTAAATATCATAGAGAAGTTTGGTTTGGATAGGGTTAAATGTGAACTACTGACTACCATGGAGGCCCGCTCATTTGAGTGTTCATTTTTTGCATAAAGTAGGATATGTTCTCTCAGTTACCTTTAACAAAAGCATCTTTTACAAAGTCTTATTTATAACTACATTTCCCAGACTGATTTTCCTAATATATTTATTGAATGAACCTTACAAAGATAATTTATAATATCATCCTCTTTAGAATCGTAAATTCCACTTTCCCATTAATTTGGACATGATCAATCAACAAGGAAGAGGAAAAAATGAATTCTTCCCAAAAGAATATTTTAGTTCCTTTAAAAAAAATTCACAAGAGGTAAACTATTATAATAGAAAGACACATAGATTGTCAATTGTGTTCACTATATTAGATGGCTTTGTTGAACTTCTTTTAATAAAATGTTTTTAAAATCCTAGGTGAAAAAATATTCTACAAAACTCTGAAAGTAATTTATTTTGTTAGTTCAGTATTAGTTATTTTCTTAAGTAGGAAAGGTAGAATAAAAGTTTTTAGTGTTTTCATCATCGTTTTATTTTTTCACAAAAACTCTATAAGTGCATCGTCCATTCCTGTGTCCCTCAGTGTGGTATCTGTCCACTCTCAGCTTTGGTAGACAGCAAGTGATCACAAAGGAGTTCATCAAACTCCTGCTTGTTGCCTTTAGAAACACAGTGATGAGCGGTAACAGGACAAAAGCCTCAGAGAAGTGTTGTCCCCACCTGGGTGGCTCTTTGGCTAGTACTGTTTATCTCTTTCTTTGTTGTCAGTGACAACTGAAGAAGAATTTTTAGGAGCAGTTGGCTATCTAATAATGGCAAATTTAAAGGCTATGCAAATTGTGCCTGTCCAGCCCAGCTCTTTTTTCTATTATCATATCAATTGAGTCAGCTCATAGTAGACAAAGCAAGGTTATGGGAACCACCTAGAGTATCATGCACCATTAAACATCAATACAGCTTACATGAACATCTGCAATGTCTATCTTATTAACAGAGGATCAAGCGGAAGGCAATAAGCAGCTTTCTTCACCATTAAGTTGTAAAATATTAATATCCTAAAGCTTTCATTGTTTATCAACAGTGGCTTCATCAATAATTGTGTAATTATAGTTGGCTAAATTAAAATATTCAATGCATATTATCTGCTATTACAGAGATCTGAATTTTAATTTGAACTCAAGCATATGGTTCTAGGCTAATAATCCAAGCCTCTTGTAATGTGACTGCACAATTCAGGTGCTTTGTGTCTTTGCAGAGTGACATTTTCTAATTCTTCTGTCCCTGTAGGGAATGAGTACTAAGTGCTAATACAGGAAGAGGATGGGTTCAGTTTGGAAATTACTTTTGACTTTTCCCTAGGCTTTGTGGAGAAAATGAGAAGAAATGAAGAGACAGGGCCATATGTGGACCCATTATCCAAAAAAAAAAGTAAATTACATTTCTCCGAATGAATCACAGATAAAAAGACATTTACCCTTGGCCAGAGTTGGAGTGTAGGTCTTCCTCGTCACCTACTCCAAGCCCCATGTAGGCAAACACACCTTTGGAAGTGTGCAGTAAGAACAGTACTGAATGACCGAAAGTGTAACTCTCAAAGGGAAGACTGAGAAAGCTAATGGAGGCACAATTCCATAATCCAGCTCAGAGGCAGACCCTGAGCCCCTCACTCAGTGCTCACCTTCTCCTTCCTAGCTGAGGCCCTGCAGAGCCATGACCCCTGATCCAGAATTCCATTAGCAGGAACATGGAGCAGCCAAGGGTTGGTTCACTGGTTCTGCGCAGGGAGAGAAGTTGCTTTTGGCACACAGAGCAAAAACATCCAGGAAAAATGTCCAGGAGGCTGCTGGGAACATACATGAGCTATCTCAGTAACTGGTGTTGAGAGTCATCTAACAGCAAAGAGAGAGAGAAAAAGAAAAAAACCAATGAGTGTGTTTAAAGAAAATGTGTCAGGGGAGTTGTCTGAACTCTGCACATGGCAAGCTAACATTTTTATTTGAATCTGGTTTACATTTAAGGGAAATTGTTAGCCCTATTCATAAAATTGCACTTGAAATATTTCAGTCTGTGGTTACAGTGTCTTTGAAAAGTTGTATTTTAACTTGAGGAGTGAATGAGCCTCATTTGGATGGGATGGCTTCTTCCCAACTGATCAACAGAGTCATTTCCCTTTTTTTTAAACTTCAAGGTAGGCATGGTTTTTTCCCTTTTCCCCAACACAGGTTCGAGACATCTGTATTTATGCATTTAATAATACTCTATTTATGCTTTGACAGCAGATTTTGCTTCCCTTCTCTGACTTTTCATAATAAATTGCTAGCAGCTGCAGCAGAGAAGTATCCCCAGACTGGAGGAAGATGCTACAGAGTCTTTCCTTTTTATTGTGTTTCTTTGGCATAATGGGCACAGCTTGAGTTTTCTTAATATGACAGTTCAACTTTGATTTTTCTCCATTTTGTTGATACTAAGAAATGGATTATTAAAGGTAGCAGTGTGTTAAATGTAAGTTATCATTCCTACCATGGGAAAAAAAGCGTCATTAAGATGACAACCTCTAATATAAACTTGCCAGAGTTCTAACAGTGAGGAACAAGAGTGGCTTATGCCCCTTGCCTGGATACTGATTGCATTAAACAACCAATTTTTCTAGCCCAGAGATTGTCTATAAATGACAGCGACCCGCACCTGTCTCTCTGCATCTTGTAAGGGGCTTCTGGGCAAGCATGTGATTCAAGAGCCTTTTACTGGGAGCTGCCTGTCAGAACTGTTACCCCAACAACTATGTCCTAAGGAGTCATGGTCTCTGTTTAGGGAGTAATCGATAAACTACAAATTAATGTACTATAATTTACATTACAATGCACATGTAATTATTTCTGAGAGGTAAACCCTGTGCACTTAATTTACAACTGTAATTAAGTAAAATCATTTTATACTAATTAGGTCATCCTAAAAAGATCATAGGTTTGTGTAATTAATTATCAAACGACAATCAGCAGCTAATCTAGGAAAAGCTTCCCAATCTTGAGTTTACAACCCATCTTAGCTCATGTTTCCATTTTACTTTACTCTATATAAAATCTGATGTGCTCTTCAAAAAATAAACTTGGTAAGCCATCTCTGTATTTTTAAGTGCATATAAATTTCCAGTTTAGAATGAGCAGACAAATTTTAGAACAAGGTAGGAGAGGAAAAAAAAACTTCTAAACATTTGCTTGGTAGTTAGTGTAGAAATAACTCGGTAATCCTTTTAATCAGCTAATAGGGCTACCAGCTAACTACTTGCATATTCTTTTATATCTTCAGAGTAAAAGTCCCCAGTATTCTGAATAACTTGTGAGCCATGGAAATATCATGGATGAAGCCATCTCATTTCTAGGTGCTTTGGGCCACCTTGATGACCTGGACATCCTGGGACTTGCCTATGTCATGACACTCATCCAAAGGCTGAAAGTTATTCCTCATGCTACCTGCCCACATTTTTGGCTTTTGCTTAAAGCCAAGGCAGCTAAGTGTATCAGAGCAGAGGGCACCTGGGGTGGCGGGGGGAGTTCTTTTGTACTCATCATATTTGACGTACCCTGCCTCCAATGTGGATGCAAATAATGGAACTCTCAATGTTAAGGAAGTTGGTTGTGTAACTTTATTACTCATTGCCTTCAGGTACTGACATAACTAGGCTTTTTTAGATCCAGGCTCACCAGAACATAGCTCCTCTTTTTCCTGATCACCATTTTATTGTTTTCAAAGGTAACATAAAAAATAAAGTAGATAGACAGATTAATGAAGAAATAAATGAAGGCAGTAGTCAGTTACCAAGCATTTACTGGGTACCTGCTTAACAGAGCAGTGCTAGACATTATCTTTTCTTCCTTCGCTTTATCTTATTTCTCAATCAACAAGCATTTTCTCCTCTCCTTATCCCTACCTCCCTTACTTCCCCCCCCCCCATTAAAAAGGAAAAAAGAAAAAACAAAACTCCTGTAACAACTAAAGATAGTCAAGCAAAACAGATTCCCACATTGGTCATGTCCAAAAATATATCTCATTCTGCATCTTGAATTCATTCTCTCTGTCAGGAGAGGAGTAGTCCTCTGGAATCATGGTTGGTCATCATATTGGTTGGACATTATCAAAGAAAGCCTGGAGGAATACTTTCTAAGTTCATGTTTGGAAAAAGCAACTTTCTCCATCATAGACTAACCAGAGAAGAAGGTGTATCCCCAAAGCTGTCTAGAACCATATATTCACTCTGGGGATAATGAAGGCTCTTTAATATTCTTGCCTAGGGCATAAGGGACCATTGCTACCGTTGCACAGTCATGACCCCATTTGGGTTTTTCTTGGCAAAGATACTGGAGTGGTTTGCCATTTCCTTCTTCAGCTCATTTTATAGATGAGGAAAATGAGGCAAACAGGGAAGTGAATTGCCCTGCAAAACACAGCTAGTAAGTGTCTGGGGGTAGATTTGAACTCATGTCTTCTTGACTCCAGGCTTAGCCACTTTATCTAGTGCTCTATACACTGTGCCACCTAACTGCCCCAATTTTTAATCAAAAGTTTTTGTTTTATGTCATCTTCATTTCCCACTAGATTTTCCCCCCTGCTACTCAGAAGGGATCTTTTCCTAAAAGAGTAAGCCCAACAGTACATGCAGTGTAAGCTTGTAATTTTCTTCACTTCACTCAAGTAAGCAAAGCAGCAAATAAACATGTATCAAGTTCTTACTCTGTGCCAGGCCCTGTGCCAAGTGCTGGCCAAGCTTCTGCTTTGGGTGCACCCAGATTTTCAAGTGGTATGTTAAGTAACATGCCCTTTTCCATGCCCATCATAGGCTTTCTCTTTGTGTCCCAGCCTACCAGTCTCCCTGCCTTTGAATGTGTCTCTGACCTGGGCACAGATCCACAAGGACCAAGATAGGCTAGGCAGAGAAAATGGCAGAAGTTAGGACAGGCCCCCCAAAAGTGCCATCTGAAAAAAATAATAAATCACATTTTTAGAAGTAATATCTTAAAGGTATCAGGATGGCTTGCTATTAAAAAGAACCATAGGGATAGCCCAAAATCTTCTGCAACTTAGAGAATTCTAAAACAAATAGTTACTCCCAATTTTGATTTACAAGTTTATGTTTTTTAATACAGTTTGTCAACTGCCCTAAAAGTTAAGCATAACTGCATTTTGGATACAGACTCCACTGAGGAAACACTTTCACAACCCCAGAAGTTTATTGCTCAGCACAACCAGTTCTCCTGTCCCTTCCTCCCATTTTGATTGTGTAATTATTGTCACAGAGAAGAAATCCCATTTTTCTAGCCACATCGATGAAATTTCCTTCTGTTGCTCATGAGTCCTAACCATACTTGGCTTTCAGGGTTATTTGGTTCGCTGCTCCTTCTCCTTTGATTCAGGCCTAACCCTGGTTCTCGGTGCTGCCTCCCAGCTCTAGTGGGCATGATGACTCAGAACTGGGCCTCTCCCTGAAGTTCCTGGCATATAGGCCAGGGCACCAGAGGAGGCATCCCAGGACACAAATAATGAGACTCCACTCTGCTGGGAAAATCTTGTCTGTTGAAGTGCACTACAGTCTGAAATGTGAAGCATCTGACGTGTGTGTGTGTGTGTGTGTCTTTGTCTCAGTCAAACTTGTCTGTATCTGTCTGTCTCTCTGTGTCTGTGTGTGTGTGTCTCTCTCACACACACACGCACACACACACCCTCTTTGGTAGAGTCATATCAATTTCCTTCCCTTTAACAGTCTGTAAATCCAAGCTTAGTGGTTTCTTTTCCTCTTCCCAATTTTATCTTTCAGACTACTTCTGACACATAATTATTTTCTGATGCTCCAGCCCCTGGTAAAGGATTTCTGGACCAATCCAGCATGAAAAATCTGGATGTCGAGCCTCAAACTATCTGGATTCTTGTTCGTAGATTTGTGGTCCTCGAAACAAAATTACCTCAGTCCTCTGGACAAAAGGGAACCCCCTTTAGGTATAGGAGAAACTTAAATGGCCCCAAATCACTGCCAGAATCTGTTCTCTGCTTATATTTATGACTTGTGAGAAGAACATTCTCTGGGGTATACGGCTCATCTTGGGTATTCTTTTCAGATGCTTTCTGTGTGCTTGACCTTGGCCTTGCTGCAATGCTGAGATGAAAGGCACTGTGTGAATGCCAAGTATTATTAAACTTTTATCAGCAAGTGACAAGGGACAGAAAGTAGATCTGTTCCTTAGCAAGCTGCTGGAATTTTTCATTGTAGTCACTGGAAAAGACTGAGAGAAATAGGTTCAGTACCTAAACTAACAGAGATACCTTTAAAAATACATATGTAGTTACATAGTCAGCCACCATAATGTCATGTTGTTTGATGATCAGAGGGAGAGGCCAGAATGGTCAGGGGCTCAAGCTACTTGGGTTTTATTTGGGGTAGGTCCAGGTCCTACCCTAACCTGACTGTTCCTTGCAACTGGTGGGTCTTTATTACTGTGATGAGCAGAAAAGAAGGCTCTGTCCTTGAGAAGTCTGGAACCAAGGGCTTCTGATCTGTGATTGTGTTGGTAGCAAATTAGCATAGTCTTCAAGGATAAGGGGAATGGAAGAAAACTCAAAGTTTCAGTTATTGGATTTCAATAGGAATTTTCTTCTTCCCCAGAGTATATGACTCCCATCAAAATTTCCTACATCCCAAACCTTTTTCCTTCTGTAGTGCAGCTCAATCAGTATATGAGAACAATGAAAAAGGAAGGAAAAATGAAGCACCAGCTTTTGCTAGGGCTTAGGTTGCCTCCCTAGAATACTTGTCTGGCCACAAATGTCAAAGCACACCCCCTTTGTCTTTTCAAAAGCAACTTGTGAAATAGGACTTCTGAGCATCTCACCTCCCAGGTGTGCCAGCTGCTACAGTTTGTTAGGGGTTAAATTCCCTTCTGAGGTACATGATTATTCTGGGGGTTTTACTAAACCTCACATAAATCCCATTGGGACACAGCTCCAAAGTGCCCATCTCAGCTCCTGGGTAATCCTCATACTATTAATTTCTAAGACTTTTTTTTAACCTGATTCTGAGACTTGACTCTATTTACAAAGTGTGTTAAGGAGTATAACTAAGCTTTAAAAGCAACATGAAGTGTTGTACTTAAGAGTTTTGTTACAGGTAATTAACTGTAAGTTTACACATTTAATCTACTTTTAAGAGCAAGAGAGATTGGTAAATGACCCAGTAAAGACAAGTGCTCAGCCTAATTGGATGTAATGGTTGTTTGCTGGTGTTTATTACTGTACTCCAAGTAGACAAGTAGTCTGTGAATCCAATTTAGTTTATTGGACAATCTATAGTACTCATAACTACCATCAGTGTTTGATTATATCAAGGAGCCTGATGAAATTGGCTCTTTTGGTTAGAGAACTTTCATTTCATTGCATAATACAGAACAAAGAGAAATATTACATTTCTGCCAGGGTTATTGTAAGGCATCACCTCCAGGAAGCATTCTGCCTCCAAACCAAATGGGTTGCACTAAATATCAGTCAAGCTTTCAGCAAGTTAAGGGCAAAGTTTTATAACCATGCAAACATACCAAACAGATGAGAATTTACTACGGTGCTTTCTTGCTCTAAGGTCCCATAAAGAAGGAGACGTGTTAGCCCCCTGGTGTCTAACGGCCCTTTTTTCAATACCAGTTCTAACTCATTTACCATCCCCACTATCAACAGCTCAAGCAGGAATGTTGCTTAATAGCAGGAAGTCCAGCACTGGAAGTAGTATCAACTACAGCATCCTTGAGTACAAATGAGAACTTTGTGTCCATTGCAAAACCCATAACTCTTACATTGTGAATGAAAATGGCCATGTTCAAGTGAGGGATCCTTTAACAAAACAACTATATAGAGGAAGAGAAAGGTAGGATATGCATAGTGATTGGGTCGGTAATGAGGGGAGTGGTCCCCACAGAAGGTTGAAAACTGGAGTGCTCAGCTATTGAAGCTTCTTTGTGGCCATTTGGAGGAAACCACTTGACTTGACCACAAGCAGTGACTATTTGGAACCAGTACAGCTGCTGGGTTTGATGGTAAATGCCCATAATCCTGCTACTAGGGTGGCTATGGATAAAGGCACACTTGAGCTCAAGAATTCTGAGCTGCAGTAAGTACTAAGGACATGACTTTGTGTAGCACTAGGACAGGGACCTCCTGAGATCACTAGGTGAGGTTACAAAAAGCAAGTTTAAATTTTCATGCTGACTAGCAGTGGGATTGGGCCTATCTACGAGTGACCACTTCACTTCTAGCAAGTCTCAAAAATTGAAAGAAATAGTAGAGATGCCAAATCCCTTTCCTCACTTGGAGGAATTCCAGTTTTAAGGACCAGAGGATAATAAGACCATTTTCACATTGTAGATTTAAAGAACAGGGCTTCCTACTTTGATCAGAGATTAAACCTTTGCTTTGGGTTTACTAAGTGACCCCAGTAGAGACACGTTCAGTATTGGCAAATGACCTCTTAAAATGTTTGTAAATGGTCATTGTAAAACCTGTCCTTATGTTTCCAAACCTCCCCTGTCCTGCTTCATCATTCTTCTGATTAGAACTTGAGTACCAAAAATGAATTTTTTTAAAATCCATGGTTTAGAAGATAACAAAGATGAGCCTTTTTTAAATGTAGTCCTTCCCACACACAAAAGAAAAACACTCAAAGATCCCAGACATCTGATCACTGCCACAACCAGTTGCAACCCCAGAGGACTAATAATAAAGAATGTTTCCCACCTCTCAACAGAGGAGCGCTCAATGGGGCGTGTGTTGTGTGTTGATTTGTTCTGTTTGATTACTGATAGGTTACAAGGGAAGGTTCAGGATGGCCGGATAAGTCATTATGAACTGGCTGTGATGCCGAGAGAGAGGAAGAGACAGAAACAGAAAGAAGAAAAGGAGAAAAATAATAGCCTGTGCTATTCTTCTAACCCTTGGAACTAGAGCTGAAATGCTTTCTCTGCCATGTTCTATGTTGGTGATGTTTCGCTAGTCCTTTAATGTCTCTGAGCCTCAGTTTCCCCATCCTTAAAGTGAACTTAATCATATCTGACTACCTACCTCCATGAGGTTATTTTAAAGACGAGATAATTTATGTGAAATTAAGGTCACAGGCAGATAGGTGGTGCTGAGAACTATATGACATCTGCTTTTTCATCAAACCAAAGAATATTAGAGTTGGAAGGGACCTTACAGATTTTCTAAAACCCTTACTTTACAGAGGAAGATACTGAGGCCCAAAGAAATTAAATGACCTGACAGGAGAGCTAGAACTGGAACCTGGATCTCTCATTTCCAACCAATGAAGAGTGAATCCCACCCATATCAACTGGCAGCTATACTCTGGATTATATGCTTTTGAAGGCTAGGTCCAAAGTTCGGGAAGGACTGTCCTCAGCTCTTCTGAAATCCTAAAGATTTCTTCATAGTTAGTTATGATAAACTACTGTCATGCTGTAAGGCCTCTACGAAATCACATTTCCATTATATTTTTCAGAATGTATATGTGTAGCACAGTTGCATCTAGAAATGTTTCCATGGAGGAGTGTACTAGGTTGGAATTTATTCACATTGAAAATATTTGTTATCCAAAAATAGCAGCACAGTGGATTTCCTGCCCAAAAGAGCTGCTGTCCGATTTTTCAGATACTTGCATAATGACTCATTCTTGCATAAGCTTTCAGAATGATAAATAAAAATTGCAGCTGGCTCTGAAACAGCAAGGTCAATGACAACCAGGACCCTTGGCCTATTTGCTCCATTGGTTTTCAGGGTTGGGGGTGAGAGATTTCGTTTTACTGGCACTGTATGACACACAAACCACTTAAGGCAACATTCACTTCTCCAGGGTAGGAGATTTCAGCTAGGATTTCATTTCTTTTCCAAAGTCCTTAAACAATCAAAACCTGTGATAAACATTAGGGGTCAGAGGAGTAGGTAGTCTTGAGCTGTCATGTGACAAAGGCATCTTTAACCTCTTTTGGTGGTTTAAACTGACATTTCTCACAGTATCATAATTATACTATAATAAGTATAATTTTTTCAGGATATGGTAGTAATCAGATTTTGAATATTTTTTTTAATTAATGCCTTATTCACTGACAACTTTTTTTTAAACATCATATTGATTTCTTATTATACCATCCATGACTAACCCAAACAGGGAGATTTCTCCTCCATTAAAGAAAAATACTTAAAGCCAAGGAACACCAACAACTGCGTCTGAAAGTATATACAATGTTCTGTACTCACAGTGTCCCCTTGCCTATCCAAGGAAAGGAAAGGGGAGTATATCATATCATCTTTGAGTAAACTTCAGAGATCTGGAACTGGGAAAGGGAAATAACATGTTCTTCAGAACTCTTAGCTGGATTTCCTTTTCTATAAACTACCTTTTTGGAGGTAGCACCAGCAATTTGTAGTACTCTTATATAGAAAACCAAACTTATTCCTACTCCATCCTCCATATTCAGTTTACTATATAATATTGATTGAGCACCTGGTAAGTGTAGTCTATAGGCTCCCTGTGGGGAGAGATTGTCTCTTTTTTGTCTCTGTATCCCCAGGCCTCGTAGGTATTAAATACATGTTGAATTGAATTGTAAACTACTGTGCTGTGAGAAATTCAAAGATATGCAGTGCACAATTTGGCCTATATGGAGCTTGTAGTCTAGTAGGAGACAAGAGGCAAATCTGTAACTCAAGGTAATCCTGAGTAGAATGTGATGTTCAGATCGATGAGTTCAGATGGATGAAGGAGAGATCCCATCCTGTAGAAAGAAGGCTTCATGAAGGAGCTGACATTTGAACCAGACTAGGAAAAGTCAGTAGGCTTTAGAAGGCTAGAATGAGAGGAGAACTCATTTTAAGCACAAAGATGTTTAAAGTGTGGGGCGTGTTTAGAAAATAAGTCCAGTCTGGCCAAGTGTAGGATTCATGTACAGAAGTAATAGGGAATGATAAGTATGGGCCACATCATTGAGGGTTTTGAGTTCTAAGGTGAAAAGTTTAAACTTCATTCCATAAGAAAGGGCAGGCAACTTTTTTAGGAGGCAGGAGGGTTGAGGGAGGTTGTGCTTTACCAGTGTTAACCTACCATTTATAAGTTGAATTGGGCATGTCAGATTCAACATATTCAAAACAAAACTCATCACCTTTTCCCAGAAGATTCCCCCCTCTTCCAAAGTTCTTTCAGGTGTTCCTCCATCTTCTGCCCCACTCCTTTTCCTGGAGCCGTCCTCACTCTCCCTCACCCCACACACTGGTTCAGTCGCCACACTGTGTAGAATCTCCCTCTCCAGTTCACCTTGCATGGGATCCCTTTTCCCTACTGGCAGCCACCACTTCTTCACTTCTTATCTTGATCAGTCCAGTGGCCTCCCAGTTGGTGTCTCCATCTCAGGCCTGTCCTCCACACTGCCTCCTGGACCTTTGTTTACCTGTTATCCTCCCCCATCAGATTGTGAGCTCCTTGAGGTCAGGGACTGATTTTTACCTCTTTGTGGATCCCCAGTACTTAGCACAATGCCTGGCACACAGTAGGCATTTAATAAGTGCTTACTGACTGTTCTAGAGCTTCTCTCCATACATTCTCTTGGTGATCACATCAGTTCTCATAGTCTCTCTTATCTTCTCTAGACAAATGACTTCCAAATCTGTATTATGGGCTTTGCTTCCCTCCTGAGTTCCAAGGCCACAAATTGCTTAACCCGTTAGTTCTCTGAACAGTTCTAAGACTTACCTTGTAGAAAAGGTGCAAACCTGCATTGGTAGAGGGAATTTCCTCTTCCAGGAGTTGTCTGTCAGTGAAAGTCCAAACCCTTTCCCTATGTGCAAGGCACTTACCAACTGCTAGGACTACGCAGACAAAAATGGAATAGACAAAAATTAAATATTCCTTGCCTTTCAGACCTTACTGTACTTAGGGGATACAACAAATAACACAGGTTAACTAAATATAAGAAATAGTGCATTTGTATACTATTATGACTTAGTGTCAGGCACAATGCTAAGCAATGGGGATACAAATAAAGCAAACAAGACTGTCCATACTGTTAAGGAGCTTACATTCTAGTGGAAGAAGACAAAATATAAAAGTGCTCTGGATGTGGAATTATACACAGGAGAATTATACAAACTAATATACAAAATGCATTATAGTAGTATAAATAATGCACAAAAATAATAACCCATTATACACAGGAGATTTATACAGAATAATTTCCACAGGAAAGGAGTGCTAACAACTGAGAAGATCATGAGAGACCTTGCATTACATAAGAGAGAGACTTTGAGCTATGCTGTGAAGTAAGACAGTCTTCTAGCAGGGAGAGGAAAGAAGGGACCATTTACAAGTATCAAACTTCTGATTTAACATGGTCTTCATTCCCTAATATTTCTGTGTTTTGCCTCTTATTGAAGGCACTTAGAATCCATTAGAAGCAACTGGCAAAGGGTAGTATGGGTTACTGTTTTTTCAGACTTACAGCCACCCTCTTGGTCTGTGTACTTAGACATTGCAGGAACATGGTGAGCTTGGTCTAGATTTATGAATCTAGCAGCACCACACCCTAGGAAAGGGGAGTTGTCCTGTTCTTTGGCAGTTTGGTGTTTCTGCAGATGCAGCTCTCTTCTCCTGACAAGTAAAATATTCCAAGGCTGGCATCCACATGCATAGGGAAATCTCTTTGGTGAGAAGAAGATCATTGCTGTTATTTTTGTTTATACCACATCTTAAAGGAGTGAGGAAGCTGAGCATGAATTCAATTGTAGCTTTCCCTTTCCACCAGTTGTCAGATAACTTTTAAAAAGAATAATGTTTGTCTCTTTATAAACTTGTTAAGACTCTCACCACTGATAAAGAGTACTATGACCAACCTATAATTCTGTTTTCCTTATGGATATATTTTTCTTGCAGGAAAGTACCTAGTTCTTAATAATTGTATGTTGTAGATTCCCAGTGCTTTTACTTTATTTCCTGAACTTAGAGATGTAATTATTAGGAAAGCAACCAGACTTAGAGTAACCTCAGTGGTACGCTGGCATTTTTAGGATCAAATACACCCCTGTCTTCTCCTTACAGACATTCGGACCCTGTCCCTCACGTGCCTTCTCAGCTCTGAGGCCCCCTTGGTGTTTCTCACACCTGATACATATTACATGCCATCTCCCATCTATAGACTTTTGTCGTGGCTGCCTCCAGGCATGAAAAACCTTCTCTCCTGGCCTCCATCTCTTGAAATCACTATTTTCCTTCAAAATGCAAATCAAAAACCAATTTCTCCATTTGACTTTTCAGTGTCCCCTCAGCTTCTAGTGCTTCTCCTTCCAAGGTTATCTAGTCTTTGTGATATATAAACCTATAGATGTACATTTTATCTCTTCCATTAGAATGTAATGTTAGGGATTTTATCAGTTTGTCTTTGTCACATAATAGATATTTAACATAAATTTTTATTATTAATTGATTGAAGCAAAATCTGATGAAATGCAACAAGTTAGGGTGAGTTTTCACTCACTTACCCACCGAGACAGCTTGGCCTCTAGGTAGAATTCCAAAGTTGAGTAGGGCAGGAACAATTTTTGGAGTTTCTGATCAATCAGGAGGTTTGCTGTTCTTGATGGGGTGTTGCAGAGCAGATGGCAAGAAATCCACACTGGATAGATGCACAGGTTGGGTGAGTTTTCATTTCCTTGCCAATCAGGACAACTCATGCCCAAGGTGGCGTCCTAAAGTCCTTGGCATTTTTAAAGCTTTTCAGAATGTGATTCAAACCTCTATTGCCAGGCTTCATTCCATATTGCCCCTCCAGACACACACGCTAGCCACACTGATCTATTTGTTATTCTCTATACATGACATCACATCCCACATCTCCAGGTTTTCCACAGTTGTCCTCCATACCTGGAATGCATTTCCTTCTCACCTCTACTTCTTACAATTCCTAATTGCCTAGAGGCTCAAGTCAGCAGCCGTCTTCCAAATGAGGCTCTACTGGCAGTACTTCTAGCCAAAATATTTTGTATTTTCTTTGTATATGTTTTGTATGTATGTGTTTATATGCTATTCCCTCTCTCTGCATCTCAAGAGAATGTACAATCCTTGATTGAAAGAACGATTTCATATATCTATATGCCTATATCTCCATATATGTATACGTGTGTGTGTGTGTGTCTCAGCTCCCAGCCCAGTGCCTTGCATGTTGTAGGTCCTTCATAGATGGTTGGTGAATTGCATTGCATTGGCATTTTGTTCTGTAGAAGAGCACTGCGTGTAGACTGTTCTCTGTCTGATTTTCTGGGGCTCCTCTGTGCACTCCTTCTTCCCAGTGTGTTAGAGGAGCTCTAACTTCCACTGGTGTTACATGGAGAATTCACCTGATTTTCTTTGGCTCCTTTTGCAGCGAATGAAGTCAGTGTTTTCCCTGTCCTGGATCAAGACCAGAGTGAAATAGTTGACACCAATGGAGCTGGAGATGCCTTTGTTGGAGGTACAGAATCATTTATTTTATACTTATCTGGAATTTAAATGTTTTCTTTAACCCTCATCTCTATTGCATTTTCAGAATTATGAATTTCAATTTCTTCTTTTAAGTAACTTTTAATGTTCTCACCATGCACTTGTGTTGTTGTGGATTTTATGAGGTGCTTATTATTGCAGGGAAAATGTGTGGTATGACTTTAAAGATAATTTGCTATTATGCTCTACCCAGGTCATTTTCACGAGATTAATTGTATCTGTCAGAATGTTGCATAAACAAGCTGCATCAAATACAGTATATAGTGTATTCAGATCCCTCCAGGCTTAAATGTTAACACATTGTTGTTCTTTAAAACAGGTTGTGGTGAATATTAAACAGTATGCTAATAAGTGAGGGTGAAGTCTTTTGATTATGTCATTTGGGTAGAACATCTGTTTCCAACACAATAGTTTGCTGTTTACTCTACCATGAAGGGTTAAACTTCAGACTGATTCAGGCTCTGTAAGAATTGGCAGTGCTTATGAGGACTTAATTGTTTCTGAAGGCGTGTTTGGGGGAAAAAAGGAAAGACAGACTGTTGGGAGATTTGGGTGTGATGAGCCAGATTAATCTACAGTCTGGTTCAAAGGTTCTTGTGATGACTCTAAATTCTTTGTAGTTGAATACTGTGATATTGGGAAGCTCCAGATCCTTAAGCAGTGGCCTGGGGGGGTCCATCCTGACCTTTGTTTCTGTCTTGTAGCATCACAGAGGACTAGGCAAGCACAAAGCCAAAGAGATATTTGAGCTACAGCTTGCTGCTAGGCCATTATAGAACTAATAGTGTTCAGTCCTTAGCTAGTGACCCCAGCCCTGGCCAAAATCAGACTGTCATCTGCAGTAAGAGCTTGTGGTAGAATGGCAGGAGGATTGCCATCATACACCTCCCCTTCTCCCATCAATTTGGGTCAAGTGCATTTGGACCACATTTGGGATTATGGCTATAGGCATTACCTCCTCCTAGCAACACCAGTGTTCTCTTCTCACTCTCCCCTCCTTAGCTTCTACCAGATACACCATAGTGTGGGGAATGGGAGGGTCAGGAGGAGAGCAGTAAGTCAGCCATTCACTGCAGTGGGTGTGCACCATCAAGGACTTTCATGTATGATTTAGAAGTAAATGTCCCAAATGAACAAAAATTGAGTCTGTCATTCCATTCCAGTAGTCTAGGGAAACTTGACAGATCTCTCCAGCTTCTGTTGGTATCATGTGTAATGCCCCCTTGGTTCCTTAGAGACAGCTTAGTGGCCCAGAAGTCAGGAAAAGCCAAGTTCATATCTAACTTCAGAGACATATTAGCTATGTGACCTTAGCCAAGTCACTTAACCTCTGTCCACCTGAGTTTCCTCAACAGTAATGTGAGGATAACAGCACCTACATCACAGGACTATTGTAAGAATCAAATGAAGTAGAATTTGTAAAAGCATCTAGCACACTCTGCCTAGGGCCGGGGAAAGCTTGTCCTCTCTCTATCCCTGGACAACCCGAACAGTCCTGGGCCTTCCCAGCTGGTCCCTCTTGGAAGCCCCAGGGCTAGAAGTCTGCCCTGGGAAATGGAGACAATTCGATGATCTCCTCATTTCCCAGGTCAGAAGAACATTCCTTCCTGTTGGCCTGCTGTGCTCTGTCACAGCAGGTCTGCCTTTTCATTTCGAACTCTCTTTGTCACTGCCATAGTAACAAATGAAAACATTGAGAACATTTGGTGACAGGCACTGTCATTGTTCCCTGTGAAATCTCTTCCCCTGAGTCTGCCCAGTAAATGAAACTGAAAAGAAAAATCATAACAAATGACAAGAAAAGGGCCCCAATCAATATGTTCCCACTGGGCTGTCAATATCAGCCTGTGCTAATCTAACAAGATTTAGTTGTACTTTGTATGGCAGCAGTTGGGATGGGGACAGGAACTGCAGATCATCTTTCAGAGTGGAGTGAGGATGCCCAGGACAGACTGTGCCCAGCCCTACACTTAGGGCCAAGGAGAAAGGCTAGGGGCCTCAGCACAGGGCATTGCTAAGATAACAGCAGCTTCACTGCAGGTCTCAGACTAGCTCCAAGCATTTCCCTGGGGTCGAGAGCAAAGCAAGAGTCACTGTCTCAAAATACTGATACTTTTAACAAATCCTCTTAACCCCTCCACCCTATGAAAATTACTTCAAAAAAGCACCTTAGTATTTCTAGCATAAATACTATCCATTTCTTACTCAAGGAAAAGCAGCATTCAACTCCCTCTTTCTAAAGTGATCAGGACAGAATTTTAGAACAGTCTTTAATTTAGGTAATGAGGATGAGCTATGCTTGTGATAGACTGCTGGCCTGGGCCTCAGGGCATCATGGAAACATCACACATGGAGTTTGCTTATACCTGGACTCAAGAGTTGTGCCTCGTGCTTCCCCACTGTGATATTATGTTGGTGTGCAAAGAGGTGGAGCAGTCTTAGAACCTAAACAGGGCTTCTCTTGTGCTCCCAAAGCCAACTCCTTCATTGTGTTACCATGCAACAAGCACTCACCCTGAAGTCGAGGATGCACATTGAAATTCTAGGTCATTTAGCCAACAAGCAGTACGTACCATGGACCAGGCGTCAGCCAAGTCACCTCACTTCTCTGGCCTTTGGTTTCATTTGTGAAAAAAGGAAGGTTGGATTTCTTGGCCTCTGAAGCCCCCTCAAAAAAAAAAACATAACTGAAAATTTTAAAATGAAAGTAATTTTTTAAATTTAAAAACAAAATTAAAAATTAAAAATTAAAATAAAACCCCCCTCCAACTTTAGGCCTTTGGTCCTATGATCCTATGAGGGCACTTATAATCTGCTCACTTTAGCTCCCTTTCCCGAGACTTTGTTGCTGTTCAGTCATTTTTTGATTCTGTCCAATTGTTCATGACCCCATGTGAGGTTTTCTTGGCAAAGATATTGGCGTGGTCTGTCATTTCCATCTCCAGCTCATTTACAGATGAGGAAACTGAGGCAAATAGGAGGAAGTGACTTCCCCAGGATCACATAACTAGTAAGTGTCTGAGGCCAGGTTTGAACTCAGAAAGCTAAGTCTTTTTGACTTTAAACCCAGCACTCTACCCGCTGGTCTGCCTAGCTGCTCCACTACCCCACACTAGGAGGACACAAATCTATATGAGTTTATCCCATTTATTTCTCAAAAATTTTCTTCCTGAGTAATAAGGCAGACATCTATTCTCCATGAACAGGGCTTAACCGAGTGTTACAGGTTGCAGTGGTTGTTGAGAATGTGAAGGCTTGGCTCTCTAGAGCATCACGATCATCCCCAAACACCAGTGGCAGAGGGGGAAGGAGGATCCAGCTCCTTCACACCTGGAAAAGCCACTCAGAGCCTTTTGCTGTGCTGCTGAGGAGAGTAGGACTGGAATCCAACCGTGCAGGATTGGTTTAATCCTGCTCAGATCTCCACCAGCTTTGGTTAACCTGGGAATTTAGATGGGGAGGGAAGTAAAGTGGTCAGTGAAAAAAAGTTCACTTTGGTTTCTGTGAAGCCCAAGTAGATTGGTGAGGAAACCCTAGTGTTTCTTTCTCCTCATTGCACCCCGTTGGGTTCTGCATCCTGGAAGGTTTCCACCAGAAGCAACTGGACAGAAGTAAGCCAGGTGAGAGGACCTGCCCAACATTCCAGGGGCCTGGGCATATGGAAAGTACCAGAGGCAAGGCGAAAGCAACTAGGATATCAGAGCCCAAAAAAGGCAAAAATAGATCCAAGTTTCCTGTGAAAACAGAGCTGAAGAATATCATAACTTTGTCACCAAATTGAAAAATGTTGATTTTTGTAAGATTGTGTTTAGTTATATGTCTAGATGAAATGACATAAGTGGAATTCCTGAAGGTCACTAGTATGAGTAGGACTGTGACCAATTAAAATTCATGTATTCTCATTCCCCAATTCAGATTACCTCTGAATATTACTTAGGACTTAACTCTAGACCACTGAGAGTCTGAGATCTTGTAGCTCCAGTAATAACAGCTCATCTTACTTTAGTTACTCGTAGAATACTTTTCTATTAACTAAATGTGTGCTTTATCCATTGTACTTTTTTTTACTAAATGAATGCACCTTCTGGGCATGTCACTTGAGTTGTGTCTGCCTCGGTTTCCTCATCTGATAGCACTCACCTCCCAGGGTTGCTATGAGGACCAAATCAGCTAACATTTGTACAGCACTTTGCAAACCCTAAAACACTGTTGTTTTAATAGATATACTAGCTGACTATTCTTGCTGTTATTATGTGAGCCAAATGCCAGCCAGTATACTTTCCATTTGTGGGGCATTCCTGGCCAATAATTACCAAAACTAATGCTACTGTTTCCATTATACTCCTTGTTCCTAAACACATTCCGGCTTTGCTTTATTTATGCCGTCCTCCACATATGGGGGAAACTCTTCTTAATCCATCCCTCTGATCCCTGGCTTCTGCCTGATGAACATTCTCTTTTCTTCAGGTTCCCGTTCAAAGACCTCAGCGAATAGTGATTCTGAGGCTCACGTGAGGCCAGCTCGAGGAAACACTTGAGCATTGTTTCTTGGTTAACTTGTAGTATTATTAGCTCACATTAATGTGGGTTTTTTTAAGGTTTGCAAGCTTCCCAGTCACCCTGAGAGGGAGGTATTGCAGCTGTCTGTTCTCTCATTGAAAATTTCTGACCAATCAAGACAAAACGATGGGCAATTTTGAGTCTGGCAGCCACCTTAGCTCAGTAAGTCAAGGACTCCAACTGAGGTCTGCCACTGCCCCCCCACCATCATCCACTTCACTTCCTGCCTGTGGAGAGCTGTCCTAACTGCCCCACTTCCAAGCCATCCAACTGCCCCTCCCTCAGCTGCTCTCCTCTCCCAAATCTGAGAATAGTAAGCAGGCAGCATCCCTCTGACCTCCCAGCCCGACACAGCCCTCCTTGTACGCATTCATCTTCTCTCGTCAGAATATAAGCTCTTTAAGGCCAGACACTGTCTTGCTTTTTACTTTTATATTCCCAGTGCTTAACACAGTGCCTGGCACACAGGAAAGGCTTAATAAATAAATGCTTTTTCATTCATGCATTTATTCACACATAACTATATCATTAGCATATATAAGAGGTATAAATATTACCCCTGAGCTACACAGTACCAGCAGTGAAACCTGCTTATCAGCTTTAAGAACAAACAGAAATTAACAACGTGCTCACTAAATTAATACCAGTAAAGACCGACAATTATGAACACTTCCAGGATGTAGGTTGTACCTCTTAAAGCCTAGTAAATAAGAAAATCATCTCCATTTATTCTTCTCAGGGTTATCCAGCTAATGTTGACAGACAGAATTTGGATTAATACATTTTGTTTTCATCCCTAACATATAAATGGCAAGTGAACAATTGCTGTTAGCAACAACCTGCTGGAAAGACAGAACAGTACTCCATTAGATATTCTTTAATGCCCTTTTCCAGCCTGTCCTAGAAATCCATCCATTGCCTTAACATGATAAATTAGGAGATGCTGCCATGCAGTTTTCAGTATTGGGTCAGTTACTATCATGCTGGTTGAATTTGTACCTAAACCAAACCAGCACACTTACCATCACCTCTTTCCATCTGCCAAAACTTTGTCTTAGTAATTATCCCCTTGCACTAACCACACGCTGGGTCTGTGGATGGAGCACCCAGCCTGGAATCAGCAAGTTCAGAATCCAGCCTCAGACACTTATTAGCTGCGTGACCCTGGGAAAGTCATTTAGCCATCAGTCATTTGCCCCAGTTTCCTCATCTGTAAAATGAGCTGGAGAAGGAAGTGGCAAACCACTCCAGTATCTTTACCAAGAAAACCCCAGATGAGGTCACAAAGAGTCTGGACTCGACTGAAACACCTGAAAAAAAAAGTATTAATTTACACTAAGCAATCTGTCATATTGGTGTCTGTGGTTTAAAAAAAAAAAAAACAAGCATCAGCACCAGAGTTGTATATATTCTGCTTTCCTTGGTCATTGGGTTTTCCAAACTAGTTTAAGACTTTGTTGGTGATCCAAAGAATATGTTGGGAGATAATATTTCACATCAAATGAATAATAGAGGTGTGTCTAAGAAATTGGAAGATAATCTGTCTTATTCACCTTTTTTTTCCTGAATAAGAATGTTGTGTGTGTGTGTGTGTGTTTCCTCTAAAGGGCCAGAAGTCTCATCCCAATAAATGAATACTTCTCCCATGCAACTCTGCAGTAAAAGCCAATATGAGATTTTTTTTAAAGTTCCATTTATAGATACATCTTGAGCTGTATTTGTGTCACATGTTGGCTTTCAGTTGTTAACCATAAAGGATAGGGAACTCTAAGTTGCTGTTCTCACAACCATAGCCTAGACAACTTGCCCATTACTGCTTATTTTGCACCAGAATGATTACCGATTTGCGGCTGAGCTGCGGTTTCTCAGGGAACCTTCACTCTGAATTGACTTCCTGCTCCTGTACAGTCTCAGCCACTTTACCATCCGGTCTGAGACCATTTAGGGTTTAGATTTTTCTGAGCACAGACCTGGAGAGATATACATACCTTACCATGGCAGGTGTAATCTTTTTTTTTAAATGTGCTTAAATCTGCATTCAGATGCCATCAATTCTTTCTCTGGGGATGGCTAGCATTCTTCATCATAAGTTCCTCAGAGTTGTCTTGGATCCTTGTATTGCTGAGAACAGCTAAGTCATTCACAGCTGATCGTCTTACAATATTGCTGTGACTTTGTACACAGCACATTTCACTTTGCATCAGCCCATGCAAGAGCTTTTTCTGAGAGCATCCTGCTCATCTTTTCTTATAGTACAATAGTATTCCATCATAATCACATGCCCCAACGTATTCAATCATTCCCCTACTGATGGACCTCCCCTCAATTTCTAATTCTTTGTCCCCAGAAAAGAGCTGCTATAAATATTTTTATACATACAGATCTTTTTCCTTTTTGTTTATTAATCACTTTTGGGATACAGGATTAGTAATGGTATTGCTAGGTCAGAGGGTAAGGCATTATCTTTTAAGCTATTAAATTTAAAGTTAATATTTACTAAATGTTTTTTCACTGAAAAAAATGTTTTCTCACATATCTTAGTCACTCAGTCATATTAATGATTGGCCCACAGCTAACTAAATCTCAAGAGAAAATAAAATTGTGAAAGATCTTATTAGGATACACAGAGAAAAGATGGAAAAAAAACAGAGTTGAGAGGAACAGAGATCTGAATTTTTTTCAGGGAACATTTAATCTGCCACTTCTCTATATCCAGATGGTCTAACCGAGGGGTTCTTAATAGTTTGTGAGCCATAGACCCCTTGGGTAGTGTCTCACAAAGCCCAAGGACCCCTTCTCAATTGTGGTAAATGCATAAAACAAAATACATTGTATTACAAAGGAAATCAAGAATTTTTAAAATCAACTCATACAAGAATCCCTGCTCTAATCAATAAACTGTTCAGCAAGCATTCCTTAAGTGCCAGCTCTGTACCAGGTCTGTGCTGTGACCTGGAGACCCAGAAACAAAAGTAAGATGATCTTTGCCCTCCAAGAGCTCATTAAACACACCCAGCATAAACCCAGGGCACTTAGGGAGTGAGGACACTGGCAACTGCAGGGAACAAGACCAGCTTTGTAGGGAGGTAATGCTTGGCTAGAACTTGATTCTAAAGTCACCAAACAGAAGGATGGAGTTTCTTCCTTGCTTCAGTCCTCCCCAAGAAAAAGGACATCTGGAGCTTTTTGAGGGTGATAATGGAGTCACTTTGTGAACTATAGACATAAATGTTGGTCACAGACATTTGGCACACACTGGAGCTTGTTCAACTTCAGGTGTCATGGGGCCATTTGCTTTTAAAAGGAGGTTAAAACCCTAAATTGGGAGAAAATCTCAAATTCCCTTTCTTGTAAGATGGAATCAGTGCTCTGAAATGTGATGTTAAACATCCTCAGGTTTGATTGTGGGAAAATAGGCACATGCAATTCAAGTAGCAAAAATTTTGATTCATTTATTAAAAAAAAAATGTGACAGAATTACCATTGACTAAATCCAAACAACCTGAATTGTGATTATATGGGAATGATCCCAGACTCCAAGATGCTTGGCCTGCAGAAGCCTTAGGACTTAGGAATTGTTCTCTTTATCCAGATATTGGAGGAGCTGACTATGCTTGGCCCCAAAGAGCAGATCTAGGACTCATGAGGACAACTGGTAACAAGGCAGACTTTTGGCCTTCCACCTCGTAGCTTCCCTACAACTCAGCTCATATATTGTCTTCTACAAGAGGCCTTTGCTAGCTTTTTCCTCCCCTCCTCCATCGGCATCGTATGTACCTCGTTACATGTATTGTCCATGATGGCAAAGACTGGGAGTTTGGGTCTTTCAGTGTATCCCCTTTGGTTAACATAATGGCTGTCATATAAGAAGGTCTTAATATATATATATAGACACACACACACACACACACACACACACACACACACCAACTGCCTACAAGGATTGCTCAATAGGACTCCCTCCAGAGGAAGTGAATTCTCCGTCTATCCCTGGAGGAGTTCAGTCCAGACAGCATGCCTTACAGATCCATAACATTAAGAAAAAAGGAGGCTCGGAAATAGCCATTAAAAACTCAAGTGATTGGCACTGTCTGCTTTGTGTCATTTACCTGGGTGATGGGAACCAAAGGCTCATTCTTATGGGTTATGCACCCATTTGAAACAAGAAACAGTTTTAAATCAGGTAAAACAATAGGCTCAGCAAAGCTCCCATTCATGATCTCACTGTTTTGTCATTCCTTGGAAGGAAAAATATTGACATTTCCCCAGCTGCTTGCTCCAGCTTTCTGATCTCCTGCAGTTTATTTTTATAACAACCTTATCGATGGGCCTCTTACCCAGCTCTCTAGGTTTAACTGAGTTGAGTCGATTTGTTACCACAGCTTCAAGTAGCTGTTACAGAACAAGCAAGACATCCTAATAAAGCTGTAAACGTGTTTACTCAAACACAGTATTGATTTTACTTGGAGAGGGAGAAGCGGGCGCTTAGCGCGGTGTCAGGGTGGATGAATTTAACTGCAGTTTTTCATTGTCATCTGTCATGGTTGTGAAGCACTAAGTAAAGCCACCAGAGGATAATTAGAAGTGCCAGAAATTTAGCCCCTAAAATCAGTTAACCACTTGAGACTTTTGTAGCTTAATTAGTTTTTATTAAAACTTTCCTCTAGTAATATAGTCAGGCGCTTTTAACTGTGCTTTCAACTAGAGCAAGATTTCAAGGCTGTGACTTGTTAGGTATATGAATTTAATGACTGTGGGTTTTTTCAGACTTTTTTTCTTTCTCTGGTAATTAGGCTAGCACTGGAGCATAATTAGAGTTAAGACTAATTCAAAGAGACAGCTATCAGTGCGTGTTCCCATTGTAGAAATGTGACTTTTCTGAAAGGTACACTTTAAGGAGGGCCCGAAACTATTATAGAAGGACAGAGATCCATTTGAATCCTGACCCAGCCACTTAATACCGGAATGGCCTGGCCCAGTCACCTGCCCTCTCAAGTTCCTCCTTTGTCAGTTTGCAAGAGTTGCACCAGATGACCTGGAAATAGATGATCTTGTTATCCTGTTTATGTACAGTATTTTTCTGTGTGTCTTGGGAAGCAGTTAAATGTGTTCAGTAAGAATTTTTGTAGTACAGATTTAGCAGTCATTTAAAATTAAAATCCTTTTTTTTTTTCTAAAATCCCTTTTAAACACTGCCCTTGTAAAAGGTCTAAAAGTTACCAGGCCAGGTCCTGTTTAGCCACCTGGTTCCCTGAGGCTGGGGGTACTCATTTCTACTTGATTGCCTCTCTTGGTCCACAAATCTGTAGAATGGGCTTGTGTTAAGGCCATAGTTTTGGGGGGAGGGGTGTCGACGACAACCACTTCTGACTTCTTTTCCCTCTCTAGAAATTCATTCAAGCATTGCATCTCATGGGGTAACTTCTCTGTATTTTACTCTGGAAACTGCTGTAAAAGTACAACAACATTTTTAGATGACAACCCCCAATCCCAACACAATGAACACAAAAATGTGAATCCCTTTACCAAAAAAAGTTTAAATTTCTTGTGGCCTTTGAATCCATACCACAGAGCACAGGGGCTGTTTGGATTCAAAGGGTGGCACTTGAGGACCTAGAGGCTGCAGGTTCCCTATCCCTGTGTTGGGGCCCTTTTTTTTTTAAGCCACTACAAATTCTTAGCAAGTTCAGTCTTTAAGTCATGAATCTTTGAATTACTCAGCTAGTTGCAGGTTTAAGAGTGTAGGTTGCCAGGGAGGGCCCCATGAGCAATTTCCTCTAATTTTTCTGAAGGTGGAGGAGGAAATCAGCATGCCCCGGCTGTTGACATGGCTGTTGACTGCTTCTTCTGCTGTAAGTGAAGTGCACAGGAGAAGCCAGGTTTCTCACAATGGACACAGTGACATTCTGTGAGATTGTTTATGACAACACATTTTTTTTATAAAGTATATCATACAGTTCAGAAGCCCCACAGTGCACTATTTAAGTGACTTGGTTCCATTCAGTATCACTGAAAGTAACAGCTCCTTGAATAAGGAGCGATGAGGTAGAAGAGAAAGAGGCAGTAGGAGGGCGAATCCATACATACTTTAATTCCAAGTTTGATATAAGCTTACATGTCTACACAGCCAACCCAACAGCCAGGCAGACTGCTTCATAGCCCCAATCACACCACGAATCTCTTGTGACCCTGAGGCAGATCCAGATAGGACAAGGTGGGAAGAAATCAGTCAATCAGCAGAGGAGCAGGAGTGTCTGTTGAGGAACAACCAGGAGGCCAGGGCCATTGCATTATAGAATATTTAGAGGAGCTGAGTAAAATGTATGCAGACCAGACAGGTTGGAAAGAGCTAGGTTAGGAAGAGCTTTAAAAGAGAGGCTTTTCCCTTTGAGCCTGAAGATAATAGGGGACCATTGGAGTTTATTGAATAAAGGAAGTAATATGGTCAGGCCCTCATTTTAGGTAGACTCATTTGTCAGCTGAGTGGAAGATAAATTGGAGTGGAGAAACAGTTGAGGCATGGAGACCCATCAGCAGGCTAGGGCAGTAGTCCAGGAATGAGGTGATGAGGGCAGAGCGGTTTCAGTATCAGAGGAGAAAAGAGAGCACATAGAAGAAATGTTATGAAGGTAGAAATGACAAAATCTGACAACTCATTGGATATGTAGGAAGAAGGGTGGTTTGAGAGAGAGAGGACAAGGCATGAGGGACGACACTCAATTTGTAAGCCAAGGTAACCAGGGAGATGGGGTATCCTCAGCAGTAAGAAGAAAAAAACACCACCCCCAACAAGGGGATACCTTTCCCATTTAACCTTGGTGGAAATCCCCTTTACCTCCTTAGTAAGAATGGTTGGATCTTTATAGCTCAGAATCTTGTCATGCCTCATTGTCGTCATTCTGAAGATCAGCTCTTCTTGTCTCTATGTAGAGGACATAAGGAGGGGGTCGCTCCTCTAAGGACATCAGGGTCTGGGGGCTCCAGCTTAGTGATATGTCCCATTACTGAACCACTTCTAGTGGGAAGGGAATCCAGCCAAAAATACTACCTCTCCCTTCGCTCTAATCAGTCTCTCTCCTCCGTTTTCCCCACTGATCTCAGTGCTTTTAAGAGAATTAAAAGTAGCTCCTCCAGTCCACCTTCCCAGTCCTCAGCCCCTTCCTTCTGAGATTACCTTCCATCCACTCTGTATCTTGTATGTACATAGTTATTGTCTCCTTCATTACAATGTGAACTCCTGGAAG
The DNA here is from genome assembly GCA_023548195.1 of Bettongia penicillata ogilbyi. Lineage (NCBI taxonomy): Eukaryota > Metazoa > Chordata > Mammalia > Diprotodontia > Potoroidae > Bettongia > Bettongia penicillata. Next base: position 11,131,478 of record JAJHZJ010000027.1, read on the forward strand.
ACAGGAACTAGCGTTTTTGTCCAGGCTGGGCATCCAGCCTGGGATTCAGAAAGAGCCTGGCACTTAATGATTTCATAATAAATTTTTGTTAACTGACTGATTCAGAAAAAAGTTTGGGAACTTCTGGTATAGAAAACTTGAAGCGAGTGTAGCCTGACCTCAGGACACCTTAGAAATAACTTGGGTTATTTTTTGTTTAAATTCCTCTTATAATCCTATATTCCTATCAGCTATCTCTATATAATAAAATTCTGTGAAAAATTCTAATTAGTTGAAGGTTTTGATTAGTGAGAGTTCTGTTATCCTTTTAAGCTTCAACCCCCATCTACAGAAATTAATGAAATTATAGACAACAGAAGGAGCAACTTACTTGTGCTGTATGTTAATCTGACAGGAGAAGTCAGCACAGGTAATTTAGAGGTAATTTAGAGTCAGACTCATTAGCCTGCACTACTGCCTTGCCCAAACCAGATTTAAAAGTTATTAGGAAATGTTTAACAAAAGAAATAAAATTATGATATACTATAGATAATGTTAACTTGTGGTTTTCTAAGTCAATATGAAGCCAGCAAGGATCAGGTTTTTTTTTTTAATTTGACATCACTGGTTTAGAGGCAGAGTGAAAATATCTAATTTTAAAAAGGAAAGAATCCTAACCATAAAAAAGGAATAAATCTAGAAATGATTAAGACTAAATAAAGAATTGAGATAAAAAAGTGATGACCTGAAAATGGACAAGAACAACTCTTAGGCTGCCCTAAGGATTTTATTTTCTTTAATTGAAAAATAGCTAATATGGTTATTGTTAAGTAGGATGTGAGTTTTGTTTTAATTAACATAATAATTCCTCTGAGGACAGTTATAATCACATGATACCTTATATTCTTGTTCTCTTACTGAAGTGACAATTTAATTGCACATCTTATTGGGAGATAAAGTTTTATATTATTAATGCATAATGAATTCCTCTTCCAATATCTCATCCTGAAGTGGAGGTGACCCAGGGTTATAGGAGGCACAGTATCAAGGGAGCACAAGTAGGGCTGGAAAGAGCCATGGCTATGGAGCCCAAAACCCAGCTCTGTTACTACCTAAATGATCAGAGATAGGCAAGCCACTTATTATTGTCTCTAGAAATTAATTTCTTTCTGTGCAGAACGATTAAATGATCTTTGAGGTTCCTTTCAAGTCTAAAGCTATGGTGCAGTGGTCCTTCTGTGCTTCCGAGCTTACCAGATTGAACCTTGGGGACAGCTAGGTGGTGCAGTGGATAGAGCACCAGTGCAGGAGTCAGGAGGACCTAAGTTCAAATCTCACCTCAGACACTTGATACGCACTAGCTGTGTGACCTTGGGCAAGTCACTTACCCCCAATTGCCTCATCCTGGGTCATCTCCAGTCATCCTGATGAATTGGTCACTGGATTCAGATGGCTCCGGAGGAGAAGTGAGGCTGGTGACTTGCACAGCCCTCCCTCACTCAAAAAACAGTCAAGTGCAAGTCATGTCATCATTTCTCTAATGGTGTGGTCTTCTTTGGCAACAAAGGATGAACACACCAAATGGAACCATCCTGGAAAGACCTTCACAATAGGCCCTGGCCAGCATTAGGCTAAGTGTCAGCCCCCTGAGGACCAACTTAGAAAAATTATTCATCCGAAAGTTGGCCATCATAGGATCATTCAGTCATAAACATTTATGAAGCACTTACTGTGTGCCCAAAGAGATGCAAGATACATTCTCTGCTCTCAAGGAGCTTTGGCCTCAGCAACTTATGAAGTCTCCCTTGACTGAGGGATGGAGCATTAATTGCCTTGTAGAGGGAATACTCATGCACGTAAAATCATGACTCTTTTGTGGTATTAAAAATAGGCACATTTTAGAGATAATACGGCAGAACTTTATACGGTTATAGGAATTAGGGATGCAAAAAAATTGATTATATTCAGCCCCCAGAGTCTGAATAAGAAAAACCATTAATAAACCAGAAAGATGTAAAGTAAATCACTTATCATTGTGAGGAGAATAAGTATAAGGAATAAAATCAAAGACAGAAAGAAATGTCCAACGTGCTCCAGTACTTTTGTAGCAGCAATGAACTAGAAACAAGGTAGTTTTCCCATCAGTGCGGTGCAACCAGTGGTGGCACATAAATGAGATGGGATGTTAGCATGGTGCAAGAAACAACACATAGGAAAACTGCAAGAGCATGGGGAGATTTAGATGTCTGATGCAAAGTGAATTAAGCAGAACCTGTAAAACAGTCTACACAGTGACTTCAACAATGGAAATGGAAATTAAGAACAACCCTATATTGGTCAGGCTTGGTCCCAGAGAACTACTACAGGAGGCATCTCCCTCCTGTCTGCATAGCTGGGGGACTATACAGAACAACCTCTACTGTCAGACTTGGTTACTATGTGTTAGTTTTTCTAAAATGTTTCTTTTCTCTTCCTTTTTTATTCTTTATTATAAGAAATGTTGGGAGGCAGGAAGGTGGCAGGATATATTGGGAAATGAAAATTATAAAAACAAGAGATTCAATAAAAATGTTTTTAAAACAAAGGTGAAAGGTAACATCTTATTTCTCAACCTCATCATTTATTATCATCTGCCTGTGATGTGATTCCATTCCACAATATACTTCCATGACCAGTTAATTCACCTCTTTATACTAGAAAGAATTTGCAGAGTCATCAGACAGTAGCCCTCTGTCCAGTAGTGGTTCATCTCTAGAGAGAGTTTTTGCCAAATTCTGACATCTGAGTTTGCTTATGTCCTTCTCAGCAATACTGAACAAAGTATTTGGATTTGTGCATCTGTCTCTAAGGTAGCAGACTGATAGATGTCATGCTTAGCTAGCATCTGAGAGTGTCATTTGGAGCTGCAACCTCTGACATGGTACCACCTAGAAAAAGAGGTAAATGCTTGGGGAGAACTCACCCTTTTCCAGCTACCCTGGAAGCTACCCTTTTCCGGCCCTTCCTGGCACACAGTTAGAAGGGACTTCACCCAGCTAGTCAGCCAAAAGCCCAAAGTTCTGTCTGGCTCATTCTCTTTTTATCTCCTGTCCCTAATTAAACTTCTCCTGCCTGGGACCAAAAAGCAGAAGTAGGACCCGCAAGTTCCAACAGTCCCTGCTTCTCTCTAACGTGTAGCCGTGGTTCTCCTCACTCTTGTAAGCCAAAATGAGTCTGAGCTCACTTCTGCATGAAGTAGGTGGTCATGCTCTGCAAACCACTTTTCACACTTTTCAGTAATAGCAGGTGACTTTCCGGGCCTGTATGTGTGACTGCCAGGCCCTGCCTTGACTGGAGCAGCCCTTCACCATGCTAATGTGCTGCTTCTGATCTGCCATGAAAACAGATGATCCAGCTGGACAGAAGGATGGGTCGAATGAACAAACACGCCCCACTCCTAGCCCAAAGGATTCTTCGATGAGTAAGGAACACAAATCCTTCTCCATGAACCTATGGTGTCTGTTAGCCCACTTGTAGACTTTTGGTTTGCATCCTAGGATTGCAAAGCAAGCACACCCTACACTTTCCTGTTCCTCTGCCTTTCCCTACACACACCCCCATTTTTAAAGACCTAACTCACTTCAACAGATATCAACTCAGAAACCAGCTTTCCTTATTCCCATCTCCTGCAGCGCTCTGTGCCTCTCTTGGCTGTTATGTCATTTGTCTGCCCTTTCTTATTTGGTTGAAAATTCCTTAAGGACTTGGCGATGTCCTTTGGTGGCCAAACACATAGCAGCAATGTCGATACCATTGTTGAAGCACACCTTGCCTTTCCTTTTAACAGGATGAAAACTATTCAGTATTTACTAGATTGCAGGCGCTCTCAGGTGCATTTGGCTCTATTAGATTGTGCTGCTGCATACAGGAATTATACTGTGGCGGGAGAGAGTACCCTGGGGCTTTGTGAGCTTTCACCTGCATGGCGGGAACTTTGCTATCTCGCTCTCATGGGAGCTGCTACACCACTTCCTGGGTCACCTTTTCTGTTTGCATGTTCTTGGTTGAGGCTGTATATATTTATATGGCTCTTTTGCACTTTCTCTTGAGGTGATGGTGATTTGCCTTTGATTGGCAATTACCAACTTCTTCCCAATGCCCAACTGCTTACAGGTTTACCCTACCTAGAAGACTCTCTTTTTTCCTACTCTTTGTCCTCAGTCATCAGATTTTGGAAACCTCTACCCATCTATCTCACAGCTCTGCTGCCATGTCTGTTCCCACTGGCCCTCCAGCAAGGCATTATAAAAAACAGACTTCAGAGTGAACAAACCTGAGCCAGAGAACTATGTACACCATTGTCATTGTTATATCAGCAACAGGCAGCATGTCGTTGTGACCTGCACTCTATTCCTGCTTCTGACTCATACGGGCTACGCGACAGTGAGGCGAGTCATGCCCCCCAAAAACTCTTAAAGACTGGAAGTTACAAAACATTGACATGTCTGAATTGGTGAAGAGTCTTCTCCTTGGCCATGAGTGTCCGTCACTGCAGGTGAATGTGCAGAGCACATCATCCCCCACACCAGCTCTTCCCTTAGAGGGCAGGGACATGAGACTGGTCTTTACTCCTCACAAAGGTCTTTCGTGAATATCAGTTTTTTCTCATTTTTTCAGTTAAAGGCCATGGCCAAGGGGAGAAACATAAAAAAAGATATAAGAAAACCTATTAATATCCTTGTTCCCAATTCAAACTGAGCAAAGTAGACCAGGCAGGTACAGAGGCTGCATAGTTTAACTTCTTGAGTTTGTAGAGAGCTTTGTGTTGACCTCTAGAATTTAACCCAAATACTCCATGGCAAGCTCCTGTTATTATACCTTTTCAGGGAGTGATTTCAAAGCCTAGAAAAGTTTCCACAAAATAAATGTCAATCTATAGAGCCTGTTAGGGGTATTCTTCAATTGAGAGTGATGATTAATTTTGTCTGATACAGAATGCTCTCTAAGTCTGACAAGGCCAAGCCTGGGTGGTCAGGGTGGTAGGAAAAGAAAGGCTGTAAATCTCCCAGGGAGTGCTCCACAGGTCACTAGACTACTGCTTTTCCATTAACCTTTACCTCCTGGGCAGCACAAGGTCCAGGAAGAGGCGGAGAGTCAAGCTCCAAAACAACTTCTCATTTGTCATCTGTTCTTGGCCAGTCTCCCTATCTCAGATGATAGCAGCAGCTCATACTTCCCCAGTTCTTGACTCCTGTTGTTCATGACTGCAATATTTCACATCTCCCTTGATTGTGATTCCTTCCTTTAGAACCTCAGCATCACAGTCTTGCTGATACCAGCAGTGAGGGAGAAGGGGAGACTGAAGGTCTTACACATTCTCTCTCTCTCTGAAAAAACAACATTAATGTAATATGCAAAATGGGGATAAATAGTCCACCTTAAAGATCCCTAATGAAGCAACTCTAAGGAATACAGAGGAACAGATTGGCATTGTTCCTTCTACTTCTGATCTCCCACAACTGGGCCTGGGGGCTTTCATTGGCTTGATGACAGTCTATCATATTTCAGACTCTAAGCAACACAACATTTAGTGTAACTCAGTTCATTAAATGAATATTTAAAGGAAAACATGGAATATGTAGACTTAACTTTTAAGGATGTCATCCCATAAGAATACATCATTGGCCACAAAAGCACCTTTTGTGTAAAATAGGAAGAGCGAGCCTCACAGACCCCTGGTCTGACCCAGTGTGGTGGTATTTCTGCTGTTCTGACTTAACATTTACCACATTCCCTTTAATTTGTGCTCTAGGTTTTCTGTCCCAGCTGGTTGCTGACCGGCCCTTGACTGAATGCATCCGCGCAGGCCACTACGCTGCCAGTATCATCATTAAGCGCTCTGGTTGTACCTTTCCAGAGAAGCCAGACTTCCATTGATGAGCAAAAGGAAGAGCCCAGGTGGAAAGACAGTGCCCAACTTGGTTCCCGCTCATCTTCCACATCATGGCTTCCATAGTTATATTACTAGAGAAATCCTTTTCCTACTACAATGATACATATTCTTAATTTAGGGGTACGATGCTTAAGTAGAAGCTTTATTCTCTCATCAACTTGAAAAAGTGGGTATTATTTACATAATTTGGTAGTCTCATTCAAATGTCAGTTACTTAAACAGTGTTATAACATTTCATCTTATTCATTTTCTGTTACTTTGTAAATTCATACGTATCTAGGAAACTGGCTAATTTTTTAAATTTCTGCTTTGAACACAGAGACAGTTTCATAATTTCATAGATATAAAATGTATCAATCCTAACATCAATTTAAGCTTTTTATATGCATATGTTTAATTTAGAAGCATATATATATGTAAGCATATATATATATGTTTATATACATTTAAAATTAAGGTACAGAAATATTTATGCTAAGCATCTTACCAAGATATGCCAAATAGTCTCTTCAACGCACACTTCAAATATATAATGAACTTTGGGTAATTTAACAATTTACCAAATTTTAGATTATATTAAGATATTCAAATCATAACCTGACACTTCCTGATGGTACTATGTAATTTGATACTGATAAAATAAACCTTGTCAAATATGAATTATGTCTTTATTTGCCTTGCTATCAACAGTTAAGTGGGGAAAGAGGGTTATTTCACACTGAGGATTGCATTTGGGCCTAGAGAAGAGAAAAAGAGTGGGCCCTCTAATAAAGTTCTGCATTTGGTTCCTGAGCTTTCTATTCCCAGTGAGATATCACATCTTTAGGAATTTGGTTTAAAGATCACAGTTTCTAAAAAGATCACTATCTAACCACAAAAGAAAGGTACTACGATGAGGCATGGTTAAAAAGAAAGAAATCTTGATTTATCCATATCACACTGTTGATTCATGTTGAATAAAGTTTCTACAAAAACTCACAAATCTTTTTCAGACAACTTCAATTTAAACTCAGCAACAAAAATTTATTAAACACCAACATTATGCATGGCACTGTGTAAGGCAGTGAGGATACAAAGATAAAAAAAATTACAAAGTCCAAAGACCTATGCTCTTTGTAAATTTGAGGAAAACAGCCAGAGTCTAGATTTCGAAAAGGTGTAAATGGAAGAATTCCAAAACAGCAAGAGATCCAAGATGGAGGACTGTGGCCTGTTGAATTGGCTAACAGTTTTTATGATCACAAAACAAAGAATTTTGTTGAAAGTTGCTGTTGAAAGAGCTGGTATTAGGGAAGACAAGTATATCTAATGCAACCCATACCCCAGAAAGAATCTCCACTATGACATAATCTAACATGTGGTCATGACCTCTTCATGAAGTTTGAGTTTAGCTGATTAAACAGCCCATTGTCTATATATTGTATACGAATACAATACATTATCTATACATTGTACGTAAATGTACATGGATTTTTACACAACACACATATGTGCATACACCCTGAGAATGCATGTTCCCTAGGGACAGGGACCATTTCATTTTTGTCTTTGTAGCTCCAGTACTAAACAGGGCCTGTTTTATTATAGTAGGTACTTAAGAAATTCTGATTGATAAATTAATTACTCAAAAATATGCTTCATCTGTGGCATGTGGCTTGAATTCATCATGGCATGAATTTTTAGCCTAGTCTTTAGTCAACATGTGTGTTCTCTCCTTCCCAGTCTAAAGATCATCCTCCCAGGCAAAGAGAGCAGAGTTAAACTTGGAATTGACATAGCTTTCTTTCTGTCATCAGCTGTTGTCCCATCCACCCTGAACACAGCCCTGATCTCTTCAAATGTTCTCATTATTCTTCCTCATCAAAATGATTTCTTTGTTGTATCTTAAGTTCATTCTTGGGAGCTTCCTCTTCTTTTGGGGCTGACTTCCTCTGTAGAAGATTGGTTCATAGGATCCCACTTATCCTTTCTCTGAACCCTAAACCCTTGAAAATCTTTTCCAAAATGTAGAATGTATATAAGACTATTCTTGGCTTTTTTCTTGTCCACCAATAACTCAAGAACAGAGGTTCTGAGCCTCTGTTCTGCACTGGAGCTCTTGGGCTCAGTCTGGTGAAGCCCATGAGCCCCCTCCTCAGAATAATGTTGGGTTGGTTTTTTCCAACTTTATAAGCACTTATTAAGTGTCTACTACGTGCCAGGCTCTGAGGATACAAAGATAAAAACAAAAATTAAAAAAAAATGAAAAGCTCCCTGCCCTCAGGGAGCTTACTTCTACCAGGTGTTTATTGAATCTTATTATGTGTCCTGCCCTATGCAAGTCACTATGTGAGATCTAAAAAAATAGACCCCAGTCTTCCTTTAGGGAGTTTACAGTTTAATGGGAAGACAACATGCACCAAGGATCAGAGAATCTAATGGATTCATTTTCCTACTTATCACCATGACTTCTCCAAACCTTTTCATTTCTCTTCAAAACTTGAATGGCAGCTGAAAACCTTGCCTCATAATTCCTTCATTGAAAAAAATTGAAGCAATTCACCAAGAACTCCCCCTTGTCCCTCTTCATCCCCATCATTTGCATGTCTTCCCCTACTTTCTTCTCATCCACTCCTTCTCCTTGCCAAGACTAACACCTTCCACATGCATCCCTTTGAACCCATTTCATCCAGTCTTCAGGAGGCTGGCCCTTTATTGTCTTTATTCTCTCACTAATCTTTTCATTTCTCTCTGTCCACTGGCTGCGTCCCTGATGCCTACAAACACACCATCATTTTAGAAAACAAGACACCCTCTCACCTGATCCACCCATCCCCACTAGCTGTTGTCCTGTGTCTTTCCTCCTTTTCATAGCTAAACTTGAGAAAGTCATCTATCAGTGCTTCTGCTTTCTTTCTTCTTTCTCTTTTCTTAATTTTCTGAAATCTGGCTTCTGACCTCATCATACAGGTCAAATGACTGTCTCCGGAGTTACCAATGGTTCTGCCTAATCCAGGGATCTGTTCTCGATCCTTATCCTTCCTGACCTCTGTGCAGCCTCTCACTCTTGACCATCCTCTTCTCGATACTGTCTTCCCTCAAGGTTTTCCTAATACTCTCTCCTCATTCTCCTCCTACCTGTTGAACCACTCCTCCATCTTCCCAGGACACACCCACTAACCATGAGTGTCTCCCATGGGTCTGTCCTGGGCTTTCTCTCTCCATACTGTCTCATTTGGTGATCTCATCAAGCCCTAAAGATACAAACCATCTCTATGCAGGTGATACTCAGAACCATTTATCCAGCCATATCCTCTCTCTTGAACTTCAGTCTTACATTTCTAATTGCCTGTTGGACACATCTTAAAATCAGTGTGTCCAAAACTGAACTTTCACCAAAAACTATCCCCTCTTCTGAGATTCCCAGTTCTGCCCATGATACCACCATCCTCCCAATCTCCCAGGCTTGCAGCCTTGCAGTTCTCCTCAGCTCCTCTCTCATATTTACCGCACCCCCATCCAATCTATCACCAAGTTCTGACCCTTTGGTCTTCTCAACATCTCACATACCTCTCCCCTTCTCTCACTACCATCCCCACTGCAATAGACCTCTAGTAGGTTTCCTTGCATCAAGTTTCTCCCCACTCTTCATCCTCCACTGAGGTGCCCTACACCACCCCACTCAGTGAACTCCAGTTAACCTCAGGGTCAAATATAGAACACTCTACTTGGTTTTAAAATCCTTTACATCCTGGCCCCTACTACTTTCCCAGTCTCAGACTTTACTCTTCTCCTCCAAATACTCTGATCCAGGGACACGAGCCTCCTCACACATGATGCTCCAAGGGTTTTGTCTGAGTGTTCCCCATACCTGGAATGCTCTTCCTCCTCAGGTCTCTGCTCAGATCAGGTCTTTTTCAATCTCCCTCAATGCTAGTGCCTCTACTCTAAGAGTACTTCCAGTTTATCCAGTTTGTAGTGTGTATGTAAAGAGCTGTTTTCCTGTTGTCTCCCCCATTACAACATCAGCTTCTTGAAGCTAGGAGGGTGGTTTGCTTATTTTTGTAACCCTGGCACTGAGTAGTGCCAAGCACACAGTAAGTAACTCATGAATGCACAATAATGCAGCATTAGTTCTGAGTAATGGTTTAACACAAAGGATACTAATTATTTGAAATACAGTTATTGGAATCTATCAGTTATCAGAAGTTTAGTGGCCATAGTAGAGTGAGCTGATCCTGGAGTCGGAAGACCTGAGTGCAGATAGGACCTCAGACAACTGTGTGACACTGGGCAAGTCACAACCTCTGTTTGCCTCAGTTTCTTCTCTGTAAAAGTGGGGATAATAATAGCCATTATCTCCAGGAATATTGGGAGGATAAATTAGATAATATTTATAAAGCACTTTGCACACTTTTAAAATACCATATAAACACTAGCTATTGTCAAAATATTTTGTTAAAAGTTCCTTGGCTCCAGTTTACAAATGTCTGCTCTAAAAAGAAGTGGTCGCTTCTCCCAAAATTTCCTGTCATCCTCACCCCTGCAATTACCAGACTCCTCTACCTTCTGAAGAATGGAATTGTCATTGACCAGGTCAGCAAATGACTGTCCAGGTGGAGCAGGTCCAGTGGGGTGAGAGGAGGCATTTTTACTTAGCTCTTCCAGGATATCTCCTCCATAATGACGTAGAAAATGCACCAGACTAAAGTCTGATCTGAAAAATCAAAAAAAAAAAGTCACAGTGAGTCTTTTTTTCCTGACCAAAACAGCTCAGGGAGTCAGACAGAGAGGTCTACAGACATTGGAGGACAGGAGTTGGGCAGGAGTGTGTGTGATGGCAGCAGCAGGAATGGAAAGAGGGCTAAAACAACTAGGGCAGGAAAGAGATCCCCGGGGATCCGTAAACTAGCACTGGGTGCAGGAATGAGTGCCATCTGACAGCTCTGTCACCCATACCAACTTCCTGCTCACAGATCCAGGGTAGAAAAGAGCAATCCTGAGTGAGCACAAGTCTCCCTGAACACTGAACAAGGAACAAATCCCAGAAACATAGCTGGGGCTCTGCATCCAGGAGGAGAGCAGTGACTCAGTTCTACCTTCCAGCCCAGCTTGTAAGTCTGCAGTGTAATAAACACAACTGGAATCCCACACCAAAAGAGATCCAGCAGTTCGTTCACTCTGACCCTGCAGAACCTCCCAGCTAACAGTGACTGAATTCAGCAGCAATTGACTGACATTCAGTGATGCACAAGCCAACAGACCCAAACCAGGCTCAGGAACTTGAAAAGCTCAGACACAGAGGCAAATGAACATCTCTTCTTGGATCAGGCCACTCTGGGACCACTAAAAACTTGCAGATCCCCAACTGAGTTGTGAAAACCACAAAAGAACATAAAAGTACAGAAGCTGAGTCCAAGCATCCCCCCAGAAGTCAGCAGAAATTAGCACTAACATAATGTCCATAGTCAAGAAAGGCTGGAAGAATAAGCAAGCTGAAAATAAATCTGATCATAAAGAGCTCCTGTTGTGACAAAAAAACTCAAGACATGAACACAGAAGATGAGAGTAACTCAGAAACATCACCAAGCAAAGCCTCAAAGAATAATGGACCATTGAGAATTCCTAGAAGAGTTAGGTTTTTTTTTAAGAGCAAAAAATTTATTTTAAAAACAAAATGAAAGTTATGAAAGAAAACTATGAAAAAAGAATGAACAGTTTGGTAAAAGAAGTAAAAACCTTATTGAAGAAATCAGTAATTGATCAAATAGATGTTAATGACTCCTTGAAACATTGAGAAATAGCAAGACAAAGGCAAAAGATTGAAAAAATAGAAGAAAATGAAACTATCTCATTGGAAAAACAAATCACTTGGAAAACAGAGCTGGGAAAGATAATTTAAAAATCATTGAATTACCTGAAAACCATGAACAGTAGCAACAACAAAAAAAGATATTTCAATAAATGGTTGTAGAAAACTGTCCAAATATCTCATCAGAGAGTAAAGTAGAAAATGAAAGATTCCACTGGTCACTTCCTCAAAGAAATTCCTAAATGGAAACTCCCAGGAATGTCACCAAACCAAAATCCAGAGCATCCAGATCTAGGGGAAAAAGCTGCAAGCATCCAAAATTCAAGCACCAAGAAGCCTCACTCAGCATCACCCAAGATTTAGCAGCCACCAATATAAAGGAAAGGAAGGGAAAGCTTGGAATATGACACTTCAGAAGACAAAGCCCAGAGCAACCTATCTAGCAAAACTGAGTATAATCCTATAGGGGGGAAAATGAATTTTTAATGAAATAGAGGGATTTCAAACACTCCTAATAAAAGAGAGAATTTAAAAGAAAAACACAGGATTCAAGCATAAAATGGTAAACATGAGTGAGAAATCATAAGGGACTAAAAAAGGTAAAACTTTACATATTCTTATATGGAAAGATGATACATGGTCCTCCTGAGAACTTTTTATCATCACCAGGGGTTTTAAAGGGAGTCTAATTAGACAGGTGCCATATCCAGATCTTTATAGTAGGATATCAACAACCTTTGTGGTTTTCCCTGAATAAGACAGAAGTGTAGCATATAAAGCTGGACATAGAGTCAAGAAAACCGAAATGTGAATCTCAATCTTGACTGCTTAATCTGCAAAAAGCGACTACATCATATAAACTCATTGTTCATCTCAAATGCCTATTTCAGAGGGTGGTTGTGAGACCCATATGAGATAATATTTACTGAGTGCTTCAAAGTAATACATCAGTGTCAGCTATTATTACTGGCTACCAATAGTGGTTGTTCAGAGTATTATTATCTTCTCTTGAAGCACTAAACAACACTCTCATTCTGATCAGAATTCTGAGTTTTGCCTTAAAGAAGAAAGAAGACTGGTAAGAGTGATTGGGCTGAAACCAAAAGGAAGGGGGAAAATTGGTTCTTATACAACTACATTCTTATTACAAGCAGATGCCACCCAAGGTCCTGCCCTACATCGGGGTTAGTTCAAGCTGCTCTGTAGGTACTCCCACCCTCTATTTTCATCATCTTCACTGAAATCCTTGAGAATTTGGGTCTTTCCAAAAGGGACAGGGTGGCAACTACAGGGGCAGAGCTTCCTACATCAACACCTAATCCCCACATACATCATGTACCGACAGGCAACACAAGCTCAATAGACTGTGGCCCAGCAAACAGTCAAGAAAGATCTTTGGAGGATATTTGGGTCTTCTCTGGCCTTGGAGCAAGAAGGGCATCAAACTCTCATGCTCCCAATGTTGTAACAAGTGCTGATCATCCTGTCCACCCTGTGTAAGTTTTTCTGATCACCAAATTCTGTTTAGGGATTTTGGGTCAATCTGCCTCTTTCCTCCAACCTTATCAAATCTAGACCTTATCAGTTCCCAGGGTACATGCTGCCCAAAGCTGATCTCTTAAGAATAGCTAAGGTGCATATGTAGATCACATATAGTAGGTGAGGAAGCAGCCCACTGTGACTTCAGTTACTCCTATACAAAATGTACATAAATAGCACTAAAGTTTTCTGATGCTTCTTTGCTGTGATAGAAGTTAGCTGGTTAAAAAAATAAAAAAGAGAGGGAAGAGAATTCAAAGGAGAGCTTTAGGCTTCTGTTCTAATAGCTTTCAGTGCTAGAGAATCATTGTTTAAAGGAAATAAGATAACTGCATTTTTCCCAATATATTTTATTCATTTCAGTTTCTCAATTATAGGTGAAAAATTTTATCATTCCTTTTTTAAAATTTTGAATTTAAAATTCTTTCACTCAGTACCTCCTTTCCCCTCCTCATCTTTGAGAAGACAAACGATTTTATATGATTTTGTATAGATTATATATATGAAGTCATATAAAATATATTTCAATTATTAGCTTTGTGCAAAAGAAAACACAGACCAAAAACAAAAAAAAATTTAAAAAGTATGCTTCTATCTTCATTCAGACCCCATCAGTTCTTCCTTTGGAGGCATTTAGAATTTTTTGTCATAAGTCCTTTGGAACTGTCTGGGATCATTGTATTGATCAGAATAGCCAAGTCATTCACAATTGATCATCACATAATACTAATGTTACTGTGTACAATATTCTCCTGGTTCTGCTCACTTTGTATCCATTCATGTAAGTCTTCCTAGGTTTTTCTGAATTCATCCTGCTCATCATTTCTTACAGCACAAAAATATTCCATCACAATCATATTCTAACTTGTTCAGCCATTCCCCAAATGATGAGCTTCTCTTTGATTTCTAATTTCTTGCCACCACAAAAAGAGCTGCTATAATTATTTTTGTATGTATTCTTTTCCTTTGATTCCTTTTGGATACAGTCCTAGTAGTGGCATGGCTGGATCAAAGGATATGCAAGTTTTATAGCCCTTTGGGCACAGATCCAAATTGCTCTCCAGAACAATTGAATAACCACAACTCTACCAGCAATGCATTATTGTTCCAGTTTTTCCATATCCTTTCTGACATTTGTCATTTGCCTTTTTTTGTCAGGTGTGAGGTGGCACCTTAGAGTTGTTTTACTTTGCATTTCTCTAATTAGTGATTTGGTACATTTTTTTCATATGACTATACAAACTGATTTCTTCTTATGTGGCCATTTACTAACTGAGAAATGACTTTTATTCTTATAAATTTTACTCAATTCTCCATATATTTAAGAAATGAAGCCTTTTTCAGAGAAATTTGCTGCAAAAAGTTTTTCCCATTTTTCTGCTTTTCTTCTAATGTTGGCTTCATTAGTTTGTGCAAAATCTTTTTAATTTAATGTAATCAAAATTATCCCTTTTATATCTCATAATGCTCTCTCTCTCTTGATTGGTCATAAATTCTTTCCTTATCCATAGATCTGAGAGGTAAAATTTTCCATGCTCCCCTAATTCGTTTATGTTATCACCCTTCATGTCTAGATTATGTACCTATTCTGACTTTATCTTAGTAAATAGTGTGAGATATTGTTCTATACCTAGTTTCTCACATTGCTTTCCAGTTTTCCCAGCAATTTTTATCAAATAGTGAGTTCTTGTCCCCAAAATGTGGATCTTTCTACAGATTTATCAAACACTACATCACTATGATCATTTACTAGGTACTGTGTACACCACAGGAGGCAGGTAGGTCGCCTAATGGATGGGCCTGGAGTCAGGAAGACCTAAGTTGAAATTTGGCCTCAGACATTTACTAGCTGTGTAACACTGGGCAAGTTTGCCCAAATTAACCTCTGTTTGCCTTAATTCACTGGAGAAGGAAATGGCAAACCATTCCATTATCTTTGCCATGAAAATTCCATGGACAGTCTGGCAGAATGTAGGTAGAGGCCAACATCTCACACTACATATACCAGAATAACCTCCAAATGGGTACATGATTTAGACGTAAAAGGTGACGTCCTAAGCATATTAGGGGAACAAAAAGAAATGATGAGTCCAGTCAATGGAGAGGTTCATGACCAAACAAGAGCTATAAAGGTTCACAGCAGGTAAAATGGACAATTTTGATTACATAAAATTAAAAAGGTTTTGCACAAACAAAACCAATACAGGTAAAATTATAAGAAAAGCAGGAAACTGAAGAAAATCTTTGCAGCAAGTTCCTCTGATAAAAGTCTTATTTCAAAGATATAAAGGGAAGTTACTCAAATTTATATAAGAATAAGAGTCATTCTCCAACTGATAAACTATCAAAGGATATGAATAGGCAGTTTTAAGGGGAAGAAATCTAAGCTATCAATTGACATATGAAAAAATGCTCTAAATCACTAATAATTCAAGAAATGCAAATTAAAACAATTCTGAGGTATTACTTCACACCCTTCTAACTGGCCAAGTTGACAAAAATGGAAAATGACAAATGCTGGAAGGGCTGTAGGAAAACAGGTGTACTGTCGGTGGAGCTATGAACTGGTCCCACCATTCTGGAAAGCAGTTTGGAACTATGCCCCCAAAGCTATTAAACTAAATAATTTACACAGCAATGCCACTAGGAGAGCTACACTCCCAAAGAGATCGTAGAAAGGAAAAAGATTCATATCTAGAAAAATATTTATAGAAGCTCTTTTTGTGATGGTAAAGAGTTGGAAACTGAGAAGACACCCATTAACTAAGGAATAGCTGCTTAAGTTACGGTATATGAATTTGATAGATTATTATTGTACTATAACGACTGAGGAAGGGGATAGTTTCAGAAAAACCTGAGAAGACTTGTATGAAATGATACTGAACCAGAGAAACAATTTATGAATAAATGTTTTAAGAACAATGAACTCTAAAAGACTCTAATTAACACAATGACCAACAATAATTTCAAAGAATTCATAACAAAACATGTTATCCACCTCCAAACAGAGAAGTGATAAACTCAGAGTGCAAATCAAAAATCAAAAAAGACCTTTTCTTTCTTTCTTTCTTTGTTTCCATCTTTCTTTTTCTTTTCTTCCTTATTTCTCTTCCTTCCTTTGTGTGTGTGTGTGTGTGTGTGTGTGCATGCGCATGAGAGACGGGGTGGGGGGGGGGGGGAGAAAGAGAGGATTAGGGAATCATGGCCAATGCAGGAATTTATTTTTCATGACTATAGATATTTTAATAGGCCTTATTGTTTCTCAATGGGCAGGGGTGGGAAGGGGTAGAATTTAGAACTGAAAATAAAATAAAAATTAAATTACATTATGTTCATTATTAACTGGTCTGCTTTGGGTAGAATGCTTCAAGAGAGGCCTGGATAACTGAAGTCCTAACCATTTTAGTATATGAAGTCCCTGTGCCAGATTTGGGATCTATTTCCCAAACTCCTCATCTATTTCCTTTTTCTGTACAGCAAAATTGCTACTTCTTTTCCCTCCATTGATTTTTGCCTAAATGTTGTGTACCATACATCCTTCTTCTGGCTACTGGATTTCCTCAAATAATGTCTTATTTTACTATATAAAGTTATCTCATCCCCAACCACTTTAACCTGTCTCTTTTAAGTAAGATATATCCATCCGAAGCCATAGTTCAGTCATGTGTTTCATCCTACTCCATGATACCAATAAGTTCAAATTAAATTTTCTGTGTTAGAACTTCTAGTTTACCCTGGTCATTGTCTATACTTTGTGCACTTATGTACAGACATTTGAAACTGTGACGACTATTGACTCCTTCTTGAATTTCATCTCCCATGAACTTTTTGGTATAACCGTCTGGCAAAAATAATGAACTCCACCCCTCTCTTTTCAGTTTAAAGTCTTTCAAATTTAGATTTAGAAGACACTAAGCAAATGCGGCTTTTGTTAGGCATAATCAACCCCTGGACAGAAATGGGGCAGCGTAAGATAGTAGCTACAGTACTTCACTGCGAGGCAGAAAGACTTACATGTATGACCTGAGGAAATATTTCACCTGTCTGGACTTCACTTTCCTCATCTGAAAAATAAGGGAGTGAAGATGATGGCCACTAAGTTCTCTTACAACTCTTGAAATTCTATGCATTTAATACTGGAAACAGCAGTCACCTTAACATCTGGAAATTGTTAGACAGGAATAGCACCTTCTCAAGTACAGTTTCTGAATGACTTTTGGAATGCTTGTGGATCATCAGCATGGATTAACCCTCAGAGAAATAAGTGTTTGAGAGTCATGCATTTCAATCCATAAGAAGCAGCAATATAGACTCATATCCTGCCCTTTTTCTTATCCCAAAGATGAGTTGGACCCTTTAGTAAAAGAGAAAATAGAAAAAAAATTAACAGGTTTTATGTTTTCCTCTTGGCTTAAGCTTTACCATCTGTAGACAAACAATGTGACACAAAGTCTAAAGCACTTTGCTGACAGTCAGATCTAGGTTCTAATCCCAAAGCTAGCACTAATTAGTTATCCAGTATGGAACCTTGCTTAACTTCTCTGAGCTTTGTTTCATCATCTGCAAAATGAGGGGCTCAGACTGGAAAGTCCCTCCCAGCTCTGTCATTTCATCCATCTCCTTTTTAGCTCCTTGAAGTAATTCTTTGGAATAATAGCAACTATAATTTTAATGGTGCTTTAAGGTCTGAAAATATTATCTTGTTTTATTTTCATAACAACCCTGGAAGGTAGGTACCATTATTATCCCCATTTTTTAAATGAGGAAACTGAGATATGCAGAGTTTGTGTAACTTGCCCAGGGTCACACAGCTGGTGAGAGTCTAAGGATGAATCTGAACTCAGGCCTTCCTGACTCCAGATCCAGCCCTTAATCCATTGCATAAATAGCATGGGACAGTGGAAAGAAGATTCAATTTAGAGTCAGAGAACCTGAATTCAAATGCCAACTCTGCCAGACACACACTAGCTTCATCACCTCAGGTGAATTATTTAAGTTTTCCATTTTTCCATCTATAAGTTTGTTTCAGTTTTTCCATCTATAAACAAATGAGTTGCACTAGATGACCTCCAAAGGCCCTCCCTCTGCTTAATTCTTGATCTTTTCTCTAAAGTAACCCAGGAGAACAGAAAAGGAGGATGATTGTTTTCTCAGTGAACAGTTCCATCAGGCACACTCATCTACCTTTAGATGTAGAGCCTTAAAATTAGGATCCACTTTCTCTCGAAGGATCTGAAAAAAAAAACTGATATGCTACCCACTATTTATTTTTCTTGTTGGATGGCCAAAGTCTGCCATTTGTGTGATATTATAGACTTTCAATCTTTGAATGATCTCCAAACAGCCTTTGTTTACTTTAATTCTACAAACTCTGTTATTTGTGACAGGCTGGAGAAGTAGATAATGAGTTATATCTTTAACTTTTTCAGAAAGGAATGGTATATATCATTAAAATGCTGTTCAGAGCATTTCAATGCACCCACATGCTAACCTTTTATTTGGGTAGTAATCTAGAAAATACTACTAGAAGGATAAGCATTAAAATAGGTAAACCTTCCATTGATTTCCCTTCCTCTGTTACCCTCAGTGAATTCTGCCATTTGGTTCTTTTTCACTGGATAAAACTTGCTGAGCGGTCCTGTGTCAGTGTCTCCCATGTTGTACAGTCAAATCCAAAGTTTTTGAGAGAGCCCTTGAAAGTGTTCTTGTTTTGCTTCTTCTGGCCACTACGTGAACGCTTGCCCCACATGAGTTCTCCGTAAAATAGTCTTTTTGGCAAGCACACATTTTGCATTCGAACAACATGGCCAGCACATGATGCCAGTTCAGCTCAAGCAAGGACTTCAGTGTCTGGTACCTTATCCTGCCAGGTGATCCTCAGAATCTTACTAAAATAGTTCAAACGGAAGCAATTCAGTTTCCTGGCATGGAACTGGTAGACTGCCCATGTTTCACAGCCATACAACAATGAAGTCAGCACAATGGCTCTGTAGGTCTTCAGTCTGGTAGTTAGTCTAATACCTCTTCTCTCCCAAACTTTTCTTCAGAGCCTCCCAAACACTGAGCTAGCTCTGGCAATGCATGCATCAAACTCATTGTCAATGTGCACATCCCTGGAAAGTACACTACCAAGGTAAGTAAACTTATCACAGCATTCAAAACTTCTCTATTTGTTGTAGCTGATGGTTCCATGTATGGATGGTGTGGTGGTGGCTGATGAAGCGCTTGTGTTTTCTTGGTGTTAATTATTAGGCCAAAATTAGCACAGGCAGCAGAGAATTGATCCCTACTTCGCTGCATCCCAGTTTCAGAAGCTGCATTGAGTGCACAGTCATCTGCAAACAGAAAATCATGCACCAATACTCCCTCCACTTTGGCCTTGGCTTGTAGCCTTTTCAAATTGAAGAACTTGCCGTCATTATGGTAGCTGACCTTGATACCGTGTTCATCCTCATTGAAAGCATTTGTCAGCATGTCTGAAAACATCATGCTAAAAAGCATGGGAGCAAGCACACAGCCCTGTTTCACTTCATTGGTAACTGGGAAGGCACGAGGACATTATCCACTCTCCAGAACCCAGGCAAACATGCAATCATGAAATTGACGTACAATATTGATGAACTTCTCTGGGGAACAAATTTTAACATAATTTTCCCTAAGATCTCACAATTAACAGTGTCAAAGGCCTCGGTCAGATTGACAAACGTTGTGTACAGACCTCTGTTCCGCTCCTGGCATTTCTCCTTGCTCGAGCTGAACTGCCAAATTTTCAAACTATGCTTCAGAGAGCGCAACTCCGATGGGCTGGCCATGTTGTTCGAATGCAAAATGTATGCTTGCCAAAAAGACTATTTTACGGAGAACTCACGTGGGGCAAGCGTTCACGTGATGGCCAGAAGAAGCAACACAAGAGCACTTTCAAGGTCTCTCTCAAAAACTTTGGATTTGACTCTACAACATGGGAAACACTGGCACAGGACTACTCAGCATGGTGTGCCCACATCAGAAAGGGTGCTGTGCTCTTTGAGTAAAGCAGAATTGAGATAGCACAAAGTAATCCCAAAATGCACAAATCTGGAATATCCACCCCAAATATTCACACAATCTGTGCCCAACCTGTGGTAGAGCATTCCAAGCTTATTGGTTTGATCAGCCACAGTCGGACACACTGAAACTTCACTTTATCTTGGTGATGTCACTTTGGTCCTCTTTGAAGACAAAGGACAACAACCAACCAACTCTTGTAAGCATACCAACAGAGCATGTGGGCTCTCTCACCACTTGACAAGCCGATCTTCCTTTCATGATCGCACATCTCCTTGATGGCCTCCTTCAGTTTGATTCTTGTTTTTTTAGCTTTGCAGCCTGCTCACACTCTCTCCACTGCCCTCTAATAGTCATTTTGAATTCTTCAGAGAGGCACTTTCTATGTCTCAAAGCCATCTGTTACTGATATTCAGAAGACATAGATACCTTTATTTCTGGGAGAAGTTTAGGGTCATTAAAAGAACTTTACAAAGAAAAATTGAAAACCCCTCAGTTCTGTGTGTTTCCCCTTCTGCCTCTTCAGTAGTCATGACAGTAGAAGAAAAGGGGGATGGAAAGAAAAAAAGGAAGAAAAGATAAGGATAAGAATCTAGTTTTTAGATTGTTCATAAAGGTTCATTTCTAGATCTAAACCATCTTTATTACACTTAGAATAAATCAGTCAGCAGTCTTCAGGAGAAACACAATATGTCTATATCTTCTTCCTTTTGCTTTAGTTAACTATACTTAAAAATCTCTCTATAGGGGAACTTTGTTTGAAGGAAGTGAAGTCTATGCTCTCAATCTTGATGACTGACAGAAATAGGGTAAGTGGAGACAACTGGGAGAAGGAAAGACATCATGGGTATAGAAAGAATCTATGCACAGTTGACAGAATCAGTACTGTAGTCAATGACAGTTTTGCAGACCATGCCACAGTATAAAAAGTGCTGCATGTGGCATCAAAAGATCTGGATTCAAATTGTGCTATTATCACTACCCTAGTGACCTTAAGGACGTCATTCACTCAGAGCCTCAGTCTTTTCATTTGTAGAATCAGGGGAATGGACTATGGTCTTTTTGTAGTACTAAATCTGTGATTCCATTCATAATCACAAATTTTGAGGTACAGTGATATTTGAATGCTCTTCCATATGCCTTTTTTTCCCAAGTAACAACTGGATTATATGATTCAGTATGACAAATGTT
The DNA here is from genome assembly GCA_023548195.1 of Bettongia penicillata ogilbyi. Classification (NCBI taxonomy): domain Eukaryota; kingdom Metazoa; phylum Chordata; class Mammalia; order Diprotodontia; family Potoroidae; genus Bettongia; species Bettongia penicillata. Next base: position 11,152,954 of record JAJHZJ010000027.1, read on the forward strand.
CATGAAGCTACTACTATGTGCCAGGCATTGTGCCAGGGGCTGGAGATATAAAGGAAATAATCTCTGTCCTGAAGAAACTGACATTTTACATCGGCAATGGAAGATGCACATAGGATCTGTAACTGGATGCACAGATTCAAAAATCATTTCCAAGTCCAAGATCATGTCCACTCATATGTACGCTCCTTACTGTCACTCCATCTTCAAGGGATCCCATCCTCCTGTTCATTTGGTCTTCTGACTACTGCCTGGAGGAAGGAAGTGCAGACAAAAGCTCACTTTCTAATCAAGTTCTATTTAAAGATTTGTCAATATTCATCTTGTCTTATTGCTTCAAATCCTTAATCTCCCAAATGAAGTGAACTGCTCACATCAAACTCCAGTATCCTCAAGCCAGAAAGTACATGCTGGGAGGGAGCAGACAGAATAGTGTTAGAGAGAAGAGGGCAGGAATGATGGGAACTCTCTGTTGCTTGTTTGTATATTAAAGATGGAAAACTTATTTCCTGTTTGGGAAATAAGGTTGCCCTTCTAAAATATCCTAAATGGATATTCAAAGATGAAACCTATTTGAAAATGGCCAATTCCAGAACTGTCTGTAATTAAAAGTTTCCAGCAGAAGATGCTTGAATTCCAAATTGAGATGACATTATTTGAGGATTTAAGTAAAATCTTTCTGCAGAGGATTACAGTAAATCCCAGAGCCAAGGTGTTGGGGTCACAGATCTGTCCTGATGCTGCTCTGCAGCAAGCATGTGATTGGCATGCTAAATATAGCTACAGTTTAGCAAATTCAGAAATAGGCACTGGAGAGAAGAGGGTTGTGGCCCATGTGAAAACAAAAGTTAGAGATAGATACCCAAAGCCTTTGGCAGACACATTCATTGAAGGCAGTACCTGGCAGCTTCTACAAGCACCAAAGAGGAGGAGGTGGTCTGCTTTTTGCCTAAGGCTCTAGAAGAAAGTCATTCAGACTGTGAGTGATTAAGAGTCATTCCCTTTAGGAGATGTGGGACTAGTGCCCTCCATCCCCATCCCCACTTCGTTAGCCACCCTCTCGAAAGGGACACTCTGGAGAGAGCTAGAACTGAGAAGCTGGGACAGAGATCTAAAAGATGGGTCCATTTCCTTAGTGCGTTATATCAACAATGGATATAATCCAGCCCCAGTATGAACTGTGCACTGGGTGGGTAGGAAATGTCATGGGTTGTTCATGAAGTGGGAGAAGTTTTGTGTGGCTAAGACTAATTTCTTTCCACAGGTTTCTTGTCAATCAGTTGTTTGTTTTTAATATACAGATTTTTCTATTAATCTGCTCTCTGCCAACATGCTGGGGAGTCCCTAAAACCCGCCCTCCTAACCCCGCTTCTGGGGCCACAGTTGTCAAATAAGGGCTACTGCCTGCTCCGTACGGCCAAGCTCAAGTCAAAGTTCTGGTGGAGAGAGGACAAATGACACAGAATGCTGCATGTTATGAAAGACAAAGCCAGAATCCAAAATATGGCTAATTGCTGCGTTAATTATCTCACTAAAGTCTAAATACTGTTTTTCAGCATTTACTTGTACCCACCCCTTGAGTTGTTTACTTTTATCAGTTAGAAAATTTGAAAAAATCAATATCGTGAAAAACATAATTATATTCCTACTAATCCAAAGTGTTCTCTCATGGAAGGCCTGCAGCCACATTCATCTCATCACTTTCCATCAGAAGATACTGTTTGAAATTGCCAGCTTAAAGCTTCCACTGACAGGCAGAGCCAAGCACACAACACACAAAAAGGCTCCGAACCAATCAACCCTCACTTCTAATGCCAAACAGAGCTTTGCAATTGGGCTTTAGACAGCACATGAATTGCTGGTGAATAATTGGTTCAACAGGATCAGCTCATTAAGGTCCAGAGGAGTAAACACACTCTTCCATGTGAATAATATGGAATGATTGTGTATGGATGAGACCCATTAAAGGGCTGCCTTCAGCCGGCTAGGCAGAGGTTGACTCTTTCCTTGCTGAAGTGTGAGAACAGTCTGTAAACAGCTTGAACAGCTCCATGGTGTCAGACAACGGCACCACTGAACAACATGACTTGGAAGTGCTCCCCATTTCTGGAGATTGTCTGGTGTTCTTCAGCAGTGCCTTGCTGCATTGTCCTGCTTTTTTTTTCTGCTGGTAAAAGTACCATTCTCCTAAATGGCACTGCTCCCACTCTCGTTCTCCAGCTTACGTTGGCACACCTTGGCAGCAGCTGGGAAAGGAAGCTTCTAGGTGTTCCTAGGTGTCCAGCAAGCAAAGCAGCAGGAGGGGAAATTTCTTATTCCTTCTTCAACAATAAAACAATGCCATCAAAAGGCAGAGGAGGTGACAGTGCATGGCCAAACTCGGCACACTTTCCTCCAAAAAATATGGTTGGATATGAAGAGGGGAAGGGGGGACAGGTTAAGAGGACAGGAAGCAAAGTCATCCAGAAATAGTGATGCCAGCGACTACAGATCACAGAAAACAGTCTTTAATCTAGTGGTAGTTTGCATATGATACTTACCAAGCTACCCAATAAGTAGGAACATTCTTCCCACCCAAACCATAACATTCTATCAGTTCGCATTTATAAAACACTAACAGCTTTTGCAAAGCTCTTTTCTCACCACTATTCTGTGAGGTAGAAAAGACAAGGATTATTATTCATATCTGGTGGGTAAGAAAACAGGCTCATAAAGGTGCAGTGACTTTCCCAGGTGGTACATGTGGTACCTGGTCACACCCCAACTTCCACAATGCACTCCCAGACTACTGCAGGTTCAAAGTGTTCTGGGTCTGCAGTTACTTACAAACCATAGCTCTCGGTCCTCACCTACCACTTCACCACTCACTTTCATGAATCGGCCAGAGGACACAATTTTTCACACTGAAAACACTTAATGAAATCAGAGTAAGAAAAATAGCAATGAAACATTTGCTCTATAAATCCAGGGCATGTTCTGCCTGTAATAAACCTGCCATCAGTGGGAACGATGAAATGCACAAAGTACACAGAGTGATGTGGCCAAGCACATGTTGGGAAGGGGACACATAGGAAGCACATATGGAAAGGTCACCAGCATCTTCTGGTCAAGTCACCCTAACACTCCTGCTTCTCTTTTTCCTCACTGATCTTAAGTAATATGCAGTCAGGGACCGCTGGGTGGCACAGTGGATACAACACCGGCCCTGGAGTCAGGAAGATCTGATTTCAAAACCAGCCTCAGACACTCACTAGCTGTCTGACCCTGGGCAAGCCACTTAACTGCCTTGGCATTGCTCCCTAGTAGTCATTGCCGATTCGTTGGCGGTGCTCTACTGGTCCCATAGCTATTGTCAGGTGACTAAGCGCAAGGTTGAGGTAGCTAGGTGGTATAGTGGATGGAGCACTGGACTTGGAGTCAGAAAAATCTGAATTCAAATTCAGCCTCAGACATTTACTGTTTTACTGGGCAAGTCTCTTAACTTCTCTCAGGATCCATTTCCTCACTGGCTGTTTGGGGTTCCAAAGTGCTTGGCTGCTAAGTCAAAGAATCATATATTACCCAGAGAGTGCCCTTTTATGGTCAAAGTCCTCAGAACAGACAGATCCTCCTTTTGGGGGTGAAATAATAGCCCTCACCTCACAGAGTTTTTGTGAGGATCACATGAAATCTATGTAAGGGCTTTGAAAACCTTAAAGTGCTATAAAATGCTGGCTAGCTGTTATTATCGTTATTAAGGTTATAACCCTCTTTCTACTTCCAGCTTCTGGATTCTGGCTTAGGTGAAGTCCTCAGCTACTTCTTCCCCATAAAAGGAAAAATGGGCTTTGACATCTTTCTTTTAACTTAATGACTAGTAGTTTTAGGTTATAGATCTTTCAGAAAGGCAGGGCCTTCATAAACTCAGTTATTAGACTGGGGGACGGGGGAAGAACCCTTAATGATGTTTCTTCCTAAAAGGAGGGTCTGTCTGTTCTAAGAACTTTGACGATAAAAGGGCATTCCTGTAAAACATGATTTCTTGACTCAGGAGTCAAGCTCTTTGGGAACTCTGAACATCCAATTCCAACTAATGTTCAGAGACTTAAGGTTAAAATTTTTAACCTTAACCTCCTGTTCTAAAGGGTCAGAAACCTTGAACTGATTCAGGTTTAGAAATTTCTTCTAACTCAAGGATTAATGTCTGATTCCTAAACTGCACCCAATCAGAGAGCTACCCTTCCAGTAAGCTGCCAAGGGATTTCTGCATTCACAGTCCCCTCAATATTTTTTTCAATAATAAGATTATTTTGATCACCCATGCAAATGAATGGAAGGAAGAAATGCCTGATAATGAAACTCCAAGCTCTAGCTAGGGACACGATCTTTGTCTTCTGCCTGCCTTTAATGTGTACGCAGCAAGCTTAACTACCTTAGGTAGTCAGTCAACCAGCATTTATCAAGAAATTCCTACTATGCTAAATACTGCAGCTGGAAGTGGCAGAGCTGGGGCTTAAACCCTGAGTGTCTGACTCCGAGCCTGGTGATCTTGTGACCTATGTTATGGTGGGGCAATATACCCTCCAACAAGGGGCATCTCTGTGGACTTACATACAACCAGATTCACCCTCTTTGGGGTGAGACGGCATCCTCACCATTACACTCTTTATAAGCATCCCCTCCCCAAAGGTTAACTTTTAGTGGAACTACTGAATACATATTCCACAACGATATTCACTTCAGACCTGAACTGCCTGAGCAATTCAAAAGATTCATTGACATGTTTCTGAATTTCTTTTAAAAAATTATTTAATTTTACTTTTTAAAGGTGTTTTTATTATTTTAAAATGTACACAAATGTACATTTCCTTAAACAATGACTAAGGGAAACGGATTGCGTAACAACCGTGATTCTTTATTATGCACAGCTTGGTTGGTTTCTTAAAATAAATATAAAAGTTAACTTGGGAGCTGTAGTTACAAGCAGAGTTTGCATGTGTCCCCTTCAGAAATTCAGCTTCTGTGTTTTATTACTGTTTTGCTGTCACTTTTTTCTTCTTATTTATCATTTATTGCCACCTTCCTCTTGAGGTTTAAGGGTGCTAGGACCCTGAAACAGTGACATGCAAGTCCTGCCTGAGTGAATTCGACCCAAACCTTCTTTCAGCAAAAGAAAAACAAAGTTTATTAAAAATCTGCCTTATTGGCCAGACTCTTAAGGAATCTGAACATTAGTGTACCTTGTGTAAGCAGTCCAGATTGAACCTGAGCACTTTCATGGAAGCCCAGAGGGATCTTATATACAGAAAGACTGTGAGAGGTTTGCCATATAGTGTGAGGGGATTGGAAGAAGGGTCTGGGGGGGATCTTGATGGCTGGAGTGACAGGAACCAAAATAGGATTAAGGGTGGGAAGCAACCAAAGGCCAAGGGGATCTAGGTTAAAGGTAACAGAGAATTGGACAGAGCAATAACAAAAGGCTTACAGCCTCAGGTGAATGCCAGATCTAGTGGAGAAATTCAAGGAGAGTTGAAGGTGGGGTTTTCCAGAGCCTGTAGACAAATGGGACCTAAATTCTTTTGGGAAAAGGGGCAAAGGGCTCCGCTTAAACGTGTGCCTGGCATTGCCACATCCCAAAGAAAACAAATAAAAGCACTCCCTTTTAACAAAGAAGTATATTCCAACAACACAAATTCTATCTTATTCTATACCTTTGTTCCAGATGGGAAAGAGAGATGGGAAGCATAATTCACTTCATCCCTTTTCTCTAATCACGACCAGTCATTGCATTTATTGGAGTTCTTAAATCTTTCGCAACTTATTTTCCTTTACAATGTTATTGTATAAATTATTCTCCTGATTCTGCTCACTTTACTTCAATTCATATAAATCTTCCCATTTTCTCTGAATTTCCTTATAGCATCCTAACATCCCACTACATTCATATGCTATAATTTGTTTAGCCATTTATTTCGCAGTTAACAGGCACCCACTCTGTTTCCAGTTATTTGCTGCAACAATAAAAAAAAAAGGCTACCATAGATGAATTACTTTGGGGGTCATGGTTCCAAACTGCTTTCCAGAATGGTTGGATCAGTTCATAGTTCTACCAACAGTGTATCGATGTACCTGTTTTCCTCCGATCAGTCAGTTAGCAAAGATTTATCAAGTACTTGCTGTCATTTTCCATTTTTGTCATCTTGGCCAACCTAAGGGATAGGAGGTTAGAACTTCAGAATTGTTTCAGTTTTTCATTTCTCTTATAATTGGTGATTTGGAGCATTTTTTTCACATTATCATTGATATTGCCTTTCTTCTTTTGCTAACTGCCTTTTCATATCCTTTGACCATTTATCTGCTGGGGCTTGGGATTACTTTCATCTTTCGGCTATAGGATGATCTGTCAGTTATCTTCTCTGTGAGGATTTCATTCCTCTGAGATCATTCTAGAACTCTGGAAATCTCAACTCTTGAGGTTACTGCAATGGCTAGAGAAGTCAACTCTTCAGCATCATTAATCACTGGCTTATGCTCAGGAAAAAAATATTAGAGCAGAAAAAAGCTATTAGAATCTCAGTCTCCTCTAGTAAATGAAAGAACCTCCAGAACATTCAAAGGAGTAAAAAATATTAGAAAGGAGCTTTACCAGAGAAGGAGCTGGAAGTGAGGTGATACATTGCTCCTCTTCCTCAAATAGACCAAGAATGAGCAGCTCTGCCTTATTCAGTTGCCAATAATCTTGTACATGACCCGCTAGTCACAGGGATTCAAAAATAATTTAAAGTCACTCTGTCATCCCAGTTTCCTGGTCACCCTTTTCCAGTGCTGGCTGCACTTTCACTCATTCCCCTCATACCACTGGTCAAGGGAAGTTGGAATATCCTTCCTCCCTATAGGCATTTACACTTCCCTCCTACCTCTACCATGTAGTAAATCAGATTGCCAGCAAAGTGCTTTAACCCTTTGGCCTAAGTCCTTGAAAACGCAGCCTACGACAGGTATCTCCCTTTCTCTCCTCTCACTTCTTAACCTCCATAGTCCAGCTCCTGCCTCATCATTCCAGCTTCAAACAATCTCTTAAATGACAAACCCAATGGCCTGTTCTCAACCTTCATTTTCCTTGACCTTTCTGCAGCTTTTGGTACCACTGATCACCCTCTTTTCCTTGGTACTCCCTTCTCTCTAGGTCTTTTCCTGCTTCTCCTCCTACCTAGCAAACTGCTCCTTCTCAGTCTGGATCCTCATCTATCTCGTGTCCTCTAACCAGAGGTGTTCCTCAAGGTTCCGTCCTGGGCCTTGTTCTCTTCTCCCTCTATACCACTCCACTTGACTGCCATGGATTTCACTGCCATCTCTACGCTGATGATTCTCCCATTGGCCTGTTCAATCTTGTATTTCTGATTGCCTTTCAGACTTCTTTACCTGAATGTCCAGCAGACATCTTAAATTCTATATGACCCAAACCAAACTCATGACCTTTCCCCCAACACCTCCCTTTCTCCTAACTTCCTTATTACTGTAGAGGGCAACATCACTCTCCCAGTCCTGCAGGGTTGCAACCTGCCATCCTTGGCTCCTCACTCTCTCTCTCATCCTCCCCCATATTCAGTCTATTGCTGAGGCCTACCAATTTCACCTTTGCAACATCTCTCAAATATGCCTCCTTCTCTGCTCTGAGACCACCACCACTGTAGTACAGGCCCTCATTACCTCACACCTATACTACAGCAGTAGCTGTTGGTGGGTGTGCTTGCATCCAATCTCTCCTCACTCTAGTTCATCCTCCACTCAGTCACCAAAGTGATTTTCCAAAACGCAGGTCTGACCATGTCACTCCCCTACTCAGTAAACTCCAGTAGCAACCCACCACCTCTAAGATCAAAGATAAAAAAATTTATTCATCTACTTAGTTTTAGTTTTCAACATTCACTTTCACAAGATTTTGAGCTCTAAAATTTCCCCCTTCCTTGCCCTTCTCCCTCCCCAAAAAGGCATGCAATTTGATAGCTATATGTATACAATCATATTAAACACATTTCCATTCTCTTGTGAAAAAAGAATCAGAACAAAAGGGAAAAATCATGAGGAAGGAAAAGAGAGAGAGAGAAAATAGTATGCTTGAATATGCATTCAGACTCTAGTTCTTTCTCTGGATGTGAATACCATTTTCCATCATGTCTTTTGGAATTGTTTTAGATCATTGCAATGCTGAGAAAAGCTGAGTCAATCTTAGCTGATCTTGTCAGGATGTTGCTGTTACCATGTACAATGCTGTCCTGACTCTGCTCACCTCACTCAGCATCAGTTCATGTAAGGCCTTCTAAGTCTTTCTGAAGTCAGCCTGCTCATCATTTCTTATGGAACAACAGTATTCCATTACATTTGTATATCACAACTTGTTCAGCCGTTCCCCAACTGATGGATATCCCCTCAATTTCCAATACTTTGCCATCACAGAAAGAGCTGCTATAAATACTTTGGTACATGTGGGTCCTTTTCCCATTTTTATGATCTCTGGGATACAGATTTAGAAGTGATGTTGCTGGATCAAAGGGCATGAGCAGTTTTATAGCTCTCCGGGCATAGTTCCAAATTGCTCTCCAGAATAAATTGGATCAGTTCACAACTCCACCAACAATGCATTAGTGTTCCAATTTTCCCACATCTTTGCCAATATTTATTGTTTTACTGTTTTGTCCTGTTAGCCAATCTAATAGGTGTGATATGGTACCTCAGAATTCTTTTAATTTGCATTTCTCTAATCAATAGTGTTAGAGCATTTTTTCATATAATTACAGGTAGCCTTAATTTCTTCTTCTGAACACTGCCTGTTCATATTCTTTGACCATTTATCAATCGGGGAGTGACTTTTATTCTTATATATCTGACTCAGTCCTCTATAAATTTTAGAAATGAGGCCTTTATCAGAGATACTGACTGTAAAAATTGTTTCCCAGCTTAATGCTTCCCTTTTAATCTTGGTTGCATTGGCTTTGTTTGAGCAAAACCTTTTCAATTTAACGTAATCAAAGTTTTCCATTTTGCATTTCATAATGTTCTCTATCTCTTGTTTGGTCATAAATTCTTCTGTTCTCCATAGTTCTGACAGGTAAACTATTCCTTGCTCTCGTAATCTGCTTATAGTATCACCCTAAATTGTGTACCCATTTTGACCTTATTTTAGTATATGATGTAAGATGTTGGTCTATGCCTAGTTTCTGCCATGCTATTTTCCAGTTTTCCCAGCATTTTTTGTCAAATAGTAAGTTCTTATCCCTGAAACTGGAGTCATTGAGTTTATCAAACAGCAGAGTACTGTAGGCATTGACTACTGTGAACTATGTACCTAACCTATTCCACTGATTCACTGATATCTTAGCCAGTATCAAGTAGTTTTGATGATTGCTGCTTTATAATGCAGTTTTAGTTCTGGAACAGATAGGCCACTTTCCCTTGCATTTCTTTTCATTAATTCCCATGATAATCTGGACCTTTTGTTCTTCCAGATGAATTTTGTTGTAATTTTTTCCAGTTTTACAAAATAATTTTAGGTAGTTTGATTGGTATGGCACTGAAAAAGTTAATTAATTTAGGTAGAATTATCATTTTTATTATGTTAGCTCTGCCTACCCATGAGCAACTGATATTTTCCCAATTATTTAGATCTGACTTTATGTGAAGTCTGTTTGTAATTGTGCTCATATAGTTCCTGGGTTTGTCTTGACAGGTAGACTCCCAAATATTTTATATTGTCTACAGTCACTTTAAGTGGAATTTCTCTTTCTATCTCTTGCTGCTGGGCTCTGTTAGTAATATAAAGAAATGCTGATGATTTATGTGTTTGTTTTATATCCTGCAACTTAGATAACATTGTTAGTTATTTCAAACAGTTTTTTAGTTGATTCTCTAGTATTCTCTAAATATACCATTATATCATCTACAAAGAGTGATAGCTTTGTTTCTTCACTGCCTATTCTAATTCCTTCAGTCTTTTTCATCTCTTGTTGCCAATGCAAACATTTATAATATAATATTAAATAACAGTGGTAATAATGGAAATCCATGTTTCACCCCTGATCTTACTGGAAATACTAGCTTATCCCCATTACATGTAATGTTTGCTGATGGTTTTAAATAGATGCTACTCATAATTTTAAGGAAAACTCTTTTCCTATACTCAATAGTGTTTTTAGTAGGAAAGGGTGCTGTATTTTGTCAAAAGCTTTTTCTGTATTTATTGGATAATCATATGATTTCTGTTAATATTATTATATTGATATGGCCAATTGTATTGACAGTTTTCCTAATATTGGACCAGCCCTGCATTCTTGCTATAAATCTCACCTGATCATAATGTATTATCCGCATGATAAGTTGTGTATAAATTGCATATAAACTGTAATCTCTTTGCTAATATTTTATTTTAAATTGTTTCATCTATATTCATTAGGTAAATTAGTCTATAATTTTCTTTCTCTGTTTTGGTGCTTCCCAGTTTACTATGGTCAGTGGTTTACCAGTGTCAGTCCAATGACACTGATCTCCTTGCTGTTCCATCTCTTGGCTCTGGGCCATTTTTCTGACTATCCCCCATGACTGGAATGCTCTCTTTCTTCTCTACCTATTGCTTTCCCTGGTTTCCTTCAAGTCCCACCTGAAATCCCATCTTTTACAGGAAGCCTTTCTCAAACTCTCTTAACTCTGGTGCCTTCCTTCTGTAAATCATTTCTTACTAATCCCAGCTAGGTGGTGCAGTGGATAGAGTACCAGTGCAGGAATCAGCAGGACCTGAGTTCAAATCTCACCTCAGACACTTGACACTCTCTAGCTGTGTGACCTTGGGCAAGTCACTTAACCTCACTTGCCTCACCCTGGGTCATCTCCAGTCATCCTGATGAATATCTGGTCACTGGATTCAGATGGCTCTAAGGGAGAAGTGAGGCTGGTGACCTGCACAGCCCTCCCTCACTCAAAACAAAGTCAAATGCAAGTTATATCATTAGTTCTGTGATGACTTGGTCTTCTTTGGCAACGAAGGATCAACATACACACACACTCCTACTGATCCTGTATATAGCTTGTACGTATCTGTTTTCTTGTGTTCTCCACTAGGTTGTGAGTCCCTGAGGGCAGTTACTATCTGTTGACTCTTTGTGTATCCCCAGTTTTTGCACAGTGGCTGGCACATAGTAGGTGATTAATGTTTATTGATTGACTTTATTAACTAACTGATCTACACAGAATACACCAAGGGGAGGAATACATAATAAAACTAGAAAGGTAGATTGTCTCATCTCTAAGAAGCCTAGAAAGGTCTGCTGCAAAAGCTTGTTTAAAGCTACAGCTTTAAATGCCAAAGAGGGGAGTTGGTATTTTATCCTAGAATCAATAGGGATCCACTCACTAAGGCTCATGAGGAAGAGGGTGACACCCTCAGATCCATACTTTAGGACTATCATTTGGGTAGCTGGGTAAAAAGGTGCATCAGAGAAAGGCGGAACCCGAGATGAGAAGACCAGTCAGGAAGCTAATGGAGATGGCAAGTTATGAGGTCTTGAACTAGAGTGGTTGTGGTCTAAGAGGAAAGAAAAGATGCTGCAGAGAGTCACGCATTAAAAAGCTGTTCTCCCTTCATCAGTCTCCTGACCTTCATCCTCTTTAATAAGACTGAATGTTTGCAGATGCAAATGCAAAAGCCACTGAAATATTTTCTCTTAGTGAGTAGTGCAAAATCACAAGGAATTCTAATCTGAATCATGAAACATTTTGAAAAGGCTATTTTATTAACACCTTCATTTATAAATAGTGTTGCCAAGTATATGACCTTCTCTATTAGAATTACAATCAGTGAATACTAGACCTGGCAATGTTCAGAGAGATCATTTAGTCCTGTTATCTCACCTTATAGGTGAGGAGTCTGGGGCTCCAAGAAAAGGAGAGAGCCCAGGGGTGGAAGTCCAGGGGCAGGTGTGGAAGTGCCTTCTTCTCTGGAGGCCCTTGTTTCCTTATCTGAAAGCTGATTTAGAGTAGATCAGCTCCAGGGCTTCCTCTGTGATCCCCCACGTAGCTAGTAAGTGGTATAGCAGCCAGGACTAGAACCCAGGCATCCTGATTCACAGGTCAGGATTCTTTTGGCCACCCCCAGTCCACCTACTTCATTGTTCCTATCAGGGCTTACTGCTGCTTCCAGCTTGAAGACAGTTTGTTCTCTTAAGTAGGTTAACTACTCCCCTGACAGTCTTCTTCAGGCCTTTAATTTGTCTCACACACTCATTCTTAAGAGAGTGCAAAGGTCAACTTCAGCCCAAACTGCATCTGATGTACCACAAATTCTGAATGAGTGTGGTCTAAAATAATGAGCTCTTGCTGGAAAAATATTCCTAGACCTTGGAGAAGTTAGTAGCAAGCATTCAGAAGAGTTTCTTAATGACTTCTGTTTCAATAGCATTTCATATTCCTTCATAATTAATTGTGTTTCTTTTTTAAGGAAAGATGATTTCACCTCTCAACCTGGACCATATGGGACCTTATTTCACAACCTTCATAAATGAAACTTTATGCCCCAAATTATTTTCCCCTGATGAGAAAATTTACATTTGTTTCAAGTAGCCTACCCCACCCCCACCCCACAAAAAAAAAAAAAAGGTTTTTATTTTATTCACAAAGAAAGCAACATACTTCCTAAGTACTCTTAAGTTCACGTGCCCAAGGGTGAGGAAAAAAAGTTGAATAGTTTTCTGTAAATATGTAAGTTGAGGATTAAGGAGGAAAATGAGTTCTTTTTGGTTAAATCCCAGGTCCATAAGGTAGCCCTGGCTGCTTCTGGGTAACGCCTCCTCCCCCCAGGCTGTCACCAGAGCAGCTGCTGCATAAGACTAAGACAATGGCATCTGTCCTGCTGCTCCAAGTCCAAGTGGCATAAGAAAGATGCAGGTATAATGTCATGTTTGGTTTGGTTTTGGCAAGGGTGGGGAAAAAATGTATGTGTGTATATATATATATGTATATGTATATGTATATGTATATGTATATGTATATGTATATATAACTGGCAAGAAAGAACTTCAACTCCTAATGACGAGCTTCATAAAATTTCCCTCTGGGGATCAATTAAGATTTCAAGGGACAGAAGAGAGCTTCCCATTTCTCTGGCAGCTCCCCATGCAAGCACAGAGACATTCTGTAATCAAAGGAAGGTGAAAGTCCTGCCCAAAAATGAGAAGCCAGAGAATACATCCAAATCCTACCCATCTTTAGACCAGATTAAGTTGCACCTTTTCCATGAAACCTTCCTTGACAACTCTCAGACCATGCCATTCTCTTCTTTCTCCAACTGTCTTAGAGCAGGGGTTCTTATTTTTTTAATAATTTGATAACCATATTTCAGCATGATTTGTTTTCTACACAATCCTATGTATTTTATACATTTAAAAACATTTTCAAAGTGAGTTGACAGGCTTCACCAGACAGTCAAAGGCATTCATGACATGAAAAAAAGGTTAAGAACCCCTGATTTAGACTGTTTAACATTAACCATGTTGACTGTTATCTTGTATTATTCACTGTTGTTTAATTAAATGTTAGTCTTGTGTCTCTGGTGAAATAATAATCCCTCTGAGGGCAAATTCTGTGTTTAATGCATTTCTGATCCTCTGTATAATAAGCAGCTACATGGCACAGTGGATAAGGGGCCATACCTGGAGTCAGAAAGACCTGGATTCAAATCTTGGCCTCAGACACTTCTTTCTAGTTGGGTGACCCTGGGCAAGTCACTTAACCTCGTCTGCTTTCGTTCATCTGTAAAATGAGCTGGAGAAGGAAATGGCAAACCACTCCAGTATCTTTGCCAAGGAAAACCCCAATGGGGTCACGGAGAGTTGGACGGGACTGAACGGCAATTAGCAGAGAGCATGGAGCTGGGTATACAGTCAGTATGCAAAGACAGCAGAAGTTGGGTTCCTGGCTTTGCTGATTTATTTCCTGTGAACTTAGACCAGTCATTTATCTTCTCAGTCTCACACTCCTCATCTGGGAAAAGGGAATTGGACTAGATCTCTAAAGTCCCTTCGAGCTTTAAATCCTCTGATCCTATGATTACTGGACAATTAATTTTAAAATTCAGATTAAAATCCCCTTTTACTGCTACTCATTTTTATATTGGGAGCCCATACACAAAGTCTCATTTTGGACCAAAATAGCTACTATGACTAATCATATGAGTCAGGGTATAAATAAAATGCTAAATGAATGGCAGACTTGTATGTCACATAGTTCAGAAAGGGGAGAAATTGGTGGACTGCAATGGCCAGTGATGATTTCATGGAAAGAATGGAATGGAGCCCTCTTGTGGCACAACCGCCTGAACTCGGTAAGGTGCAAGTTCAGCCTTTGGCACCAGAATGTTGTTGAACCATGTGATTAAGTCGGCCAAGTCTCAGGTCAGCTTATTTAAACAACAGCAAGTTAGGAAGCTAATCAAACAGGAATGTTAAGTTGCTCCATTTCTGCAAGATTAACTGTGGGAACTACTCAAGAGATGGTGCTAGACTGTTAAGTGCTTTCTGGCCTATGAGCTCATGAAAATATATTTATGTATATTCAGCCATATGGTGGTAATTGTGGGGAGAAGCCTAAGACTCCTTCAAGGAGATTACAGTCTACCGTAGGAGGGGCAGTTACGCATGCAAGCAGCTCACAATGTGAAGCACCAGATGAATGGGAGAGATGGTGTTTTGAGTTGAGAAGAGGAAAGGAAATCACCCAGCTTAGTAAAAGAAAGCTTTCATGGAGAAGGTGACACTTGAGCTGAGCCTTATAGGATAGGTTTGAATAACTAGAGAGGGAAAAGAAGTGTTTCAGCTGGAATGAGAAGCATGAGGCAAGCTGCAGAACAGGAACAAAGACAGCATGTCCTGGGGGCAGTAGGGAAGAGGGTCTGTGTGGAAGACTGGTGGGAAATAAGGCTAAAGCAGTAGATTATGTCCAGATTATGGAAACATGAGTTCTAAAACCACATAATTACTCATGTTACTATAGTGTTTTAAAGTTCACAAAGTAGTTTACCTATAATAATACTATGACATCACTACGGACTTGTGTGGAACCCTCTTGGTGCAACTCCTCCAATTGTGCCATCCCATTCATATGCTGGGACCCCTAGAGGGCAACTGATGAATATTACTATTCTCAGAGTCCTCCGGCAACCCTGAGGTCTGTGGGATTTCTAGTACTATCACTCATAAGCCCCCACTAGTGTATTCCCCAATATCAGTTAGTCAACCAATTGAACTACTAGGAAAGGGAAACTTCTAGGAAAGGGAAAAGCAAGAGCAACTGGCAAAGAACGCCTCTGTCCTCTCTCAGCCAGGGGCCCGGTCTCTCCCTGCACACACAAGGTGTCTGGGGAAAGGAGGTTTGAACTTCAAGTGCAATTGCAGACACATACCCACAGATGGTAAAGGGGTTTCTCCCAACTCCTGACCCCGGAAGTCCTTTCTTCCCTATGTGGAGTTGTCATGAATTTCACTGTGAAGTGGTGTAGGTGATGCACAAAGTGCTCTATTGCTCAGCTGGGCTGGCCCCTCAGAGGGCACAGTGTCTCCACTGGACAGTCGGTGGCTCAGCTTTTCACAGAGCAAGGGCTAAGTCAGGCAAGTCATTCATCTGCTATACTGGTTCCTCACAGGGCACAGCCCCTGGCTTGGCCAGTCTACTCAGCTGCAACACTGTTACTGTGTCAGACTGTGTAATGCTCACTTGGGCACACTTATCTCATGGTTGCTGGTTGGTCACTTTCCACTGTCTCCACTGTTATTAGTATCAGTGGACTCTGCTACTAACTACTCACTATGATCCTCTGAAATTACATGATCTCTTGGTCACTTCCCTCTTTCAATATTCACTCAACTCACTGAGAAAAAGAAAGAACAAAGAGAGATAAAGGCACTGTGTGCCCAAGGACACATGGAACCTATGTGGAAGAATATCACCTGCTGCCCCTCTGCCAGCAGGTAACTCAAAGTAGTTCCAGGAAGGAAAGGGGGTGAGGAATGGACAGGACATATCTATGAGCTCCAGCTCATCAGCTCCTGAATCATTAATTCTTTTGGCTTCACAGCCAGTTCAAGATTTTTCATCATCACCTATTACCAACACTTGAATCACTCATGGCCAGGATCCAGCTCCCCAAAGTTTCCATGTGAGTGGATTAGAAGTAGGCAGAAAATACCCATACATGTTATAAAGACTGGTCCCTCATTGGCCAAATCCCTCATTACACTATAGCAAGTATTATCATCACTATTTTATGGATGAGGAAACTGAAATTCAAAAAGGTAAAGTGATTTATTGAAAGTCACACAACTGGCAATTATTAAAGCTAAGCTCTAAACCTGTCCCCTGATTCTGAGACTCTTTCTTTTCTGTCATATTGCCATAGAATATTGACAATCTGGGGTTTCATTCAGAGGAAAAAAGGAATCACTTGTGTCTCAGCCAAGCAGAAAGGGAATTGTCCTTCACATGATCGCTGTTGATTTAGATCCATGAAAGAGATGTTCTTGCTGAAACACACACGGCCTGATATAATAGAGTGAATATGTGAATGAATAAAGGATTTATTAAGCATTTATTATGTGCCAAACATTGTGGTAAGTACTGATGAAATAAATACAAAACACTCCCATGCAGTTGACATTCTACTGAGAAAGACAGCATACAGAGGATAGCTGTGGTAGGGGAGGTACACTGTGATCTTGGAGTGTTATAGAGATGGTGAATGGTGTTATAGGGGGTCAGATTAACACACTTTATGTAGGAACAATGGCAGAATAGATCTGTTCATGCTTCCTGCTTCCAGAATAGGGAATGGGGGAGGAGGGTATGTGCACTGGAATAGAGAACTAAACAGCAAACGTAAGTCAACTGTGCCTGTAGCCATCTAGCTGCTTCTTCCTGCACTGTAGGTGCCCTGTCTAAGAAAAGGGGAAAAATGGCTGGTCATCATGAAACTACTGAACTTTCCTAAGATTCAGTCCTGTGGACTTCAACTCCAGGATCTGGAGCTAGAGTGGACCTTAAGAGTGATCTATTTTAACCCCTTAATTTTACAGATGAACCTGAGGTCCAGAGATATTGTTACTTGTCAAAATCACAACCCAATAAGTATCAAAGTTGGGATCTGAATCCATGTTTTCAACCTCAAATCCAGAAGTTCTTCCACTATACTGCCTTGCAATAAGTTAATCTGAATAGGAGTTTAATAATTCCCTTTCTGCTTGTCTAGCCGCCTCTGTGACTCATTCCTCACTTTTTTGAAAAACAGACAGGAAGGACTAGGAAGCAGAAGATCCATGTTCTGATCCCAGCGCAGGTCCCTTAAGATCCTTAGGTACCATCATTTTCATCTGTCAAATGACAAGTTTGGAAGATCCAGTATCTCAGGTTCTATTTAGCTCTTGCATTCTAGGATTCTTTAAAAATAACATAATATTTGTCTGTTGATTTCTCTTTCATCTCAGGATAAAGTCCTAGGCAAACATTTACAAATGAGTAACAACAATTCAGCCATAATTTAATGAACTGATAGGCTGAATGATCCACTTGGGTATCTTAAAGTCTTAAGACAAATTAAGTATGAACCAGGTTTTTTTGTTTGTTGATTATGGAAAAACATTTGATTTGGTAAGATCCAAATGTCACCTTCAAGGCTCTTTCACAACAATGCATTACCCACTGATACATCAAAATAATTCAAGATTGATTGAAAGATATAACTGAATAACGTTCAGTCCCCTTATAATACTAACACCAAGTCAGTGTATAAAACAATAGGCCATGTGCTCATCCATGGTATTTTGCCACTGTGACAGAAGAATCGGTGCACAACACAAGTTGAAGAGCATCTCCCAAGAACAACAAGGTCCTCCAGGTACTCCTGTTGTTTGGAGGACATTATGCTGCTTGGGTCAAATTCCAGAATGTGGCAGAATCTCCTGGAGAAGATTTGTATCCACTCAAAAGAATTTAGTCTGATAATCCCACAGAGAAAATATGACTGAAGTGTATGAAGACTGTCTACTGCCTAGATGATGACATGCAAGTGGATGGGAGACTTAACAGAGTAGGAATGGTTGATAAGTTGAGCCCAGAATTAAATAGGAGCAAGAGTGAGGCCTAGATTGCCTTCAGAAAATTGCAAAGTTCCTTTAATGACGCTACATTTCTCCTAGAAACAAAGGTTCAATTTTCAAAATACCAGTATTTTACTGGTGATATGGATAGCTCTGAGAATGGAATGCAATTTCCCTCAAGCCATAGAGAACTTTGTGGAAGAACAGGAATAAAAAATTTCAAAGAGGAAATGAAAGACAAGAAGAGAAGATGGGCTGGTTGTGTAGAGAAGGGATTAGGTAGCGTGAGCTGAATGTTCCACTGAAAAAAATCCCCAGCACATTAGATGGATCCCCTGTCATGAACTCACAGGAGGCCATCTACAAGAGTCAAACAGAATGAGCAGATATGGTTGAATAGTGGTCGGCATCATTGGAAGGTTCTACAGTTGAGGACAGACAAGTTCATCTACTGGAGTGTATCAAGGACCCCCCAAAACACACCAAAAATCCAGGGGAAGGACACAAGACAAATCTTCAAGTTAACTCCACAAAACCCCCGAGAATCCCTTGCATGGGTCTGCTAATGGCAAAGGTAAGTTCATGCCAGGACATTTGACTAATTGGCCCAGGCCCTGGCAGGCTGCTAAGCCAGAGTGGAAACACCCCCAATCCCAGGTATGACACTCACCACAAGGAACTCTGTTGTCACTTTTGCAAGCACGAGTTAGGATCACTTCCTAAAAATCTAAGTGCTGCTATTCACTTGAGTGACCTCCTATATATGTTTCATTCAGGCCCCTAGTTTCCCAATAGGCAAAACAAACATTTCAGAAGTCGTGAATTCTGGTTTCCAAGGTGGCTATCCACATGAAGGAAAGTGTGTCTACTAAACTTCATCTTGTAAAATCCACAGCTGTGGGTGGCAGAAAAACTAAAAAGTGTCTGAACCCATTTCCAAAATGTAGTTTTTGGAATCAGAAACCCTCCTTGATCTAAATAAAGTAACTTAACAAGTTTTCACTTTATTTAGAGAGAGAATTTGCATCCAATCCAACAACTCACCTGCCAAGTAGCAGTTTTATGGGAACTAAAACAGACGACTTATGAACCACTCAGCATACTTGTTTATAATGGAAATTGCAAATAAGAAGAAATGATATAATTATGAAGTATATTTCACTTGAAAGATTTTGACTTGAATGTTTTGGAGATACTTTGTGTTCTACAGGATAAGACACTGATCCTGAGCTAATCAGGAACAATTTAATTGCATAACGTAACTATGAGGCATGCTTCTCCTTTCAGATAGATTCAAGCTGTTAACTGGGCATTTCTTATGCCTGCTGTGCTTGAACAACAGGATTTGTAAATCATAAAATCCAACGTCTCATGTTCACAGGTAGTTCCTAGACTTATTCATCCTAAATGCCTGAATAAAGAGAAACTGGAAAAGGAAAATGTGTGTATAAAGCTCTAGAGGAAGCAAAGGGCCCAGCAGCACATTTCAGTGCCTAACCTACATAGTGAGCTGCCTGGGGATGCATGAACTCCCTCCAGCCCAGGTCCGGGGAGAGCAGCAGCACTTCTGTCAGAAGTTACTTAAACTGGCTAAAGACAAAAAGAAGGAACTCTAGATATAGGTTGTTTCAACCTTTGTGGGAGGGGAGGGAGGAAAGGGAAACCCTGAAGCTTCATATTGGTGCATTAAATGGCAATTTTGAGAGCCAAAGAAGATGCTACCAAACTGGTCAGATGCATACTCTGTGCCTACTGTCCAGAAGCTTCCATGACAAAGAAGAGCAAACACATTTCCAGTTTGGATCAAAAGAGAAATCAATTAGATGGTAACTTGCACAAATGCTGGGAATCATGAAAAATAGGTAAAAAAAAAAATGGCACTAAGTAATGGGCAATCATTCATAGGTCAAGACAACCAATCATAGGTAAAGGAGTTACTTTATGTATCAGGAGAATCATAAAATTTTAGAGGAGAAAGAGATGTTTGAGACAATCTAATCCACTGTCTTTATTTTAAGAGAAGAGGAAAGTTGCCCTGGTAAATGGTAATTTATCCAAGATCACACAGAACTAGAACACAGGTCTCCTGATTCTATCTAGAAACAATGGGGTTTTATGTATTCTACAGTTATCTTGAAAAGTGAGAAATAGGTCAGAATTACAGTAGAAATGAATGGCACACATACATACATGTTCTTCTGCTTTTAACTGCAGTAGTTTTGTAACGAGATAGCCTTTAAATTCAATACAAATATTCTTCAGGATAACCTTGAGCAAAGTTGGCATCAAAGATAAATTCTTTATATTGATATAGCACTGATGAGAATGTGGTGGTGCCCAGATTCTCCCACAAACATCCACAATAAAACCTCAAAATTCACCAGAATGAACAATGATAAGGAAAATTGAAAAGAATCATCTATAAACTTCTCATCTATTCCAGGACTGCACAAAAATACCACCAAAATCCTGTGGAATTGGAGCATGGAGATAACCTACAGTAATTAGAAGATGAAATACAAAGCTGCCTAATCCCACAGCAAGGGATGGAGCAATAGCACCAATAAAATAGTGCCAATGCCACAAGGTTAAGCCAGGGCTTAATCCCCAGCTACACTAGGAGATGGGTCAGACCAGAATCCAGGCAGCCCATGCTCCACCCAGAAGACAGGCAGCTACCCTACCCATGCAGCTTGGGCCGGAAGCAAGCCATGCAGCAAGAGGCAAGGCCACAGAACCTCTACAGCAGCTGGGGCCTAGTCTGAGCCACCAAATTCAGAACCTACCCCTCCCATCCAGGAACATGGGAGCAGAGTCTGACCTAAGGAGAAACCCTCAAATGCAGATTCTGAAACTAGAGATATGAGTCAACAGGGAAAAGACACAATGAAAAAGAAAATACCTTGAACTGAGAGAAGCCTAAGGAGTAAACGTCATACAAGAGAATACTAAGACTCAGGGAAAAAAAAAGGCATGGTCATTAAGGACTGGAAGAGAACCTAGAAGAAGTGAAATAGATACAAAGGGAAGAAAAAATGGCAAAGATTAAGAACACAGAACAGATAGCGGTCAATTTTATCTAAGAATGTAACCACCTGAAAATTAAAATGGGCCAAACAGAAACCAACTCCATGACAGAACAAGAAATATTTTTTAAAAATCAAAACACTGAAGGAAAAAACAGAAGAAAAT
Source organism: Bettongia penicillata ogilbyi (assembly GCA_023548195.1). Lineage (NCBI taxonomy): Eukaryota > Metazoa > Chordata > Mammalia > Diprotodontia > Potoroidae > Bettongia > Bettongia penicillata. Next base: position 11,174,253 of record JAJHZJ010000027.1, read on the forward strand.
GAGGGGTGCATACTCTCAAAAATAAGAGACATAGGAATCAGTTCAAGGAGGGGTAACCTGGGGACCATGAACCCTCAAAATAGATAGATAATATATTTATAAAATTAAATTTTAAAATTTAAATTTTAAAATTAAAAATTCTAAATGAAAACTATTGGAACTATTAAAAATACAGAGTAAAATAAAAATAGGAAAAATACACCAGTCATCTCCTGAGAGAAACCCCTAAATGGAAACTTCCATCATAAATGAAATCCAGACTTTCCAGGTCAACAAAGAAGTATTTTGAATCCATTTACACAAGATTTCGTCTCATTCAGTTTGGATCATTGTTCTAGTCAATCACAGTTTCTCTGCATCTCAGCTCTATCCCATTTTGTTCTCCGTCCTGTGAAAAACATGCTAGTTACGTGATTTACATATTTGGACTCATATAGCATGATCCCAGATATGTTTATGGAAGAAGCAGAAATGTCCATCATCCAAGTCATTAATGAAAATGTTGAACAATGTTAAGACCAAGGACAGATCCTTGAGACTCTCCACTAGTGACCCTCTTCCAAGCTGACACTGATCCATTAATGACTTCTTTGGGGTCAATATTTCAACCAATTCCAAATCTACATAACTATACAGTCACATAGCCTACATCTATTTCTGATCAGCCTGAATTGTGACCATCCTTCTTTCTTTCCCTCCTTCCTTCCTTCCCTCCTTCCTTCGTTTCCAAAACATTTTTTGTCTACTACATGCCACACACTATACTAGGCACTGGAAATAGAAAGGCAAAAGTTAAATAGTCTAGGCTTTCGTGAAGCGGGGACCATTCATTTTCTATCTTGAAGAGAAATAACATGTATGTAGATAGTAAATGAAATGTAAAAAAATGTAAAGACATTTTGAATGAGAGGGCACTAGCCCTTGGAAGAGTCAAGATTAGCTCTATGTTAAAGGTGGTACCTGAGCTGAGCCTTGAAGAAACTAGGAATTTTCAGAAGGAAGGGTGAAGAGGGAATTCATGCCAGGCACAGTGGATAGCCCATGCAAAGACCCAGAGGTGGGCTGTATTATGTTATGAATGGGGAAAAGGCAACAGGCTAGTTTAGCTAAACCACAGAATGTAAAGCAGAGTGACCTGAAATCATCCTGGAAAGTAGGTTGGAGCTAGATTATGAAAGACTTTTCAATGGCAAACAGAACTTACATTTGTCCTAGAGGCAACAGGGAGCTATTGGAATTTCTTGATGTGACCTGTGTTTTAGGAATATGAGGATGATGGATTGGAGAGAAGAGAACTTTGAGTCAGGGAGAGCATTGATATAGTACAGGCAATAGGTGGTGAGGGCCTAAACTAGAATGATTGTGTGTGCAGAGAAGGGAATGAATGTGAGAGATGTTGTGAAAGTAGAATTAACAAGACCTGTCAACTGGTCAAGATGTAGGGGGTAAGGAAAAGGGAAGAACCAAGGCTGACTCTAAGACCCTTGCCCCCAAAATGCTGGAACACCATTCAAGCAGGATAATACTATCCAGGAAGCACTGTTTTAGTAGTGTTGATTTGACTACTATTCAGACACCTATAGGAAAGAAGATGGTCACTTGACAACATCCCATGAAGATGACTGAGGAATGTGGTGGTCTGAGTCTGACAGGGTATAGGCCCAAGCCAAGACCTTCGTCCTTTCCCCCAAAAGAGTTTTAGTCCCATTTGCCTAAAGGGTCCTGGAAAACCTCACCTTGAAAGCTACTTGGATTTCCCCCCTTGATCTGGCATTTTCTTGTGGCCATAAGCTTTTCATAATTGCTATGCCCAAATCTCTGTTATACTTCCCACCCTTGATTCTATTAAAATCCCATTCTCCAGACTACTGGCCACTCCCATCTAGATTCTCCCTAGATTTAATCTTTAGTCACTCCAGGATACTGATCATTCCCATCAAGATCCTACCTCCAGACACCCCAGGCTACAGATCACTCCCATTAAGACCATCCCTATCACCCCCAGACTATTTGGCCACATCTAGATTCTTCCCTCCATCTTTCTATATATAAAATCCATTTTGTTTCCATGAAAATGCTCAGATTCTATCTAGTCATCTTACATTAGCATTACAAAGGCTCAAGGTTCAATCTGGTCCACTGGAATTGGGAATACAAATGCTCAGATTCCTTAAGTCTACCTAATATTGGGAATCTTTAATAAATTTTGTTTTCTTTGGCTGAGAGAAGGCTTAGGTTGAATTCTTTCGAGCAGGATCTGTCATGTCACTATTTTAGGGTCCCAGACACCTCTAACCCTATATGGTTTCCTGACTGGGAATGGTTGTTGTCCTTCCTTTTCGAAGAGGACCAAAATGACACCACATGATAAAGTGAAGTTTCAGTGTGTTGGGCTGTGGCTGATCAGACCAATATGAGCTGGGGATGCTCTACCACAGATTGGGCACAGATAATCTGTGTGAATATTTGGGGTAGATACTCCAAATTTGCACATCCTACATTTACTTTGTGCTGTCTCAATTCTGCTTTGCTCACAGAGCACAGCACCCTTTCTGATGTGAGCATGCCATGCTGAGTGATCCTGTGCCCAGTGTCTTCCATGTTGCACAGTCAAATCCAAAGTTCTTGAGAGAGACCTTGAGAGTGTCCTTGTATCGCTTCTTCTGACCACCATGTGATTGCCTGCCCCATGTGAGTTCTCCATAAAATAGTCTTTTTGGCAAGTGCACATTTTGCATTTAAACAATGTGGTCAGCCCATGGGAGTTGCTCTTTGCAGCATAGTGTGAATGCTTGGCAGTTCAGCTCAAGAAAGGACTTCAGTATCTGGTACCTTATCCTGCCAGGTGATCCTCAGAGTCTTCCTAAGACAGTTCAAATGGAAGCGATTCAGTTTCCTGGCATGGAGTTGGTAGACTGTCCATGTTTCACAGCCATACAACAATGAGGTCAGAACAATGGCTCTGTACGTCTTCAGTTTGGTAGTCAGTCCAATACCTCTTCTCTCCCAAACTTTTCTTCAGAGCCTCCCAAACACTGAGCTAGCTCTGGCAATGTGTGCATCAACCTCATTGTCAATGTGCGCGTCCCTGGAAAGTACACTACCAAGGTAAGTGAACTTATCCACAGCATTCAAAACTTCTCCATTTGTTGTAATTGATGGTTCCACATATGGATGGTGTGGTGGTGGCTGATGAAGCGCCTATGTTTTCTTGGAGTTAACTATTAGGCCAAAATTAGCACAGGCAGCAGAGAATTGATCCATACTCTGTTGCATCTCAGCTTCAGAGGCTGCACTGAGTGTACAATCATCTACAAACAGAAAATCATGCACCAACACTCCCTCCACTTTGGCCTTGGCTTATAGCCTTTTCAAATTGAAGAACTTACCATTAGTATGTGTAGTTGACATATCATCTTCTCCACTTGTTGTACCATTGAGGAGGATCTGGGAATAAACCCTCCAATCTGGGGGTAGTTTGGTTAGCAATGATCCCACCGAATACTCTCCCAGGAACAGCTGCTGTTCCCACTAGTGACCTAGCATGGGACTGTCAAAAGAGTGAGGATAGGGGAGAAACTAAATGATAATTTGCCTGTTAGAAGGCCTAAGAACTGCATTTCAAAAGCAAATAGAAGAGAAATTACTCAGGGAGAAAAGGAAAAAACCTACCCTTTTCCAAGACCGGCTGATAGAAGCTATTAAGAAGTATATGAATTTAGAGCCTGACTTTATAGAAGGGGCAGCAATCTTTAGCAGGTATTTCATCAATCAGTCTGCCCCAGAGATTAGGAGGAAACTGCAGAAACTGAAAGTGGGACCGGAAACACCTCAGGGCCAATTACTGGAGACAGTCTTTGGAGTTTTCAACAAGGAGACTTAGGCAAAGCATGGGAAAGAGACAGCCAAATCAAGTGGGGGAAATCCAAGGAGCTTTCAAGGTGAAGTTTTCTAGGGCCCTTTAGACAAACGAGACTAAAACTCTTTTGGGGGACGGGACAAAGGTCTCATCTTGGACCTATACTCCTATAAATGATCATTGTTCATCCATCAGGAGCCCGGGATCCCAGGCTGATGATACTCAACTAAAAGTAGAAGATGGACTCCATCACAGCAGCATGAAGATGACTCAGGAATCTATTTTTTTTCCTGCCCTTGTTACATGCATTCCACACCTAGTCAAAAGTTCATCATTCCTTGATTTTAAGCCATCTTCTCCAAATTCAAACTGTATTCTCAGATACTATTTTTTTACCCATGCTTTCATTCCCAAATCTCTTTCATTTCATTTCAAGGTTCCTGGCTTCAGTCAGTGGCAATAGTGAATTCATGAATGAATAAATGAATGAATGAAAAAAAGCAAGTATTAAGCATTTAATTCTGTTCCTGGCACTGTGCTAAGTACTCTGCCCTTGGGGAGCTACCTAATAACCTTGCGGGGTGGGGGTGGGGACACATTAAAAAAGGAGAAGAGGAGGGAAGGGCTACAGGCATAGTCACATGGTTTGGGAATGACCAGGAAGTGGAGTGGCTTCTCTCAGTGCCAAAGGTCTCACTATTTGTTGTAAGTGAAAAATAATGGTGACTTTTACTTGGGTGTTATGGTTTGCAAAATACTTTACATATATTATCCCATGTGATCCTCACATAAACACTCTGAGGTGGGCACAGGTATTCTTATCCCATTTTACAGAAAGAGAAACTAAGTCTTAGAGAGATTAAATGACATGCCCCTGGCTACCTAACTAATAAACATCAGAAGTAAGATTTAAATGACTCTTCTGACATCAGGTCCAAAGTTCTTTCTGTTTGGACATCGCTATTTTCCACTCTTAGGAAAATGCCACCTGTGCTTCTGTCTTCAGTACCTTAGACTTCATAGTCCCTAGAAATGTTTTCTGGGTCCTTTCTATATATATATCCTTTGTCCCTCTGTAAATGACCACAAACTGTTAGAACTGGAAAGGATCTCAGAAGTCACCTCATTCAACTCCAACTCTCCACCCCACCATGTTAAAGGTGGAAAAATGAGGTCTGGAGAGGTTAAGTGATGCCTAACTTCTCACAAACATCAAAGGCAGGATTTGAACCTAGTTCTCCTGGCTCCAGAACCAATGTCCTTTGCACTCTTGCCAATACCTCATTCTGCAGAAAGCAACACGGCTTTCAATTCATCTCCTGTCAGATTAGCAGAGGTTGCCTGGCCCTGGAGAGTACCCTGGCTCTGTACTCTTAAGGCCTGAGGGTGAACCTTGACTGTTTCATATAAGAGCTCAGGCTCTTTATCAGTGAAATGAGGAAGGAACACAAAATGACTTCTAAAGGTGCTAAAAGCTCTCTGATTGCACAGTCCTTACTCCAGGAGCCCTCAACTTGGGGCCTTCCAGGGGTGGGGAACCTGAGGCCTCAAGGCTCTATGTAACCTTGTAGGTCCTTGAGTTGCAGGCTTTTGACTGAGTCCAAGTTTTACAGAACAAATCCTTTTATTAAGTGAATTTGTTCTGTGAAGTTTGGATTCAGTCAAAAGGCTGCACTTGAGGGTCTAGAGGGCCACAAGTAGCCTCGAGGCTGCAGGTTCCCCGCCCCTGCAGGCTGCTTCTTCTTCCTCGGATCATCATGGTCTGATTTCTCTCCTGGTAGTGCAGATTCTCACCCCTAGTTTACAGTTTTGATCTTTTCCACCTACTTCCCAAACTGATTTGGGAGAATTCTGGGCAGGTGCTTAGGGTATGCATGCTTTAGAAATTGCTAAAGCCTGAACCACTTGGTATACCTGAATTGAATAATTCCACCCACAGGACGGTAAGTGGGGGAACAATTGGAATACCCTTTCAGCTTCAGAACCTGTAGGGAATATTCCTTTTCTGGAGGTACTGTCCTACCCAGAATCCTAAGGAAATTGAGGGTTAGGATGAGATTTCAGTCTCCCTGTATTTTAAAAGGGTCAGTGCTCCTCTCTCCTCCTAACCCCAACAGGCATGGCCTGCAAGGTCTGACATTGGTTCTGCTTCTGGATGAGGTTCTATGAGCAGACTGTAGTTATAAATGGGTAGATAAAATAGATTAGCCTCAATAAGGGAAAATCCCTCTGATGGGGTTGGGATGTGAACCCTATCACTTCCTCTTTCCTTGCTAGAATTACAAATTCTGTAGAAAAGACTTGTAACCATTGGCTAGGCCTTTTCTTACTAGTTCAAGAATAGCTCTGAGTGGCTTAAAAAAGACACCATTTAAACAGCTGGTGCCAGCACTACAGTGATGTCAATGGAGAATGCATGAACTCCTTTGGAGGAAGTAGATTTCATTTCGCTCCTCCCCCCCTCTATCCCCAGTCACAGAGGATACTATTATGAGCATGGGGGATGTGAGTGAATGCAAGAAATACTACACGTTGTGAAATATTTTTGTATTTCAGTTTTCATGAACTACATTTGTTGAGTTTTTTGCATATCAATTTTTGTGAACTATAATCTATTGGTTTTCTAGGCTTTCAGTAAAACTTTCCTTTTGTACATCATAGATAGTTCATGTGGAAATGTGGAATCATGGCCAACCTTTTGGGTCATCAAGTGGAAAGGTTTTCCCAAGTTTCTGAGAATGCTGGTAGCTTGAGCTCAATGAAGTAAATATTCCCCACAAAAGGCAATTCAGGTGCTTTCTGGAACAGGTGCCCCTGGTGCAGTGGTTAGATGTGGACTGGGCAGACACAACTGGAATACATTTATTACTAGCTGGCAAGGACATGCCTTGAGAAGCACTGTGCTGTAGTGGATGAGGGCTATGTGATTCTAGTTAAGTCAAGTTACTTATCATCTCCCAGTGCCTCAGGAAACTCTCTAGGACCGTAAATGTTCAAGACAGTTCATAGGATCATAGACAGAGCTGAAAAAGACCATCTTGGTTATCTAAGCCTCTCAATCAGTAAACAGTAATTAAGCGCCTCTATTTGCCAGGCACTGGGAATACAAAGAAAGAAATGAGACACTTCTTGCTTCCAAGTTTACATTCTGTTAGAGAAACAACATGAACTCCTAGAAGTAGATACAAAATATAAACAAAGACAATCTGATTTTGGAAGGGATTTAGCAGGAGAATTGGTGAGGTGTGAGGATGGAGGAACTCACACTTTGACCTAGTTCTGAAGAAAGCAAGGGGTTCTAGGAGGCTGAGGTAAGGAGAGGAGGGCATGCCAGGCATAAGGACCAGTCTGGACAAAGGCAAGGGAGTGGGAGATGGAGTGATATGTTTGAAGAACAGTAATCAATCAATGAATAATCAAATTTTTTTAAAAATAAGTTTTATTGATACATTTTTCATCACCTCCTTTGTGCCTCTTCATTGACCCTCACATCGGATCATTCATTATAACAAAGGCCTTTTTTGCAAAGAAAAAAGAGGAAGAAGTCAACAAGTAGTTGTTAAGCACTTTCTATGTGCCAGCACTGTGCTAGGTACTGGTAATACAAAAGCAATGAAGGAATACTTGAAAGAAGCTAAGAAGGCCTGTCTGGAACACAGAGTGCATGAAGGAGAGAAATATGTAAAGTAATAGGCTTGGGAAGGCATGTGGAACCACTGTGAAATGTCTGAAATGCCAAGGAGGAGTGGCAAAGGGAGAGGCTAGAACCTCTGCTCCAGAGGGGCCAGCCTGTATTATAGGACTGTTGCTCTGGCAGCTTCTTGAAGTAGGGATTGGAGAGGAGTGAAAAGACTTGCCCAAGGTTATAGATGTCAAAAATAACAGACTTTGGTTGCTGATCTGCACAATGGTGAATCTTCTCCCTGAGGTTGCTATCCACAGATGAAATCACGAGTTCAGACCTAAAATAAAGATAATTTTATAACAATGGCAAATCTTGGGCTATTTTCATATTTTAAAAGTAATTATCCCCTTCATATAAAATAACATGTAAATTCATGTCTGAATCTCAGTAAAGGGATGATTTTCTATTCACATGTAAAAACAAGCAGAAATAGAAATTTGATATGTAATTCCTATTCCCAAAATGTGGCCTTCACCCTGCAAATATCATTGATGGGGAAAAGGTGCTGTATTTAAATGGGAAAAATATCAGGAAGGAAGACCTGAAACTTTTCTTTAAACAATTCACATTAAACTATGTTTAGTCAGTCACTGCAATTACCATTTTCTTCTGTTTGATTATTAATGCCTGGGTTGTAAAAGAACAGGGGATCCCCAGACTGAGGGGCAGATAATGAGAGTTATCAGTACAGAACCGGGCTGTGCCCTGAAACTAAGGGCAACATACTACGGTTCACTCGGAGGACTTTCAAGGTCGCCCCTTCCAACATTGTTTTTCTGTGAGATTTAATCCCTTCTTAGAGGGGGAAATGGTAGTACTGTATTTTGGAGGCTCTTGTCTGTCAGCTGGAATGAGTGCAGGGTCCTATGGGAATCTTGCCAGATTCTTGGTGTCAGTTTATACCTGCCAGGGAGCCCGACAGCTATGCAGAGGTGCCAGCCATCTCTCTCGGAAATGAAGTTTCCAGTTGCACTCCACCATATTCAATAGCAACACCTTGGTGGTGGTGATACAGGAGGAGCCCAAGCCCTGCCCTATTAGGGTGCTGGCACCTCTAAATAGAACAGACATTTAAACAAGGGAAAATGGTGGTCTCAAGTACTGGACATTTTGCAAACTCATTCGTACGGTGACTGAAGCAGGCTAGGAGGTAGAAAGGAAACTCTAGTATGATTAACCAGGGCATCAGGGAGGGGAAAAAATGAGAAGGGACCTTCTGTAAAAGCCTAATTCATTGGGAGAGTTTTGTGTGCCTGACAGCAGCCCTTCTGCAAGGTGAATTCTTTCATAAAGGGCCTCATTCACAGTCTGCCAAGACATCCATGACCTATTCTCGAATTCACACAAAAATTAAAAGAAAAACAACAGCCTGGCTAATTTAGCAACTTGCAAGATGCAGCTGGTGCTACTGTTTGCACAAAAATTGGCCTGCTCCTTCCCACCCCCACCCCCACCAGTCCAATAGCCTACACCTCCCCACCCCCAACCTTTTCGATATGTTTTTCTTAGTTATTTTGTATCCTACAGCACCAGCATGATTGTGACAACTGACTGACTAAGCTGGCACTGTGGGATACAGAATAACAAAGGCGTAATGTATCAGGATGGCAAGGGACTGGGGCCTGTGTGGGAAATGCACACAGAACAGCAACAGGGTTGGTCGAGTCCAGCAGTGAGATCAGCTGAGAGATTTGGAACATTTAAAAATAATAATAATTTGAGTACAAACTAAATGAAAGGCTTCTGGAGGCCAGGATGCATTTCTTCTTAGTATCCTGGTGGGCTGGTTGCTTTGCACCTGCCAGTGGCAGAGAGCTCTTTGGAGCCTTGGCCTGGTGGTCTCACTGGGCTGCTCTCTCTCCTTGAATGGTCTGAGATACAAAGTCCTGTTTATGACAATTACCTTCAAATACCTTTTAACACTGGGATTAAAAAAATCTTGTTTAAGATCACTACTTTCACCAACTTTTCCAGGCACCTCCTTGGAGAGGACATGCAGCACCTTCTGTTTGACCATCAAATAGCTGTGTTTCCTGGCCAGTAGATGGGGCCTCCTGGGTGCTACTTTCAGCTCCATGGCAGACTTTCTGATGGGTTGGTTTGGGGTATAAAGACAAGCAGTTCCACACCGCTTTATTCCTTACGCTGGTCACCCATGAATGGCAGCTCAGCCCGTCTAGTTGTCTTTATAGCAAGAGCTGTGTTGATACTGAATGAATATGCACTGGCTGCTTTGGGAGGAGGAAAGGGCAGAGGGCATGTGCTTCAATTACATGGCTTATTTTGTCTCCCTCTTTACAAACTCATCTTCTGTGGAGCTGGGCCCATGGCTGGCAGCTTCTGCAGCTTTTAAACTTACTTAGCAGCTGCCTGACTGTCCTATCAACAAGCTTGGGAAGGCCAAATTCAGTTATACTCAAAAGTGACTGGCCATGAGCCCAATATACACATAAACTGACGTAGATTTGTCAGTCAAATCCAACCCCCACTCTTCCCTACCTTTCCTCAGGATCTGACTTTTCCTTAAATGACTCTAAAGGTAAATAAGTGGTTGTGGTGCTCACCAGGGCCAGATCCTAGTGAAACTGACCAAGGGCAACAATTATGACCATAGTCCTTTACTATCCTGTTCCCATCCATTCACCCACCAGAGCATGAAACCTCTCCTATTATTATCCAAGTTGTTGAAGGGAGGCAGATGCAACCTATAGTGGGGCATCCATAAGGAGATCTGCTTGTGGTCTGGTCTGGAGAAAGAAGTAAATGCAACATTCCCTTCTTCGGAAACAAATTCCAGTTTGATCATTTCTCCAGGATGAGGGAATAGGGTTTAGCAGTTGGGAAACAGGATTTGTTTGGACTGTGGGCAGAACTCTCCCCTCTTAAGAACTGACAACTCGATATGCCCAAAGGAAATAGCAGAAGGAAATTTGAACCTAGAAAATAAAAGTCAGCTCATAATCAAGGGAGAGTTAATTACTTGGAAGCTAACAAGGTCAAGTTGAGATGTTCAAATGGCCTGGCTTCCATTCTCCTCTCTTTTCAGGTGAAAAACCCAGCAGGGTTCTAGCTAGATTCTTAGATGCATGTACAGTTCCCAGATTATAGTAGCTTTTATTTGCTTGGAGAAACTGATCCCCACTCATTTTTAGCCTTTTCCTCATGAGTGATTTTTAGCACAGTATTACTATGGTTAGTGTTAAAAAAAAAAAAAGTAAAGGAAGAGGTAACTAGAGCTAATGTTGATGACAAATTTACATAATATCCCTAAGTCCTAAAGCCCAACATTTTCTAGAATTAGAACTCAAGTCATGGGCAAATTCAGCTATAGTACTTACAAAAAAGATATAAATATAATTGCTTTTACCATAATATCTCTAGCCTTCCCGAAAATTGCCTTCTTTTACTATACATATATATACCAAATTATTTACACATCTCTCCAACTAGAAAGTATGTTCTTGTGCGTGTGCATGCACACACACATACACACAGAGCACACACTCAGCAACTTGTAAACAAGCTAAAATTTTGCATAGCTCAATAGTGATATTTAAAAATTGCAGATGAATACTAGCTACCCAGTCATGAGCACAGTCTACAGTAAAAGAGAAAAATCACTGAATATGGAACTAAAGGACCTATTTAAATCTTGCCTCTGTTACATACTACCTGTGTGACCTTGGACATGTCACTTAACCACTCTAAGCTTCAGTTTCCTCATCCTGAAAATGAAGGGCTAGATAGATTCTTGTGTCTTAGGCAGGTGAGTGGTACAGCAGATAGAAAAATGGACCTGGAGTCAGTAAGACCTAGGTTCAAATCTGGCCTTGGTCACTTACTACCTGTGAGATCCTGGGCAAGTCACTTAACCTCTCTCAGCCTCATCTATAAAATGGGATAACAGTACCTACCTTACAAGGCTGTTGTGAGGATCAATTGAGATAACATTTGTTAAAGTGCTTGATACATGACAGGAATCATTAAAATGTTTATTCCCTCCCCTTATGCCCCTTCTAGCTTTATGATCCTGTGACTTTTAAAATTTCTCATTAAAACAATGAGAAAACTAAGGAAAAAGGAGTTAAACCTGATCAAATACCCAGAGGAGGCTCAATGGAGTTGAAAAGGTTTGGGGACATTTAGGATTCAATTCTTTTAAAAAATGAGAGTAGAAGATATCAATTAAAAATCTACACTTATTGCTACCAAAAAAGGGGCGGATGTGACTGTATCAGTCAATCGGTCAATAGTCAATAAACATTTATGTCAGGCACTATGCTAAGTACTAGACATACAAAGAGGCAAAAGACAGTCCCTGCCTTCAAAGGAGCTCACAGTGAAATAAGGGAGACAACATACAAACCAGCTACCTACAGGATAATCAACTGAGGGGAGGCACTAGAATTAAGAGGGATGAGAAAGGATTTCTATAGAAGGTAGGATTTTATCTTGGACTTGAAGGGAAGCCAAGAAGTGGAGATGAAGAGGGGGAGAATTCTAGGTACAGGGGAGCAACTGGCAAAATCCCCCAAATCTAGAGATGGAATGTCTTTTTGAGGAACAGCAGAGGCCAGTATCACTGGATCAAAGAGTATGTAGGGGAGTATAAGGTATAAGAAGACTAGAAAGGTGGGGTTGGGGGTGCGGTGGAGTTGGGCCTAGGTTATGCATGGCTCTGAATGCCAAACATAGGATTAATATGATTAGACAATAATCTAGTCATATGGATTCAGAAAGGCTGAATAGCTAGAATTAAGGAGGAGTTGTGAATGGTTCACTGTCAGTGTCAGTTCCATTGGAGCACATCAGGATCTGCACATTGAATATTTTTAATCAATGACTTCAATAAAGGTGATCAGATTTGCAGATCACACCATGCTGGGGGGCAGGTAGCATAAAGGATCCAACACAGAACAGGATCCAAAAGATCTTGTTAAACTAGAGCATTGTGCTGAATATAAAAACATGAAATTCAACAGGGATAAATTAAAAGTCTTGTACTTAAGTATACACCACCTGGAGAGGGATTCCATAGAGCTGGTCATCTTGGAGAGATACCCTACGATCAATGAGCAGATATCAGAACTGGGGGAAGTGAGTAGGTTGGACTGTATTTGGGAAGTGGTGCAGAATTTTCAATGACCCTGTTTTTTTTTTCCTTTGGGGGGGGGGGAAAGGAGAATCAGACCTATTATTTCATAGGTATTGGGAGCACCTGATGAGGAACTCCCTCTCCTAATGCAGGTCGCTATTCACTCTGCAATCTCGAGTTTTAGGGCACTCTGCAGCACTGAGAGATTGTGATTTGCCCAGGGTTGCATGCCCAAAAAGGAGCAGGGGTGGGAAGTAAGGTCAAGTATGGAAGACTTTCCATCCACTACAGATCCTGAGTTGTGCCAACAAATGAATCCTCTGTATCTTATGTTGCCTCTATTCCTAAAAAACAAAAACCTATCCCTTTAACACTGATATTCTTTTAGTAATTCTAGTTGGCTGCAATCATGGACTATTATAGTCTCTGAGGAATCAAAATGGCAAATTCACTTAAAGGGCAGTGGAAGGGTGCATGAGACATATAAAACAACTGCAGCATATTATCAACGATGAATTTTTGTGTACAAAATGGCATTAAAGATACCAATGAGTCATATGACTGGAAAAAGAAGGGCTGCTTATGTATTCTCCTATGATCAAGGAGCTACAAATACCTTGTAATAATGCATCTTGTGATATATTAATACTTGTGTAATTTTTTAAAGTGAGAGGATTAAATAATTTTAAAAGAAATTCAAACTTGTTTTACTAAATATAATTTGTAAAAATTATCACTTATTAATAACTTATTTAAGTTTCTTTGTAATCAGCCTTCCTTCTCTTTAGTAATCTTTCCTTTTCCTTCACTGCCATTTCTGGCTACCCTTTACAACTTGTTAGTACTTGCCAGTGAAGAAGTTCCTCAGTATGTGGAATGAGTAGAAACCTTGTGAAATAACAGTTTTCTAATTTTTTGGTCTCAGGACTTCCTTACAGCTTTTGTTTATATGAGCTATGTCTATCAATATTTTCCATATTAGATATTAAAATAGATAAATTTTAAAATATCTGTTCATTCAAAACATCAATAATAAATTGATATATGTTAGCATGTAAATAACATATTTTTATGAGATTTTCCTAAACAAAGAAGTTAGTGAGAAGTAGCATTATTTTACATATTTTCACAAAACTCTTTAATGTCTGCCTTAATAGAAGACAGCTGGATTCTCATATATGCTTCTGCATTCAATCTGTTGTGATATGTTGTTTTGATTGAAGTATATGAAGAAAATCTGGCCTCACACAAATATGTAGCTGGAAAAGGGAGGACTATTTTAATAGGCAAATAACATCGTAGTATTATTACGAAAACTGTTTTGACCCTACAGACTTCCTGAAAGGGTTTTAGGAAGGGAGACAAGGGTCTGTGGACTACACTGTGGGAATTGCTGTTGGGGGAGATATAAGAGGACAACAAAGGACCAGATAATGAGAAGGAAATGCATTGGTGGAAGGAGCATCCACATGGATCACAGAACCAATGAAATAGTCCAGTAACTAAGTCAGAGTGTTTAAGACATTGAGGATAGGAATATTCACTGGTGGAGAGAGCATCAACTTTGATAAGTTCACAGATATTTGAAGTGTTTTTATGTGTGTGTATACACACTGTGCACATATACATACATGCATTCACATATATTTCAACTGAGGACCAAACAAGAGGAAATCAGGTTAGATATAATGAAAACAATTTTTTAAATAGATTTTTATTTTGTTTTTAACATCACCTAGGTTTTTCTTTATAGTCTTCCTCCCCATCTGAGAGAGCGATCTCTTATAACAGAGTTTTGTGGTGTTTTTTTAAAAGAGAAAATCACCAAAACAAACACATCAAAAACAAATTCTGATGTCATCTGTAATGTTCTGAATCTGTGGACCCCCATCTCCCAAAGCAGGGCAATGTGTGTGTATACTTTGTTGAAGAAATTTAATAGTGATGGAGTAACGTGAAATAGGCAGCCTACCCCTTCTTACTACAGAAGAGAGTGAACTGTCAATATGCTCAGCAGATGCTCATGTTTTCTCAGAGACAGTTTAATTTGGTACCAAAGACTAGTTGCCCATAGTTTCCTATGATTGAATTGTCCTATGCCAAACAAGCTTCTGCAACCCTCAAAAAAAAAAAAGAATGAAAGAAAAGTTTTTCTAGAGGTGTACACAATTCCTAACTAGTTTTCAGATTCATATCCTCCTCCCATCCCCTTTGGTTAAACATGAGTAGTTTCTCCTACCTGCTGCCAATGAATTTTTCTTTAGATACCAGAAAGGGGGGAGGTCTAATACATCCTTTATCTAGAAAAAGTTACAAATTCATCATATTGATTGAATGATAAGGCAGCTAAGTAGTACAAAAGACTGAGTGCAGCACCTGGAGTCAGAGAGACTTGACTTTAAATTATCTCAGACACTTCTGTCATCCTGGGCAAGTCACTTAATCTTTCTCAGTTTCCTCATCTGTAAAATGGAGATAATAATAATACTTACTTGTCAAGGTTGATTGTAAGAATCAAATGAGATAGCATATAAAAAAGACTTGGCAAACCTTAAAGTGCTACATGTAAATGCTGCTATGATTATTATCAATTGGTCAGTTCAATAAAATTACAAGATTGAATAACTTTTCCCCTTGAGTTGACTGGAATGGCCACTCATTTTGGTGACTTTGCTACCTGACAGAATTAACTAAGCATACCATTTTGACTTGTTACAGAAGTAGCCTTGTGATTAAAAATATGAAATTCGATATTGGAACTTGCACAGGAGATTTGGACAAAACTCCTTTAAATAACTAGTTGAACATCGCTAAATATTGTGCCCTCTAGCATGACACTGTTCTAAGCACTTTTAAACACCAATTTAAAGATAGGCCCTCTGGCTTTTTAAAGGGTACATATAGACTATTTTTGCCCAACCTGTGATAGTCTTCTGTGTTGGAACTGGTATGATCAGCCACAACTTGTGATGTCATTTTGGTTCTCTTCGAGAACAAAGAAAAAACAACAGTTTGGCCACTCTGGAGAGATTTTCTATTCAAGGAGATGGCAAACTATGGATTTGTTAATGCTACAATATTTATCAGATGGTTGTTTGCCTAACACACCCCCAAAGCAAATAGATCTAAACAGAAAAGATAAGTCATCACCATTTCCTTAGGAGACTACTTCATTTTCTTCAGTGCATTCTGTTTACTGCTCAGGTCTCTGGTACCAATATAATAACCGAGAGCCAGATGAGAGTTTACTTCAGGGCCCCTTGATTTTGTTGCTGTGGGAACTTGCTCCCCAGACAGCAACTCCAGTGTGATTAAGATGGACTTTGATAGTTACTGTGGCCAAAGAAGTCATCATCCCACCCCAATCTGCCAACAAGTAGATTTGAATTTAGCTTGAAAAACAATCATCCTAGAGATTAAAATCAGAAAGACTTTTCAAGTTGGTAGAATACGCTAGAACTTGCGCAACACAGGCCTATAAGAACCCAGGGGTCATTTTTATGCCAGAGTAAAATATCAGAATAACAGAAATTTTCCATTGAGTGATTTGAATAACCCAAGTTATAGACCTGACATCAAGAATACAAAGGGGGCAGGCTCAAAACAGAATAGACTTCTGGTCTCAATCTGGGGGGGAGGGGCAGAGGAAGGACTTCAGAGAACTTTCGGGTCTTGAACCACATTTTAGCTTTTTATTTTGCATTCATATGCTAATTTAGTAATTATGTTGTTCAGCTCAGCAAAAAAAAACTGAGGTGCAGCTGATAAGCGAGGGGACTTACAAAATAAAGTGACAGCATACTGCATGTCTCTAAAATTTCTTTTCTTATCCTACTTATCTGCTGAGCCAGTGGAGCCATTTTTAAAGGGCAACTAATGCTGAGTTTGTGACAAAGTAACATTCTTTTTCCTTGCCACACCCCTGATGGAAGAACATTGTAACAAACACAGGAAACATAAATCCAGGTGAAAAGAACCACCCTATGCTCATGTCTAGATGAAGAGTACATTTATGCTAATATGGTCCATTTTCTTTAAGGGGTCTATTTGCTCCTGATGCACTAAGAATCCATGCAGATAATTCATTAGTGATAATGATGGTTAGAGCCATATAGATCCCTGCAATTCAATGGATAAAAATATCCTAAACTTGGATTTGGTTTTTGTTTTTGGTTGCTTCTTTAACATATTTTAGCTTGAAATTTACACATGTTAGGATTTATCCTTGTTTTAAATTAAAATGTTCTTTACTTTTATTGAAAAATAAAATTCAGTCTGGGATGGGCGGGGGAAGGTGGGGAGGAATAATTCACAAAGTAAACTGTATCCAAGAAATCAGGAACAGAGAGAAGAAAGAAATATAATGTTAAGGAAGACAATTCAGTCAGGGTTAGAGTTAGGGTTGTAAGTTTACTTCAGTGACCTCTCCTAATATTAAACATTCTAGCACCTGTGCTATGAAAAAACCTCCCAACAACCTTGTAAATACCTTTGTCTTTGAAATATCTAAATGAACTCGCTGGAGTTATGAACTAATAGCTCATAACACTTAACCATAAGCAAAATACTAGAGATATGAAATATAAAAGGAGTTAGGGGTAAACATCTGAGGGCATCAAACCTATTTGTTTTCATCACTCAGGTAACTCAAAAGTAGTCAAGCAGATTGTTAAGCTTTTCCACAATGTTTTGTTTTCCAGACAGCCCTTGAATACCAAGTTTCAATCTAAAGAGTTGGGTTTTTTTAAACCAGTAACCAAGTAATAAACTGCCTATAAAAGGAAGGGGGGAGAGGTTTATAATGGAAATTGTGACAACATTGAGTATAGTATTACAGCTCTTACACCACCTCCTCCCTCTTTTTACACACCCTCCCTCTTCTCACTCTTTCTACGATTTTTTCCTCTCTTTTGTAACACCTTTCTCGTTTTGCTTGGTAGTATGGAAGAAATAGCATATTAAAAATAAAACTTTTTAAAAGGTAAATAGTGTATGTAGTTTGTACTCTGCCTTTGATAATGCTTTGCTTTTCTCTCCCTCTGCTGAAGGTTTGAGAGTTGAGATTAAGCTTCTTATACTCTCTGAAGATACTTAATAAAGACAATTTGGTCATGAATTGATAAAACAATCAAGTTTCTTCGCTAACAGAATTTGTGAGCTTTTTCCGGACATAAAACTTAAGAAAGGTCAATTGCGGCATTTTCCTCACTATTTCGTCCACAAGATCTAGACTACCACACCGACTCGAGATTCACCATTACATCCGAGCTTCAATCAACAGGTGGCATTCCATGTACATAACCTTTCTTAACTTCCCCCACGCCCCTTTTCACTAACCCCATCCTGATGATGCTTACTCACGACTTGACCAAACTTCTGTAAAAGACATTTTTTTGAGGGGGAGAAAATCTTTTCTGATTTTCGTGTTTTCCCCTCTCAGGGGCAATCCCATTCCTGAGAGCACCTGGGAAAAATCAGTGCCGGAATGAACTTCTCCGCATAGGAAACGCGGGCTTGGAAGGAGAGGGAAGTAATATGGATACAGTGGGATGTGAAAATGACCTTTTCCCAGTTGTCACAGAACACCTTATTCCCTTCATTGTGTGCAGGGCATCAAGTTTATGTGAGGGGGACCATAGCAAACCTTGACTTCTTAACCGACCTCTTTGCAGGTTCCGGATTGGAAAGAGAGAGAGGGGCATAAAGGGGCCCCACAGCTGCACAGTTCACCCCAAGCCCAGTCAAATCAGCCTTTCCCCCTCAACGGTGCCCCTTCGGTAAAGCTCATTCCAAACTGAGAGCATCTGGAGCGGAGGTGGGGCGGGAAGGGGAGAGGGGCTCCCCAGCCTCTAACAATCCCAAGAATAACAGAGCCAGAGTCCTTGGGTTGGAGTTGGGGGCGTGAGTTGGATGGGTGGGGGTGTCTCCTTCCAGCCCCAGATTAATTTGCACCGCCCCCCCACAACCCCCCCCGCAGGAGATGCCGCCGGGGCGCCCTTTCCGCAGTTGCTACATGTCATTGCTCCCTCCCCCGCCTGTCAAAGCAGACCCGGAGCCCCAGCTCCCCGGGCGCCCCCAAATGCCAGCAGCTCCCCCCCTCCGAAGTTTTGGGCGCGAGGGCCGCTGGGGGTGGGTGGGGACGGCGTCTGTCACAGCCCTGGCCCGGCCGACCAGCACGTTCACCTCTCTCTCGGTGGCTCCGGGTGTCCGCATCCTCCCGCGGGCACCAGCCACCCTCCCTCTCCTGCCCTCCCTCCTTCCCCTCCCCCCGCAGGCCGTCCCAGCTCCCCGAGGCGCAGGAGTGAGCGGAGCCCCCGGGGCGGGGAGGAGCGGCCGCAGGTACCCCGGGGCGGGCGGGGACGGGGAGCGGGGCGGGCGGGGTCCGGGCTGCGCCCCCAGCCCGGCCGGGCGGGGGGGAGAGGGGCTGGGCGGCGCTGCCTCGGGCTCTGTGCGCTGCAGCCCGAAGCCGAGGAGCAGGAGGAGCAGGAGGAGGAGGAGGAAAAAGAGGAGGAGGAGGAGGAGGAGGCGGCGGGTCCCGGGTGGGGGGAGTGCAGCGCTGCGGACCCGGGCGGCTGGTAAAGGACGAGGCGGAGGCTGAGGAAGGAAGCAGGGAGACCCGGCTACAGCAACAAAGGGCAGCGAGCGATTGGCCGGGGCCGGAGACGAGGTCAGCTGGGGGCTGGGGTGGCTAGAGCCCGCGATGGCGATTGCACGTGCTTGCAGACACGGGCGAGTGCCGAGCTGGAGGTGCACGCCCGGAGGGGTAGGGGGGCGCGCCCCCTCGGGAGGGGACATAGAGAGGGTAGTGACATCGCTCCGCCAGCACCCAGCCGGGGGAGAGCAGTTCTGAGGGTGTGTGGGGGAAAGGATGCGAGCCCAGAGGCGGGCGAGTGATCGCCCAAGACCGGAGGGGGGACTGAAGGGGGGGCGGGTGGCGAGTGTAGAAGGGGGCGGGTTGGAGCGCTCCGGAAGGCACGCCCGTCCGCGCGTTCCACCGCAGAAGCTGGCGCCCGCGAACCTCGAATTTTAACTTCTCGTCTCCGCCCGCCCGCGCGCGCGCGCGCCCGCCCGCACCCACCCCTAAATCCTGCGGCCGCCGCCAGCGATCAGCTCTCACACAAACTTTAGCTGCGGGCTAGGGGGATTGTAGGCGAGCTGGAGGGGGTAGGGTGTAGGGGGAATGGGAGGTGTTGGTGGAGGTGATGGTGATTGACGGCTCCAGCAGCCAATAAGGTCAAGCACTCCTCCTAAGAAATGGCCTAATCTGTTTCTAGCGTTGAGGGGGCGGGGAGATGGAGGCGGAGGTGGTGCAGTGGCTGGGCAAAAGAGAGAGGTTCGGCCAATAGGTGCGGGCAAGAGTGGCCCAAGCATGCTGCTGATTGGCGGTGGCAGCGGATCCTCCCTGGGGGCGGTACCCAAGGGGGAGGACGATGGGTCGAAGGGCGTGCCTATGCGGAGAACAGATGACCGGCAGGAGCCTGCCCCAATGGGCTGCAGGTTGTTCAGTGGGCGGGTGATGGACAGACACTTAGGCCAACGGGTGGCCTCGGGAGTCAATGGTGTTGTCCAATGGAGCGTCAACGGGGCGGGGCGGCGGCGCGGGTTTAATGAGACTCCATTGGGCTGTAATCAGTGTCATGTCGGATTCATGTCAACGACAACAACAGGGGGACACAAAATGGCGGCGGCTTAGCTCCTACCCCTGGCGGCGTCGGCAGCGGTGGCGGCGGCAGTGCCACTTCCCTCAGGCAGCAGCCGCGGCTTCTTCCTCAGGCGAGGGCAGCGCCCCCGGCAGGCGTGGTGGTGGCGGCGGCAGCAGGCGGCCAGGTCTGTCACCCGCCCCCCACTCCAGCGCGCCCCCAGGGGGAGGAGACTGGGGGGGTAGGGAGAGGGCGCGCGATGCCCCTCCCACAGGCCCCTGCGCGAGGGTCACCGCGGGGCCGCTTGAGGTCAGGCTGTCCCTGAGCGTGACGGTAGGGGGCGGGAGGATCGGGGAGGGAGAGGCCCCGCCCTCTTGCACGAGCCTCAAGGGCGGGGCGTGAGCCCCGGAGGGGCGGGGCGAGAGTTAGGGGGCGGGGTTCTGGAATCCGGGAGGCTGGAGCTGCTGGCCTGGGAGGGTTTTTTTAAAGAGGAGCGTGAAGGGGTGTTTGGGGGAAGCTCCGCGGGAGCTGAAAGCGGGGAGTGGGGGCTACGAATGTGTTTGTTGAGGGTTGGCATGTGTGAGAGGTATTTATTAATACTCTTATCAGTTCGTTTCTAGCCAGGTTACCCCAGGGGTGCGTGGGGAAATATTCGAGATTTAAAGACAAATGGTGGGGAAGGACTGGTGCAGGCGAGTTAACTGGATGCATTCCAGATTCTGGTGGGCAGCAGGGTGGCAATAATAATATTAAATGGCCATAGCTATAGTCCTAGTATTCGTTTGGTGCATTAAGGTTTGCAGAACGCTTTGCATATACCATCTCATTTGGTCCTCACAACCACCCTGTTGAGGAAGGTGTTACTATCCCCACTATACAAATGAAGTAATGGAGACTGAGCTAAGTAAAGGGACATATATCCAGGGTCACACAGCCACTAAGTAGGATCTGAGACAGGGGACAGACACCCTGCCCCACAGCTGCCACCTAGCTAGCTGCCTACAGTTATGAACGATGGCATGCGGAAACAGAGGGAAAGAATGCTTCTGGGACCCTAGGTGGAAATAACTCAGAATGGGAATGGATGTCCAGCCACTGACAACTGTGTCTCCCTAGTTAGACTGTAAAGTCCTTGAAGTCAGGGACTGTTTTCGTTTTTGTCTGAGAATCTCCAGCTAGAGAGCGTGAGTGCTTACTAAGGTCAGACCTGGAGCAGGTTCTAGATCAAAGATCTAGAAGGGACAGGTCTTAGATACCTTCCTTCTATAACCAAGAAACTGGGGCCCAGAGAATTTAAAGAATGCCCAGGGTCACACAGCTAGTAAGTGACTGGAATTAGAATCTAGGTCCTTCTTCTTAGTTTCCCCCCCCTCCCCCATCCCCCAGCTTTAGTTTCCTTGTCTAAAATAAAAGATAATAGTACGTGACTTGTGAACTTAAATCACCAAGTGAATGCTATTATAAAGGTAACTTATTGTTGATTCTTGTGATGATGTTGAAACTATGGAGCAGAGGAGCGACATACCAAAAAGATGTATCTCTATTGGAATAGGAGAGTCAGGTGGGGCGGTGTAAGTTGTCCTGGGTTGAGGGTGTGGTTTAGATGGGATGGGTTAGAGCACATGAAGTATTTTTTCATTGAAAAAGTTTCTGGATTGGAGCTGGTAACATAGGGAGACGTAGAAGTTAGTTTTGAGGGATACAAACATTTGTGAAGTTCCTAGCCACTGTGTGCCTAGAGAAATAGTTGAGGAGGCAATGTGGAAAATGCCTAGGGTTTTTGACTATCCCATTGACTAGCTTGTTTGATCTTGCAAGTCACTTCAGGTTACTGCGTTATAATTTCTTCCTCTGGGTGTGTGTGTGTGTGTGTGTGTGTGTGTGTTAAATTACAATACATTTTCCCCAAAACATGTAGAGGTAGTTGACACGCTGAGTGTGTCTTGGTGAAAAAAGCAGAGATTCAAAGCAGGAAAAGTTGATATTTGCATCTTGGAAGAGAAACAGGATAGGGTAAGCCAGCTACTAGGGATGATTTAGTTCTGTGGAGAACTAAGGGTAAGAATTGAGAGAATATGATTTGTATGAATAGGATAAAGAAGGATGAACTCTGCAGCTTGGTGTAGTGGACAGAAGGCCAGACTTCCAATCAGGAAGCTGGAGATCTAAATCCTGCCTAGACACTGACCCACTCTGTGACAGGCCTCAATCCCTTCATTTCTCTGGCCTGAATTTCCCCATCTGTCAAATGAAGCAATTGCACTCGTAACCACTAAGGTTTTGGGTCTTGATGGTAATAATAATAGTTCATAAATATATTGTACCTTAAAGCTTATAAAATACTTTACACACCTTCTCATTTGATTCTTACCACTGATATCCTGTGATACAAGTGCTTGTAGTTTCCATTATCCTTACTTTACAGAGGAGAGACCTGAAGTTGAGAGAGACCAAAAGAATAGCCCAGAGTCATAGAGTTCATCAACACACATTTATTAAGCACTTAGGTGAAAAACACAGAGGCAAGCACTGAGGATACCAAGATGAGCATGAAACAGTCGCTGCTGCAAGGGAGGAAGGCATTCAAATGAGGGAGGTAATGTAAATAAATAAATCCATATCTAGCAAGTGAAGTAGCTTTTGAATCTGGGTCTTCCAGACTCAAAGTTCAACAACACTCTAACCACTATTTAGTCTTGCGACTTGAGGGAAAATGGAGTATTGGCGATTAGATTGGAGAAGACAACATTTATGACATACCTTCTATGTGTAGAGAGTCTTGTATTGATCTCTATAGTTAGATATGCAATATGGCCCTTGATGGGCTTAGAGCATCATGACAGAGTTCTGTGCTTGTATGTATTGAAGGCAGGGAGATATAGCCTATACACAAATGATGTAAAATAGAAAGTGTTAATTGTGCAAGAAAGGCAAAAGCCAAAAGGAGTGGAAAGATACTTTCTGAAGTGGGGTAAAGAGAGGCATTCGAGTGGGAAAGGTCTTATGTAAGAACAGGTGATATTTGAGTTGGATCTTAGAAGATGGTAAAAATTCACCAGGTGACCAGGAGATCTGGAGAAGGGGCAGTGTGTCTCAGAGCCACTGACTGGTCCACTTGTGCAGGATCATAGAGAGGAGTAAGCCTAGATTAGGCTAGAAAGATAGCATGGTGGGAATGGAGTTTTGCTGTGTAGTTGCTACAAATAGGTGAATCATAGAAAATAAAAGTATGTCTTGACGTTTGTATATGGGGATGACATGATTGGTGAGTAGGTGGACAACTCAAGGCAAACCTATGAGGGTAACTCTGGGGGCTCATGAACCTAGAGGAAGTGAGCTACAGGCAGTACAGTTTAGTGAACTGTACACTGAATTTAGCTGCAGTGAAGAAGACCTGGGTTTGAAGTATGCCACAGACACTCATTTGCTGTGGGATATTGGACAAGTCATTTAGTTTCTGTGGGCTTCAGTCCTTTTCATTGGTGAAGTGAAGAGAGGTGGGCTTGATGATTTGCCTCCAAAACATTTATCAACTTGAAATTGAAGACCTTATGACAAGAGCCAGAAGTGGACTGATCATGGCTGATTGTGTTATAGCATTTGGGGGTGGAGAATTAGGTTAATAGCTCTCTGATTTTTAAAGGAACTTCTTTCTCGCCTATGTCCTGTATACTTCTAGGGGAAAGGGGACAGCATTTTTGTATTTTAAAGAAGAAGTTAATATCTTTGTTCATTAAAATATGAGAAGAATATTATTATGGTTGGGGACAAGAATTTTTGCTAATAAACCAGAATTTGCTTTTCAGGGTGCAGATTTGTCAATGTTCCTCCCTTTGAAATTACTTAATTCACATACAGGAAGGTGAAAGGTGTTCTGGAGAAGGTGTTCCTCACAGGAGGGGCAGAGTTGGAGAGATAGTCCATATTCAGTAAGGGGAAATTTCCTTTTCCCATGATGCATTTCCAAAACTGTCACCTATATCTGGTGGGTGTGCTTTTCTTGCAGCTGTTTTAGGGAACTTTTTCGGACTACTGTGATAAGTCCAAGACCATCCTGCAATAAGGTGTTTTTTTTTCCCTAATTGTCCTTTTTTTGGCAAGAGAAAAATAATCTTGTGAAACCTATCTGAAGTGAAGAGGTGATGGCCAAACCTACAAATAACTAGTTTTCTTAAAAAGCAGTAAATGATAAATAGCGTAAGGGAAGCATGAATTGTTTTTAAAGTTTGCATTTCTGTAAAAGCTTTCAAGTGGTTTATCTTCTGATAGTAGTCATCTCGTAGCAAACACAGTTTGCTACAATTACACATTATGAACAGCCAGTGAATCAGCAAGCAAGTCCCTACTATGTGTCATCATGCCTAACCCTGGGGCATACGGAGATATAAATGAAACAGTTTCTGCTCCAAGGAGCTTCCATCCCATCATGTGAAACAATATTTATGCACATAGGTTAACATGAAATATATATACAAGCTAAACATAAGATAAATTTGTTGAGGAGTCACTAGCAGCAAGAGGAATCAGTAATGTTTCCTGAGACCCTCCTATGCAGGGACTGTTTTTACTTTTCTTCTTTCCATTCTGTTTCCTCAATTCTGGTTTTTCTTTAGCCCTGAAAGAGCCAGATGTTGTTTGCTCTTTTTTAGATGATGACGGGCTATGTTAAAAGGAATTCTTTGAAAAAGAAAAATCATACCTTGCAGCTCACCTGTAGTTGTCTTCTCATTCATTTGATTTCTTTTGAAGTTTGCATCAGATTTTTTAAAAATCTTGCTCAATATATGCACCAATGATAATTTTGTAGCCTTGTTTCTAGTATGAATTATAATTCAGTAAATTTAATGAGCATTTATAAAACACCTATTATGTGCAAGGCACTGTTCTAAGTTCTGGGAATGAAAAGATTTTTTTAAAACCTACTCTGGATTCTTAGGATCGTAAGTCTAAAGCTGGAATTGGTTGTTCAGTTGTTTGAGTCATAGTCAACTCTTTATGACCCCATTTAGGGTTTTCTTGGCAAAGATACTGCAGTGGTTTGCCATTTCTCTCTCCACGTCATTATACAGAGGAGGAACTGATGCAAATAGGGTTAAATGACTTGCCCAGGGTCACACAGTTAGCAAGTGTCTGGGGCTAGGTTTGAACTCAGAAAGGAGGAGTCTTGCGTGACTCCGAGCTTGACACTGTCCACTGCACACCAAGCTCGAACAGCCCTTTAGAATTCACGTCGTTCAATCTCTCGTTCTACAGATGAGGGAACTAGGACCCAGAAATGTTCAGTAACGTCTCTAAGGTCGCACAGGTGCTAAGTGTCTGCATCAGGAGTTGAAGACAGGTGCGTTAGCTACAGACCGCGTATTCTTTCTGCTGTATTAAGCTGCCTCTTCACCAAAGGACTCGAGATTCTGCTGGGCTTTCGGTACACCACATGAACCAAAAATAATTGAAGGATAGTTTCAGGAAGAAGAGAACACCAACAAGCTGGGAAACAGAAGAGGTTTTGAGTATCTTGGAGGGGGCCTCTGAGCTGAGGCAGTCTTTAGAGAGTGTAAGAAGTGAAGGTGAGAATGGATTAGAACAGACAAGGACAACAATAGGAGGCTGTTGGAATCATCATGGTGAGAGATGATAAGGGTCTAAAATGGGGAGGCATATGCATGAATGGAAAGAAGGAAATGTGGAGGTAGATTTGGCAGTTGATTGGGTGTGGGATGGTGAAGGAGATGGAAGAGGTTGTGAAGTTGGATCACTGGAAGGGTGATGGTATCCTAAATACAAATAAGGAAGTTAGGCATTTTAATCCTAATAGCTGATAAGATCATATACTATGAATGATATTATCTTTTTTCTTCTCAACTCTTAGAGAAACTTAATTTATTTTTTCTTTATTTCTGAAGATATTATATTGAAAATCACAACTAGTCACAAATTAGAAATGATAAATGTTTTCAGGATCATCTTTTTAAAAATTTAGAAGTTGGTTTATCAGGATTCTTTGTTCCAGTTGTCAAGTGTTAGCTAATCATAAGATAGAGTAGATAATATCACTTTCCAAAACAATATCCTTTACGTTTAGCTGATTATTTCTCAAGTGAAAATGCTTAGTAGGAATATCATACCTGCTAATCATGTAACTAGTCTCCAAAGTTCTGAAGACTTCAGATGACTTTTCAGCTTGTCTGTTTTTAAAAGAGATCATATTTTTTAACGATATTCATAGAAACATGATTACATTTTAAAATCAGAACTTGTGAATGTTTAACACAGATAGGACTAACAATCCAAAAAAAGGAAAGTGGTGGAACAAGACTGGAGTTGGAGTCAGGAGAACTGAGTTCAAATCAGTTAAATTGGAATTGTTTGATAATGGACAATTACTTCACTGAACTTGAATTTCTTCATCTGTAAAAGCGGGCTAATGATTCTTGTACTGTCTGCCTTGAAAATTAATTGTTTGTGTGTCATCCACAAAGCAGTATATAATAGTAAATCATTAATTCATGACTATCATCAGAAGTATGATGGACACAAACTGATTACATTACTCTGGACAAGTCATTAAGCCTCTCAGTACTCCAGTTAACTCTCTAAAACTAGAAATTTTCAGAGTAGATGCTAACCTGCATTGGTAGGAGTCAGACTGTTAGTAAACTTTTGAAGTGTCTATTCTGTGCTTGGTTAAGTGCTGGGGATCTAAAGCAAGGCAAAAGACAGTCCCTACACTCCAGTAACTCACAGTCTGATGAGGGAGGATAGCATGTAGACAATGATGTACAAACAGCCATATGTACAGGATAAATTGGACATAATCTACAGAGCTCAGTTCCTTGCATCAATAAAATGACAGTCCAAAAAAAAAAATCACCGTTATATTAATGAATATCACTCCTAATTTAGGCTATCCAAAATCATCATTGCTAGGGATTATAGAAATTATAAGATTATTGATGGTTTTGTTTTGTTTGTTGAAGTAGATTCAACCAATTATCGTTTAATGACAAGGAAATTGTCAATTAAAAAAACATTTCACAATAAAATTAAATTCCCAATTTACATAATATTATATCCTAACAAGTATTTTTCATGGTAGTTTAGGTTTAGAATTGGTAAGGAAATTGTATTAGCATGTGACTTTAAAAACTTTAGTATGAACAGTGACAAAGTTGCTGTTTTTTTAAACTCTGAAAAGATTTTGAATTAAATTTATTTCTTAAATGTAAAAATGTATTGTGGTCGAGTTGCTGAGAAACTGATGACTACTGACTGGTTTTCCTGCCTACAGTTTTTCTGTTCCCCAATCCATACTGCAAACCCTTGCCAGCAGACTTATCTTCTTAAAGCAACATTTTTCATGCTGCTTTAGGACACTTTCACTCTATCATTCTCCTGCTCAAAAAATGACAGTAGCTTTTTACCACATATCAGGTCCAAACTCTTATCTACCTTTATTTTCAGCTACTCCCTGCTCACTGCCTCAGTGAGCTAAATAATATCGTCTTTCTAGAGAGTTTATATATTTATAGAGAGCTCTGTAGTTTATTTTCAGATATAATTTGATTCTTAGGGTACAATGTGGTCACACAAATATGAAACCTGGAATTCAGAGAAGTGTATATGAATTCTCTATAGTGATGTATCTGTTAGAGTAGAGACTTGAACCCAGGTCTTTTGAAAGTCTTTGTTTAGTAATCTTTCTGATATGTTGTACTGCTTTTTCTCCTGTGCACATGTTAAATCTCCCACCAAAGACATGTTGCTGCGATATCCTTGGCCAGTCCTTTTCTAAGCTCTGTTTCTGGTGAGAAGTTCATGACTTCATGAGGGAATCTTTCCATTGTTAGTGTCACGCATTTTTTTTTTTTTTTGTAAGTCATCCTGCCTTGGATTCCTGGTATGCAGGATACTAGGTCACAAATAACACCCACCTTATTTTGTTCATGAAGCATTTATTAAGTTCTTACTGTTAGCTACTATGTATAGCACTGAGGTGAAAACATAACAGTCCCTGCACTCAAGGAACTTACATTCTATCGGCTAGTAACAACAGGTATGTAGAAAGTTAAATGTAAGATGTAATACATTGGGGATCAAGATAGACTTTCTGTGGATGGGCCACTTGAGTTGGACTCTGGAGAAAGTTAAGAATTCATTATATGAGGTAAGGTAAGGATGCTGTGCATTCCAAGAACGAGGGGCCACTTGTGCAAAGAAATAGCAACAGCAGATGAAACTGCAAAAAGTCCAGCTTGGCTGGAACCATAGAGTGTGTGGAGGGCAATGTACAATAAGCCCAGAAACTTGCTTATGAAGAGAATTAAACATCACAGATTAGTTTCTATTTGATTCTAGAGGCAAGAGGAAGCCACTGGTCTTTCTTAAGGAGAAAAAGAGTGACATAGGTCTATGCTGTAAGAATATCAGTTTGGAAACTGAGTGGAGGGTGGGATTAGAGGGAAGAGAGACTAGTGATAGGGAAACCGATTAGGAAACTGGCAAGAGCCAGGTGAAAAGTTATGAGGACCTGAATTAGGGTGGGTGACCACATGAGGAAAGAGATGATAAAGGAGTTCAGATTTAGACATGTTGACTGAGTTGGAAGTGTCCAATAGGCAGTAAGTAGGTG
The DNA here is from genome assembly GCA_023548195.1 of Bettongia penicillata ogilbyi. Classification (NCBI taxonomy): domain Eukaryota; kingdom Metazoa; phylum Chordata; class Mammalia; order Diprotodontia; family Potoroidae; genus Bettongia; species Bettongia penicillata. The sequence continues at coordinate 11,203,158 of JAJHZJ010000027.1, forward strand.
ATGTGGAACTGGAGTTGGGCAGAGAGAAGGGGAGAGAGAGATATTGATTGATTTATTGATTGGCCGAGGGGGTGAGGGGAGAGACAGGAGGAAGAAGGAAAGAGAATGATTAGGGAGAGAAGGACAAGGAATAGAGGAGGGGAGGAAAGGAGATGACACTCTGGTGTACATCCGTATAAGGAGGTGAGACAAGAAGCAGAGTTCAGGAAAGGAACCTGAGAAAGAGCAGCTGGACTGGGAGGAGAACCAGAAGTATCTTGAAAACCCAGGGATGAGATAGAAGTTGGTCAACAGTGGCAGGTGCTGCAGAGGGGTGCATGAGAATGAAAACTGAGAAAAGACATTCATTGCATTTGGCAATTAAGAAATCACTGGTGGCTTTTGGGCAGAGCAGTTTCAGTTGGGTGAGGCAGTTGGAAGCCAGAATACAAGGAGTTGAAATGTGAGCAGAGAGGAAATGGCATGAGTTTGTGACATAGGAAGGTAGTTTGAGGAATTCATAGACAGGTGAAGGTTTTTAAGGATGGCATATGTTTACAAGTAAGGAGAGATTGAAAACCATCTTGACTTTTTTTAAAAAATAATTTGGAACACAGTACTCTAGAGTAAAAATGCCATCTTGTTTCCTTATCCCATCATTTACCTTAATGGAAATATGAGGGGGGTGGGGTGGATTTTGCTTTTATGTTCTATGTTTAAGTGGAAATCTCAAAGGTTATTTTAATAGATTGTTACCAGTAGTGTTTGCTGTTATGATCAGCATTGCTACATTATGATAGACATTACTTTGTGTGCTTGAGCTACAAACTTCAATTCACATAAAATAAAAACCAATTCATAAAATTACATATGATAATGTAAAGTAATTCAAGTAGATAAAAGATTAGGCTTTTAAAATGACAAAGATGTCACCAAGAAAATTTCCAAAGTTGTTAATAATGCCATATTTAAAAAGCTAAAATAATTGAAGGAATCCTTAGCCAGTTGTGAAATTTTATAATGTGATTGACATTTAAATGTTGTCTTACCAACAATTCTTAATCATCCAAATTAAGAGAGGACAAAATAGATAATTTAAGTTCACAAGTAACTTTTTGAAGAATGATAAATTTTCATTTTCTACCAATAAAATCCACTAGAGTAAGTAATCAAAGTGACTAATTTTAGTTCCATTTACTCTCTTGACTTGTTCTGCAGATCTTCTCAAACAACACATAACTTTATTAGCTCTCAGTATAGGAAGGCTTGTACTTCCCAGAAGGTGGTGAAGTAGTGATTTAGAAAATAAAGGGGATCTGGAGATTGTCCCCTACGTACCTTCTACACCTCTTACTCTCCCTCCCCATGTCCTGCTTGAACTGTCTTCCAGTTGTTTCGTGTATCTTTCTTTTTGTCTCAGATGGTCAGCTTTTTGAGGACAGAGATTATTTTTTGTTTTTTTTATCTCCCTCTGAGAAGGAGCTCAAGAAATGCTTGTTAGTCGATGAATGTCTTCTAATTTACTTCTCTCAGGACTTAAGACCAGAGGTTTTTAGGGGGAAGTACTTGTAAGGGAAGATATTCAGGTAGTTTTGTTTTGTTTTGTTTTTTTGTCTGCCAACAAGTATTTAATTGTATGCAGAACCTTGTACCAGAGGGACTGAAAAAGGAAGAAGGGACCTGAAATTAGAAATATGTTGTGATAAGATTTTTGTCAATTCTAATTTGACTATTTATAACAAACTTTGAAAGGCCAAACGAGTATAAAACAAAAGTAAAAAATAATTCTCATTTAGTATGCACTCAGGGGCAGCAACATGGTGCAATGGGTAGAGTGTCAGGCTTGGAGTCAGGAAGACTCCTCTGAGTTCAGATTTCTCCTAACGCTTTAATAGCTGTGTAACCCTGAGCAGGTCACTTAACCCTGTTTGCCTCAGTTTCCTCATCTGTAAAATCAGCTGGAGAAGGAAATGGCAAACTATCCCAAGTATCTTTGCTAAGAAGACCCCAAATGGGGTCACAAAGAAAAGCAGCTGAACCACAAAGTAAATACTCTCTAAGCATCTACCAAGCTGCCTGGCTCTATAGGAGGTGATGGAGATATAGACGAAAATGAAACAATCTCTGGAAAGTAAAACTCAAAATAAGAAAAGAGCAGCCTCTTTTGGAATGAATTTTGGTTTTATTTACCACTATTTTGGGTGTAACCACATTCTCATGACTAAAGTTAAAAACATTGATATGTTTTTTCAATAAAAGCTTAGAAGAGATCCCCTGTGGAATTTATGGCCAACTTCTTCTGAGGTGAACTTTTCTGCTGAGAATAGTGTTAATGATTGTGTAAAGACTTAGCATGATGAAAGCTTAGTGTTAGACCAAGCATTTCTGTAGAACTATTTAGAGTGTTTTATTAAAATGATGTAAATAGTGATTGTTGGAGCCATGAAAAAATGTGCTACAAGCGCATAATTATTGATATGATTTCGCAATAAAAATTAGCAAAATGTTTTTTCTTTTGACAGGGTTTCTTTAAAATCTTATAAAACAATACAATTTATTTTGGCTTGTTAAAAATCCACAAAATTAATATGAATGCCCTGCAAATGGATGCTCTTTTGGTTCACATTTTTTCTTGCTTTTTAAATATAAATTTATTTATTTAACTTTTTACATTCATTTTCACAAAATTTTCGGTTCCAAACTTTCTCCCCATTTATCCCCTCCCCCAACCCCAATACACCGAGCATTCTAATTTTCCCTATCACCAATCTGCCCTCTCTTCTATCATCCCTCCCTTCCCTTGACTCCATCTTCTCTTTTGTCCTGTAGGGCCAGATGACTTTCTATTCCCCATTCACTGTATTTCTTATTTCCTAGTAGCAAGAACAATACTCAACAGTTGTTCCTAAAATTTTGAGTTCCAAATTCTCCCCATCCCTCCCCACCCATTCCCTTTGGGAAGGCAGGCAATTCAATACAGGCCATATCTGTGTAGTTTTGCAAATGACTTCGATAAGTCGTGTTGTGTAAAACTAACTATATTTCCCTCCATCCTATCCTGCCCCCCCATTGTTTCTATTCTGTCTTTTGATCCTGTTCCTCCCAGAGTGTTGACTTCAAATTGCTCCCTTCTCCCATTGCCCTCCCTTCCATCATCCCTCCCTCCCTACTTATCTCCTTCTCCCCCACTTTCCTGTACTGTAAGATAGGTTTTCATACCAAAATGAGTGTGCATTTTACTCCTTCCTGTAGTTGAATGTGATGCGGGTAAACTTCTTGTTTTTTTTTTTTCTCAGCTCTCCTCTTTTTCCCTCCACTAAAAAGTCTCCTGCTTGCCTCTTGAATGAGATATAATTTACCCCATTCCATTTCACCCTCTCTCCTCCCACTACATTTCTCTCTCACCATTTACCTTAATTTCTTTTAAGATATGGTCCCATCCTATTCAGTTCACTCTGTGCTCTCTGTCTCTGTGTGTGCATGCATGTGTGTATGTGTGTGTGCGTGCATGCCTAAATGTACGTGTGTGTCTGTGTGTGTGTACGTCCCACCAACTACCCAGATACTGAAAAGTTTTAAGAGTTACAGATATTGTCTTTCCATGTAGGAATGTAAACAGTTCACCTTTGGTAATTCTCTTTGCTGTTTACTTTTTCATGCTTCTTCTCATTCTTGTGTTTGAAAGTCAGATTTTCTTTTCAGCTCTGGTCTTTTCATCAAGAATGCTTGAAAATCCTCTGTTTCATTGAAAGACCATATTTTTCCCTGAAGTATTATACTCAGTTTTGCTGGGTAGGTGATTCTTGGTTTGAGTCCTAGTTCCTTTGACTTCTGGAATATCCTATTCCACGCCCTTCGATCCCTTAATGTAGAAGCTGCTAGATCTTGAGTTATCCTGATTGTATTTCCACAGTACTGGAATTGTTTCTTTCTAGCTGCTTGCAATATTTTCTCCTTGACCTGGGAACTCTGGAATTTGGCCACAATGTTCCTAGGAGTTTCTCTCTTTGGATCTCTTTCAGGTGGTGATCGATGGATTCCTTCAATACTTATTTTGCCCTCTGGTTCTAGAATCTCAGGGCAGTTTTCCTCGATAATTTCATGAAAGATGATATCTAGGCTCTTTTTTTGATCATAGCTTTCAGGTAGTCCCATAATTTTTAAATTGTCTCTCCTGGATCTATTTTCCAGGTCAGTTGTTTTTCCAATGAGATATTTCACATTCTCTTCCATTTTTTCATTCTTTTGGTTTTGTTTTATGATTTCTTGGTTTCTCATAAAGTCCTTAGCCTCCGTCTGTTCCATTCTAATCTTGAGAGCACTGTTTTCTTCCGTGAGCTCTTGAACCTCTTTTTCCATTTGGCTCATTCTGCTTTTGAAAGCATTCTTCTCCTCATTGGCTTTTGGAACCTCTTTTGCCAATTGAGTGAGCCTATTTTTCAAGGTGTTATTTTCTTCAGCATTTTTTTGGATCTCCTTTAGCAAGGTATTGACCCGTTTTTCATGCTTTTCTTGCATCTCTCTCATTTCTCTTCCCAGTTTTTCCTCCACCCGTCTAACTTGATTTTCAAAATCCTTTTTGAGCTCTTCCATGCCCTGAGCCCACCGGACATCCACCCCCGACCTCCACGTCTTTACCTGATGGCAAGCATCATACTTCCTCATCAGAAATGAAGGGAGGAAGGAACATCTCTTCTCCAAGAAAGTAGCTCTCTATGGTCTTATTTTGCTTCCTTTTTCTGGGCATTTTCCCTACCAGTTACTTGAGTTCTGAGATTCCTGTCCACCCCACCCCCCCCCCCAGATCCGCCCAGCTAGTGCTTGGGGTCTGAGATTCAAATGCTGCTCCCCAGCCTGAGGGCTTTCCGTGGCGGGCGGGGCTGCTATTCAATGTGAGCTTAAGTTCTGGTGCTTGGGTGGGGGCAAGGCTGCCTCCCAGGCTCAGTTCCCTCAGGGGGTTTATGCAGAGACCTTCAGTAATGGAGCTCCTGCCTACTTGGGGAGTCCCAGGCTGCCGCTGCCTCCCGAGGGGGCCCAAGCCACGGAGACACCCTGTTCCCCTTTTGGCCAGCCCAGAAATCTCTCTCACTGACCTGTAGCGCCTGTGAGTGGAGACACCTTCCCGGCCGCTGGAGGTTCCATCCCTGAAGCCTTCTCGGATCTGCTCCTCTGGGGCTGCGTGGCCAGGACAGCGCAGGGGTGGGCTCTGCTGTCCAGAATGTGACGGACCCCTGGGGACGGCTTTCCAGGGCTCTCTGGAATGGAAATCTCTTCCACTGTGTTTCTGCGTGGCTTGCAGTGCTCCAGAATTTGTGAGGAGTTCTTTTTACAGGAAATTTCTGGGCTGTGGATTCGGAGCTAGCATACATGAGTCTTTCTACTCCGCCATCTTGGTTCCTCCTTTTGGTTCACATTTTAAATTAAGGTGCTAACCAAAACTTTCAAATGCAAGAAGACCTAGAATTGGAAAATGCAGAGCGTGTATGATTTGGGTTTTTTTAACCCTGAAGTTTGAAAGTGTTGTAATTTCATTGTCATCCTTAATATTGAAAAATTTCATTTTAGAAAGAACTATAGAATTCAGGTCTTTGTTTCTCCCCTTTGTTTGGACTGTTGAAATAGCTTCCTCTGATTTCCTTGCCTCAAGTTCTCCCTACTCCATTCCATCCTTCCCACTACTGCCAAAGGGATCTCCCTATAATGCAAGGCAGATAGTGTCCCACCCCGACTCCTAAACTCCAGTGGTCCCCTGTTACCTCGAGGATCAAATTTTGACATTTTTGACCCCTCCCTAATTTTCGAGTCTTCTTACATTTTTCTTCCCTTCTACACACTCTGGCCTTCTTTCTATTTCCCACACACACTCTACTTGCTGCCCCCATTTTTTTCCCCTGGTGGTCCCCCATCCCTCATCTGTGTGCCTCTTGGAATCTCTGACTTCCTTTGAGTAAGGCTTTCTTTTCTGCATCAAGCCTTTATCATCTCCCTGGCTCTGGAATTGATAACCTTGTTTTTGGCCATGGATCTCACTGGCCAACTGGTGAAAACTATGAACCCCTTCTCAGCATGATGTTTTTACATATGTAAGATTACAAATAAAGCCAGCTACATTGAAATACAATTGTCAGAATATTTTTTAAGAAAAGTTCATGGACTCCAGCTTAGGAATTTCTGCCCTAACTAGGAGTGCCTTCTCTCCCAAACTACTTGGTAATTTTTTTTTTTTACTACATATCCTGTATGTAGAAATGTGTACATGTATTTACATTAGAATGGAATCTCCTTGAAGTCAGAAATTATTTCATCACCTCTGTTTCTGCCTAATCTATTCTGTTTCTGTCTATCATAGTATAGCTCTTGATGGGTAGAAGGTTCTTAAAAATGCTTGTTAATTTAGTGATTTAAAGTGATATTTTTATTCTGCAAACACTTTGAGCTGCAGTTGAAATGTAAATTGTCAATATTCCAAAGGGAATCAGAGGAATGAGTAACGCTAAAAAGAAAAAAACACCTAAATTTCATCTATTTGCAACTTCGCATTCTATGCCCCATTTTTACTGTAGACACTTTTCCATCTTATATATTGCTTAGGCTAACATTAAAATTAGTTTGTATTACATTTCCTAATCATAAATCATCTAACGATGGTGGAAAGAAATCCAGGAACACATTGTGTTGCATTAACAAACTTGCCTGAGATTGAAAATTTGTCATGGTCACACAGCAATGTGACTAATAAACAGTCACATAATCGAGAGTTATATAGAAATGATTTTGCTTTCTCCTGTTTATATGTTTTTAATACAGTGATTCCACCAATAGCAGAGAGCTACAGAGTTACATATGCTCTTGCCTAATTAATTCTGTTGGGTGGTGTCAGAGGAGAGCTAACTTTGAGATTAAATTGAGGGGTGGGGGAAGGAGGGGGAAGAGAGAGAGTATACATACGTGTGTGTGTGTGTGTGTGTATGTATGAGTGTGTGTATGTATGTATGTGTAGGAGCTACACAGTTGCTTGGTGGCTTTATAAAGGACCAAAATGTAGTTTGCAATAATCATTTAATTTACTTAGTACTTTTGAGAAAACAGTCACTTTTTCCTGAAATGTGGTATGTGCGAATGTGCTTTATTTATAAACAGCCGTAGTTTTGAATAAACAATTTGTACTCACTTTTCTTAAATTAAAATTCTGTGGCTTATTTTTACGGCATAATAAATGCTTGAGTATGGGCAGCCTTTGGGATGACATATTATTTATATAGGGCAGAATAAAGGAAGCTACTTGAAAGCTAATTATCACATTATTTGTCAAAACTCTTGAGTTTCTCTGGTGAAAGCACTATATGCATTTAAAATAAAGCATCTTGAATAAAAATTGAAGTTTTGCTGATGACATTTCTACCTTTTATCCAGTTGTATGTGTTCCCTCCCCCACAGAAGATAGCAGGGATAGGAGGGGAGCAAGTATGTAGAAAACAGAGAAAATGATTTTTAGATATCTTCCTATTTTACTTACTTTCTGAAATCTTTAATTGAGTAAATGGACCAAAGAAGCCTGAAATAGTGATATAATGAATAATGTGCTAACAGGTCCTTATGACTGTTTTTTCTTTGTATACTTGTGGAAGATGGTAGATATTTGCTGGGTTGTAATTGGGATATTTTTATGCTAAATTAAAGTTTTCTTTTTTTTTTTTCCCCTTTGGGCAGATTTGTCTGAAGAACTGGAGAGTCTTCTTTACCACAACCTATTGTACTTTGAATTTCACTGCATCTGGTAAATCTTTCTTTACTTTGTCTTTTTAAGGATATAAATGTGAATCCTAGTTAGATTTGTTAGTAGTTAACATGAGGAATTATTTTAATGTAGACTACAGAAAACATTTTAAAATTTAAAATTTGATGTTTTGTTTGTAAGGATACATTTATGGAAATTCACCAATTAACAGATTACCTTTTTACTTCATTGCATTTTCATTTGTTTATGTGATCGGAATATCAAGATTCACATGCTCCTAACAACTTTTTAATGTGTTTTGACATTAAGATGATGTTTTTGGTGAGCATATCTTTATCTCCTAAGAAGTTCTACTTTGTACAGTCAAATAAAATTGTTTGTGGTTTATGCAGAATATTTGATAAAAGATGAAATAATTAGTAAGATGCTGTTAAACTTCTGATTACATTTTTGCCTAAATCACTGTACTTTGAACTGTCTAGTATAGATTATTGATAATATAAGAACAAATGGTGTGTGATACTCCAGACATACATTGTAATATGCCTATTATAATGCATTCGTTATAATGACTGAAAAATTTATTACTTAACAAAATAAATTCAAGCCTAATGTCTTTATCTAAAACTGGAATGCAAACATAGGAAGGTTTATTATATCTTCAGATGAGATGCAAAAGCATAAAGAATAATTAATATGTTTGATAGAATCAAGATTTAGTATAATCTCAACTGGTTAGGATAATGGGACTTAATTATCAAGGTGAAATTTCACAGGGATAAATACAAACCTTACATTAGTATTTTAAAAGTCAATTATACAAGTATAGGGGATAGAAACCTGTATTAATAATTCATGTAAAAATACCAATGGCTTTTATTTGACCACAAATTCATTATTAACTAATAATATGACCAGTCTGCCAAAACCAAACAAATTTAATTTTCATTGATAGAAATATTTCCACTGGTTCAGTCAAGGGAAGTAATATTTCAATTATAGTGGTGAGGCCATTTGGGATATTGTGTTGAGCTCCAGGTACCATATTTTGAGAGGGGGATTAACAGAACTTGAGTTCCCTAAGAAGAGGGAAGCTATATGTTACAATATGAGGGGCCACTGAAGAAAGTGGAGTCGTTGAACCTGGAGAAGAAAAGACGAGAGAGAGGAGATGGCTGTGAGAAATGTCTTCACATATTTGAAAGTTGATCATGTGAAAAAAGTGAATAGTCTTATTTTTTGCTGTCTCATAGATCAGAGCTAATATCAATGACCAGTGGTTATGTGGTAGCAGGTTTTTACTTTATATTAGGAATAGATTTTATAGTCATTAACAGAGCCTAGATTAGGGGTAGGCAAAATAGATAGTCACCTAAGAGCTGTGCACAACGGGGGATATTTTAAGATGTATTCTTTGTAAATGCATGTGTTTTAATACCAGAAAATTCCTCATTCTCTAGTATGTCCATATTTTTTTTGTGACAAGTTTAGTCTCACTTGTTACAGTGAAGGCTCAAAGTCTTTGGTGGTTAGTAACACACAGGAGGTACAGTTTTCACACCTTGCTTAAGGTTTCACAGATTCAATGCTGACATAATTTTCTCACAGTTAGAGTGAGCTGCTTCACAAAGTAGTGAGCTCTCTGTTACTGGAAGTGTTCAACGCTGGTTTCATGATCATTTGTCAAGGACAGAGATGGAAGAGATTCCTTTATTGGGTAGTAGATTGAATTCGGTAACTTCCTGTCACCCCTCCAAAACCAAAGTTCTATACATTTAAGGAAAAACAAATCATATTTTGGTTTCAGTTTATTCTAATAGTTGAGTTATAGACCATTTTTGGTATACATTTGTCTCACTATTTAAAGCTGATTTGTTTAACAAATATTTTCCAGTTGTTTGAGTGTATTTTGGAATCACTTCTAACTTCTGATCACGCTACAATTTTGAAGTGTGTGAGGTTTTGAACTTTCTAGTTAGGTAAAGTTTTGAAGATAAATTTTTTTCCTATTTCAATAAAACCACTAGAGATAATTTTATCTCTTTATTTTTATGAAGCCTCTTTCAAAGTATATTGACATGATTATTGATAGTTTGGTAGCTGAATCAACACTTAATGATGTTTCTAATAGTATATAGTAACACACATGAATATAATAAAGGTAAGTAAGAGCAAAACTGACCTCTGACATCCTTGTTTGCTGTGAGCAATTTTACCCAAAAATGGCTTAGTTCAGTTAACCAGAATACTCACAGTGATCATTAATTTAGGTTGTTGCTGTATTATTCTCATTAATAAGCCTGGTTTTGCAACTTGTGAACTAGAAGTATAAATATATAAATCCATATCAATAAGGCTTCTGTGTTAGCATAAGGATTAGAGAAGTGATATCAAGTACAACTGGAATTATTGTTATTTTTGTACATGTTGCAGCCATTCTATTTCATTATAAGCTCCTTAAGGGAAGGTACCAGGTCTTATGTCAACTTTTGATACCTAGAACAATGACCTGCATGTAGCAGTTGCTTGAAGATTTTTTAATTGAATCACTTTCATATTGTTAAAGATAACATGTTTATTATTATCTGTATATCTTGAAATATACTATTAGGATCACAGCAGAGGTTATTTTGATGATAGGGAGGTGGCGTATTTCTTAATAGTTCTAAAAACAGCCATGTAGATGTTTCTGCCACTCAAAGGTTATTTCGTAGGATTGTAAATTTAGAGCTTTAAGGAACCTTAGAGATCATCTAGTCTATCCCTCCATTTTATAAATGAAGAAGCTGAGAGCTGGAAAGATGAAGTGATTTACTTTGCTTTTAATTTATGCTTATTGAAAAACTTTTCTTTTTGCCTTTTAAGGTCTTGTTTTCCTGATTAAAAAAAATGTTCCTAACTTGAATCCAGTCTTTCCATTTGGTTGAAAAGAAGAAGAATCTTCACATTGTCTATTCGTGACCTTTCAAATCTCTAAGGAGAGATGTTTGTAAGATGTTGCTTCTCAGTGTTTGGAATCCTGTCAGTCTTTTGGTGGTAAATGATACCTACATTTGCAAGTACTGTTAAAAATTTAAGAACCTCTATGGGTAACTCTTGGCTGGAAGAAAGCATTTGTCAACCATGGTAAAACTTGCAAACCCACTGTACACAGAGTGGATTCTAGAAGCGATACAGAAAGTCAAAAAACAAAAGCAGAGGCCTTCTGAGGAAAGAATCTGCCATGCAGTATCAGCTTCGCATGGACTGGATAAGAAGACTGTTTCTGAGCAGCTAGAATTGAGTGTTCAGGATGGCTCTGTTCTCAAAGTCACCAACAAAGGCCTTGCTTCCTACAAGGACCCAGACAATCCTGGACGTTTTTCATCCGTTAAACCAGGCACTTTCCCTAAATCTGCCAAGGGATCTAGGGGATCATGCAATGATCTCCGCAATGTGGACTGGAATAAACTCTTAAGGAGAGCAATTGAAGGGCTTCAAGAACCTAATGGCTCCTCTCTGAAGAACATAGAAAAATATCTTAGAAGTCAAAACGACTTAACAAGCACCACCAATAATGCTGCCTTTCAGCAGCGATTACGACTGGGGGCCAAGCGTGCTGTGAATAATGGGAGGTTACTGAAAGATGGACCTCAATATAGAGTAAATTATGGTAGTTTAGAAGGGAGTGGAGCTCCAAAATATTCCAATACTTTTCCATCTTCCCTTCCTCCTGTCAGCCTTCTACCCCATGAGAAAGACCAGGTAAGTGTAGAAAGAATGATAAAAAGTTATTGTGGTTTGTTTAGTTTTAACTGGAGGAAAAATGATGAATTTGATAATTTCTTTTTTATAGTTTTTTGTTTGTAATTCATTTGTTTTTCTTTTTTGGATACTATTTTGTATTTTAAAACTTGGTTGATAAAATTGAACTAAATTGATTGAATTGTATTTTAAATAACTTGGAGGGATGCTTCACATGATTTACTGTATATATTTGTCGTGTGGTTTTTGGTTTTTTTAAGCTGTAAGGAATGAGCTAAAATCATAGAACCAGAAGGCGTTGTGAGAGATCATTAAGTTCATTCTTTTGTTTCAGGTTGGACAACATTCTGAACATCCAAGAGAGATCATTTTCTTCTTTTTCTTTTATAATTGCAGGAGGAGATTCTGTACGTTTTTTATTCTAGAATTCACTAAGTAGCTTAAAAAAAATCTTCCTTAAATCCTTTCACCTCCATTTAAGTCTGCATTTAGTTTTGTCCTTTTCTCATATGAAACAAATTGATAGCTGTTCACTATCAGTCATGTTACATCTTTTCACATGTTTAAAGATGGTAGAAGAGCCACGGGTGTTTTAAACTGCGGTTTGTGAACTGACTTTTTTTAATACTTTGATAATTGCATTTCAGTAGAATTAGTTTTCTTTTTGGTCCTCTAAATTTTTATTTTATTTTATTTTATGCAATTAGAAACATTTTTCTGAGAACAAGTCCATACAGTTTCACCAGACTGTCAGAGGGGTCCACGACACAAGCAAGATTAAGAACCTGCTCCAATTCAAATCTCTTGATATTGTCTAGGCTTCCTTCCTACTGTCATAATAACTTATATTCATGATCGGATCCTCCTAACTTGATGCCAGAGCTTCAGATTTTTCCATTGGTTGTGTGGGGATTTTCTTTGAAACTTGGCATTAAGTGCTGACGTAGCCACCAGCAGTAAAAGTAAAGTAGAAATCCACATTCAGGTAGCGTTGTTCCAGTTTGTGCACTATGTAGGACTCTTGGTTTCCCTTCCTCGTCCTGTTGTCTATCTTTAGAAGCTCTATTTGCATGAGATAGGCAGGAAGTTGGAAAGAAATCATTCTTTTTTTAAAAGAAATAATTGGAGACTATTACTAATATAAAGTTTTTATTTATTTCTAGTAGCAAGGTAAATCATATGGCAGTTATTAGAAATCATCAAAGCAATAAGGTCCTGAAGTTACAACTCCTAGAATGTTCCACACATGGAACTCCTCTTTTCCACACCAATTGTATTTTTATAAAAGAGAAAGAAGCATATCCTGGGGAAATTATCTGAGGGAATCCCAAAATATTCCTTCCCTGGTGCATAGTAACCTCTTAAGACGCTTAGTTACTGACTGGCCAGCTGGTGTGCAGGTCCTGAAGTCATGCTTCCCGCCCTTACGTGTGTCTTTGTTTTAAAGCTAGTAAACAAGAGTTAGATTAAGTTTTTTTGTGTGGGGGAGGAGGCTCAGTAATTCCATCACAAGTGTCTTTATTACTGACTGCCCAACTGACTGTCCGCTCCCATTGAGGATCTTAATATGTCATGATTGGGACCGGCCCAACTTTCACACAGCTCCTTAACTCTGGTTATTCTTTATTGTCACCCTTATGCATGCCTCTACTTAGCAGCTGCACTAGTGCATTTAGTTCAAAGGAGAATTCATGGTGAGACGCGACTCACGCTGGTAGTAGTGTTCAATGGAAAGAATGCTGGCTTTCAAAGTCAGGGCCTGGGTTTGAATCCCGGCTTTGCTACTCCTTACCTGTGTAATTTTGGGTCAACTGCTTCATTTCCTTGGCTCTCAGGTTCCTAATCTGTAAAATTAAGGTGTTAAACTAGGTAGATGATATCTGAATTAGCTTTAAATGTGTAATTCTTTAAATCCTAAATCGAGTAACATATTTCTTCGTTTGCAATAGTTCTCTTAAAATAATGATGCTTAAAATTATCTACTTACTATTACTATTACTATGTAATAACAGTGCTTTATTGGGAAATGTGTTCTCTAATTGTGCTCTCTAGTTAAATGTGATTTGAAAATTTGAATGAATAACTGTTAACAAGGATCTAGATTTTTTTTTTTTTCACAATTTAATAATGGAGAGATGCCATTTGTCAAAGTCTAATAAAGTCACTTTAACTACTTCCTCTCTTGTGGTATTTTACCATGAGATTTTGTGTTTAAAATTTTTTTTTTTCTGATCTAGTTAAAAGTTTGTTTCAACACACCAATCACACCCTTCCCCCTCAGTAGTGCCTTCACTTTAAAATCAGTGAAGCAGAACTGTCCAGTAGTACAATTATGACTTTAAGAACACATAATTATTTTACACTTAAAGTGTAGTATTTCTTAACCCCAAAGAGGAAGGGTGTTTTAATAATATTAGTCACATGCAAACAACATTAAATATTTTAATTAGATCTGAATTCTTCTGTCTTTAACTTTATTGTGGTCATTATATATATTGTCCTCCTGCTTGGCTTTCTTCTAATTTTATATGGCATCCTAGATAAATATTTTGGTATTATATGAAATACTTTCTTCTTGCTTACATCTCAAAATCCTGACGTGCTAGTTGTTTGATTATACTTTGTGTCATTATTGCTTATTTTTCATTGTCATCAAGATGTCAGTTTGATAGGATTGTATTTCTTGAAGAGCAGTATAGTGTACACTTTGTAGTTAGGTGGTGATGATGGCTGAGGTGCTAGAAATACTGGTGGAAGAATAATTGAGTCCATAAAATCTTAAATCTGTATTATATGGTAGTAAAGTTATTTGGACCCAAGAGGGAACAGAGGGCCCTGTAGGTACAAGACCCTCTAATACACAGAGAGACCTTCTCATTCTGGCTACCAGTTGTCTTTCAGTTAGGCTGATTCCCTAACTAGGCTTGTCCAATGAGTTCTTTTAATTTATTTCATAGAGCTTTTGCAAACAAAGTATGTTTTTTGCAATAGAACTTAACTCTTAGAGGTCAGGGAGTTTCGTTTTGGCTGTCACTTTTAGAATGCTTAATAAATAATTTGTTGAAGTCAGTGTTTTTCACAAGGCCTGATTCAGAGGGCTAGAAGTACTTTCTTTACCTATGAGTCTCACATGGTATTTATTAAGTTTCAAACTTCATGGCTGCAACGAGCTAAAGCAGGAAACCAGTAGGAAAAGGAATAAATCTGTGACCAGTCAGGTATAACATCGTTATCATTCTTATTCATGGTTAGATTAGGTGATACTCAGTGCAAGCTAGAACAGACAGGATCCTTGAATCTCTAAAATATAATAGTAAATCTTGGACTCTAGAGTTTAATTTAGTAAACTCATTGACTCCTTACTATAACTCCTTGATTTGTTAAGAGAGCTTCTAAAGGAGGGTATTAATGTGACTGTATTTCTTAAGATAGTAGATTTCAAGTAAACTTGATTATGGAAGACTTGGGGGGGGAAATTGATTAAAGAGGGAACTAATATTATGGTAATTTCTGGCACTCTGCAAAATCCATGAAATTTTTATTATAAAGGACTCTTACAATATTTAACTCATTAAGGATATCTTACTAAAATTTCTCATCTGCAGATCTTGGTATATTTTCCAGTGTTGCTCTGTACATGAAAATTCCTGTTCAATACACTTGTAGTTGGAAAGCAATGATAAAAATAATAGCTGTCTTTTCATGGTGCTATAAGGTTTGCAGATTATATGGATTATATACATGACCTCATTTGAGCCTTACATTGATTTTTCAAGGTAGGTATTCGAAGTATTTTTATTCCCATTTTGCAGGTAAGGAAACCAAGACTTTGGACATTTCAGTGACTTCCCTCTGTTTAGCTTGTAAAGTATCAGAGGCAAGATTAGAATCTAGGCTTTCCTGGATCTTTACACTATAATAAATAATACTTTATACCACATATATAGCAGTAAATAATATCCAAGTAATGGTTCCTTCTTCCCCCTCAGAGTGCCTTTCTCTAAAAGGATCAGAAGATTGTATAAGAATTTAAGTACTTTTTTAAAAATTAATTTATTTTCAGTGTTCTGCAGTCACTGCCATATAACTTAGATTTTTTTTCCCTCTTCCTCCCTTCCTCTCCCTCCCTGAGACAGCATACAGTTTTATATAGGTTCTGCACATATATTCCTATTAAATACATTTTCACTATAATCATGCTATGTAGAAAAACTAAAATGAATGGTAGAAATCATATAACAAACCAAAATGTAATACACCAAAAAAAATGATCTGCTACATTCTGCGATTGAATTCCATAGTTCTTTCTCTGGGTGTGGAAGGCATTTTGCCTTAAAAGACCGTTGGGAATTTTTTTTTTAAGTCCTTGCATTGCAATGAAGTTCCAAATCTACCAGAAAAAACTCTCACACACTGTGGTCCTTATTGTGCACAAAGTTCTCCTGGTTCTGCTCCTTTTGCTCAGCATCAAGTCATATAAGTCTTTCCAGGTCTCTGAAGTCTTCCTGTTCATCATTTCTTATAGCACAATAGTATTCCATTACATTCATATACCATAATTTATTCAGCCATTCCCCAGTTGATGGGCATCCCCTTGATTTCCAGTTTTTGCCCAACACAAAGAGAGCTGCTATAAATATTTTTGTACATGTGAGACCCTTTCCCATTTTTATGAACTCTTGGGGATACAATTCTAGAAGCACTATTTGCTGGGTCAAAGGGTATGCACATTTATGTAGCCCTTTGGGCATAGTTCCAAATTGCTCTCCATAATGGTTGGATCAGCTCACACCTCCACCAACAATGACTTAGTGTTCCCACTGTCCCATATACTCTCCAACATTTATCATCTTCCTGTTATGTCGTGTTTGCTAATCTGATAGGTGTGATGTGGTACCTCAGAGTTGTTTTGATTTGCATCTTTCTAATCAAAAGTGATTTAGAGCATTTTTTCGTATGACTATAGATATCTTTAATTTCTTCCTCTGAAAACTGCCTGTTCATATCCTTTGACCATTTATCAATTGGGGAGTGACTTGTATTTTTGTACATTTGGCTTGGTTCTCTAATATATTCTAGAAATGAGGCCTTTACCACCAACATTAGCTGTAAAAATTCTTTCCTGGTTTTCTACATCCCTCCAAATTTTGGTTGCATTGGGCTTGGTTGCGCAAAAACTTTTCAGTTTAATGTAATCAAAATTATCCATCTTGTACTTAATAATGCTTTCTATCTCTTCTTTTGTCAAAAATTCTTCCCTTCTCCATAAATCTGATAAATACACTATTCCTTGCTCCACCAATTTGTCTGTAGTATCAATCTTCATACCTAGATTGTGTACCCCCTTGGATTTTATTCTTGTGTACAGTGTCAGGTGTTGATCTGTGCCTACTTTCCGCCACACTTTTATCTAGTTTTTCCAGCAATTTTTGTCAGACAGTGAGTTCTTATCCCAGAAGCTGGGATTTATCCTTGGATTTATCAAACAGTAGATTGCCATATTCATTGTCTACTGTGTTTTGAGTACCTCATGTGTTCCACTTGTCTGCCCTTCTTGTTTCTTAGCCAGTACCTAGTGGTTTTGATAATTGCTGCTTTATAATACAATTTGAGATCTGGTAGCACTAGGCCACCTTCCCTAGTATTTCTTTTCATTAGTCCCCTTGATATTCTGGACCTTTTGTTTTTCCAGTTGAATTTGATACTATTTTTTCCAGCTCTAGAAAATAATTATCTGATAGTTTAATTGGTATGGCACTAAATAAGTAAATTAATTTAGGTGGAATTGTCATTTTTATTATATTGGCTCGGCCTGCCCATGAGCAAGTGATGTTTTTCCACTTACTTAGATCTGACTTTATTTGTGCGAAAACTGTCTTGTAGTTGTTTTCATGTAGTCCCTGGATTTGTTTTGGCAGGTAAACTCCCAAATATTTTATAGTGTCTACCCTAGCTTTAAATGGGACTTCTCTTTCTATGTCTTGCTTTTCAGCTTTGTTACTAATATACAGAAATGCAGAAGATTTGTGTGGGTTTATTTTGTAACCTGCAACTTTGCCAAAGCTGTTTATTATTTCATGTAGTTTTTTACCTGAATCTCTGGGGTTTTCTGAGTATTGAGCATTTTTTTCTTAAACAACCTTCAGACATTGGGGAGATTTTAATAGTGGGAAATAGTAGTCAAAGAAATAGGAGGATGATGAAGAGAAACAGATAAAAGAGGAGAGCAGAAGAGAATATGGCTGAGAAGAAACTGAGAAAAAAATCACCTAACTTTGGACTAGTTTAGATGTATTAGGCTGTATTTTCTGTATTATTACTTCATTACTGTGCTTGTCCCAGAGGCTGTATTGTTTATTAATAAGGCTAGTGCTCATTGGATCTCATGATTTGTTATCCTAAATGATTCTGGATTGTGTCCTTCTAGAAGTGTGTTTCCTACTTGATAGTGATTGAAAGACTCAGGGTTGTCCTGGATCACTTAAGACACTTTTCCTTTATGCTGGTTTTTTTTTTTTTTTTGGTATTGCAGGTGCAACATCTTTAAAAGTCAGTACTACCCCTACAGAAAATTGCAGGGAAAACGATATAGCTCTGTTTTGTTAAAAGTTTGCCAGACACAATAGTCAGAATAATGTGAATTTTCAAATTGGCAAAAACCAACTACTGAATGACTAAAGGAATGCCTATAGAAATCTGTTAAATTGTGAAAGTTAAAGTAGATCAAATACTTAGCTTTCTCTGCTTAGGGAAAAACTATTTAGTTTATATTTTTCCTATAATTACGTAAACTTCAAAATTCCTGTAAAATGGTGATGCACCTGAGGAATACTTCCTTTGTGCAGGTAGTTCCAATTGAGTCATTCTTAAGCAGGCAGTTGGATTGTATCAAGTATTAGGTGTTATTGGATTAAGAAATAATTAAGAAATAGCTGAAATTAAGAGTGAATGTGACTATTTTATTGCACATTAATTCATGACAACTTTTTCCTCCCCTGAACTTTTGTCAAGATTGGGCATGTTTAGTCTTCTAATGAAGGAAGCTTCATATCCTATTTTAACTCTTAAAAGTAGATTATTTTTAGCTTGAGGACTTCAACTTATTTTGACCCTGGCAGTTTTATTCAATATAAAGGCCTGTTTTGAATAATGCAATAGATCCCAGTCTGCTCTTTGATTTCTTAAGTAAGACGATGGGTTTTTTTTCCTCATATTGGAGTTAAATATTAGAAAGTCCTGTGGTTGCTGAGGTTGTACGTGCCCGCCTGCTTTCTTGACTTTTAGATTATTCCCAGAGCATTCACACTTTTGCTCCTTTGCAGTCTCCTGATACATTCAGTGGAGACGTTGTTTACCCTTTCCCTTCAGAACACACGTGGGTGGCACACCTTTATGTTTCTTGGCATCTACATCTGCATTCTTTTTATGATCTTCCCTTTGTGTATTGTTTCTAATGTACTGGAAAATCTGGTTGTCTTTCATATCAGATTTCTTTGTAAATTGAATCACAGATATTTAAATTGAATGCAAAATTCATGATTTCTTTTTTGCTTTAATTTTTTTTTTTTAATGTGGGAGTCAAATTCCACAACTGGTTTTGTGAGAGTCAAATCAGTGTTTGAAATGCTAGTCCCCTCAAAGGCTTCAGCTCTTAAATTTATTGAGGTTTTTAAATATACAAAAATAAAATACATCCTCTGAATTGAAGTTAACAAAATGAGTTGCCTGTGTGATTTGGTTGTGACATTATAAATTAGTTATGGCATGAGGAGGAGGTTTTTATTTGAATTCGTACGATAACTCTGTTGCTCTTGTTCTGAAAATGTCTTTTCAAAGTCAGATACTCCTCTTATTCCCAACCCCTTTTACTATTACAGATTTAAAATTTTTTTTTTGTTATATACCATCAGTAGAATAAACATATTCCATCAAATAAGTTAAATTAAAAATAAATACATGTATAGTATGTTTGTTTATTTAAAAAAATAAAAAGAAATATACTGGAAAAATCAATAAAGTTATGTTGTAGAAAAAGTAGAAGCTATCATTTTATTTCCTTGCATGATATATTCACTAGTCTTATTATTGGACCCATCGCTGAAATAATAAAGTCCATTGTGGGTTTACTCTTTTAGATAGTTCTTCAAGTCTCTCTTGAGAAAATAAAAACATTGTAGTGTATATAAATTTCAAGAAAGTTGATAATCTAACAAGTATTTAGAAGTCATTTCTAAATTACTTATTTAGCACCCATTTTTGTTCATATAACCCTTTTCTAACTTGTTTTGCTTTTTGATCATTGATAAATCAACATCACTTTAATTTGATTAACAAATTAAACTGCTTAATAGATGTTGATTTTGCTTGTATTATTTCCCTTCTATAAGAAACAGCATAGGCACATGTAGAAACTGAGCTAGGATCTTGCCTGTCCATAGTAAGATATAGCCATTTAGTGATAGCAGCCGAGTTTGGAAGTCTCATTTTAGCCTCTCTGTCCCATTAATGAATTCCATTATAGTATGAAAGAGATTATTTTAGTTCTTGTTGCCTCTGAAGCAGGTAGAATTTGTATTTCCTGTGCCTATCCCATATGCCTATTTTGTACTGCAAAAACATAGATTTAAGGAAAGATATAATTTGCAGAAGTGGCCAAGTGGAAATCTATGTTTTTCTGTAGTTCAAATGGAAAAATGGGGATTGCTCATTAAATTTAAACACTTTTCTCTGTCACTTGTGATAATAGCAGTTTTCCTTATCAGGAACCAACAAGCTTTAATAGGAAGAACAGCTTAACCCTGGGTGTTTTCCGAGGTTCTGTCCTAGATCTCCTCTGCTCTCTTTCCTTTCTTGGTGACCTCATTAATTCCAGTGGGTTTAAATATCATCTCAGTGCTGATAATTTCCAGTTCTACATATCCATTCTCAATATTTCCCTGAATTTCAGTTCCACATCAACAGTGGTTTATTGGACATTTCAAACTGGATGTCCTGGAAATGTCTCAAACTCAATGTATCCAAAACAAAACTCATTATTTTTTGTTGTTCAGTCATGCCCTACTCTTCATGACCCCACTTGGGGCTTTCTTGGTAGAGATACTGGAGTGGTTTACCATATTTAAGAGATAAGGGAACTGAGGCAAAAAGGGTGAAATGACTTGCCCAGGGTCACGTATCTAGTATGTGCCTGAGGCTAGATTTGCACTCAGGAAAGAGAAGTCCTTTTGATCCAAGCTGGGCAGTATTCACTGCACCGTCAAGCTGCTGAGAAGTTCTTTCCCCCCAAATCCACCATCTTTATTCTCCCTCATCCCCTGTATTCATTTAGTTGTCAAATTTTACTTTATCTGTCTCCACAACATCCCTTGAATCTACTTCTCTGTAGTCATATAACTACCATTACCTGTCACCTAGATTGCTCTTTTGGACTGCTAGCCAGCCCTCCCCAAGTCTCCCCCTCTTTTAGTCCACCTGCTAAACTACTGTCAGCTTGATTTTCCTAAAATATAAATTTGTCCGTATCACTCTTTTCTCTTATACATTCCGTTGGTTCTTAAACCCCTTTACAACCTAACCGTAGAATTACTTCTTCCCCAAGACTCTGTGATCCAGCCAAGCTGGCCTTCTGGTCTCTGTGCCTTCGAGTCCCTCCTTCCTCACCTCTGTCTTGTAGAATTCCTCTCTGTTTAAAACATACCTAAAGAACCAGCTGCTCCAGGAAGCCTTTTCTGATCTCAACTGCAAATGCCCTCCCTTCTGGACTCTTAACCTGATCTGTATTTAGCATCTTTCTGTTCTCAATAAACCTGTACAGGCTGTTGTTGTCTCCTTAGGAAGTGAACTCCTTACATGTGGAGACTGCTTCATTTGTGGCACACGTTTCCCCGTCTAGCATGATGCAATAGCACATAGCAGCTGCTTAATATAAATACTTACTCATTGATCGAAGAGGAAAAAAGCTTCAAGAAAGAGGCCTAAGGAGGAAGATACGAGATTGGATTGCTTTTTGTGCTTGGGATTAGTAGTAGAAAGGTAGCATTGATAGAGACAGTGGAGTGCTGTATTTATCGTTCCTTGCTGTGGTAGGTAGAATCCTGCTTTGTAGATGGAGACAGAGAAGGTGTTTTTTTTTTTTTAATTTTATGAATACTTACTTTTACATTACTTTCATTTCCAAGCACATTCCTCTTGTGTGAGCCATTCTGTTATAACAAAGAATAAAAAGAAAAGAAGGAAAAAACCAGTTTAATAAAACTAATCAATATATTAGGCAAGTATGATAAGAGTATGTAGTGTTAGGGGTAGAGAAATTAAAGAAAAAAGGCTGGGGAGGGGAATCTTATGAAATGAGAGAAATCAGGGATTGGGGTAGAAGACAGGGTGATGATCCCTACATGCACATATCCAGAGAAAGGATTAACCAACCAGTTAGTTCATTTTCCAATCAGGTGTAGAGCAAAATTTCCATTCTAGGAACAAAGTCCAAATATAACTCCTTAAGTCAGTGTGGTGTTACTGCTAGAATTCCATAGGAATGCTTGTCACTTTGGGCTTTTGTAGGGAAGGGAAGGAAAAAGAAAACCACAAACACATGGGTTACTAATGTGCTTTCAGTCAACAAGACAAAGATCCTTTTCTTCTGAAAAGCTGTTTACAATCCTGGTATTTTCTAAGAGTGCACATTCCTGGGAAGTTGAGGACTCTGATGGGGAGAAAGTCAGTTTCTGAAGGAGAGTATGGCAGTATTGAATTACCACAGAGCATAATCAGGTCTTTGAAGTTGTCAGTATCTTTTCCAAAGTAACAATTACTTGAATCAAGGAATGAAAAATATTTATTAAGCACCTACTGTGTGCCAAGCCCTCTGGTGAGGGTAGATATACAAAAATGAGACCATCTCTGCTATCACAGAGCTTATAATCTGTTGGCAGAGACAGCACATAGTGTTAAAGGGAGCTGTTACCAGGGAAGGCACAAAGGTGGTGAATGGAAACAAGATATCCAGTTGCCAAGCCCATTTCAAAGGGATGCTTTGCTTACAGTTCTCAGAAGAGAAGGTGGAAATCAAGGGAGGAGGAAGTGTCTACTGTGCAGAGGATGCCTGAGGTGAAGAGAGGGTACTTGGTCCCAGGGATTGCAAAGCTGAGACATGCTACCTGGTGAGCGAACTTTGTGCAAATTTCCCATGACCTGCTTTACAGCGGTCACATGTTTATGATGTAGGATTAACAGATTAAAGGGTGAAGACAATAGCTTGGGAAGATAACTGGGTTTTTTTTGGTTCTTCTGATAATAGATTTTTAGTTCTTTAGAATTTTTCCCCTCGAAAGAAGTCTGTTGTGTGTGAGGAAGGACACTACTACTGTAGGAATCATGAGACTTTGGCTCTCGTTCTAATTCCCACTTCTTGATATGATTTCAGGTAGAACAGAAAAGAGTCCCTCAGCTGTTCCCGGATGCCCTGATTAATTAGTGACTTCTTTCCTCACCAAATATAGGGCCAGTAAATGGCACTGGTAATACAGAGATACTCAGTCTAACATTGTCAGTTGGCTCCAAGGAAATACAGCTTTAGATGAAATGACATTCCAGAGGGTAGTAAATGCAGGATAGTTAAAATACTTAAAAGGATCTATTACTATAGCAATGTGAGAGCCTTCTCTACAATTTAATAGATGATCTCTGAGAGTTGCTGTGACTGAAAAATCCATCCCCTTTTGACCAACCTGGTGAGAAGCCTCTTACAAACTTGGTGAGATTTGTTCTTGGACAATGGGTATGTGCTGTGTTTCTGGGTTCTTATTCCAAGCCTTTCCATCTTAGTGGACTTATATGAGCAGAAGCCCCATTGGCATAGTCTTTAAAGACTCCATGGCACAAGGAGGCATTGGAATTGGGTATTAGTGGAGTTATAAATGAGAGGTGTGTTGGGAGTGTGGATGAGGAGTGGCATATGGATGGAGTAGGAGAGGTAGCTGCTAAAAAAAGAATGAGGAGGAGGGAGCCAGGGGAGAGTTTGAACTGGTAGCTCTGGCTGCTTCACAGCAGGGCTCAATTAAGTGGAGGAGGTGGTGGCTTTTGTTACATGGGACCCCTGGGAAAGGTGAGGAGAGCTGATAGAGTAGTGTTGGACTTCCCTAGGCACAGGAAGCAGGGTAGATAGTGAAGGCTTGTCAATCCAGGGACCAGGGTAGCATTCTAGAGGTGAATAGGGTCAAGAACTATGAGCAGTCCAATGCCAGGGGGTATAGGATGGCTGAGCAGCTGGGATAGCCCTGGGCAAGGAAAGAGTAAGAAAACTTTGAGAAGTCTTTAGGACTGAATTGAAAAAAGCGTAGAATGGTAGGGTGGTGCTTAAACTCTGTGTGATGCCTTTATAATCCTGTGTAGGACAGAGCAGATGAGAGAGCCCTTGGGTAGAGGACACCTTTGGGAGCCTGTGCAGAGGGTGGCCCATGTTGGATTAGTGCCCAGTGATTGAACTCACCGCAGTGTTATAACAGACCATTCAAGTGGGCTTTAGTTCTTTTTATGTGTGTGGTTTTGAGTTTGGGGTTTTTTTGTTTGTTTGTGTTTTTGGTCCAGACCAATGATTTTATTGATGTACTAGAATTCCGAGAAGGGAAAGACCACCAGTGCACATCAGTAGCAGTTTTACAAATTAAAGCCTTAATGAATTGACAAACTTTTATTAAGCATTTGTTTCAGGCATTGGGTATACCAAGATAAAAGTGAAATAGCCCCTGCCCTGAAGGATTCCTTTCCTCCCTTCCTTCCTCTTAGGTTGTGAAGGGCTTTAAAAGCCAAACCGAGAAGTTTATCTTTGATCCTATTTAGTAAGGAGAGTGATATGGCCAGCCTTGTGGTTTAGGAAGAACACTGGCACCAGTGTAGCGTAAGCAGCTAGGTGGTGCATTGGACTGAGCTCTGTGCCTGGAGTCAGGGGGACTCATCTTCCCGAGTTCAAATTCAGCTTCAGACATATGCTAGCTGTGTAACACTGGAGAAACTTAACCCTGTTTGCCTCAGTTCCTCATCTGTAAAGTGAGCTGGGTGACTGAAGGTTGGTAGTGGCCTTGACAGAGGGAAAATCAGAAGAGAGGTGGAAAGATGAATTGTTTTGAACATACTACATTTGGGATGCCAGTAGGACATGCAGCTCACGTTAGCCAGGAAGCCACTGCAGCTTAGGACAGAGGGACCAGGGATGTAACTGTAGATCAAGGAGTTGTCTGCATATGGATGATAATTATTAACAAGTTGTCTGTATCTGTGATTTTATTTGATAATTGTTTATCAGTTGTTTCTGGGGAGGTAGCTCCCTCTAGCAAGGTCAGCAAGAGCAGTGTGTGTAAGAGTTGAGTGGTCAGCTCTTTCACTACTGCAGCAGCCTGACCTTTTTAAAATTAATGATATTATTGTGAAATGGTGTTTGATGTAATTTTTTTATGTGTTAAAATGGTAGCTCTAGAAATTTTAGCAATAGGGCAAAAGACCATCAGTGACTGAGTACTTATTATGTGCTAGGCATTTCTAGGGACAAAGAATGAGTGTCTACTTTTACCTTGGAATGGAAGAAACAACCATTACAGGGACAATTTTAGAAGCTTTAAAAAAAGCATTTGCAAATATTGTACCTACCTTATGCATCTGGCAAGGCTAATTGAGCTCTCTTTTCCTGAATGTAGCCCAAGGATCACATATTACATTACCCCATTTTAAAATTGAATAAATAAAGACTCAAAATATTTTTTAAAAAAATTTCTAGCCCTTCTTTGCCTTTAGTTGGCTTTTGCCACACTAGTCAAATTTCTGATATCTAACCTTGCTCAAGGACGTGCTGGGGCCAGCTCTTACTGTCTCCTGGGGCTGATTGTTCAGTTTTCAATGTGAGCATTTACACTTTGGAAATCAGCAAACACTAGAAATCAGGTCTTGATTTATTGGGTGGGGTTTTTTTGTTTAAACTTAAGAAAGTGATGGAGATGATGTTAATATGCAGATTAAATTTAGAAGTGTTATATGAGTACTTTTTTTTTTTTTGAGAGCCACATTTATTTATTTTTTTTGCTAGCTCATCTCTGGCCTGGCTTAATTTAAGAAGATGTTCACAGGAGGTTCAAAGGGTTAGGAATGGTACCCACCCTGCTTTTTAATGTGAAAAAACAATTATTTAACAATTTAAAAAATGCTTACCAAAATCTTTTTTTATGTAAAGCATTTTTAAAAATGCAATCTTCTATTTAGGCTCTTTATTGCTTCTTTTTTCCTTTACCTTTTGAACAATCAAGATCATTTTGAGAGAGATGATTGAAGTGGTAGAGAAGGGTCTTTTATTTGAGTGTTCACAGAGTACATGAAAATAAGGCTCTTGATAGGATTTAGACTTCACTGTCAGAAGAATTTTATAATGATTACTTAGAATCCCTTACTAGAGAATGAAAAAAATGGAACTGAAGTGTTTAAAAAAGAAAAGCATAATGGCAGATATATTGAATTTTTCCAACTCCATGTCAGAATTCAGAAAAGAACCATAAAAATTTAGTAAATATTAGATCAGAATTCACAAAAGCAAATTAATAGCTTTGGATTTCTTTATTAGCCTTCATTGCGTAATGTTTTAGCAGAACCTTCTACAATAATTTCAATTAGTGAGAATGCCTTGGAAATAGTTACTGTTCCAACTGATATAGAACAACTGTTTCCTTATTAAAGTCTACACCTGTGCTTTTTAGAGGTGATAAAAATGGTCTTATCCAATGAGTTCTAGCTTCTTATAAAATCTAATTTATTTCATTTTTTTTTACTGACTTTTGAAATATAACATCACTGCTATCACTTACATTTTTACAAAGGACCTACATCAATTTGTAAAATCACCTTTTTATTATCTGATGATTATGTAATAAGAAAAATTACAATTTATATTGGTATAGTAGTTGGCACTAGATTTTACTAGCTCACAGTTGCCAACCCACAGACAGTTCTGGGGATATTGATCAAGCTCAACTTTCTTACTTTTTCCAGCTTCCAGAAGCTTTATAACAAAATGAAATTTTAAAAAAGGATTGTAGGGAAAAGAATTTGTTCAGTTTTGTTTTTGACGGAGTATGCTTTTGTACATGTTGGGGTAAAGTCTTCTTGTATTATCTGATGTGTGGGGTAGCTATTATTGTGATGTCCCTTGAAAGACCATATGATCATTGCAATTTTCCATTCGTTTTTATGATGTGCAACAAGAGGAAAAATGTTCTGGAAACATTGGTTCTACCTTTTATATTAATTAACTTTGAATATTAGTTAAGTATCTGTTATAAAAACTGAGGGGTGGAAGGGTGGAAAAGCTAGTGTTTATGCGGCACTCTAAGGTTTGCAAAGTCCTTTATAAATATCTAAAAGGTAGGTGCTATTCTCTCCATTTTATAAAACAGTAAACAGAGGCAGGCAGAGGTTAAGTGACTTGCCCAGGTTTCCACAGTTAGTGTCTAAAGCTGGATATGAACGATGCCAGATCCAGTCTACCTCTAAGATATTGTCCTGCATAGAGCATCTAGTCTCATAACTGTATATGGCATAAACAAATAATTCAGGGTGATAGATGTGGGGTCAGAGGACAATCCTGGCTTTGTGGTTTCCTACTCATGCCTTTGACAAATCATGTCACTTCTCTGGGCCTCAGTTTCTATCAGTGTGAAATGAGGGATTTGGGCTCTAGATGATTTTTAAGACCTTTTCTAACTCCAAATCTATGATCCTATGAAGGAATGAATGAATGAAGCATTTATTAAGAGGTTACTATATGTAAAGCACTGTACTAAGTACCAGGGATGCAAATAGAAAATTCAGCAAATCCCTGCTCTCTAGGAGCTCTCATTCTTTTTTCTTTAAATTCAGTTTTATTTTCAGTACCAAATTCTCTCCTTCCCACCCACCCTCCCACCCATTGAGAAACAAGAAAAATAAAACCCATCATAAAAATATACTATATAGTCAAGCAAAAACAAATTTCTGTGTCAGCCAAGTCCAAAAAATACACTTCTGTCTGCACTCTGAATTTATCACCTCTTTCAAAGGTGGATAACATGTTTCATCATTGAGTCCTCTGGAGCTGTAGTTGGTTCCATTGGTTGATTACTGATAGTGCATTTAATGTACCTGTTTTCCCACAGCCCCTCCATCATTTTTGATTTTTCTTTTTCTCAGCTTTACCAGGCAGAGGGGTATGAAGCGGAACATCAGTTCTGATTTGCATTTCTCTTCTTTGTTGATTTGAAATATTTATGTGATTATTAATAACTTTGATTTATTCCTCTCAATACTGCCTGTTTATATCCTTTCACCATAAATCAATTGAAGAGTAACTCTTATTCTTGTAAATTTGAATCTGTTCCTGATTATTTTAGAAATGAGACTTTTATCAAAGAAACTTGTTTCTTGTTATCAAAGAAACAATTTCCTGCTTCTCTTCTAATTTTAACTGCATTAATTTTGTTTATGCAAAAGCTTCCTAATTTTATGTAATCAAAATTATTCATTTTACCTCCTGTAAACCTCTCATGAATTCTGGTCTCAAACCCTGGAATTGTGCACTTATTCTCCAGCTCTTCGTTGGCCAACATCTGTTGTTGGTGGTGATGAGAAAGGTGAGCCTCTTCCCCACAATGATTTGTCTCCTCAGTGATGGCCACAGGGACTAGGCTGGAGGCAGATCCAGCAACCTGGAAGAAAGAGGTGTTCCCAAGGCTCTTGGGTTCAGGGTCCTATGATTTCTCCAGTAGAGTCTGAGAGGAGATGGCTGTCCCAGTGGTAGTGGTTTGATGTGCCAAGAGCATGCTGCCCCCTGTTTCTCCACTAGAGAACCTTGCTGCTTCACCTAGGCTGGCTCGCGTGTCCTATGAACCATAATGGAAAGTAGAACATTTGTGAATTAGAGAGTAAAAACACTGAGAAGAAAAACATCATCTTCACCTTGGAGTGATTAGGGAAGATTTTTTTTCATTTTCTTTCTTTTTCTTTGTAAATTAATTTATTTGTTTTCAGTTTTCAACAATCACTTCCATAAGTTATAAATTTTCTGTCCTTCCATCCCCACCATCCTTCCCAGAGATGGCATGCAATCTTATGTGGGTTCTACACATAATTCTTTTTAAACACATTTTCACATTCATCATGTTGCTTAGAAGAATTAAATGAATGGGAGAAACCATGAGGAAAACCAAACCAAAACATAACATAGCATAACACAAGAGAAAATAAACTGCCTCATTCTGCGTTCTGACTCCATAGTTCTTTCTCTGAATGGGGTTGGCATTTTGCCTCAGGAGTCCTTTGGGAATATTTTAGGTGATTAGGGAAGATTTTGAAGCCATTTGAGTGAGATCTTGAAGGATGAACTCATTTCAACAGATGGAGATGGGGGAGGGGAGGACATTCTAGAAAGAGGGAATGAGGAAAGAATATAAGGATAGGATTGTGCGGGATGACGGATGCGTGAAGAGGAGCTATGAAAGGTAAGACTAAACATTGAAGTGGGAACCAAGCTTACAGAGAGTTTTACCTGCCAAAGGACTGAGTTAGGTCTTCATTTGGTAGGCAGTAGAGAATCCCTGGAAGGTCTTTAATAGAGCAGCAATGCGATGTGAGGAGAATCACATCTTTGAATAAGGTATTTAAGAGGGCATCTGTGAGAAGTATGATTTTTTAGTAGGGGAGAGGATTCAGTGTAAGAAGAGAGAGTAGCAGGGAGGCTAGGTTCTTCTGATTGGGTGGCAGGCAGTGTACAGAGGTAGATGGAGTAACTGTGAAAGAGGAATAGAATGGGTGACTCAGCTATGGAGGAGGGGAGGGAGTGGGAAGGGTCAAACATGGCACTAGAGTTTGGGGCCTGAGTGATCTGCTGAAGAGGGGGTCACTGGCAGAAATAGAGAAGTCAGAAGGAGGGATATTTCAATCAAATATTCCAGCATATATTTATTGAATGCCTTCTTTGTGTGAGGCACTGTACAAGATATTGGGAAATATTCAAAGATTAAACCAAATAAAAATATCTGTTAGGAGAAACACTGGATTTGGTTGTCATCCAACCTGTATCCAAACCTCTCTTCAGCTACTTTGGGCAATCTTGCTCTCTGGAACTCAATTTCATCATCTAAAAATGACAGATTGGACTAGGTGACTTCAGAGTGTCCTTTGCAGCTCTTAAATTCTCTGGCTGGGTGGTGTGGGGTATAGTGGAATCAAGAAGACCTGAGTTCAAATCCAGCCTCAGATACTTAGCTATGCAACCCTGGGCAAATCACTTAGCCTCTATTTGTCTCAATTTCTTCAATTGCACAATGGAGATAATATTAGTACCTATCTCCCAAGATTGTTTAAAGGATGAAATGAGATTATATTTGTAAAGTGTTTAATGCAGTGCTTGGCACATAGTAACTACTTAATAAATCTTTTCTCTCCTTCATTTCCTGTCCTTTCCACTTCTCTGCTTTCTTTTTCTTTATCCTCTCTTTCCTTTCCCCCTTCTTTTCTTTTCTTCTTTCCTTCATTCTTTCCTTCCTGCCTGCCTGCCTGCCTTATAGGATCTAGATTACAACAAAATAAGACACTTGTAGAATATCTGCCAGTTCACAAGAGATTTTCTTAGGTATAACAAGGGAAGAACATCTGGCAGGATTACTTAGGCAGCATGGATTCAGTTGGCAAAGTTTTCCTGCCTCTGACTTGCCCGTGATGGTTCTTGGTCAGAAGTGGAAGGAAGATCCAGGTGAATACTTGGGGCTGAACTCTTGAATTTAGGACCCCAGGGAGCCATGTCGGTGGCCAGAGCCTTTCTTCCCTTGAACCAATTAAGTCTCAAGGATGGTTATAATTCCTTTTAAGAAAAAGTTAGCCTTATTCTGAGGTTCAGTAAGTTAGCTAAGAGGTCATCACTGTCTTGAATGCAGCCACTTTCAGAAATGATTGATACTGAGAATTACTCTTTACCACCTCCACCACCCCCAACTTTGTTTCTCAGCCCACCAGCCTGGACCTCCTCCTTCCTTGGAGCACTATGAGGAGATGGAGAGGGAACACTAAATCTTTGCCCGGTGGCCTGTCCTATGAGACTGCTCCCTCCCCTACCATGGTGACTTGGTAGAGTTTCACCTTCCCCATTCATCAGAAAGTAAGCCATCTGCCAACAATACCATCCCCCTGGTCCTCCAAATATTCTCTGGAAAGGAATTGTCCAGTAACTCCTGGAAACTGAATAAACAGTGTGGAGAGGCCCCATGTTTACTAGAGTAAGCAAGAGGCTAGGCTAGGCTGTTGTTAGTTGTCCCTGACTGAAGGACCCAGGAGTTCTTGATGTCTTGAAGTCACAAGATTGCTGCTGAAGCTTGAAAAGTACAGCTCCAGCTCTTATCTATTCTCAAAGAAAGGGATGGCCTAGTGTGCCTCGTTCTCTAGAGGCTATAGCCAAGCAGGTTCCAGAGAGAACTTGGGCTTGCTTTCTGCAGGGATCTCTCATTAGGAGTCCCAGAGAAAGAGAGGGAGGAAGAATGCTGTTTCTCCTTTTAATCTGATGCAGTCTCTTTATAACAAGGGTGCATTTGGTACCTTTGTCCATATCCCCAGTCCCACAAAAGTGGACTCTTAGGGGAGGATCAAGTATTGCCCTTTTGTTACTGGGTTCAGATTCCCAGCAGAGTCCATATAATGTTGTTTCCAGTAGCTTCCCAGTTGCCATTTAGAAGTTCCAAACAGTTCCACAATTCTTAGGTAATATCATCAAGAGGGTAGGGGTTGACAGGCCCCTACTGTCAATCCCTTACATAAAAATTATGCAAATTCAACCAGTGACAGTTTGCACCTATCTTTGCATGTATCTTATTTTGGGCATGAGTCTTAAAGATAGAGAACACATTCACATCTCTCTCAACTTTTTGAATTCTCATTTTACTCTCTAATCTTCCTGTGGCCATCAGGGTATAGACAGATCCTTATGGTCAGTAAGTGCCCTAGCCAGAAGCTCCTCAGCCATATGCATTGCCATAAGCACCAGACCAGTCATTCAGGGCTCACCCTTCTCTGCCCTGCTCATTTTTTATCTCAGCACAGCCTTTCTGCTCAGATACTGCTGTCTATCAGACACTTCCTAGCTCTGTGACCTTGGGCAAGTCACTTCACCCTATTTGCCTTAGTTTCCTCATCTGTAAAATGAGCTGGAGAAGGAAATGGCAAACTACTACCGTATCTTTGCCCAGAAAACCGCGGATGGGATCAGGACGGGTTGGACATGACTGAAAAGCAACTGAACTACAATAATAGCAGCTGCTGCCTATCACCAGATGTGACAGTCCAGGCTGGATCCTAGCTGGCCTGGTTGTATGAGATCTATATTGGAGCACAATTGGACAGGCTTCTTCAGAATGCTGAAGGAAGAGCACGTGACTATGGTGGCTCTGGCTGTTTGTCTTAGGGCATCAGGGTGCCATGTCAGTGGCACATAGTCCTTTGAGCCAGCTGCATCTCAGAGATGGTTGCAATGCCTTTTAAGGAAAACCAAGCCTGGCTTCTGTAGGGCAAGGACCTAGGATTGTGCTTCTACCACATTAATAAATGATTACTAAATTGAATTGAATTCAACCATTTTCAATCATCTGTTTGCAAAGCACTGAACTAGGCTTTGGAAGAGTTACTTAGTTAATTAAATTGTGGTCCCTGAGGTCGTGGAACTCCAGTGTCTCTGGATCAAAGAGTATGTGGTCTTCATTGAATCTTACCTAGGGGTAAAATTGCACTAACTTTTCCTTCAGCATTTCTTGTGTAGTACTTAGTAAAGCTAAGAGATGAAAGTAAAATAAAAAACCTTCATTAAGTACTTATTACATGCTAGGCATTTTGTTTAGAAAAAATGAGATTTGTATCCCCATAATTTATACCTGTCAACAAGCATTTATTTATTAATAAATTATTTTATTTATCAGTTATTAATTTATTTACCATGTCCTGGGCATTGTGTGAAGTACTGAGGAGACACAGAAAAGTGAAAATCCCTACTCTCAAGGAGCTCACTGTCTACTGGGGAGATAACATGTAAGCTGTTATGTACACATAAGATATATTTATGTATGCCTTTATATTGATAGATATATAGGCATACCTCAGAGATATTGAAGGTTTGGTTCCAAATCACTGCAGTAAAGTGAATTTTGCAGAAGAAAGTTACATGTGACACACACATACTACGTGAGCCCTTGCTGTTAGAAAAATGGTGCTGATTTGCTCAATATAGGGTTGTCAGTTTGTTTTAAAAAAAAAACAACAAGCCTCTATCTTTGATGCATAATAATAGAGACGCACAATAAAATCAGATCTGTCTGTATATAGATTTAGATATATTGGCTATACTCTGGTTTATCCTGTACATATTTGTGTACATTTATACACATGTTTATGTATAGGATAGATTGAGGGTATGTGCATGTGTGTATACATAGGTATGTGTATATTGTATAAATTGTGGGTGTATGTATGTGTACATATAGTATAAATTGGTGGTATATGTATGTATGTGTATTTATGTATGTATAGGATAAATTGAGAGTATATATATATATATATATAGGATAAATCGAGAATGTGTGTATATATGTATACATACATATATACGTGTGTGTAAGTAAAATAAACTGGGGGTGGTCTCAGAGCAAAGGTCTCTTGCAGCTGAGGGGGCTTTAGCTGACACCTTAAGGTTGGCACTTGTAGTCATCGCCTGTGGGCAGAGGAGGGCTGAGGGGCTGGAAGAAGAGGACTGGTCAGTCCTGAACGGAGGGTTCTGTCTTTGGTCCTAGAGGTGGGAGCAGCACCTGATGCATGGGCCATGGAAAGTCTTTGTGCTTTATGGAGGGCCCTTGGACAGCTGAGGGACTAGTAAAGTGTCCACTGTCGGAGGTGCTCAGTGTACTGCCCCTCCCATCTTTGGTCCTGCTCCTGCTCAGCCCTCCCCAGCCCCTGGGCAGCTGAGCCCCCGGGACCCTAGGGGGCAGTGCAACGCCTGGGCTGTGGGGAGCCTGCAGGAGGCGCCCTCTTGGGAACAGAGCACCCTGCTGGACCCATGACCTTCACATCATCCACTTTTGAGGCTCAAGTCAGTTGTCCCCACCCCTGGGGAGCCTGGTCAGCACTGGATGCCTGCTGTGGAGGAGATGGATGGACCGGGGCCCCTACAGCCTGCTCCCCAGGTAAGGATTCAACCCGGGTTTGGACTTGGGCCTAGGCCTGGCTCTGGTGACTGTGCCTGGGCTTGGTTGCTGGGTCTGGGCCTGGGTCTGAACCTGGGTCTGGTAGCTGGGCCTGGGCCTGGGCCTGGGCCTGGATCTGATCTGGTGACTGGATCTGGGCTTCGGTCTGGTGGCTGGGCCTAGTGACTGCGTCTGGTTCTAGTGACTGTGACTGGGCCTGGGCCTGGGCTTGGGTCTGTTGGCTGGTTCTGATCCTGGGTCTGGGCCTGGGTCTGAACCTGGGTCTGGTGGCTGGGCCTGGGCCTGGTGACTGGGCCTGGGTCTGGGCCTGGGCATGGACCTGATCTGGTGACTGGGTCTGGGCTTGGATCTGGTGGCTGGGCCTGGGCCTAGTGACTGGGCTTGAGTCTGGTGGCTGAGCCTGGGTCTGGTGGCTGGACTTCGGTTTGGTGGCTGGGCCTGGGTCTAGTGACTGGATCTGGGCCTGGGCTTGAGTCTGGAGTCTGGTGGCTGGGCCTGGGCCTGGTGGCTGCAGTGAGTTGGGTAGGGGAAGCAGGCTGGAGCAGGCCAGGGGAGGGACCAGGAAGTCCTGCAACATATACTTTGTCCTTTATCATGAGAAGTCAGGAAGAGCACAGGCATTGATGAAGTACCCACTGTGTGTATACCTGGTCCCTGCCAAGCACTTACAAACACACCCCCATTTTGTCCTCCCAGTGACCCTGGGTCATCCTCATTTGAGAGATAAGGAAACTGAGGCAGGCTGAGGCTCTCATCCCCACTGGCCCCTCATCCCTTCTGTGGTTCAGCCTCTTCCCAGCTTTTCCAGTAGGCAGCCAAGAAGCCAGGGGAGGAGAGTCTTGGGTTCAAATGAGCTCCTTTCCTGGTAGGTTTTGTGTCAACTATCTTTCGAGGACATAAGTCTCAGCCATGACTTTGTGCTCTGGTTGTGACCTTCCCTAACAGGAACGTCAGCCAGATGCACTCAAAACAACCCTCTGGGCTAAGCTGAGATGAGATGGGGAAACTGAGGCTTAGCAGAGTCCAGAAGTGGGATCTCAAACTGGGTCCTGACTGTGTCCGATAGGCACACCACGCCCCAGTGAAGAAGGAGCTCTTGGTTTATGGAATCTGCCATTCAACAACAGTGCCTTCAGCATTTGAATAGTTTTGAATTATTTTGTTGGTTTGTTTGTGTTAGAAAATATTATCTAAGGTAAAATGAAGAGCGTACTATTTCAAGATACGTTTTAAGGTATTTGGGGACCTTGGAATAATGGTCAGCACCGTTATTTACTTTATTTAAGACTATACACCTAGTGAAATCGGCCTTCCTCTAAGAAGATTCAACATACAAAAAAATCTGTAACATATGAAACAAACTAGATAAATTAGATGTTATTACTTGTATAATAAGAGGTATGGGGGGTTTTCTCCCAAAAAAGAATGAATAGATCTTTGTTAGTATAGCCCCTGCCTCGCAAGGTTGTTATGAGGGTCAAGTGAGATAGTAGCTGTAAAGTCCTTACTTGGCACATATTAAGGCCGATAGAAATGTTAGCTATTTTATTATTATTATTGTATTTAAAATATCACTACATTTTGGATTTATACATAACTAGGAAACATAACTTATGTGTACTCCTGCACATCTTCCCCTTTCCTCCCATAATGCCAGTTTTATTTTAGGGCAGGACTGATAATCATACATTTGTGTGAAGCTTCACTCTTTTGTAAATGATATAGTGGGGGTACTACTTATCCCTTTTTTACAGATGAAGAAACAGGTACCAAGAGCCCAGGTGAACTGTCCAAGTCACAAAGTATGTGACAGAACAGGGACTCTGCTGCCTGCTAGCAGCATGATGCACCTTATGCTTGCCAATCTTATACCATCATGTTGTTGTTTACTTATTTTTCAGTTGTGTCCAATTCTTCGTGACCCCATTGGGGGATTTCTTGGCAAAGATCCTGAATTGATTTGCCATTTCCTTCTCCAGCTCATTTGACAGATGAGGAAACTGACGCAAACAGGGTTAAGTGATCTTGGCCAGGATCATACAGTTAGTAACTTGCTGAGGCCAGATTTGAACTCATGAAGATGAGTCTTCCTGACTCTACGCCCTGGTGCTCTAACCACCCTACCACT
The DNA here is from genome assembly GCA_023548195.1 of Bettongia penicillata ogilbyi. Taxonomy (NCBI): domain Eukaryota; kingdom Metazoa; phylum Chordata; class Mammalia; order Diprotodontia; family Potoroidae; genus Bettongia; species Bettongia penicillata. Next base: position 11,238,994 of record JAJHZJ010000027.1, read on the forward strand.
TAGCTGCTCCTATATCATAATGTAGTTATACTTTATTTTAGAAGATGTGATATGATCCATGATCTATCCAAAGATATATGATACTGTTATAAGCTGTGATATAATGGTATTTATGTTTTGTAATGTTAACTTTTACACTAAATATTCTTAAAACAATAAATTGTTTGGACTGTATATTTTGATGTGTGATGTTTCCCTAAGCTGTAGCTTGTAGACTTGTTTTGAATCTTTTTTGGTCGTTGATGAAGGGAACACAAAAAATTAAGCAATAAGAGATATTTGAAAAAAATGCATCGCTGTAGGCAGCGCCATTAGTTATTGTGAAGGCTGCTTTAAAATACAACCACATTATCTAAAAACAACCACTTTAATTTGCCCTTTCTCTCTTGAAAATCTTATAAAGAGAAAGATCTTCCATGTTTTTTCTTGGCAAATTCTTTTTGGTGTCCTATAAATGCTGTACCTTTTGTGTACTTGACACATCAGTTTTAAGGTAACTTCCCAGTCAGTTGGTTTAGGTTTAATGTTGCAAAGAAAACCAAAAGTCTATTTTTGTCATAGTTTATAATGCTTGCTATTTACTTTTACCTCATATACTGAAGTGATTTGGGGGGGTGTCACTATGGGAACAAGACAGCTTTAAAAATGATAAAAAAAATTATAGTAGTAATCATTAATTACTTTCTTTAGTTGCTCATGATTTTATTTAAAGTTCTTGTTATTAGAATTTGAGCAGACTTAATTTTGGGGTAAATTTTCCATTTTCTTGGCCTATGTTGCATTTATTTCATATATTGATAAAGATTTGTAAAAGGTATTATCCATCTGGTTTGGGAATCAGGAGCATTCAAAATAAGGAACTAACAAGTCGTTGGCTCATTTTGATTTAGAATTTTCTGCAAGTTCAGCTTCTTTTTAGCTGTTGCTAAGAGATAACTATCATTGACACCAGGGGCGCGGGGACAGATCAGCATGCTGCCAGTTGTTTTATAGGCAGTTGGCTCTGCCGCCTTGCAGATGGTTAGAAAATTCTTGGTGGTGGATAAATGTGTGCTGATTATCTTATTAAATTAAGGTAACCCTTTGTCATTCGTTGGATTTTGCAGACCAGTTGGCCAGGGAGCACAGCTGTTTGAGTGCTGTTTAATTTTGGTTTGAAGTATACAAAGAGCATTTCAAAGTGTGGTCAGCCTGATTTCAGGTATTCATCACAGCAGCATCAAAAAAAATTATTTTTATTTGATACTGTCTTTAATTCTAATGGAAATGAATAAAGAGAAGATTTTCTACTGTTTACTCAAGTAGCCAAGTGGTTAAGCAATGACTTTTATAAATGTTTACCTAAATGCTTAGCTATTGTAAGTATTGGGGGTATTTTTCCTAATAAGTTAAAATGGGAAAGTACGTTTTCATATCACATAGTAGCTGATAAATCAGAAATGCTCAAATTCCAGAGCAAAGTTGTCATAATGATGTCACAGAATAGACTAATGGTTTGGTTTTGTTCATTAGTCCATTTTCATAAATATTCTGGAAACTAAAAGGATGTCTTAATGGCATGTAACAAATTTCACGTAGGCAATTTTTATTTATGAACTTACTTTATTTTTAGTCTGTCAGATATTTTATATGATCCTGCCCTAAGTTTTTACCTTGTTTTTCCCCAGGAAACATTACTTGATTCTTCTTGTGTCAGTGTATTAATAATGACTTCCTGAGTTGTGTTTAGTAAATGGTTCAAGAGGTGTGACTTGCTTCATTAATAGAATCCTACCTTTGTTACTTTTTGTTGTGTGTTGTTCATGACACCACTTAGGAAGAGCTCAGTGAAGTCACCTTCTCTTTGCCAGTTGATTCCAGAGATAGTTTATCTTCTGAACTGTCAGTTAACATTGCTAGGTACAACCTCATGTTTAAGATGATAAACTGACATCAGATCCAGTACATACATAGGCAACTCTAAGTTATGTGCAGATCTAAGCAAAGAGGAGCTTTTTTACTGAATCAATAATTGGTTAAATTTGTCATTCTTTTTAACAATTAGTTTATGAAAAGCAGAGACCATTTAAGAATTTGAACTTTTTTAAAATTTAATTTAATTTTTCTTAATTGTAAAAATATTTTAAGCTTTTGTTTTTAAAAATTTTGAATTGCAGTTCTCCTTCCTTCCTCCCAAGCAGTTTGATAAAGATTATATATGTGAAGTCATGCAAAACACATTTCCATATTAGCCATGCTGCAAAAGGAAACAGACAAAAAAAAGAAAAACAAAGTAAAAAAGTATACTTTGATTTGCATTCAGACTCTCATCAGTTCCTTCTCCGGAGGTGGATGGCATGTTTAATCACAAGTCCTTCATAACTATCTTGGATCATTGTATTGCTGAGAATAGGCTAAGTGTTCACATTTGATCATTCTTCAATCTTGCTATTACTTTATACAACGTTCTCTTGGTTCAGCTCCCTTTATTTTGCATCAGTTCATCGAAGTCTTCCCAGTTTTTTCTGAAACCATCCTACTCCTCATTTCTTATAGCATAGTAATATTTCATCACAATCATACACCAGATCTTGTTTAGCCATTCCTAATTGATAGGCATCCCCTCAATTTCTTTGCCACCACAAAGAGAGTTGCTATAAATACTTTTGTACACATGGGGCCGTATAGGGTTGGGGACACAGTAGAATAGTATGCAAAATGGAGGGATTGAGAATTCAGTGGCAATATAGTACTACAAGTAATAGCAATAGTGATAGCTGGCATTTTTATAGCACTTTAGGGTTTACAAAGTACTTCTGTCTAAATTACAAATTTTATTTTCTTAACCACCTAATACTGGAGCTAACCACAATGAATTTATGGTTTGCAGTTACAGGGAGGAGCTTGAGGAAGTAAAGGAATGAAGATTGCAAGGCTTCTTGATTTTCTTTCTCCCAAGTTTTTGGTAGGGATTTTCAGTTTTAAAAGTAAATTACTTTGAATTTACTTGAATGAATGAATGAAAAATCATTTATTAAGTAAGCATTTCTCTATGCAAGGCGCTCTCTTAAGCCCTGGAGTTACTAAAATAAAAAGCAAGACAGTTTTTGCCCCCAGGGTATTTGCGTTAGTGGTGGCCTAGAAGGATTGTTTACGTCTGGGACATTTCTAGAATAGTCATTGAACTCATAGGTCATCTGATGGACCTGTCCTTTCCAGGAATGTTAGTACTGATTTAGGTTCCCATGTGAGATGAGCCTCTCTCTGTGAAAAGGGGGTGGGCTGGGGAGGGTTTCAGGGAACACAGGAAGATGGATAGAGTGAGACCTGCTGGCTTTGTTGGCCTTTAAATATGGTGAACTACCACTAATCTGGTTGCAGATTCCCAGAGTGGGAGCTGGTGAACCACATTGAAGGCTGAGTGGAGCACAGTATCATCCTAGGAACATGGCCAGAGTACCTCTGTGTACAAATTACTTCCTTTCTCCCCAGTTGGATATAAACTTCTTGAGAGCAGGCCATTATTTTGTTACTGCTGTCAGTGTTGTAAAACTTGTATCCCTAGCATAGTGTACAGGCACATAGTAGGTGCTTAATAAATTCCTGTTGAATTGAATCAAGTTAAAATTGATCAGTACCAAATACCCACGATTCGGTAAATATTTGTTTGAATTTTCCATTTCTTCCTTATACTTAGTAATATATTAAATGCCTAGAGTGATACAGAAAGAATATATGAACTGTTCCTGCCTTCAAGGAATTTATATCTAATTGGAGAGGTACAATCAGCATTTAAATAATGCAGTATTTGACTAAGTGATAAAATTAGTAGAGTGAAATATTAAGTGTCAGGACTTAAGAGAAAAAATAGTGTGGGGTTAGCATGCTTGGAAGACTTTGTGGAGGAAGTGGGAATACTTGTATTCCTAAGCCAGACCAACCATTGCCAATCTTAAAAAGGAAACCATGCAAGAATGAAATATGCTAAATGGTTTTTATTCACCTGTGAAGAAAAATTTATTTAAGTATGTTAAAAATAAGTAAAAGCAACTTTAATTATCATTTACTGTATGTATTAGCATTCAGGTGATATTTGTAAACGTCTTAACATGTTGTGTTTAGTTTAATATAATTCCTTCCCTAATCTTCTAGGTTAATACCTTGATTAGTGAATTGTCTAAGAATGAGACTTCTTCATAACCAAGTGCCAGTGTTTTAAAAAGCTTAATAAATCATGCAAAGCAGAGCTGTATTTGCAGGTCTGCATAACAGAAATATTTCCCTGCACAGCTTCTGTTTGTCTCTGTCCATTTGAAGGGAAACAGAACCTACCCTAGGCAAAATTGTGTAGTCTTCCAAGTTTTTCTTTTGCATTCCTAGTCTCTCTTTCCTACATCCTCTTTCCACAACAAAGTGGTAACCTGCACCCGTCCACCCATTCTTGCACTAATATAATCTTGTTCTCTTCACCTCTTCTCTGCTCTCTTCCCGACAGATTTTAGAAGGTCCCCATATTAGTCATTCATAATTTCTGCTTAATTGTCTGTGTAACCATGACTGGTTTTTGTATTATAAACCTTCTGTATCTGTGGAATGAAATACTTTGTCCCCTCTTACTGGTATTTCAGTCATCTCAGCAAGCCAGGTGGGGAGATCTTTTGCTTTAGCTTTCCCTTTTCATTATTTAATATTTTCATATTATAGCTATCCCTTATCTGTCATTCTGGAATTAATTCCTACATATTCTGTGTATTCATTCCTCCTCTGTTAAGGAAGTTTCAGAGAAAGAAATGCATTACAAGTATAAATCTTAGGATCATAGGATTTGTCACGGGAAAGGACCTCACATGTTACTTAGTCTCTTTCATTTTACGCGTGAGGAAAAAGACTAGAAGTAGTGTGCTGGTAGGTATTTAACAACTGGCTCTTTAAGAAAGTATAATCTATATTATTAACATTTTCCTCTGTCACTTTCCTTAAGTCTGGACTATCAACAAAACCATAAATTAAGCCTTTGTTTCTAGTGTTTGCTGGTTTCTGAGGTGTGAATGCAAGCACCTCCAAGAGGAAAACTGACTTCCTCCGGTTCCAACAAGTTGATGAATTTTAAAACATTTAAGGCCAAGTCAGTTCTCTCTGAAACTGTTGTTTTTGTAAATTTTCTTTTATTAATTATTTTCCCCCGAGCTTAGAGAAATTTACTGACTTAGTCACATCTGAGTCAGTAATGTGATTAATGTATATGCTACATCTTTCTCTATGTGGAGTTTTATTAATTAAAAACACGAATAAGAGCAGAAGTGTTAATGTGAGTACAGCACTTTGTATATCATCATTTATGTACTCTACTATATACATATTCATTTATATACTAACAAAGCTAGAGGCTAAAAGACTAAATCATTCAATAATAGTTTTCCATTGAGTTCCCAAGGGTATAGTAAAAAAGACTACAAATACTTAACAGCTGTATTGAAAAGTAAAACAAATACCAAAAGGGTTAAGAAAAAAGCAGCTTAGCTTTTTATACCTCTTATTCAACAATTATATTGTTGTTGTACAACAGTTGATGCTGTAAGGTGTGTGTGTGTGTGTGTGTGTGTATGTGTGTGTGTGTGTATCCCAGAGAAAGGAGGTTAAGTTTAAATGAGTGCCAGACTTCTGGAAAGTTAAAAATTAAGTGTAATGGCATATAAAAGTACCCTATGACAGGATGCATATTCTGAATAGAAAAAAAAAATACATATATATATATATATATATATATATATTTTAACCATAGTGCTAAAATATAAATTTGGGGAAATAGTGGTAGTTGACATTCTTTTAATATTTTCACCATGTGATGAGACATCTATTATTATGAATGTTCTACTATTTGATTAGTATCTAATTATATTGTTTGAATTATTTACATTTAAGTATGGTACTTTGAAAATATGAAACCTTTTGGCCGTATTTTTGCAAGTCTGTTAACACTAGAAGTAAACTGTTGATCACTTTATCTGTTATATATTTTAGTAATTTATAAAACAAAACATCTGCTTCAGATCAAGACATCATGACATCTTACATTTTAAATCAGACTTATAGTACTATAATATAAAATAATGTTTTCTTTTTATTTATGTTCATGCTTTTGCAAAATAATGACTTCTTTCACTTCAGATCATAAAAAGTGCTTTTATTTATCCCTAATAAATATTCTAGAAGGGAAATAGTTAAAATTGCTCATCTCTGAATGAGGAAGATGTGAAATTGAATACAAAAATCCTTAGCTAAAGTGGTAGGAGGTGGAATGGGAAAAATGGTTATATTATTAAGGGAGAGAGCAAAAGAAGGGAAAAAAGAAAACAAACCAGGATTCTCCAGTTTGTTAACTTTAGTTAGTTTTGAAAATGATCTTCTTGTCTCCTGCTTTTATCCCTTTCTTTAAAAGTCTTGTACTTTAATATTTTTCTTTAAAGATATATGTATGCATACATATATGCACACATGTACATGTATATGTATATATATAGTCAGCAGTCTGCCTTTTTTGCTACCTATCCCACCTGTCTCCATCCCATTAAAACAAAATGAAAACAAAATACTTACTATGAACACGTCAAGCAAAACGCATTTTCTCATTGATTACGTCAAAAAAAGTGTGTTTCATTCTGTACTACGAATCTTTCACCTCTTTATCAGGAGGCATTTATAACATGTTCCATAATTCATCCTCTGTATTCATAGTGATGTAATCATGTGTAACCACCGATCAGAGTTCCTATTCTTTCGTTTGTCTTTACTGTATTGTTGGCATGTAAATTGTTCTCTTCATCCTGTATCAATTCATACTAGTTTTTCCCAGGTCTCTCTGAAACCATCTCTCATTATTTCTTATAGCACAATAGTATTCCAGCATATCCATATACAAAGCTTGCTCATCCATTCCCCAGTTTAGAGGCACCCCCTCAAAAAGAGCTGTAAATATTTTCATATATCCTTAGAGTTTGTTTTGCTTTAGACTAGTCCTTTCCTTAGTCTGTATTCCCACTAATTCCCTTCTCCCATTTTACTGCAGTTTTCTGTGTGTGTATGTGTACTCTCCTTTGACCATTTCAAATGAGAGTGACATTCAAGGGTCAGCTCTCCTTTCCACTCTCTCCTGTTTCTTTTCAAGATGTCTGCTTGAGCACCGTGATTACATGGGATGATTTTCCCTAGCCTTGCTTACTTACCCTTCCTCCTTCGTGTATTCCTCTTTCCCTTTCTTTCAGTCCATCCTTTAAGACTATCAAATCATAGCAGAGTCATTCTCAGGCCTTCTGACTGGTTTGATGCTCTGGTGACACTGCCGTTCAGAGATGACTCATGTGTCATCTCCTTATATCGGGATGTGTCGTTGTTTGTTCTTGTTTACCTTTTTATGTTTCTCTTAGCTCCTGTGTTTGAACTTCAGAGTTGCTACTTGGCTCAGTTCTTTTCATCAGGAATGCTTGAAAGCCCTCTAGTCATTAAGTGTCCATTTTTTTTCCCTGTAGGATTATGTTCAGTTTTACTCACTAAGTTTTTCTTGGCACTGAAAGTAACCCTTCCTCCCCAGAGGTTTTTGGGTGAATATTTTGTAGACTAGTGAGAATATCCAGATCTTACAGGCCCGCCAGGACCTCTGAAATGAAAAAGAGAATTTCGAGAGTAAAAATTAATCTTTTTTTTAATCTTGTTAATGGCAAGTTTTTTCCCTCCACATAACTGCTGTTTTTTTTTTCTAGCTAATTTCTTCCTCTTTTTTCTTCCAACCTTAAGAAATGTGTACTGTACTAGAGAGGGGTAACTCTATCCCTCCAGCTGCCAAGAACTTCTGGATGTCTTTGCTTATTTTCTGAGAGCTTACTAGTTTATTTAGCAGCAATAATTTGTCAGTTCTTAGTTTTAGGTTTTTAAAAAATTTTTTTGTTTTTTTTTTTTGGTGTGACTTTCATTATGGATGTTAATGTTCTTTGAAATATTTGATTTCTCTATGCCAACAATTGCTACAATATCTCTTACAGTTTTTGAAGGGTGCTCCTTAAAATCTACAACTTTTACTGGTTTCCTTGCAGATTTAATACCAAGTGTTAACAGAATTAAAAATAAAATGAGAGCCTGACTATATCATGGACAGTCACTTTTTATTTTGTTAGTATATTTGTATGTTTCTGTTGGTAAATAGTAAATATAGAATAAAATAAAGTACTTTAAATCTTAACTAAAATAAATTGGATCATAGCCCAAACTATTTCATTGAAGCTGTATATTGAACCAGTGTCACAATGAGTAGTTTTCTCAAGTGTTAAGTTCTTAGGAGGTTTTGTGCAATAGTCCCCCCAAAAAGTAATTCATTAACTTTGAATTTAGCGTGTTTGGGCTACCTGATTATATCATTCCAGTAAAATTACTAAGTGGTAGAAAATTGTATTCTATTGGGATTTTATTGTGTCTTGATTTTTTTTCATGCTTTATTAACTAGCAATATTTCATATTAGTAGTTTGAAATATCAGAAAGGATGCTATTACATTGTCTAAAATATTTTTTCTTAATCACCTTCTTTGTGAATGAGAAAATGCCCACAACCATAGTAATTTGTTATTTGATCTTCTTAATATAAAATGAGTCATCAAACACACACACACACACACACACACACACACACATAATTCTTATAAGAGAGCTGCCTAACTATCTGCATGGGAAATGCCAAGGGGATAAAAGATTCCTGTTGCTTAGACTGTGATTAGTTCAGTGGCCAAACCATAGAGCTTTTTACTGTCATGTATTTATAGGATGTGTACTAGGATCAATCAGATTGATTTGGGTCCAGCACATAAGAAGAGAAAGGAAACAGGTTTCATTGCCATTGAAAACTTTTTCCAATACTTTTAATGACTCCCAACTTCTCCAAGAAACCAAGAAAAGTATTTTTAATATAAGTATTCTTCTAGTGAAAGTTTATCAATGCAAGCCCAAGAAAGCCATACTATATAAAGAAATGAAGTGGTAGATTACTAGAGCACAAAGGAGAGGCACCTAGTGGGCATGAGTATGCAGTAGTACATTATCAACTAAAACTGGTGTACTTCTCCACTGTGGCATAACGAATGTTACTGGGAATATGTATAACTGGAAAAGGAGGTGAGCCAGTCACATTAGTAATTGTGATGAATAGTTGATGGTCAACCTCTTTACTCCTTTAACTTCATCATAGTATGAAAGAGCTTATTACAGTGTGCTAGAAGGAAACAGTAGGGACATATATAAGGATAATATAAGGTTGAATGTGATGGGGGCAAAGAAGAGACATTGACAGAGTACTCTAAGACAGTTTAAGGGAGATAACAATTACAACTGGGGTGATCATGGGAGGCTTCATCAAGGAGGAAGAACATTTCAGCTAAAAATTGAAGGATTTTGGAAAGTAGAGATTAGATGAGAATATATTTCCTGAATGGAAGAGTGGCCAGAATCATAGTACATAGTACAAAGACTTAAGACATCTTGTTGAATTTGGGGAATAGTTTAGTACTGTGTTTCTGGATTGTAGAGTGCGTGATGGGAAGTAATATGAAATAAAGCTGGAATTGTGAGTTGGAGGCAGATTGTAGAGGGCTCCTAATGCCAGGCTAAGGACTTTGTATCTTATTTCAGTAGGCAGGCCCTTAAGATTTGTTGAACAAGGGAGTGATGTGGTAGAATTGTGTATTAGGAAGATATTTTGGCAGCTGTGGATGACCACTCTGGTTGAGATTCTCATTCTCTCTCTCCTGGACTGTTGTAATGATCTCACACACCACCAAGTGCTTGAAAGAGTACACCTAATTCAGAAGAAACAGGTAAGTAAAAGGGGGTTAGAAGTAGCATCATATCTTAAAATCTGGTGGTAATGAACTACAGGAATCAAAGAGAGGAAACATGGTAGAGAGTATTTGGGTGCAATTCAGTGGAGGGAGAGACAAATAATTTTTCCCCCCATTGGAGTGTGCTATAGACCCTTAATGATTGATCAGATGGAATATTATTGTTCCATCATAAATGACCAAAGGGATGGAGATTCAGAGAAACCTGGAAAGAGGTATATGAATTTAAGCAGAGTGAGATGGATGGAATCAGGAGAACAATATATTCAATGACTAAAACATTACAAAGAAAAGCAATTTTAAAACACCTAAGAGCTTTGAGTAATGAAATGACCAACCTTTGCGTGACTCAATCATGTTTCTACATCCTGTCAGAGAGTTGGTGGACTAGAGGTTCAGAAGAAAGATAGGCATTTTTTGACATGACCGGTGTGTGAATTTATTTTTTTTTGACTGTGCTTGTTTGTCATAAAGCAGGATTTTGGGAGAGCAGGACAAAAATTGGGGAGGAAAGATGGGAGGAAGTGATTCCAAAAAAGGAGGAAAAGAAATAAAAGGCTAGGAGTGACACATTTAAAAGAATACCTAGAAGAGAAAAGAAGGAGGTTCACAGGACAACAGAAATCAGCGGGATAGTTTTAAAACTCACATGTTGAATTTATTATATGCTCTTAAAAAGGAAACACACTAGACATTGGAGATTTGAAATCACACATGCAATCCTATTCCATTCTTTGTGTATGAAAATGTTGGTTTTTATGTTTGTCATATTGAAAATAACAAGGAAAATTGTAAGTCAAGTTGGAGTTGCCTCAGTTGAGTGTGCTTGATTTTTCTCATTTTTATCTTCTAACTTGATGTTGATTTTTTGTCTTTGTCCTAATAAGTTAATGGTCTTACTATACACAGACATGATATTTGGAAATGACTCCTGTATTTGATCACCAGTCATTTCATTTATATGAAGGTACAAGGGTTTCATCTTTGGTAATACTACTACTTGGTGTTCTGTCCAGGACTACTCCTCATCTTGAAGAATGTATTTGTCAGTTATGCTTAGTGTAATAGAGTATTTTAGAATTTCATACTCAGAAGCCATCTAGTCCAATCCATATCTGACAAAGATTCCTGATTACAGCATAAACAGACTTGGGAGCCTCTAATGAGAGGGAACTCACTACATATGGAGGAAGTTTTTTCTGACATCAAGCCTAAATTTCTCCCTTTGTCGCCTCCCCTCAGTTCTGCCTTCTTGGCCAGATATTATCACTGGATTCAGATGGCTCTGGAGGAGAAGTGAGGCTGGTGACCTGCACAGTCTTCCCTCACTCAAAACAAAGTCAAGTGCAAGTCATGTCATCATTTCTCTGATGGCGGGGTCTTCTTTGGCAGCAAAGGACGAACACACACCTTCTTGGCCAAGCATGATAAATCTATTCCTCTCTTCCAAATGACAGCCTTCTGTGCACTTAAAGAGAGATATCTTATCTCTCCTTAGTGTGAATTCTGGATCCTGCTTGCCTCCTATGACCACACTTCAGCTTATGAGTGTCACGCCCAGAACTGAGCACAGTTGTGGTCTGAGCTCAGATGTGGTCTGACCAGGAAAGAGTCCTGTGGAATTATTACCTTCTTATTCTTAGAAGCTATGCTGCATCTACCATAAATCACATTAGCTTTCTTGGATGTAACTTCACAATTTTGATTCATTTTGAATTTGTAGTTCATCAAACTCTTCAGATTTTTTTTCAGTTAAACTTCTGTGTCTTTACAATTCTGTACTTGTTAAATAGGGTTTTGAGCCACAGTGCAAGACTTTCCATTTATCTCCTAAGAAATTCCAGCTTTCTTGATTTGCCTCAATGTTCTTGTCTTTCAAGATGTTTTTAGGATCTGGCTGCCACTCAGAGTGTTAGACATTTCTCCAGGCTTTCTGTGATTTAAAACCTTGATAAAGATGCCAAATATGTATTTATTTCCTTCACTGATAGAAATGTTAAACAGCCCAGACCCTGTCATATCAGAGCATCAAAAGGGATCCTGGAGCCATCCAGTCCAGCTCAGTTTTACAGATTAGGAACCTGAGGCCTAGGGAGGAAAGGTGACTTGCCTAAGGTGACAAAGGTTATCAGAGGCAAGATTTGAACCTGCATCCTCTAATTCCAGTCAGAGTCCGTACTCTTTCTACTGTGTTATGCTGCCTGGGGGGAGGCTGGTGGGGTGTGGTTTCTTTCAGAGCTGACTTTAAGAGGGAGAGAGAGAATTTGGAACTTACAGCTTTAAAAAATGAATTTTAAAAATTGTTTTTAAATCTAACTGGGGAAAAAATAAGATAGTAAATTTTTTAAAAGCTGATATTAAATTGTTGATGATGCTCTTTTGAGTCTAGCCCTTCAACCAGCTCCACTTCCATCTAATTAGAATATCATTTAGCCTAGGACTCAGGCCTGTGGGCCCTAGGACCCTTGAGTTTACAGTGGCTTTTACATTTTTAAATAAAGTTTCATTTAATTTAAAAATATAATAAGTATTCTTCACTTGGAGTTGTACAAATTTGCCTGACCCCTGATCTAGCCATATCTTTTCTTCATTTCTTTGAGGATGAGATATTTTAACACACTTTTTGCTGGAAGCTAATAAACTATTTATCCTTCATATCCATGATCTACCAGTGTTAATAGCCCTGTCAGAAAAGGAAGGAAGGTTAATCTAAAATGACCTGTTCTTGAATCTAAACATACTATTCATCATCAACACTGATCCCAATCTCTCCTTCCCTCAGTATTTCCCAAACCATTATCCCCTCTCCGGCTACATTCTCAGTCTCAACCCCTCAGTGAACCCTTTCAGCTCTGCACTGTCTTCTGCTTTATAACCCTTTTCCCTAAGACTAATTTTTGTTTATGCCTTGCCACATCCCAATGTGAGATTATTCCCATATTTGCCTCTTTCACTAAGGAATAAGGAACAGTCATGCAACTATGCTGATTGAGTGCACTGCAAAATTTGTTATCCAGGCTCAGCTAGGCCCTCATACCATCATTGCAATCATTCTCTACTTCCCTAGTTGGTTTTCTATTCTGCTCACTATTGTTGCTTTTTTAAGAAACCACTTTTTAATGTATCTTTCCACATATGTTATTGTAGCTAGATGGCCCAGTGGCTGGAGCACAAGACTTGGAGTTAGGAAGACCTGAGTTTGAATTTGACCTCAGACATTTCCTAGCTGTGTGACTGACCAAGTCACTTGACCTTTCTTGTCTCAGCTTCCTCATCTGTAAAATGGGGATGATAATAACATCTACCTTACTGGGGTTAATCAAGTAGGATCAAATGAGTATGTAAAATGCTTTGCCAGCGCTATAAATGCTAGCTATCAAGTTTGTATAATGTTCTTCCAGTTCTCTTCTTTTCATTCTTGAATTAGTTCTTGTAGATTTTTTTGCATTTGTCTGAATTCCTTTTTGATTTCATTTTTACTGGGAAAGTCCACATCCCTCCAACAGCTTTAGCATTTCTGCTTGTTGGTGGCTAGACCTGGATATCCCATTTAGAGTACTAATGATGAACTTAACATATACAGGTGGACTAAAAATGTGATTAGCTCTTTCTGTTCCTTGTTTGCTATTCCTTCACCATCACTGCAGAAGTGGAAGGAGGCTTTGGGGTTCCCATGGCTAAAGAATTCTTTATCTAGTCCATTCTACTGGTGATGAGCCTTTCTATCCTAGCTACTCTTGTCTTTAGAAAGTAGACACAGTTTGTTTGCTGAAGACTTACTCAAAGCCTTTCCAGCAAGTTATGGCCCTGCCATAACTGTTAGTTTCCCATCGTGGTGAGGTGTAAGAATCGGATTTTGTGGAAGGCTTCGCACAGAGTTTAATAAATGTTGAATTGAGTAACTGGATTATTATAATTGCTTTTATTATCAATACCACTATTATTGATGAATATGACCCTATCCCCAATAAGTGATATCCTTCCCCGAGGACTGTACATGATGCTCTGTTTTGCATATCCCTAATGCATTCCTCATGTAGTGTCCTTTTATAAGCCCTTTGTAGCACTTGGTCTGTTTTCTCTTTCTTTTATCTCTCATATAAGGCTTATCAATGAGCACACAGCTTATTGGTTGATTACATTTTGTTATAGTTATTTAGTATTTGCCATATCCCTTTAAAGAATGTAGTTTCTGTGAGACTATGGGCTGTGTCTCTTCTAAAATTTATATCAGTATTTATAACAATAACGCACCCAATAAGAACTTAATAATTGTTTGTTGGATTAGATAAAAAACTGGATAGTGTGTTATCTTATTGTTGGGATTCAGAAAAAAAGAATCAAGAAATCAGGGTATATAAAAATTGTGGGAGAAAGCTTTGTGGATGCCTTGCAATTTGAGTTGGAACTTGCTGGCATTAATAGGTATTATCCAAATAACAGATAATGTTAGCATTAACCAGATCCTATGGAGCTTATCCAGGAGGATGCTGCTGATTTTTAAAAAATAAGATATTCTATTAAATATATAAATGAGCAATTATTAATTTTAACAAGTAGTAACTAAGTTTAGCAACATTTTCACTTGCAGATTGGTAGGAAATGGTTTTAGTCAGAAATAAAAAGTGGTTTGGCCTTTATATCTGATTATAGTTGTCAGGCTTGGGGTGGGGGTGATCCTAAGCTATCCATTTGTCCTTGAACTTGTGCTACACTGCAGCACTTGAGAAGTGAAAATGCTGTGTCTCCTTTTACACAAATACAAGGTTTTTACTCATTAAAATACTATGATTTTTTTTTTTTTTAAATATGGGGTTTTGCTAGATCCACTTGGTGAATCTCTCTATTTTGACACCTTGAATAAGTTCGACCCTGTACTTGAATCCCTTGCCCTTTTGTTCTGTCACAGATTATGACTTGCCAGATTCCAATTTTGGATTACTCTTTCCATCTGCTTCCTTACTTCTGTTCATAAGCTGATGATCAAAGCTGGAGAAATTGATGAAATTGTGCTGGCTGATTCCTCTTCATATTTATGTTACAGAATCTGCACTGGGCTCTCGCTGAAGCAAGGCAGTCCTGTTACACCTGTCTAGTCAGTTTATTATCTCACTGACCGCAATGGCTATAATAGACTTTTTCATCCATACTTAAACATCCTGTGACACACCTTTCCCCACTCTCTTAGCTGAGTACCTCCTATACTTCACCTAGTCCAAACTACTAAACAGTTAGGGCCATTCACTAAATGTTGCTTCCCTCTTCATCATAATTCACTCAGAAATCTCCCCCCTCCCAACCCCCATGCCCTCATCA
Organism: Bettongia penicillata ogilbyi; assembly: GCA_023548195.1. Classification (NCBI taxonomy): domain Eukaryota; kingdom Metazoa; phylum Chordata; class Mammalia; order Diprotodontia; family Potoroidae; genus Bettongia; species Bettongia penicillata. The sequence goes on from JAJHZJ010000027.1 coordinate 11,254,168, forward strand.
CCACTGTCTCCTTCACTTCTGTCTTACTTGGATAAATAGTACTTTTCTTTTGGCCTGCCAAGGCAAACCTCTCTACTTGTACCCTTTATCCTATTCCATTATTTTCTCTAGCATCATCCCTACTTCTCTCTAAAATCTTAAAACTCTACTAGCTGCTTCCCTGCTGCCTAAAAAAAGCACCATTCCTATGTCTTCCATATACTTAAAAAAACTCTTACTTGATTGATCCCTAGTACTTTCTACCTATCTTTCCATATTTCTCCTCACTTTTTTTTTTTTTAACTAAACTCTTTGAGAAATCCTCCTAAGGGATTTCTCACCTCCTTGAGTTGTGTTTTCTAATTCTCTTCTCCCACACTTTAAAGTCTTAGACTATCTGACTTTCGTCTATAGCATTTGCCTGAAATTTAGTGATTTCTTAGTTGTCAAATCTATTGACTTTCTCATTCCTGACTCTTCCTGACCTCTCTTGCAGCCTTTGACGCTGTCAGTCGCCATCTTCTCCCAAATACTATCTCTCTAGATTTTCATAACAATTCTCTCCTGAGAGTCTCCTGACTCTCCTCCTAACTCTGACTGCTCTTTTTCATTCTGCTTTGCCTGATCTTCACCCAGGCTACCTCTACTCTTTTCTTGCCTCCCTTTACAGCAAGGATTTTTAATCTGGGGTTTATAAACCTGTTTTTTTTTTTAAATCTTGATAACTCAGTGGAATTGATTTTTTTTTGCATAATGGTTTTTTGTGTAATATTTTATTTTTTTCATTTAAAAACATTCTGAGAAAAAGTCCTTAGGTTTCACCAGACTGCCAAAGGCATCCATGACACAAGAGAAGTTAAGAAATCCTGCTTGATGGTATCTCAATCTGTGATCCCATCAGCCTCCATGGGTTTAATTATCATCTTTGTGCAGTTGATTTCCTCTTATCTGTATTTGGCCCTGCTCTTCTGTCCTGAGCTCCTCTCATCACCAGCTGCCTACTCAAGATCTCAGAGTAGGTGTCCTGTATACAGCTCTAATTCACTGTTTCCGCACCACAGTTCATTATCTTTCCTCCTAAATCCTTCCCTCTTCCCAACTTTATTATTGCTGTTGAAGGCAATTGATCCTATTACTTTATCTCCCAACTCTGATGTCATCCTTCACTATTCATGCACTTTCACCCCACACCCAATCTGTTGTCAAGGTGTGGTCATTTCTATCTTCGAAGATCTCTCATCTAGTGTCCCTTTCTCTCTACTGGCCATGGTACTGCCCCTCATACCTGGGCTATTGTAAGAGCTTTTTGGTTGATTCCCTTATCTTGTGTTCGCTTTGATTTCAATCTGGCCTTCATTCAGCTGCCAAAGTGATTTTTCTGAAGTGCATGTCTGACCTATTACTGTCCTACTTAGTAAACTCCAGTGACTCCTTATTACCTCCATGATAAAATATGAAATCCTTTTTTTTCCCTCTTAAGCACACTTTACTTTCCTCCATGTACTCTTTGATCCAGCTACTTTGACCTTTTTACTATTTCTCACACATGCTTTGCCATTTCCTTATTCTCTGTTTTTGTACTGGCTATCCCCTTGTGCCTGAAATACTCTCCTTCCTTGTCTCTGATTCCTAGTTCCCCTAGCTTCCTTATAGTTTTAGATAGGTCCCTGGAGCGCTAAAAAGTTAAATGACTTGCCCTTGGTCATTTGACCATTTGAGAGACAGAACTTGAACCCTACAAGACTCCGTAAGACCAGTCCTCTACCCATTAAATCACGTTGCCTCTCCTCCCAAGGACTTTTCAGCCATTCTCTTCTTTTTCTAGTATGTTTTTAAAGCCTGTGGTATGTATTTTCAAGAGAAAGTACATGAAGCTTTAAAAGATATTCCAATTAAAAAGTACCTCTTCAGATTTCTAGTAGGTCCTATAGCCCTCTAATTTACAAAAATAATTACTTGTAGTTCATAATTTCTTCTCAGTGCCATTACTTAGAAAAGAAAATGAAATGAATCCTTAAAAGGTTCAGATCAAAAGCAATCAGTTTAACTTCATGAATGTTTTTATCCTTTAAATTAAAATATATCTGTATCTTGGTTATCTCCCACATTTGTAAAGAAATATTGACATCCTACTAAAGCATGTAAGTGACCTCACTTCTAGCTGTGTAGTGCAGGTTTCACTGCAGGCACTCTGAAGCACTGATATTCCTGTAACCTTTGAGGCAAGATGTGTGTATAGTGTATTAATGAGCTGGTTGAAGTGATGTACAGTAATTTCATCCTTGGGTAAAAACAGATGTGAAAGATTCTGTTTTAATATTTAATCAGTCTCCAAGCCTCTGTTGGCTTGTTTAAGTTGACCTGACAGCATTATACCTGGAAACACTTTGAATTAAACCCCGAGTGCTTGACCTTGTTCAAACAGTTGTAATTTAATAAGGCTGCTGTCTTTGTGGAGATAGCATGGCTAATAGGCAAATCCTTTACTGGCTAGGATTGCTCTCTGTTTGTAAATGTCAGTAGCTGGGGAGAATTGTAGCTTCTTACCAGCTTTTAGGAGAAACTCTGATTTGATGATGTTCCTTAATAAAATGATAAAGAAATAAACTTTTAGGGATTTATTATTTCTTTTTGTTTTCATTTATATAATTTTAGATATGTTTTGTTTGTTTTCAAGGCTTTATTCTTCATTCTCTTTATTGATTTTTAATTTATCATCAGTAGCATGAACTTTCATGGGTTATAAGTAGATGTTGAACTTTAAAAAAAAAAGTATTTTGATTTCATGTCTGGTGTTTTACATTGACTTCTCTTTAATCCATTATTCCCCAATTAGACTCTTAATTCTCTAAAGTCAGTGATCACCGAATATACTTTTTTTGTAATCTCTCCCACTCCCAGCACCTAGCAGAGTGCTTTACTTTGTGCTCATTGTGTGTACTGATTCATTCATGTATTTTGCTTCATTTGTTTGAACCTGATTCTTGTGAGTTGGCAAAATGTATTAATATGGGTTCAACTGCTAAAGAATTTAAGTGGCCATATTGTTCACATGCCGGGCTTTTAATTTTAAGGATTTTTGATTACTGTTCAAATATTCTTCATTGTGAGATAAATGACTTACCATCCTTAAAATACCTGTAATTTGACCACTTATTCTCCTTTATCTGTGGAACATCTGAGACAGAAAAGTGGCAAGTGGAAAACTGTACCTTATGTAATAGAAATGGAGACTAGTAAACATCCTTACCTTTTGGCTTAAACCCATTACAGATAATGCTTACCTTTGGTTTTAAATGGATACTAATTACCATTTGAGGCAGCTAGGTGGTTCAGTGGATAGAGTACTGGGCCTGGAGTCAGAAAGGCCTGAATTCAGATCTATCCTTAGCTGTGCGATCCTGGGCTAGGCATTTAACCTCTATTGGTGTTGTGTGTGTGTTCGTCCTTCATTGCCAAAGAAGACCATGCCATCAGAGAAATAATGACATGACTTACACTTGACTTTGTTTTTTTCAGTGAGGGAGGGCTGTTCAGATCACTAGCCTCACTTCTCCTCCAGAGCCATTTGAATCCAGTGACCAAATATTCATCAGGATGACTGAAGATGACCCAGGATGAGGCAATTGGGGTTAAGTGACTTGCCCAAGGTCACACAGCTAGTGAGTTGTCAAGTGTCTGAGATGAGATTTGAACTCAGGTCCTCCTGACTCCTGCACTGGTGCTCTATCCACTGTACCACCTAACTGACCCTCTATTTGCCTTAAGCCACTGGAGAAGGAAATGGCAAATTACTCCACTATCTTTGCCAAGAAAATTCCATGAACAGTATTGGTATGCTGTGGTCCAAGGGGTCACAAACAATCAGACATGACTGAACAACTGAACAACACCACATGTCATTTTAAGGAAAGCTTCATCTATTCCTATTTTTTCTAGTGTTTTTAACAGAAATGGATATTTTATTTTGTTTGCATCTTTGGAAATAATTTGAATTTTTGTTAGTTTTGTTTTTAATATGATTAAATATACTTGTAATTTTTCCTATTATTGAACCATCTTGCATTCCTAGCATAAATCCTACCTGGTCATAGTATATGATCTTTGTGAATTATTTCTGTAGTCTCCTGGTTCACATTTTATTTAAAAATTTTATTTATTTTTAGTTTTCAACATTCACTTCTTCAAGATTTTGAGTTCTAAATATTCTTTCCCTCTCTCTGCTTCCCCCTTTCCCCCTGCAAGATGACTTGCAAGACAACTGCTATACAAGTACAGTCATATTAAACATATTTATTTCCACGTTAATCATGTTGTAAAGAAGAATAAGAACCAAAGGGAAAAACCACGAGATAGAAGAAACAAAAAAAAGGGAGAGAGATAAAATTTCATTTTTTGATCTGCATTCAGACTCTATAATTCTTTCTCTGGATGTGGATAGCATTTTCCAATATGAGTCTTTTGGAGTTGTCTTAGATCCTTGTAATGCTGAGAAGAGTTAAGTCTATCAAAGTTGGTTATCTCACAATGTTGCTGTTCCTGTGTACTTACTTAAAATTTTTGCATCAATAGTCATTAGAGAAATTGGTCTATAGTTTTCTTTCTCCATTTTGACTCTCCTCGGTTTAGTTAAGGTTGTATTTTTGCCACTACTAGGTCTTTATTGCAAAGAGATCAAAGAAAAGGGAAAAGTTAAAGTTGTAGTATATGCTTGTGATGGAATACTGTTTGTGCTGTGTGTGTAAGAGGGGGATGGTTGAAAAACCTAGGAAGGCTTATATAAATTGATGTAAAGTGAAATGAATAGAACATCGTAACAGCAATATTGTAACAATCATCAACTGTGACTTAGCTACTTTGATCAATACAATGATCCAAGACAATTTTGAAGAACTCATGGTGAATAATGCTATCTACCCCCCTAGAGAGGAATACAAGTTGAACCATAATATTTATCACTTTATTTTTCTTGCTTTTTCCCCCCTACACATGACTGACATGTAAATATGTTTTGCATGTTTTCACACAAATAATTGATATCATATAGCTTGCCTTCTCAGAAACTCAATTTTTAAAAAAATGAATGTAAAAATGATAAATATGTTTTTAAAATATGTAAAAAGACATTATTTGTGTAATAGAAGCAATTTAGTAAGATTTTTTAAATATTTCAAATAGTTTACGCATTATTGGAATTAGTTTTTCTTTAAATGTTTGTTTGTTTGATAAATCTGTCTTGTCCTCAAAGTTTTTTCTATGGGAGTTATTTTTTTTCTAAGATGGAACTATTTAAATACTCTCTTGCCTATTTTGTTAATCAGAGCAATTAACGCTTTTGTGAATATTCATCGATTCCATTTAGATTGTCCATTTTATTGGCGTGGAGTTCGGCAAAGTAACTCCTAACAATTGCTTTGATTTCTTTATTGGTTGTGAATTTATCTTTTTCATTTTTGATACTAGTAATTTGATTATCTTCTATTTTATTATAGTTGTTTTTTTAAAAGCTCCTAGTTTTATATATTAATTCAGAGGCATCATCTGTCTTGTTTTTCCTTTCAGTTTTATGCTCTCCTTTGATTTTAAGGATATCTGTTTTGATGTTTCATTGAGAATATTTAATTTGTTGGTTTCCTAGTGTTTTTAGTTGGTTTGTTGATCTGCTCTTTTTGTCTTTTATTAATGAAAGAAGTTAAGAGATATCAGGTTTCCCCTTATTACTGCTTTGGTTAAATTTTGATTTATTATCTTAATGTTTTTAACTTTAATGAAATTGTTTCTATTTTGTTCTTTGACTCACATATTCTTTAAGATTAAGTTATTTAGCTTCTAATTAATTTTTAATCTTTGCTTCAAAGGTCCTCTTTTGCATGTTATTTTTTTCTTGAATTGTTTCAAAAAGATTACATTTAATATTTCTGCTTTTCTGCATTTGTGAAGGTTTTGTGTCAGTATTTCTGAAGGTGCCATGCACAGCTGAGAAAAAGATAGACACCTTTCTATTCCCCATTCAGTTTTATCCAGACCTCAATTTTTACCCAAGGATGAAATTACTGTACATTACTAAAACCAGGTCATTAATACACTATACACACGTCTTGCCTCAAAGGTTACAGGAATTTCAGTGCTTCAGAGTGCCTGCGGTGAAACCTGCTCTACACAGCTAGAAGTGAGGCCACTATATGCTTTAGTAGGATGTCAGTATTTCTTTAGAAATATGGAAGATAATCAAGATATAGATATATTTTAATTTAATGGATAAAAACATTCATGAAGTTAAACTGATTGCTTTTAATCTGAACCTTTTAATCATTCACTTTATTTTTATGTGTTCTTGAAATGTGATGTTTGGGTTATTTTTTTGTTCATAGCTTTTGGATAGTTCAATGATTTTTTTCTTCAACCTGTTTTCCAGGTCAGTTGTTTTTCCTAGGTGTGATATTTCATATTGTCTTCTATTTTTCCAGTCTTTTGGCTTTGTTTTATTATTTCTTGATGTCTTTTGGAGTCATTCGCTTCCATTTGGCCAATTCTAATTTTCAAGAATTCATTTTCTTTAGTACTGTTTTTTACCTCCTTATCCAAGCTGTTAAATCTCTTATATCTTTCTTCTCTAGCTCTTGCCTCTTTTCCAGTTCTGTCCTCTACTGTTCTCAGTTAATTTGTAAAATCATCTTTTAGTTCTTTCTTTAACTCTTGCTTTAATCTTTTCAGTAATTCTAGTAATTCTCAGCTACATTTTTTTGAGGCTTTGCTTGTAGACATTTTCAAGTAACTGTCTTCTGTGTTTTTTGTCTTGTGCTTCCTTGTCACTATAGTAGGTGTTCATAGTTGGGTTCTTTTTTGGTTTTGCTAATTCTTCCAACCTGCTTCTTGACTTTGGACATTGTTGGTATTGGGTTCTGCAAATTTCTGGGGAAGATGTCTGGTCTGAGCTTCTCCCATCTTATATGCTTCCACTGCTTTTATAGATTCACCTACAAAAGCTTTTGGTGCTCCTCAGGTTGTGTGATCCAGGAGGAAGTTTGTTCACTGCCTTCCTGGTCTGCACATTCTGACCCAGCTTGCTTTTGGGTGAAAGTTTCAGCAGGCTGCTGCTTGACTGTTGTCCTGCTGGTAAACTGTGTGGGTTCTGAGCCTGTGCACTTCCCACTCCCCATTGGTCTGGGATCCTGTGTTTGGCTTAGAAATCAGAGCCACACTGCTGCTGTATGCTTCCCTGAACTTGCTTCTATTGCTGATGTTCATGACTGCTTTTCTCTTCCCTGGATTTGTGATATAACACTGGGTGGTGGTTAACAGAGCTGCCAGATGGCGCCTGTTTCTACATTCAGCACTTGCTCAGGGATCCTCTGAAATCTTCTGGTGCTGTGTCTTGGTCCTCCCTCAGTGCCTGGATGCTGGAATGCTCCCTGTCATTGCTGCCACTGCTCTTGCCCTCCTGGCGAAATCCCAAGCCCCTCTTTATGCAGACCTCTCTTTCATCTCCCTAAGCTACCCAGGGAAAATGGGGGAAAATGACTTAATGTGACTTCTTCCTCCTTTTACTGGATCAGAATTCATTGTGGTGCACTCTTTAGATCTTTGTCATGGAAGTGTGGAGGAGAACTAGACTCTAATACTTCCTCTTACCCCACCACTATCAAGGGTATACATGCTGTCTTTAGCTCTCACCTCAAGTATCATGCTGGACTCCTCATTCTCTCCCTCCTTTCTCCATATCCAGTCAATTGCTGTGCCCTGTCATTCCTACTTTTGTACCATCTCTTGTATACTCTTCCTTCTCTCCTGTGACAGATACTGCTACTGGCCTGGTGCAGGTCCTCATTACGTCATGCCTAGAGCTTTGTAGTGGCCTCCTACCTTGTCTCCCTGACTCAGGTTTCTCTGCTCCTTCGCTTGATCCTTCACTTAGCTCTCAAATGACTCTAACTAAAGTGCAGGTCTGACCATGTTAATAAACTCCCGTGGCTTCCTCTCACCTCCAGGATCACGTATAAGTGCTTAATAAATGCATGGCTTAATAGTATTTTTCGGCAGAGTTTCAAGTTCCTTTGAGAATGGTTGACCTGCTTCATGGCTTCACTAGAGTGCATCAGTGTACCTGTTTTCCTACATTGCCTCCAACATTTGTCATTTTCCTTTTCTGACATCTTGGCCAATCTCATGGGTATGAAGTGGTACCTCAAAGTTGTTTTAATGTACAGTTCTCTAATTATTTGTGATTTAAAGCATTTTAAAATCTGATTCTTGATAGTTTTGGTTTCTTCTTCTGAAAACTGCCTGTTCATATCCTTTGATCATTTATCATTTGGGTAATGGTCCTTGTAAATTTGGCACAGGTCCCTATATATCTTAGTAATGAGACTGCACCCTCCCCCCCGCCCCCCAGTTTCCTGCTTCTAATTTTAGCTGCATTGGTTTTGTGTATAAAAAAATTTTTTGTGTAATCCAAATTATTCATTTTATCTCCAGTGAACATTGTTTTTTCATTTGCTCAGAGTTTGACTCCTTTTTAGTAATTTTTTGATTGACAGTTTTGTAGTCATGCAAATTATTTTCTTGACTTTGCATGTTTAGCTCTGATTCAATTCATACCAGTCTTCCCATGTTCTCCAGGTTCCTCATGTCTGTTATTTCCAGTCAGTAAGCTTGTATTAAGTAACTACTATGTGCACTCTTCCCCCATCCATAGATCTCAGAGGGTAATTTCCTCCATTTTCCACTTAATTTATTTTATATATATATGTGTGTGTGTGTGTGTGTGTGTGTATTATATTTATAAATGACATACCCGTTTTGAGCATATATTGATATATGGTGTGAGATGTTCCTCTGTGCCCAGTTTCTGCTAGACGATTTTCTAGTTTTCCCAATAGTTTTTAGCAAATTGTGAATTCTTGTACAATAGCTTTGTGTTTATCAGTCGCTAGGTTACTGTGCTCATTTGCTTCTGTATGTTGTGGATCTAATCAACTCCATTGATCAGCCACTCTCTTTCTTAACCAGTACCAAATTGTTTTGATGATTATACCTCTGGGTTTATCAAACGCCAGCTCCTGTGCTCATTTGCTTCTGTATCATATACCTAATCTGTTCCATTGATCAACCATTCTGTTTCTTATTCAGTACTAAATTGTTTTAATGATCACTGCTTTGTAATATAGTTTGAGATCTGATACTGATATGCCCTCTTCCTTCCCATTTCTTCATTGATTGACTTGATAATATTGACCTCTTGCTCCTCCAGATGAATTTTATTAATTTTTTCTAGCTCTATAAAGTAATTCTTTGGTAGTTTATTTAGCACTGAATAACTGAATTTAAGTACTACTGTAATTTTTATTGTATTGGCCCAGCCTACTTGTGAGCAATTAATATTTCTCCAGTTATTTAGATAGCGCTTTATTTGTGTGAAGAGTGTTTTGTAATTGTGTTCTTATAGTTCCTTTGTATGTCTTGGCAGAAAGACTCCCAAGCATTTTATAATGTCTGTAGTTATTTTAAATGACATTTCCCTTTCTGTCTCTTCCTGCTGGGTTTTATTGGTAATGTACAGAGATGCTGGATAATTTGTGTAGGTTTATATCCTGCAACAGAATGTAAGATTCTTAAAAGCAAGGATTTTCTGTGTGTGTGTGTGTGTGTGTGTGTGTGTTTTGGCCCCAGGGTAATGTAATGCCTTGTACATAATAGACAATAAATGTTTGAATTAAAATACAAATAGCCAACATTCTTTCCATTCTTTGGGGAAAAAACAAACAAATATGTACATCTTGTATTTGGATTGTGTAGTGTAGCTTTTCATAATTTCTTATTACTTTGCACTGTTTATTTATACTAAGCAGTTTATTTAAGGATCTATGATGATTTTAGTGCTATATTTGAATTAATACTTTATATTGTTCCCACAAAATGAATAGTGAATCAATCTCTCACTAACCATGTCATGATTGAATCTAACATAGTTTTCTCTTGTCACAAAGCATAGGGGAGCTAGTTTGCTTTTGACAACAGAATGTCCTTGTGTTGGTATTGATTAGGTTGTTAAGTCAGGTGTTTAAAAAAAATTGATCTAGCTGTAAACTAGTACTTATATGATAATCCTGGAAATAAATGAGTGTCAAATATGAAGTATTACTTGGATTTTGGGTTCAGATAAGGTGGTATGGGGGATAAGAGACAAGGCCCCTTCAATATAGCAAAATAGTAACAATAGTCACTTACATATTGCTAAATAAGACTCTTTTGCGTTGTCAGAGGTACGTGTAGAGTTCTATAGTAGCAGAAAATACAGTAACTTCCTCCAGACCACACAATTCTAAAACATTTCCCACCAGCTCCTTTGATTCCAATCCTAGTAACGTTATTTTCACATGATGCAGTAAATTTTGTCCTTGTGAGCGTGTTGTTCGATAGTAGGGTTTTTTTTAAAGGCACAGGTGAAGGAACTTTCACACCAAAGAAAAACATTAATAGAGCTGTTTTACAGAGACATGAAGTTGCTTGTTTAAGATCAACTGTTGAATTTCACACAGTACTAGGACTACAGCTTGAAGCTGTTTCCTGTTCCATCCCTTTCTCTTAGACTATAACAGGACTTGACTTCAAGCCTCAAATGAGCTGTTAAGTGCTATTTTGCAATTCTGTAGCATTTTTATTTCTATAATGCATCATTATGTCTTATTGCCATTTTAAAATATAATTATGTAATGCAGAAATTAAAAGCCTTGTGACAGGAAGCAGATGCTGTTCTCACAGAAATGACAAATAAAATTTAAACTTCTGTAATTATTTAAGTGAATTCTTAAATTACAGAATCATCATGTGGGTATCATCTTGGTTTTCCAAATGAAATTTTTCCCTGTTAAATAAAATATAAGAGCGATATGAATGTTCAAATACAATGAGTCTTTACTTATTTGAACTCTAATTCATTGTTTCTGTTGACCTAGACATAGCAGTTTTATTCTGAACTTAAAACACCAAAAGAAGTAATTTAAACCCAAAAGAATACAAAATGATCTCTGTATGTGAAATTTCATACTGGTTACTCTTTTTTTTTAAAAGTATATTATAATTCCATGTGTTACTTTCAAAACTATCTTGTTTGTGCTTCTCTTTGACTTTATTTCTGTGGAGTTTCCTAAAAACCAAATTTATTTATTTATATTTTTAGTTAAGAAAAGCTTATTTTCTTACCCTTCTATTTCCCACCTTCATTTAAGAAGAATAAATAAGAACCTTATATCAAATATGCATAGTCAAGCAAAATAAATTTCTCCATTGCCATGTCTCTCCCCTCTCTCCAAATATGTAGAAGTTATCATTTTTCTCTCAGGGAATGGGTAGTATGTTTTATTATGAATCCTTTGGAATCATGATTTGTCAATGCATTGATCTTAAGTCTTCATTTATTTGCCATTACAGTGTTATTTTTATTATATAAATTTTTTTTCTTAGTTTTGCTTATTTTAATGTGCATCAGTTCATGCTAGTCTTCCCAGGTTTTTCTCATGCCATCACCTTCATCCTTTCTCATAACACCATCTCCTTCATATACCCTTATGAGTTCAGCTGTTCTCCAATTGATGGGCGGGCACTCCTTTAGTTTTAGTTCTTTGCCACCACAAAAAGGAGCAACTGTAAATATTTTTAAGTATAGATGCTTTTCCTTTTTTTTTTTTTTTTGTTTTGTTTTGGATCTCTTTGGTAGTACTAGTATTGCTAGATCAAGGGCTATGCACAGTTTAATAACTTGTAGACCATAATCCCAAATTACTTTCCAGAATGGCCAAATCAGTTCACAGTTCCACCCACAGCACATTAATGTACCTGTTTTCTTATAGCCCATGCACATATATAATTTTCTTTTTTTTTTGGTCAACATTCCCATTCTGACAGATGTGAGTTGGAAGCTTAGAACTGTTTCAATTTGCACTCTCTGATTAATAATTTAGGGCATTTAAAAATATGTCTACTGATCACTTGGATTTTTTCCTTTGAAAATTTCTTGTTTTTATCCTTTGATCATTTATCAATTGAACAATGCCTCTTATTCTGTTGAATTTGAATCCATTCTCTATATATCTTATAAGTATGACCTTTATTAGAATACCTTCCTGCAAAGATTTTTTGTTGTTACCTGCTTTGCTTCTAATTTTAACTGTTTTGGTTTGTGCAAAAACATTTTAATGCATAGAGGCATATTTTGTTTTATTGTTCTTTGCTTTGTTTTACTTCACAGATACTGGGTTTGTTTTTGTTTCTTTAAAATAATTTGAAGGTTTGTGGCAACCCTGCATTGAGCAAGTGTTTTGGTGCCATTTTTCCAGTAGCATGTGCTCACATTGTGTTTGTGTCACAGTTTGGTAGTTCTCACGGTATTTCAGAATTTTCCATTATCATCTCTGTTATTGTGATCTAGGACCATTGATCTTTAATATTACTTTCTGTTGTTTTGGGGTACCAGGAACCATGCCCATACAAGATGGTGAAGTTAACTGATAAGTACTAGGTGTGTCCTGACTGCTTCACCTACTGGCTGTTTCCCATTTCCCTTCCTCTCCTGTGGTCTCTCTATTCCCTTCAACAATATTGAAGAATGTTATATTAATTTAATTGATAAAAACAACAGCTAGGTTTGAGAGGATTGACTCCAGTTTTGAAAGATCTGCTTTGGGTGAAATTCTTCTAAACAGCATCACATGATGCAGAGAAATCTTTCATAAAAGGAAGAGTCAGTTGATGTGGCAGACTTCATTAATGTCTTGGCAAGTAGACTACCTACCAAGTATTTTAGACATTCTTTAGCTATTTTAAATAGAATTTCTTTTACTTTGCCTTTCTCTAGGTTTTGTTGGTATTATACCAAAACGCTGACATTTTGTGTGTGTTGGTTTTTATGTTCTACAACTGTGCTAAAGTTATTGTTTCATTTAACTCTCTAATTGACTCTCTTGGTTTCTCTAAGTTAATCATTATATTATCTTTAAAAAGTAATGTTTGTTTCATCTTTGCTTATGTTTGATTTCCTCATTTTCTTATTTTTATTACTTTAACCAGCCTTTCTAGCTCGATGGCAAATAGTAGCGATGATCATTGACATCCTTGCTTTACCCCAGATTTTATTGGACAATCTTCTAGTATGTTCCCCTTACATAGCATGTTGCTTCCCTGTATTTGATATGCATTACTTACTATACTAAGAAAAGGTTCATTTATTCCTTTTTTCCGCTGTTTTTGTTGTTCGTTTTTTAAACAGGAATGGGTTTTGCATTCTTTCAAGGACTTTTTCCTGCATCTACTGCTATAACCATATGATTTTTGCTATTCTAGTTGTTAATATGACCCTATATTAGTTCATACTACCCAGGAGTCTTTGAAATCATCTTTTATCATTTCTTATGGCACAATGATATTCCATTACATTCCTATAACACAGTTTATTCAGTCTTTCTCAAATTTATAGTCACTTGCTTAGGTACTGATTTTTTTCTTTTTGTCTTTTTTATTTTTTTATTCTTTCTCTAGGATTAAGAAGTTTGTTTTGCTTTTGACTCTTCCCTCCCTAGCCCTTTGACTTAGAAAAATAATTACTTGTAATTCAGAATTTCTCCTTCCCTCCCTATTATCTTCCCACTTAGCCCCTTCCGCTGCTTTCCTTCTTGCTTCCTTGTTGAGTTTTTACATATTTATACATTAGACTCTTTGTATGTGTTGAAACCTGCTTTGTCCATTTTAGATAACAGGTTTATCTGATGCCTGCTCCTTTTATCCTCTTCTCTACTTTTTTGCGTATTCTTCTTCTCATTTATCCCAGACATGAGAAATGGGAAGTTTCACCTCCTTCTGCCTTTACACACTGGTGTATTTCTTTTATCCTCCCTTTGCTTTCCATTCTTCAAACCCTCAGAAAAGAACTAGTGAGCTCCTGGGTCCTCTTTTTTTCCCCTTTTGAATAAATTTATTATTTATTTATTTTGTCATTCATTTAAAATTTTTTTTTGAGTTCTGTCTGTATTCTCTCCCTCCTTTCAATCCCACCCCCATCCATTGAGAAGGCAAACAATATATTGATTATACATATAAACCGTAAAACATTTTCATATCAGCCATGTTGCAAAAAAAGGCAAGAAAAATGAAGTAAAAAATTATACTTCAGTCTGCCCTCATAGTTCAGCAGTTTGCTCTCTGGAGATAACTAGCATTTTTCAACATGAATCCTTTAGTAGCTTGGATAATTATATTGATTAGAGTAGTAACGTCTTTCACAGTTGATCATCATTACAGTATTATTGTTACTATTTATAGTGTTCTCCTGGTTCTACTCATTTCACTTTGCATCAGTTCATATACATCTTCCCAGGTTTTTCTGAAATCATCCTGCTTTTACTATTTGTTATTAGCACAATAGTATTCCATCACAGTCATATACTACTACTATTTTTAATCATTTCTTTTTTTTTATTTACATGTTTGAACATTCATTTTTGTAAGATTTTGAGTTCCAAATTTTTCTCCCTCTCCCCAAAACAGCAAGTAGTCTCATATAGGTTATACATGTACAGAACATGTATAGATGTGTTTAACATATTTCCACATTAGTCATGTTGTGAAAGAAGAATCAGAAGAAAAGGGAAAAAACCACAAGAAAGAAAAAAAAAACAAAAAAGTGGAAAATAATATGCTTCAGTCTGCATTCAGACTCAATAGTTCTTTCCCTGAATGTGGACGACATTTTCCATCATGATTCTTTTGGAGCTGTCTTGGATTATTGCATATACTGCAACTTATTTAGCCATTTCCCAATTGATGATTATCACCTTAATTTCCAGTTCTTTGCCTCCACAGAAAGAGCTGCAATAAATATTTTTTGTACATAAAACATTTTATTTTAAAATTTTGCATTGGCATTCATTAGAGAACTTAGTCTATAGTTTTCTTTCTCTGTTTTTGCTTTCCTTGGTTTAGGTATCAAAACCATTTTTGTGTCATACATGGAATTTGAAAGAACTTCTTTACCTATTTTTCTAAATAATTTATATAGTATTGAAATTAATTGTTCCTTAAATTTTGGTAGAATTGACTTGTAAATTCATCTGGTCCTGGGGATTATTTTCTTAGGAAGCTCATTTGTTGTTTGTTCAATTTCTTTTTCTACCATAAGCTTATTTAGGTATTCTGTTTCCTCTTCTGTTAATCAAGGCATTTTATAGGATTGTAAATATTCATCCATTTTACTTAGATTATCAGTTAAACTGGCATGCACTTGGACAAAATAACTCCTAATAATTGCTTTAATTTCATCTTCATTGGTGGTACATTCACCCCCTTCCATTGTTGATACTGGTAATTTGGATTTTTTTAAAAATCAAATTAACCAATCAAATGTTTGTTTTATTTTGTTTTTATAAAAGTAGAACCTGTTTTTACTTATTAGTTCAATGCCATTGTTTTTGACCTTCAAGTTTGTTAATCTCTCCTTTGATTCTTAGGATTTCCATTTTGATGTTTAGTTGGGGATTTTTAATTTGTTTTTTTCTAGGTATATTTTGGGAGGGAGGGGGATTTTAATTTGTTCTTTTTCTAGGTAGTTTTGTTTTGTTTTGCCACATACCCAATTCATTGATTTGCTCTTTCTCTTTTTTATTGATGTTAGCATTTGGAGACATAAATTGTCCTCTAAGTACCCCTTTGGCTGCAACCCAAAAACTTTGATATGTTGTCTTGTCATTTTCTTTAATGGAATTATTGATTGTTTCTTTGATTTATGACTCATTCACTTATTTAGGACTTCATGGTTGAGTTTCCATTTGGGTTTATGCCTTTTGTCTGGAATCCCTGAACTGACTTTTATTTTATTATTGTCTGTAAAGGATCTTTTTACTATTTACATTTTTGCTACATTTATTTGTAATACCTCTGCTCCCTACATAGTTTTTGTAAAAGTTACATGTAATGCTAAATAATATGTATATGCTTTGATAATGCCACTTAGAAGATGCCATAATTGAGAGAGGGATAGGAACACCGAAATCTGTTACTATACTGTATTATCATCTTTTAGCTCTATTAATATTTCTTTATGTATTTAGATGCTGAGACATTTGGAAAACATAAGTTTAATATTGACATTGGTTTATTGTATATGGTTCCTTTTAGCTTTATGTAGCTCATTTATCCCTTTTTTAGGTTTTCAATGCTTACTTTTGATTTGATTGTATGATTGCGACTCATGACTTTTAGGACTCACTTGGTTCATAGTACCTTTTTTTTTCTAGCCCCCCCCATTTTTATTCTGTGTGTCTTTACATTTCAAATATATTTCTTTGTAAGCAACAGATTGTAAGGTTTTTTCCCCAAAAAATTAGGGTTTTTTTTTCTCCTTCTTTCTTGGTAAACACAGTGCTATGTCTTTTCTTTTATTATAGCTTAATCTGTTTAAGGCAGACCCTCTTCTTTCCTGCTTTCTTCCCCTCACCGTAAAGCTACCCCCTCCCATTGGCTACTCCTTTTTCTAGTTTTGGAGTTTTGGTATTTAGGTCCTTTTCCTTTCTTGCTTTTATCTATTTATCTAATTCTCCTATTTTATTCCTCTTAGATGACTAGTCAAGTAGAATCTTATATCTCTTCCCCTTCAACTTCTTTTATTATTTTTCTAAAATTTCATTTTCCGCATCTTTTTCTAAAAAGAGTTTCTCTTTCATTGTTTATCTTCCCTTTCTGCCTATTCTAGACTTTTATTCTTTAATTCTTGGCTCTTACACTTATTTAGTGTTTCTTTATTCTCTGCATTTTTTACAGAATTAAAATTTTTGAGATACCTATTTTGGATTCTACTTCTAAACAGGTTCTGTTATTGCCTTTTAATTCTTTTACCTTACCTCTCTTTTTCCTGTTGTTGCCTCCCTCTTAGAAATGCCAAATTCCTGTTCTTAATATAGAGAATATTGTTGCATGGTAAGAATATTCCAGTGTCAGTGACTGTTCAGTTCATTATTGACCTTTGTCTTCCCCTTGATCATGTTTTTCTTGTTTGTCTCAAAATTTCTTCCTTGAACCATGCCCTCCCACTGTTCTGGGTGACACTTGTCCTCAGGAGCTGAGGACCTGAGGACCTGTCTTCACCTGAGACAAAGATGAGTGATCTCCCTAGACAGATCTCTCTGGATCTCTGCAGATAATTCCTCATCTCATTTTATAGAATATCTTCCTTAAGATTTTCTTTTTTATTTCTTCCCTCTTTTAGTCCTTCCTTTAGCTTTACCATCCATTCTCTTACAGGCTCTTTTCTTCCTAATAGGCTACAGGAGTTACTCCATCCCCATCTACTTTTTCCCATTGGTACAGAATAGCCCTATATTATTCACATTTACTTTCTTTCATATTTGAAGATCTTTCTGCTAATCACTCACAGCATTTGTTGTCTGTCAGTAAAATTCTTGAGTTTTAAGCCCTAGGGTTTCAAAGCCTGTGGCATAGAGCTTTGGTTTGCTGTTGTTTTCCGCTGGTCTAGATGTTTTCGGTTGATGCTTTGTTCCTTCTGTGTTGAGAAGTTCTGAGCAGCTTTCCTACATTCTCACGCCGTGGCCTTCAGGTTCTCTGACTTACTCGTTTTTGGGGAAACCTGTGATTCTTAAACTGTCTCTGAATAGCCCACCTTCGAGGTCAGTGTGTCTTACTTACATGAGGGTCATGCTTTCTTGTCATCTTACTGCTTTTTGTTTCTTTTCTTCCAGATTGTCCTTTACTTCTCTATGTGGAAACATTTAATTTTCCTCATTTCTTTGATGAGACTTGCCAATTTGGATTCAGATTTGTCTTTTCTTACTATTTCTGCTATACAGGCAATAAATTATTCTTTCATAATTCTTATTTCTCTTTTAAACCATGTAGGAATGTCCTGTTTTGGTTATTACGTACTGTCTTGAGAATCCACAGGGTCCTTTGCCTTATTAGGTCTTGATTCATTTTCTTTTGTCTTCTAATACTTATTTCAAAGTTGCCTGAATGAACTCTTTTACTTTATTTGGAGCCCGTGTTTCTTTCTCTTATTAATATTTTCCCTGTTGGTTTATCTTATTTTGCTGATGGTCTTTTTGTTTGTTTTTCCCCCTTTGATATCTTTGGTAATTTCAGTGTCCCTTCCTTCCCACACCCCCAACCCCCAACCCTCCCCCTTTTCACTTTCTGATTCCCTCTCCTTTGATGGCAGTTTCCCTGGCAGTGGGATCTCAGGGAGTCCTAGCTTTCTCCCATGCTGCGGATATTACAGTTCACTAGCCCCAGTTTCTGCAAAGTGACTTCTGAGGGGACATCATAGTCCCAAATGCATGGTGGGCATTTGCCCCCAGGCTTAGTGGAGTGACACTGAGACCTATCACCATCCCTCCACAAACACATTGGTATTCTGCTCCTGTTCACTAGGTTCCACAGTTCTTGGGCCCAGCAGTACTGAGCATCGCATGCTGCTATCACCTCCTCAGCAATCTTCCACCAGAGGCACTAGGAAGAGAGGAGAGGATTGTCAATAGTCCTTTTGTAAGAGCAGATATTGATCACATGATCAAAAGTCCTTGAATTTTTTTTAATCATTTACATATCCAAATACTTTTACTGTGAACATACAATCAGATGTTTTTATTAATCTGTAGATAGCTATATTTTTTACTTCCTTTTGCTTTCACTTACCCTATTTTAAAATAAGGATTTATTGGTGCTTTCTACCTACCTAAGAAAATAGTTATTTGACCTCTCTAGGCCTTGGTTCCTTAATTGTAAAATAAAATAGGAAATAAAAATCAGATCTGGCATTCAAACGTGCTAGCTTTGTGACCCTCTGCACGTCACTTAAGCTTTGCCTCAGTTGCTTAACAGTAAAAAACAAAGATTGCAACAGTACTTACTTCCAAGAACTTCCAAGATTGTTGTGATGATCAAATGAGACAATATTAGTGAAGGACTCAGCACGGTGCTGGCATGTATCAAGAAGGGGCTTAATGGACGTTTGTTCCTTCCTTCCTTCCCTCTGTAAAATAAGGTGGTGTGGTCTTGATTGTTTAACTCCAGGTTCATGGGGGAGAAGATGAGGTTCTGAGAATAGCAGCTGCCTTTTTAAATATAATATAATTTGCCATTTACTGATTTCAGGAACTGGATAAACAAAACAGCACCACCTTGAATAGGGGTCTGGCCCAAAATAGTTTCTACTTTTTTGTGGGTGGTTTAAAGTAAAAATGAGAATTTAAATACCAGATTTAACCCACCAATAACTGTATCTATTTTTCTGTTAATTACCTACAACAAATTATTCATCATAATCCCAAATGATTTCCCAAACTGATGACTTCCTGTTTTTCACATAACCATTTCTTTCACGGATACTTAGATGATACTTAGATTACAAAACCCACTAAAGAGTATTTAGGCCTTCCACTGTGCCTCGTAACATGATGATGACTGTACTAGTGGCACTCAGTCAGTGTGTGACTAATGGTAACGTTGCCATTCATTTAGTTTCAAAGTGCAACATGTTCTCTGAAAACTCTATCCTGTTGCTTCTTCTCAGAATGCAAAAGCATCTGTAACAGAGGTAATAACTGGGCGTTTTTAAAACAGAGAACTTGGAAACATTCACCAAGATTTAGGGAGCTAAAATTTTGAGATTTCTTGGCAAGCAGAGAGAAAGAGATTTTATTTTATGATTTGGATAGGATTAAAATCCTTTAATAATAAGTAGAAGGAACTAATTTTGTTTAATGCATGGTACCAAATGCAATACCAAGAGGAGAGTTGTGTTCTTAAATGGTTGAAAAAACCATAAGTATGATAAGATATACCTCATCTCATATAACACTTTTCCACTTAGAACAGGGATTCTTAACCTTCTGAGTGTCATGTACTCCTTTGGCAATCAGTCTGGTGAAGCCTATGGACCCCTTCTCAGAATAATTATTTTATTTTATTTTATTTTTTATTAATTAATTAATTTATTTATTTAACTTTTTACATTCATTTTCACAAGATTTTGGGTTCCAAATTTTCTCCCCTTTTATCCCCTCCCCCCACCCCAATACCCCAAGCATCTAATTTTCCCTATCTCCAATCTGCCCTCTCTTCTGTCATCCCTCCCTTCTCTTGTCTCCATCTTCTCTTTTCTCCTGTAGGGCCAGATGACTTTCTATTCCTCATTAACTGTATGTCTTCTTTCCTAGTAGCAACAACAATACTAAACAGTTGTTCCTAAAACTTTGAGTTCCAAATTTTCCCCATCCCTCCCTCCCCACCCATTGCCTTTGGGAAGGCAGGCAATTCAATACAGGCCATATCTGTGTAATTTTGCAAATGACTTCCCTGATAGTTTTGCTGTGTAAGACTAACTGAATTACCATCCCTCCTAACCTGCCCCTCATTGTTTCTCTTCTGTCTTATGATCCTGTCCCTCCCCAAGTGTTGACTTCAAATTGCTCCCTCCTCCCTTTGCCCTCCCTTCCATCATCCCCCCCTTGCATTATCTCCTTTTCCCCCACTTTCTTATACTGTAAGATAGGTTTTCATACCAAAATGAGTATGCATTTTATTCCTTCCTTTAGTCAAAATGTGATGAGGTTAAACTTCTTGTTTTTTGTTTTTGTTTTTCTTTTTCCCTCCACTAAAAAAGTCTCCTACTTGCCTCTTAAATGACATATAGTTACCCCCTTCCATTTCACCCTCTTTCCTCCCACTACATTTCTCTCTCACCATTTACCTTAATTTCTTTTAAGATATGGTCCCCTCCTATTCAGTTCACTCTGTGCTCTCTGTCTCTGTATGTGTGTGCATGTGTGTATGTGCATGCGTGTACATGTGTGTGTGTGGTCCCACCACCTACTCAGATACTGAAAAGTTTTAAGAGTTACAAATATTGTCTTTCCATGTAGGAATGTAAACAGTTCAACTTTAGTAAGTCCCTTATGATTTCTCTTTGCTGTTTACTTTTTCATGCTTCTTCTCATTCTTGTGTTTGAAAGTCAAATTTTCTTTTCAGCTCTGGTCTTTTCATCAAGAATGATTGAAAGTCTTCTGTTTCATTGAAAGACCATATTTTCCCCTGAAGTATTATACTCAGTTTAGCTGGGTAGGTGATTCTTGGTTTGAGTCCTAGTTCCTTTGCCTTCTGGAATATCCTATTCCACGCCCTTCGATTCCTTAATGTAGAGGCTGCTAGATCTTGAGTTATCCTGATTGTATTTCCACAGTACTGGAATTGTTTCTTTCTAGCTGGGTGGAGGGGGGGCCGCCTCCCAGGCTCAGTTCCCTCAGGGGCTTTATGCAGAGGCCTTGAGTAGTGGAGCAGGGTAGGGCAGGGCCGTCTCCAGGCTCAGCTCCCTCAGGTTGTTTATGCAGAGACTTTCAGTAATGAAGATCCTACCTGCTGCTGGGGGAGTCCGGGTCTGTGCTGCCGCCCACGCCTCTGCCTCTGCCGCTTCCTGCCCCCGTCTCTGCCGCCCCTGCTTCCTCCCGAGGGGGCCCGAGTCACGGAGACACTCCGCTCCCCCTCTCGTCCAGTCCAGCTTTCTCTCTCACTGACCTGTAGCTTCTGTGGGCGGAGGGACTTTCTCGGCTGCCGGAGCTTCCGTCCCTTAAGGCTGCTCGGGTCAGCTTCTCTGGGGCCACAGCCAGGGCAGCGCTGGCGTGGGGTCCACTTTCCGGGGCGCGACGGACCCTGGGGATGGGTCTCCAGGGCTCTCTGGCACGGAAATCTCTTCCACTCTGTTTCTGTACCCCTTTCACTGGTCCAGAAGTTATGGGGGTCTCTTTTTACATTAATTCTATGGGCTGTGGGTTGGAGCTCGTAAACGTGCATCCTTCTACTCCGCCATCCTGGCTCTGCCCCCAGAATAATTATTTTAAATGCCTAAAGTAAAATACGTGTGATCACAGAGGAAATCATTTATATTTAAATACAGTTTTCAGAATTGTGTGTCTTTTAGTTCATGGATCCCAGTTTAAGACCTCCAAATTTAGAGCAAAATCCATCAATTTTTATCTAATCAATCACAAATCAGTAAAAGAATCCTGAAAATTATAAGGGTGCAGCATGTTTCCAGTTCAGAGTTCTTCGTAAGGATAGGAAGAAGACACTCAACACAAAAGAATACTCATTCTCAGCTCAACTCAGTACATTGTGTTATTCATAATAATGTTATTGACAGCATTCCAGACTTACCTATATACTGCCTAAATATTTTCATGTGTCAAGCCAAACTCTAGCACTGTTTCAAACATAATAGGCTTAAATAAGAAATTACTTACTGTGTTCATTTTTCAGGACTCTTAAGACCTACCTCTAAGGTTTGACTAGATTAAATCCTCATATTTTCAGTATCATATTCTAAGTTGTCTGACATGCTACAGTGAATGTGCTGAGTTTTTAAGATAAAGAGTAAAAATTAGTCTACATACAGATTTCACAAGCCAATTCTTCAGATCCTTCTACTTGCTGGAAAATATTACCAATATGTAGGAAACTGATAAACATTCATTTCTTTGTGTCAGTAGTTTTGCTAACTGTACCACCATCTTAAAATTTTTTTTTCATTAACAAAAGTCTATTTTCTCTCCTTTCCAACTTCTGCCCTCAGTAGAAAAAATAATCAGGAAAACAAAATCTTTGTAACAAATACGTATTATTGAGCAAAACAAATTTGTGCTTTAGGAAAAATATATGTCTTGTTCTACACCTTAAGTCCTTTACCTATCTGGAAGTGAGTAGCATGATTCATCTTTGGTCCTCTGAGTTCTTTGCTGGCACATTGCATTATGAGAGTTCTTAAGTCTTTCATCGCTGTCTTTACAATATAATTGTTATTGTATGAATTATTCTCCTGGTCCTGCTCACTTCACTCTGCATAGCTTCATGCAAGTCTTCCCAGTTTTTAAAAAAATCATCACCTTGATCATTTATTATGGCAGTAATATTCTATTAATTGAGATACCACAATTTGTTCAGTTACTTCCCAATTGATGAGCATCCCCCTAATTTCCAGTTCTTTGCAACTATAAATATAACAGCTGTAAATATTTTTGTATGTGTAGGTGCTTTTTTTTTCTTTAACTTGGACTTCTTTGGGACACAGGCTTAGAATACATTATTATCTTTTCAGGAATCCATATATGCAACTCAGAGTCAACCCTGATACTTCTTTTGCCCTTACCACCCTCCCCCCATTCGATAATTCTTTACTTCTCAACTCTCCCCTTGCAGTAGCTCTCATCATATTCTTTCCCATTACGTAGCCACTATTCTAGATCATCTCTCATCTAAACTATTTGTAATAGCCTCTTCATTGGCCTCCCTAAACCAGTCTTCCTTTTATCATCCATTTTTCCAAATACCTGCCAAAATTATTTCCTTAAGGCACAGGTTACTCCCTTACTCAAAAATCTTCAGTGGTTTCCTACTGTCCCTAGTATAACATGTAAATATTTCCTTCTGGCATTCAAAGCGCTTTAGTAATTTAGTTCCAGCCAGCCTGACTTACTGTATTTGCCAAACACATCCTGTCTTCTGCATGTTTGCTTCAGCTGTCCCTCATACTTGAACATATTCCTTTGTCCCATTTGGTTTTCAGAATCCTTGCTGATCTTTGAGGTTTAGCTTGGCTTCCAGTTTCTATAGCCGTAGTTCTCAACCTTTTTGGCAATATGGTGAAAACTGTGGACCCTGTTTTAGAATAATGTTTTTTAAAAATTTATGGTCGAAGGAAATTCTAACTTTTACTTAGAAGTTAGTGAAAGTAAAATGTAATTTTCTTTCTGTCCAAGTTGAAAAAAATCCCCAAAATCCACAGACCTCTTGGGAGTCTGTGGACCTCAAGTTAAGAAACCTTGTCACGTAGGAACCTTTTCCTTGTCTCCTTTGCTGTTTCTGCAATCTCCCTTTCCCTCTCAATTTACTTTGCGTGATCCTACATTATATTAACTTCCAGTAGAAAAATATTCCAGTAGTACCCCTTGAGGGGAGTGACTTTTTTGTTTTTATCTTTACATCATGATAGCTTAGAACATTTAGCACAATGACTTAATAACTGAGGAATCATCTAGTTCCCCCCACCTCCACCCCCCTGTAAATCACAACTTATTCACCCCTCTCTCTGTGGAGGGTCATCCATCCAATGTGCTGAGGGCCCTTCTTCAGATTTTCTGGAGATTCAGTGATCCCTTACTTTTACTATTGGACCAACCCATTTCCTTTTCTAGGAGGAAATCTGCCCCCTCTAACATTCCGGTAAGCCGTTTTCCCCACATAATTCTTTCTTTTTAGTACTATATTGCAGCCTTCCCATTCTCCTCACTGTACTTCCCTGTTTCCCTTTGGGTAATCCATAACTTCAATTATTTATAGATGGCAGCATTCTCCCTACAGATTGGAGTTGTGTGATTGTTTAAGAACTGTGCTGAAGGAATTATTTGGAACTTTTTGTACTGCCTTTGAGAAGTCACTATGCCATGCGGACTTTTTGGAGACCTTTTGGTACGAGGCTCTGGAAGACGCAAATCAGTTCAGTAAGCATTTAAATGTTTCCTGTGTGTCATGCGCTGTGCTAAGTGTTGGGCATACAAATAGAAGCAGAGTAGAAACACATGATAGGAAACTGAAAACCAGGAGTGGAAGAGTTGAAGATGCCCAGTGCATCAGTAGAAGTCCTGGGGAATCAGGAAGGCAGTGCGGAGAGGAAGGAAGACAGGGTTGGGCCGAGTATCCTCCTCAAAAATGAAGGCTCGAGAAGAGGAAGAGGCCCCAAGGCAGAGGATACTTCCACTGTAAGAAATAACCCGGGGGGGGAGTGAGTTCCCCATGTGAAGAGGGTGCTGTGGCATGGAAGAGAAGATCTTTTGGAGAGCTGGCCTGCAGAGACACTGGAGAAGGACGATGCTTGAGTTTCCTCAGGAGCCCAGAGACATTTCCAGAATTAGGGACAGGGACAGATGTGCCAAATGTGCTCAATTGACTTGCTGAGGGTTGGAGGAACGGGGAGTGCAAGGACAGACAGCTTCCACTCCTGCCCCTCCTGCCCACTGCAGCTCCAGCCTGGTACCTCCAGGGTGTTGCTCTGGTTTTCCTTTTTTGTTGTCCCTGTTTCTCCTGAGGTGCTCTCTCCCTTGGGAATGTCACAGCCATATTGTCTTCCCTTGTGTAAGCTAAAATGTTCCAAATAAAGGGCTATTGCTTTGTGCTGAAGGCCTGATCTCATCTTCCACAAAGCATTCTCTAAGTCTCCAAACTACTACAGCCCGTTAGGGAGTTAGGCCACCAGCACACATTCTAAGCAAACAGCAGACTAGATGCCACGTGCATTGTAGGAGCTGCATAGCTAAATGTGTGTCCACACACATTTGAATTCTCTTAGTTTTTCTTTGTTTTGGATGTACTTCTAGTCTTTTCCCTCTAGGAAATTATTAAAGGGCAAGAACTATGTCATATTTTTCTGACTTCCCTCACAGTGATTAACGCAATATCAGGGATGTAAGAAGTGCTTAATAAGTACCTGAAGACTGATTAAATGTATCTAGGCTATCTAAGTATTCTGCTTAGCAAAGGATTATAACTGATATTCAAAGAATATAAATAAAATATACTACCTGAATATGCTCTAAAGAGAACAATTTAGAGTTTCTTGAATAATTCAAAGAATATAATACTATGTTGCTGCAGCTACTCTTGTTAACATAAAACACAGAAGTGACTGTTAGAATATTTCTTGTTGTCAGAACCTCAGTTAAAACTACTTTCTGAAAAGTTTTTTTTTTTTATGAGCCCAGTTTTCTGAACCATGATCAAGGTGTGAGTCCAATTTCCTGACCTATCTTCAGAGAGTAAGTCCACATAAGATTATTGAAGATTCTTTTCTAGTATGAGAATGAAACAGTCTTCCTTACTTCTATTTAAGTGAAAAAGGAAACTCCTACTAAATCTACCCATTCCTATGTTTAATAAGACTATCATATGTACT
The DNA here is from genome assembly GCA_023548195.1 of Bettongia penicillata ogilbyi. NCBI lineage: Eukaryota > Metazoa > Chordata > Mammalia > Diprotodontia > Potoroidae > Bettongia > Bettongia penicillata. Next base: position 11,280,144 of record JAJHZJ010000027.1, read on the forward strand.
GTCAGGCTGATAGTCTCCTGAAAGCTATGGCCCACTTGTTACTTTTTTTTTTTAAAGGGCACAGGAAATTGTCAATAATAATCATAAAAATATAATATTCATATAAACTAATGTGTATAAAGTGCTTAAAATCATATAAAAATTGTTAATGTACATTGTCATTTAGTTCTAACAGTACTAGGAGGCGAATAATTCACGTTATTCCTGTTTTACAAATAGAAGTACTGAGGCAGAGGGGTGAAGTGATTTGCCCATGGTTGAAGGACTGGGTAAGTGGTCGAGACATTCACACCCAGAACTGTCCTGATTTCACATCCAGGACTCTTTCCTTTATACCCTGCTGCCTCTCCCAATGTAAAGCACCCTGGAGCAGGCAACAGGGCAATTCTTTGTTCAGACTAGGTGCAAGAAAGAAGCATAAGGTACAGAAAGTGAGGGAAAGGGGAAAAAAACCTGTCAGATGTCAACTAGAACTCCCTAAAGCATCCTCTCACCCACAGAATAACCCAGCATAACTATAGTGTTTTCTCCAGCTTCAGAAGCATTGTGGCTTTTAATCTGAAAAAAGGAGATTTCTAATTTTCACAGCATGTTTGTCAGGGGCAGAAAAGGTTTTTTTACTCCAGGCTCTAGTCATCTTAGTAGAGGGGCCTCCTGCAGAGCTGGCTGGCTCTCTGCTTCAGATTTCTTGAAACACAGAGGCTCTCATAAGAGGTTTCTTTATACCCACACAAACAGCTAGGTTTCTCTCAGCAGGGATCTGCTCTTTTCGCTCCCCTGCCAGTTGATAGATATGACTACTACTGTGTTAACAGTCTGGAATACGAGGGGCTACTACCGTGATCGTAGTCTGAAGTGATGCCCTGAAAGGAGCTCATGCCCACCTGAAAGGCAGGTGTGCCACAGTCTTGGTGCCTATAATTCTAACACACTGATGGACTGAGGATTGTATGTCTCATTGACATGAGGGTCAAACCTGGCACAGCTAGAAGAATGGGCCTGGAAAATCATGAGCTGCTCCTGTTCAGAGCACATTCACACCCATTTGATCCTGAGAAGTAGAGGGTGGACACAGTAGAGTGGGCAAAGAGCTGGCCTCTAAGCCAGGAAGACCTGGGTTCAGGTTGCTCTTCTTAACATGTGAGGGGAGTGGGTCACTTGACTTCTCAGTATTCTCAGACAGGATGTCAAACCCAGGGAGAGATAGGGCCACTCTCCCATACATAAGGATCCCTGTTAGTGCACAGTTATTCAGAAAACCATATATTATCATCATATATGCTTTATTGTCTTTTTTATTTTGTTAAATGTTTCCCAGTTGCATTTTAATCTGGTTTGAGCTGCACTTGAGAGTGTTGCCATGGGCCTTCAGGCTGCATGTGTGACACCTCCACTCTAGGCAACTCTTTAAGGCTATAAACTGCAGAGAAGTTGCCCAGCCGCTCTAGTCAAGGAATTTTATCTATCAGGAGCCCCTGACACCAATGAAATCACTGGCCCAGGCCCTATCCCTAGTACATATCCCTTAAGGAAGATAGAACAAATATCATGCTATTTCACAGCTGTAGAAGCTAAAAGTTGAAAAGGGTAAGGGGCTGGCCTAAGGCATAATTAGGTGCTGGAAAACCCAGGACCGATCATCATTATGCCTTCTGCTTCTCTCTGTGTAAACTTAAGATAATTTTAATGAATAAAATCAAAGTTTAAACACTCATCACCTCTGACTATATATTTTTAACTGGTAAGAATTAAAGTGATGAGTTATTGAACCTAAGAATTTTTTTTAATGTGACATTTACAAACTCAGGTCTTTCACCTCTACATATTTATCAACAACCATATACCCATCCCTTAAACTGTCTACTGCAGCTTACATGGTATAGAGGAGGGGGCACTAGCCTTGGAGTCAGGAAAACCCAGGTTCAGATTCCACATCAGATATAAACTAGGGGACCTTGTGGAAGTCACTTAATATAGAAATCTCTGTGCCTTAGTTTCCTCTTCTATAAAGGGAGTTAGGCTTGATGAGTCTTAAAGTTCCTTTCAGCTCTAAATATATGATACCATGATATCAGTTTGAGAACTTGAGATGTTAGAAATTATCTAGACCAACCCCCTCGTTTACAAATGAGGAAAGTGAGATGCAGAGAAGTTAATAAGTGCCTTGCTCAAGATTACACAAATACAAAGTAGAAGATCTGGGATTTTGACCTAGGTTTACTAACTCCACATTCAGTGCTTCTTGCACTATTCCAAAAATTACTCACTATAAAAATGTCCAGTTTTTAAACTGTTAAAAGCCCTCTTCTCGTAATCAGCAGCTATTGCTAATACTGTTTTTCAAAGGATAAAATGATCACAGTGAAGATGATGTAAAGAAAAGCCATAATGAACATTCTGCGCTCCTATAAGAATTGTCTTTATTGGCATTTGCTTGTGAAAAGGTAACGAAAAGTAGATTATTTTACCAACAAATAAGTGAAGCACTACTTTTTGGCATGGTTATGGAGACCACCCCATGGCTGCAATTTCCCTTGGCCTGTATATATTTCAAAAGAGAAGCAGCACTCTAGTCTCACAGTTGGTCAGGACTTTATAAGCCAGTAAGTTCAACTCCTAGTTGATTTCTTTGGCTCTCATTTTCCTCATGTGTAAAATGACAGGGTTGGAGCAAATATCCCTAGAAAATGGTCATTGATATTTGGCTTGAGGATTGTTGCTTTTTCATCCCAAATGTTAACTATCTCTCCTAGCTTTCTATTATTGGCAGATTTAATAAGTCTCTTTCCCTTTATCCAAGTTATGATGAAAATGTAAAACAGCTGATGGACAAGAGCTGTGGACTGACCAGCCAAGTGAAGGGTAGGAAAATCTCCCCCAAAATATGTAATCATATAGGGTTTTTCTCCTACCCACCCCCCCAAACCCCTATTATGATCCAAAACTCCCCATTTCTGACCTCTCACTGCAGCTGTGCAAGCCCCTAACCTCTTTTGCCCCAGCTAACATTCCTTTGGGACGTTTATAGCCTAACTGTTAACCCACACACCAGCAACACCTGCATGAATGTAATGAGAAATACCTCCTTCATCCCTGGATATTACCACACCTTCTCCATGGAACTGCTTCCTTGCTGCAAGGAGCACTCCTCTTAGTTGGTCTTATATAGTATGTTCTGTAGAGCAGTGGGGAGTGAATCTTGCCTACCACCTTTCATTTTCTGTGGGAAGGAATGAGTAACACAGGATGAATAGGCATGAATGGACTATGATCTATATCACGTATTTCCCCTCTTCCAAACTTTACTCTTTTTGTCAAGAGTAGACCATCCTTCCATTTACCTAGGTTTGTAATCTCAGTGTCATCTTGGAATCCTCATTGTAGTTTAACGCATATATCCAATTAGGTGCCAAATCTTGTTACAACTTGCACAACAGCTCTTGTTTCTACCTCTTATTCTTTTCTCTCTACTCACACAACCGATCTTGCACAGCCCTCCCTCATTCAAAACAAAGTCAAGTACAAGACATGTCTTCATTTTCCTTATAGCATGGTCTTCTTCGGCAATGAAGGACGAACACAGCAACAACAAACCTGCTGCACTCTGAAGTGCATACATAGATTGTGCCGCTAGACCCAAGCTCCACTTAAGGGCTGTTTTCTGGATCCTCCTGGCTTAAGAGTGTTTATCGGTAGTAACTGTTGCAATTTCCCTCCCAGCCTGATTTCCTTATTTTTCTTCGCCTCATTAAAGTGGCCATTGCCTCACTACTTCTTAAAGAGGCTTATTCGCTGAATGGGCGTTACCTCACCCTAAGTGAGTACTGAATAGACCTTGGCCTCCTTGGCTTCCTGGGCCATCTCCAATCATCCTGCTTAATATCAGATCCCTGGATTCAGATGGCTCCAAAGGAGAAGTAAAGCTGGTGACTTTGCACAGCCTTCCCTCACTCAAAACAAAGTCAAGTGCAAGTCAAGGTCATCATTTCTCTGATGGCATGATCTTCTTCGGCAATGAAGGACAAACACAACTCACACAACCATCACTTTACCTTACATCCAAGATCTCAGTATTTCTTACAGCAATTCATTTCTCTGCCTCATCTCTCCTCTCCAATACGTCCTTAATATAGGTGTCAGTGATTTTCCTAAAGTGTAGCTCTGAACCACGTTCTTTCTTTGCTCAGTAAACCCCAAATAATTCCTTACTGACTGTAGTGTCAAATATCTCTTTCTATCATTTGAAGACAAACCCACCTTTCAAGCCTTTTTATACATTCCTTCTCTTACTGAGCTCCACCATTGTACTCACCCAGCCTTCTCCAAAGGCAATTATCATACATAATAACACTGTCTCCCATTGCCATGCGTTCATTTGCACTCTCTGTGCTCCAGACCTGGAATGTACTCCCGCCTCACCTCAGTGACTCAGCTCCAGTACCAGCTTCCACATGAAGCATTTCTGGATTCCTCTGGCTCCTGCTACCTTCCCTCATTAAACTGATTTGTGTTTATTTTGTACATATTTTATAAATACTTATTAATCTACTTGTTGTTTGCCCCGAACAGAACATAAGCTCTTTATGGACTGAGATCATTTGATTTTTGGTTTGTATCCTTAGCACCTAACAGTGCCTGGCAAAGACACTTTTTGTCTGAATGAGTTTTGGAAAAAACTTTGAATCAATGCTATCACAAATCCACTTGAATATCTGAGAGAGTCACATACTTGGTTTCAGCCTACACACTTACCAGCTAGATGGTATGGGTGGCAAGAGTACTGGGCCTGGAGTCAGGAAGGCCTGAGTTCATATTCTGCTTAGACACTTACTAACTGCGGGGCCCTAACTTTCTTGTTGATCAGTAATTTTAGTCACATCTGACTCTTTGTGCCCCCATTTGGGGTTTTCTTGGCAAAGATACTGGAGTAATTTGCCATTTCCTTCTCTAGCTCATTTTGTGAATGAGGAAATTGAGGCAAAAAGAGTTAAGTTACTTGCCCAGGGTCACACAATTAGTAAGTGTTTGAAACTGGATTTGAATTCAGTAAGATGAGTCTTCCTGACTCCAAGCCCAGCACTCTATCCACTGTGCTACATAGGTGCCTGGATCCTTACTTACAAGTCACTTAACCTCTGCCTGTCTCAGTTTTCTCAACTATAAAATGGGGATCATAACAGCACCTACCTCTCCTTGTTATTGTGAAGCTCAAATATGATAATATTTGTTAGGGTTTATTAGCATAGTGTCTGACATTTAGTAGGCATTTAATAAATCTGTTTATATCTTATCTGTTAGCTAAATCCCCAAATTCATGAAACAAGAAATAGGAAAAATGTCTTTGAAAAAAAAATGAAAAAGGGATGATACAATTAAGAACATTTTTAGAGTTCTAAATTCAAATATTGGCAAAAATGTAAATATTTCATAATTAAGAATCTATTTGGAAAGGACTATTAAAACAAAAAATTTCTAAAAAACTTAACCTTGATAGACTACATATACTAGCATTTTCTTTTTCTTTCTTTTTTTTTTTTATAAATTTATTTATTAAACTTTTTACGTTCATTTTCACAAAATTTTAGGTTCCAGATTTTCTCCCCATTTGTCCCCTCTCCCATCCCAATACACCGAGCATTCTAATTCCACCTATCACCAATCTGCCCTGTCTTCTACCATCCCTCCCTTCCCTTGACCCCATCTTCTCTTTTGTCCTGTAGGGCCAGATAACTTTCTATTCCCCATTACCTGTATTTCTTATTTCCTAGTAGCAAGAACAATACTTGGAGGAGGAGCCAAGATGGCAGAGTAGAAAGACCCACGTATGCTAGCTCCAAATCCACAGCCCATAAATTTCCTGTAAGAAGAACTTCCCACAAATTCTGGATCACTGCAAGGCACACAGAAACACAGTGGAAGAGATTTTCATTCCAGAGAGCCCTGGAGAGCGGTCCCCAGGGTCCGTCGTGCCCCAGAAAGCGGATCCCACCTCAGCGCTGCCCTGGCCGTGGCCCCAGAGGAGCAGATCCGAGCAGGCTTCAGGGACGGAATCTCCGGCGGCCGCAAAGGTACCTCCGCCCACAGACGCTACAGGTCAGTGAGAGAGACATCTGGGCTGGCCGTAGCAGAGGCAGCAGCTGGCGGCCTGAGACTCCCAGAGCAGCAGGCAGAAGTTCAGGTCTCTGCATAAACCCCCTGAGGGAGCTGAGCCTGGGAGACAGCCCTGCTTCCACCCGCTCCATCACTGAAGGTCTCTGCATAAAGCCCCTGAGGGAACTGAGCTTAAGAGGGAGCCCTGCCGGCCCCCCCCTGCACCAGAACTTAAGCTCACATTGAAAGCAGCCGCTCCCACTGCAGATTGCCCTGGGACTGGGAAGCAGCATTTGAATCTCAGACCACAAGCACTAGCTGGGCAGATCTAGGCAGGGGTGGAGAGGAATCTCAGAAGTCAGGTAACTGGCTGGGAAAATGCCCAGAAAAAGGAAGCAGAATAAGACCATAGAGAGCTACTTTATTGGGGAAGAGATGTTCCTTCCCCCCTTCATTTTTGATGATGAAGTACAATGCCTGCCATCTGAGAAAGATGTGGCGGTCGGGGCCTCTCTATCCCAGACATCCGAAGTGGATGTCTGGTGGGCTCAGGCCATGGAAGAGCTCAAAAAGGATTTTGAAAATCAAGTTAGACAGGTGGAGGAAAAACTGGGAAGAGAAATGAGAGAGATGCAAGAAAAGCAAGAACAATACTCAACAGTTGTTCCTAAAACTTTGAGTTCCAACTTTCCCCCATCTCTCCCTCCCCACCCATTCCCTTTGGGAAGGCAGGCGATTCAGTATGGGCCATATCTGTGCAGTTTTCCAAATGACTTCGATAATAGTCGTGTTGTATAAGACTAACTATATTTCCCTCCATCCTGTCCTGCCCCCCATTGTTTCTATTCTCTCTTTTGATCCTGTCCCTCCCCAAGTGTTGACTTCAAATTGCTCCCTCCTCCCATTGCCCTCCCTTCCATCATCTCCCCCACCCTGCTTATCTCCTGCTCCCCCACTTTCCTGTATTGTAAGGGAGGTTTTCATACCAAAATGAGTGTGCATTTTATTCCTTCCTTTAGTCGAATGTGATGAGAGTAAACTTCATGTTTTTTTCTCAGCTCTCCTCTTTTTCCCTCCACTAAAAAGTCTCCTGCTTGCCTCTTGACTGAGATATAATTTACCCCATTCCATTTCGCCCTCTCTCCTCCCACTACATTTCTCTCTCACCATTTACCTTAATTTCTTTTAAGATATGGTCCCATCCTATTCAATTCACTCTGCGCTCTCCGTCTCTGTGTGTGCGTGCATGTGTGTATGTGTGTGCGCGTGCACGCATGTATGTGTGTGTGTGGTCCCACCAACTACCCAGATACTGAAAAGTTTTAAGAGTTACAAATATTGTCTTTCCATGTAGGAATGTAAACAGTTCACCTTTGGTAAGTCCCTTATGACTTCTCTTTGCTGTTTACTTTTTCATGCTTCTTCTCATTCTTGTGTTTGAAAGTCAAATTTTCTTTTCAGCTCTGGTCTTTTCATCAAGAATGATTGAAAGTCCTCTGTTTCATTGAAAGACCATATTTTCCCCTGAAGTATTATACTCAGTTTAGCTGGGTAGGGGATTCTTGGTTTGAGTCGTAGTTCCTTTGACTTCTGGAATATCCTATTCCACGCCCTTCGATCCCTTAATGTAGAGGCTGCTAGATCTTGAGTTATCCTGATTGTATTTCCACGATACTGGAATTGTTTCTTTCTAGCTGCTTGCAATATTTTCTCCTTGACCTGGGAATTCTGGAATTTGGCCACAATGTTCCTAGGAGTTTCTCTTTTTGGATCTCTTTTAGGTGGTGATCAGTGGATTCTTTGAATACTTACTTTGTCCTCTGGTTCTAAACTATCAGGGCAGTTTTCCTCAACAATTTCATGGAAGATGATGTCTAGGCTCTTTTTTTGATCATGACTTTCAGGTAGTCCCATAATTTTTAAATTGTCTCTCCTGGATCTATTTTCCAGGTCAGTTGTTTTTCCCATGAGATATTTCACATTCTCTTCCATTTTTTCATTCTTTGGGTTTTGTTTTGTGATTTCTTGGTTTCTCAGAAAGTCATTAGACTCCATCTGTTCCATTCTAATTTTGAGAGAACTATTTATTATCATCAGTGAGCTTTTGAACCTCTTTTTCCATTTGGCTCATTCTGCTTTTGAAAGCATTCTTCTCCTCATTGGCTTTTTGAACCTCTTTTGCCAATTGAGTGAGCCTATTTTTCAAGGTGTTATTTTCTTCAGCATTTTTTTGGGTCTCCTTTAGCAAGGTATTGACCTGTTTTTCATGCTTTTCTTGCATCTCTCTCATTTCTCTTCCCAGTTTTTCCTCCACCTGTCTAACTTGATTTTCAAAATCCTTTCTGAGCTCTTCCATGGCCTGAGCCCATGGGATATCTATTTCTGGTGTTTGGGGTACAGAGGCCTTGACTTCTGTATCTTTACATGATGGTAAGCATTGTTCTTCCTCATCAGAAAGGAAAGCAGCAATCATCTGTTAACGAAGAAAGTGTTCTTCTGTGGTCTTATTTTTTTCCCTTTTCTGGGCATTTTCCCAGCCAGTTACTTGACTTCTGAGATTCCTCTCCACCCCTGCCTCACTAGTGCTTGGGGTCTGAGATTCAAATGTTGCTTCCCAGCCTCAGGGCTTTCATCAGGGGTGGGGGGGGTTGCTGTTCAGTGGGATTAAGTGCAGGTTCTCAGGTGGGGGCAGGGCCGCTTCCCAGGCTCAATTCCTTCAGGGTGTTTATGTGGAGATCTTCAACAATGGAGCTCGTGCCCACTTCAGGAGTCCCTGGCTGCTGCTTCCCCCACTGCTTCCTCCCAAGGGGCCCTGCGTTATGGAGACACCCCGCTCCCCTCTCAACCAGCCCAGAAGCCTCTCTCACTGACCTCGTGCCTGTGAGTTGAGGGACCTTCACGGCTGCCAGAGATTCCATCCCCGAAGCCTGCTCAGATCTGCTTCTTTCGGGGCATGCGGCTAAGGCAGGTCTGGGCTCTGCCCCGGGTCCGGTGCGTGACGGACCTTTGGGGTCGGTTTTTCAGGGCTCTGTGGAACAGAAATCTCCTCTGCTCTGTTGCTGCGTGGTTTCCACTGCTCCAGAACCCGTTGGGAGTTCTTTTTATAGGTAATTTATGGGCTGTGGGTTCGGAGCTAGCATATGTGAATCTTTCTACTCCGCCATCTTGGCTCCGTCCCCCCTAGCATTTTCTTTATAGACACTTGTTGGTTATATCCTGGGAAAGTATTTAAAAGAATTGTCATAATAAAATGTTATACATTTTTCTTTTCTCAAAAAAGGGTTGAGTACCAAATTTGCTGAACTTTCCTGTGAATACAAATGACTATTGGTGTGTTATCTAGTAGATATTCTCCTCCCTCAAAATCATACGTGACGTTACCTTCAAGATAAAAATGACATTTTAAAAATGTAGTGTTTTTGACCTTCATTTCTTACTAAGATTCCTTCCTCACTCAAAGAATCAGCTCTTGTAACAAAGAATGTAAAAACCCAGAATAAAAAGTGCAGAAAAACTAACCAACACAGCAGTCAAGTCCAACAATACTTCCACATACATAGCCACGTAGGTCTACAAAGATAGAAAAGGAAAATGTTCTTATATCCTCCTTTAGCACCAAGCTTGTCTCAGTATATTAGAGTGTCCAGTTTCAATTATTTTTTTTCTATTTATATTGCTGTAGTCATTGCACACATTTCTCTTAATTCCCATACATCATGGGACTCAAACAAAGGTGACTTTTTAACAATGAATGATCAAGTAATTGCTCTTTTAAAGAACTGTGCTATGGGAAAAACCATTTTGAAAACACATTTAGAAATGTTTGTACCATTTTGTTTTCCTAAAAGATGTAAGGATAGCACCTACAAACACTTTCAAATATGAATACTCTTAAAAGAGTGATACAGAATCTTCTAAGATATTTAAAAATCTACCAAATTAAGAGTTTCAATGTATTGTGAATGCATTTGTGGAAAATATAAAAATGCAATATCTTTGGATATCAGAAAAGATGTAAATTTACTAGCAGAATTTCAACAAAAACCTTTGCAAAACAGATTAAGATTTTTAAAATTAGAATCATAATGTATGCGCAGCCAATAATATACTTTTTCCATGTGGAGCTATCTATACAAAATATTTTCATTCATAAAAGCCATTAAAATCAAATATGAAAATCAGGTGAACTTAGGACCACATATACATATGCATATATATATATATATATATAATATAAAATTTATAAATAAGAATACATATGTGATGGGTGCAAGGTCAGTTTTTTTTTTTACTGTTAAGGGCATATGATTTTAAAAGTTTATACTAGGAATCTCCATCTATTACACAACTTAAAAGAGAAACTATCAACAGAATTCTAATGATCATCAAAAAAGGAAATGAGGTCAGTTTGGCATGACTCCTTTTTGAAGCTAAATTGACTCTGATCATTGCTTCCTTTTCTTGGTGGCACTAAGTTATCCCTTTAAATAGCACATTTTAAAATTTTGCCAGGTTTGTGGAGTCTGTTCTTTGGTTTGGTTTGGTTTTTAAATAAGGTCATTTTTGTCAGTTCTCTAGTCGTGAAGAATTCCTTCTATCCTCCAAGATCCCTCAAAAGTGTGTGGTATAACAGACATAATTCTGTGCTGCTTGTCATGAGAGTCTGAATTCAAATTCTGCTTCAGACATTGTATGGCTTTAGGGAAGTTACTTATCCATTATCTGTCTGTAAAAAAGGGATAGAAAGAGGACCTGCCTTATATATGAGAATTAAATGAGATAATATATGTAAAGCATGTTACAAACCTTAAATGTGCTCGGTGTTACCTATCATGTTGTTGTTACGTCACTGATGAGAATTTCTCAGTCACAGTTGCCAGTTCTTTCAGTATCCTGGGACACAGTTCTGTGGTTTTTCTGAGTTTGGTAACGTTTAAGGGCAACCAAGTGTTGTCTGTTTATTCAGGGTTTTACCTTCCTGTTAGCCATTTTTATTGTGTTATTTCTATTTGAAAGATCATCTCAGTGGAAAAAAGAAAAGAAACCAAGTAAGAATAAATACTTTTGCCCTTTTAAAAATTTCAGCAGCAGTCTTTTCCCATTTTTAAATTTTCTTCATTTTGACAGTATACAAAACACAACAAAAATCCTTCCACTAGCCACTTATTCTGAGCTTTCCAAAAAAAAAAAAAAACAAACAAACAAACCAGAAGACTCAATGAAAATAAAGTTGAAGTGGAAGTGTTCAGTAAATTGACATTGCATCTCAGAAAACTGAGAAGTATTTAACTGACCCTCTTGAAGGAAGGGAATGAATTCCACTAAGAGGCATTAAATCCTAACTTAACTAGAGAGTGTAATGTCAGCCAGTGATGGCAAGGTGTAGGTCTTACACATAGTAGTCACTCTGTAAGTGTCTGTTGACATGGAATTCTACTCTTGGGCATACTGAGAACCATTTAATCTTCCATGGCATTTATCAAATTATAGAATATAACTTTTGAAACTTAGTCAGTCTGGTAATGAAAGTTAAAAATTATAAAGATTAATGCTAGCCCCACTGCAGAAAACTGTCACAGAATTATTACACTGACTTGTGATGCTGTGAAATGGTAGTCTTCTTGGAAAATAATGTGTAATTAATGATATAGTGAGAGATATAAAGCTGCTTATACCCTTTGAACAAGTGACTCCATTACTCGAACAGTTTACTGTATATGTGACTGTCAGGGAAAAAATCCATTTGTAATATGCATAACTTGAAGCATTTGTCACAATAAAACTAGAAACAACCTATAAAAATATTGGAAAATAACACCAAAATTACACAGATATGAAAACTATAGTGAGATATATGGACTAATAAAGACTGAAGATCATTTATGGAGATAACAACTATATAAATAATAGCCACCTCAAAACCTGGACAAATAACGTAGGAAAGATGTTCAAAAACAGACCAAGCAAGAGAACAACTTTGTTATTTTCTCAGCGTGCACTTAAAAAAATAAAGTATAAATAACAAATTTATATTATCGTGGTCAGTCATTTGCTGAAAGGTCCCACCATACTCCACCCACCTACCCAAGAACTCGGTCAGTTTAAGAATTACGAAGTGGTGTTGGAATAGTAACACAGCAGTTACGCAGTTTTTTTCATTAAAAAAAGAAAAACCACTATGCCATAAATACTAACTAAAAGAGGAACAATTCAGACATTTACAAGAATAGCATTAAAAATTATTTAGTATCCCCTTGGCCTATAACCATGTTTTTCTGAAATCTGCCCAAAGCATGATGTCGTTTTAGCCCTACCCTTCCCATTGATGTTCATAAGAATATATCTTTCTATTAGACTCTGTTCCAATTGGCCACTAAACTAGAGCAATAAACTGTCATTTGGGCATGGGCAGTTTCTGAAATGAATAAAAAGTTTCAGAACAATGAGCTAGGCTACAACTAAGCACTTTGAAGTTTTTAAAAACCTGTATTTTGAAAAGTGAACAGGGAAAATTTCAGAGTAGAGCAGAAACAAGTATCAAGACCAACAAAAAAAAAATTTCCTGGTTCAAAATTTCCTTGGTGAGTTAGATTTTCAGTAGAAGTCAGCAAAAATAATCTGTCTTTCATATTAGGCTTTAATTATTTTTATCTGCATCCCCATTATCTACCTGTAACTCCATTCTGTCTTAATTGGTTTCAGAGTAGCCTACCTTTGATTTTCTCCATTTTTTTCCTCTGATTTTCTCTATTATTTTCCCACCATGGTCTTTGATATTGCCAAAGTTCCTTTGAGTCTCTTCTCCCACTTTCATCTCTGTGCCTTTCTACAATAGGTAAACTGGCTTCTCATGGCTCACATAAATTTGCCTTCCTTTTCTCATTCATAGATCTAGGCTAATTCTGCCTCTTGCTCAGTCTAATTTAATTGAAGCTGCATCATCATCATCTAGTAATGAGGATTTTTTTTTTGAGGTTATTTAAACAATCAGACCATCACTCAGACCCTCTACATGACCAAGCCCTGCTTGAAATACAATTAACCAGATAAGCCAGATACCCATGTATCCAAAACCACTTAAAGAAAATTCTCAACTTCATAACTAGGAAATGAAAAAATAACAAAAAGAGAAAGTTGAATATGGTCTTTCTTTCCTGAGAATATTGAATTATTATATAGAGAGAATTTCAGTCAGTATAAAGAGAATACTCAGTAATTTTCAAAGCCTTTTGCATACCAAAGGCCAAAATGCTTTGGTTATGGGGAACATTATTTCAGTGGAATAATTCTGCTCTTGTGAGACAATGGAACTGGATTCTGAAAAGTTTGGTTTTGGGGTGGGATGAGCCTTAATTTTGAATTTTATATTTTTCTTTAACTTGGAAAAACTGACATTTTAAAAAATAATTTGATTTTTTAAAACAGACTTTTATTATAGGAAAGCCCTCTTAGAAATCAGCTAAGAATAATAGGTAAACTCAATTGTCAAGTACTTATTAAGTACTTAATGGTGTGAAGGACTATACTCATTGCTGAGGAAAAAGGAAAAGTCGCTATCTTGGAAGAGCTTATAGTCTAATTAAAAAAGATTTTTTTTTATATATATAGCAATTTTTTTTTAAATAAAAATTTATTTATTTAACTTTTTACATTCATTTTCACAAAATTTTGGGTTCCAAATTTTCTCCCCTTTCATCCCCTCCCCGTACCCCAATACACTGAGCAATCTAATTTTCCCTATCACCAATGTGCCCTCTCTTGTATCATCCCTCCCTTCTCTTGTCCCCATCTTCTCTTTTGTCCTGTAGGGTCAGATGACTTTCTATTCCCCATTCACTGTATGTCTTATTTCCTAGTAGTAAGAACAATACTAAACAGTTGTTCCTAAAACTTTGAGTTCCAAATTCTTCCCACCCTTCCCTCCCCACCCATTCCCTTTGGGAAGGCAGGCAATTCAATATAGGCCATATCTGTGTAGTTTTGCAAATGACTTCGATAATAGTCGTGATGTGTAAGACTAACTGTATTTCCCTCCATCCTATCTTGCCCCCATTGTTTCTATTCTCTCTTTTGATCCTGTCCCTCCCCAAGTGTTGACTTCAAATTGCTCCCTCCTCCCATTGCCCTCCCTTCCATCATTCCCCCCCCCCCTTGCTTATCTCCTTCTCCCCCACTTTCCTGTATTGTAAGATAGGTTTTCATACCAAAATGAGTGTGCATTTTATTCCTTCCTTTAGTCAAATGTGATGAGGGTAGACTTCTTGTTTTTTTCTCAGCTCTCCTCTTTTCCCCCTCCACTAAAAAGTCTCCTGCTTGCCTCTTGAACAAGATATAATTTACCCCATTCCATTTCACCCTCTTTCCTCCCACTACATTTCTCTCTCACCATTTACCTTAATTTCTTTTAAGATATGATCACATCCTATTCAATTCACTCTGTGCTCTCTTTCTCTGTATGTGCGTGCATGTGCGTATGTGTGTGTGCACTTGTGTACGTGTGTGTGTGTGTGTGTGTGTGTGTGTGTGTGTGGTCCCACCAACTACCCAGATACTGAAAAGTTTAAGAGTTACAAATATTGTCTTTCCATGTAGGAATGTAAACAGTTCAACTTTAGTGAGTCCCTTATGATTTCTCTGTGCTGTTTACTTTTTCATGCTTCTTCTCATTCTTGTGTTTGAAAGTCAGATTTTCTTTTCAGCTCTGGTCTTTTCATCAAGAATGATTGAAAGTCCTCTGTTTCATTGAAAGACCATATTTTCCCCTGAAGTATTATACTCAGTTTAGCTGGGTAGGGGATTCTTGGTTTGAGTCGTAGTTCCTTTGACTTCTGGAATATCCTATTCCATGCCCTTCGATCCCTTAATGTAGAGGCTGCTAGATCTTGAGTTATCCTGATTGTATTTCCACGATACTGGAATTGTTTCTTTCTAGCTGCTTGCAATATTTTCTCCTTGACCTGGGAATTCTGGAATTTGGCCACAATGTTCCTAGGAGTTTCTCTTTTTGTATCTCTTTCAGGCGGTGATCGATGGATTCTTTCAATACTTATTTTGCCCTCTGGTTCTGGACTATCAGAGCAGTTTTCCTCAACAATTTCATGGAAGATGATGTCTAGGCTCTTTTTTTGATCATGACTTTCAGGTAGTCCCATAATTTTTAAATTGTCTCTCCTGGATCTATTTTCCAGGTCAGTTGTTTTTCCCATGAGATATTTCACATTCTCTTCCATTTTTTCATTCTTTGGGTTTTGTTTGGTGATTTCTTGGTTTCTCAGAAAGTCATTAGACTCCATCTGTTCCATTCTAATTTTGAGAGAACTATTTATTATCATCAGTGAGCTTTTGAACCTCGTTTTCCATTTGGCTCATTCTGCTTTTGAAAGCATTCTTCTCCTCATTGGCTTTTTGAACCTCTTTTGCCAATTGAGTGAGCCTATTTTTCAAGGTGTTATTTTCTTCAGCATTTTTTTGGGTCTCCTTTAGCAAGGTATTGACCTGTTTTTCATGCTTTCCTTGCATCTCTCTCATTTCTCTTCCCAGTTTTTCCTCCACCTGTCTAACTTGATTTTCAAAATCCTTTTTGAGCTCTTCCATGCCCTGAGCCCACCGGACATCCACCTGGGATGTCTGGGATACAGAGGCCCCAACCTCTACGTCTTTCCCTGATGGTAAGAATTGTTCCTCGTCATCAGAATTGAAAGGCGGGAACATCTGTACCCCATCAAAGTAGCTCTCTATGGTCTTATTTTGCTTCCTTTTTCTGTGCATTTTCCCAGCCAGTTACCTGACTTCTGAGATTCCTCTCCACCCCTGCCTAGATCTCCCCAGCTAGTGCTTGGGGACTGAGATTCAAATGGGCTTTCCGCGGCAGGCGCAGCTGCTATTCAATGTGAGCTTAAGTTCTGGTGCTCGGGTCGGGGCAGGGCCTTCTCCCAGGCTCAGTTCCCTCAGGGGGTTTATGCAGAGTCCTTTCGTAATGGCCCTGAATGTCTGTCTGCTGCTCGGGGAGTCTCAGGTCACTGCCTCTGCCGCTCCCTCCGCCGCTTCCTCCCGAGGGGGCCCGAGTCACAGAGACACCCCGCTCCCCTCTCGACCAGCCCAGAAGTCTCTCTCACTGACCTGTAGCATCTGTGGGCGGAAGGACCTTCCCAGCCGCCGGAGGTTCCGTCCCTGAAGCCTGCTCGGATCTGCTCCTTTGGGGCCGCGCGGCCAGGGCAGCACAGAGGTGGACTCCGCTGTCCGGAGCATGACGGACCCCTGGGGATGGCTTTCCAGGGCTCTCTGGAATGGAATTCTTTTCCACTGTGTTTCTGCGCACCTTGCAGTGCTCCAGAATTTGTGGGGACTTCTTCTTGTAGGAAATATATGGGCTGTGGGTTCGGAGCTAGCATACGTGAGTCTTTCTACTCCGTCATCTTGGCTCCACCCCCCTAAAAAAGATGTCTTATGAATTAAAAAATTATTTAAAATGCCACCCTGGAAAAGACAATGCTATTGATATAGTATCATAATTGGGAGTTGTGCTTCCTGTCAATGATGATGAATGTATTAAGTGTTTAATCTAAACCTTCATGCTCAGTTCTTCATTATGGTCTTGGCCAGTGGCATGCATTTTCAAGATTGCTGGCAAGGATTGCCGGTAAAGTCTGTGGTCAAAGAAAAGAAAATGCTAGACATTAGTATCAGTATCTTTTGATCTACTCAGCTAACTACTCATAAAAGTAAAGGTTCCACAAAAATCAACAGCCAAAGACAAGGCAAGTCAAACCAGAGGTCAGCCTGACTAACAATAGTTCAAATAGCCACTGGGGTTTCACCCTAAAGTTAATGTGAAGTATAGTAAGTAGGTAAAAACCACTGAAACTCTGTTTTATAGGATGTAACAGAAAGGCACTTCTAGTATTGGAGGGCTTGAGGTATACAAATAGCAAAGTTTGGTCAATTTTAGGTGTTCTATGGGAGGGAGGGAAGGAAGGAAAGAAGGTAATTAGGTAGCTACGTTGTTTATTAAGAACCTGCTATGTGGATCAGACCAGAGTAACAGAGCAAGATGAGCATTTTAGTCCACATCTCCCAATACATTCCTCCAAATACCTTTAAAAAGCATGACAAAGTGAGTCAATTTTAGGCAACTGGTCAGGGTCACACAAGATTTAGTAAATGTAAAAGGAGAGGAGGGCCTGAAATGTGCCATTCCTTAAGGCAAAGGAGCTAGGATTAAAACCAAAAATAACCTACCCAGCAAAACCCTACTGAGGGGAAAATAGATATGTAGTGAAATAAAAGATTTTCAAGCATTCATAATGAAAAGGCCAAAGCTGAATAGAAAATTTTATGTTCAGACATAAGACACAAAAAAGAATAAAAGGGTAGAAATGAACAAGAAATCATACTGGATTTACTGAAATGTTAAACTGTTTACATTCCTCTATGGGAAGATGATAATGTCATCCCTAAGAATTTTATCATCATTAGGGCAGTTAGGAGTATACTTAGAAAGAGGGGATAAATAGGAATCTGTTATACTGTGATGGTCTCAGAAGAAGCATGGAATAGTGAGAGTGATGGGCTGGGGGAAGGATGGCAAAAGAGGAAGATGGCAAAAATTATCTCATGTAAAAGAAGCAGAGGAAGCGGGCAGTACTTGAATCTCACTTTCATCTGAACTGATTCAAAGAGGAAAGAATGCACACACACACATACAAGTTGGTATATAAATTCATCTTACCCAACAGGAAAGTGAGAGGAGGGGAAGGAGTTAGGGGAAACGGGCAGGATACTAAGAGGAAATATAGATTAAGAGATGCAGTGGTCAGAAGCAAAACAGACTTTTGAGGAGGGGACAGGCCAAAAAAAAAAGAAAGAAAGATAAATAGAAGGGAATAAGATAGAGGGGAAATTGACAATTAGCAATCATAACCCGGAGTGTAAATGGGATGTACTTACCCGTAAAATAGAAGCAGATGATAGGATGGGTTAGAAACCACAATCCAACAATTAGTTGTTTGCAGGAGACACATTTGAAATAGAAAGATACAGAGAATTAAAATAAAGAAGTTGGAGTGGAAACTATTATGCTTCAGCTGAAGTAAAAAGGTAAACATAATGATCTCAGGCAAATCAAAGCAAAAATAGACCTAATTAAGAGATAATCAAGGAAACTACATTTTGCTAAAAGGTAGCATAAATGATGAATTAATATCAATACTAACCTTATATGCATCAGCTGGCATAGCTTCCACATTCTTGAAAGAGAAGTTAAATGAGTTACAGGAGGAAATAATAGCACTGTACTAGAGGAGGGCCTCAGTTTACCCTCTCAGATCTAGATAAATATAGTCACAAAATAAACAAGAAAGGAGTTAAGGAGATGAATAGAATTTTAGAAAAATTAAGTATGATAGAAATCTGGTCAATACTGGATGGGAATATAAAGAAGCATATTCTTAGCTGTGTAGGGCACCTTCACAAAAATTCCCATGTATTAGGGCATAAAAACCTTACAAATGCAGAAAAGCAGAAATACTAAATTCACCATTTTCAGACTATGCAATAAATAAATGCAATAAAAATTACAAATAATAATTTTGTTATGAAGAATTATAACGAGACCACATACAATTTGGGGAGTGCAACCAAAAGAGTTTTTGAGGGAAATTTTTATAACTGTATGTTGATTGTATCAGTAAAAGAGATAAATCAACAAATTGGGTATGCAGCTAAAAAAAAAACCCAGGGAAAATCAAATTTAGAACCTCCAATTAAACACTAAAATGGGATCCTGAAAATCAAAAGAAAGAGTAATAAAATTAAAAGTTAAAAGACCGTTAAACTAATAAAAATAGGAGTTGGTTTTATAAAAAGAATAAAATAGACAAAGCATTAGCTAATTTGATATTTTTTAGAGAAAGAAAACCAGATTTACTGACTGACATGAAAAATGAAAAGGGTGAATGTACCACCAATGAAGATGAAATTAAAGTAGTCATTAGGGTTTTTTTGCCCAACTGTATGCCAATAAAACTGACAATCTAAGTGAAATGGACAATTTGCAAAACTATGAATTATCCAGATTGACAGAAGAAGAAATACAATACTTAAATAATCTTAGCTTTGACAAAGGAATTGAGCAATCATATATGTGCTCCTTAAGGGAAAAAAGCAAAACAAAATCCAGGACCAAATGGACTCATAGGTGAATTCTACCAGACATTTAAAGAACAGTTAATCCCATTATTTTATAAGCAATTTCAAAAAATAGGTAAAGAGGTAATCCTACCACGTTGCTTCTGTGACACAGATAGGGTTTTAATACCTAGAGAAAGCAAAAACAGAAAAAGAAGACTACAGACCAATTTCTCAGATTCAAAAAATTTTTAATATTTTATTTTCCACCAGTTACATGTAAAGATAGTTTTTAACTTTCATTTTTTTAAAAATTGAGTTCCAAATTTTCTCTCTCCCTTCCTCACCTTCCCCCCTCCCTGAGATGGTAAGCAAGTTGACATAGGTTATATGTGCTCAATCAAAATGCAAAAATTTTAAATAAAATATGAGCAAGAAAATTACAGCAGTATATCACCAGGATCATACACTATGACTGGAATGGATTTACATCAGAAATGTAGAGCTGGTTCCCTATTAAGAAATCTATAAGCACAGCTGACTGTATCAGTAACAAAAACAACAAAAATCGTATGATTATTAATAGATACAGAAAAAACTTTTGACAAAATACAATAAATACAGTTCCCACTGCTATTAAAAACACTTGAAAGCATAAATATAAATAAATAAGGCTTTCCTAAAAGCATTATCTGTAATGGGGATAACTAGAAGCCTTCCCAGATAAGACCAAGGATAAAGCAAGGCTCTCCATTATGACATTGTACTAGAAATGTTAGCGCTAGCAGTACGACAAGAAAAAGAAATTGAAGGAAAAATACAATCAGGAAAGAAAACTCACTTCTTGCTGCTGATATGATGGCACACGTAGAGAACCCTAAAGAGTCAACTAAAAAATAGTTTAAACAGTAACTTTAGCAGAATTGGAGGATGTAAAATGAGCCCACACAAATCATTACCTGCAGGAAAAGATAGACCATTTCCCCAAGAGTTTCCTCTTCATTTCATGTCATGTCACTTGGATACTTTTAGCCACTATCTCTCTGTGTCTCACATGAAGAAGTTGGCGTTCTTGTGAAGGCAAACCTCTCTACATGGACAAATGATTTCATTCCGTTTCAAATTCTCCTGCAGCTTGTCCACTCTCTCATCCCTACTTTCTAACTAATCTTCAATCCCTTTTTGTCTACTGGCTGCTTTCCTGCTGCTAACAAACATGCCCATGTCTCTCCCTCATCCTCAAAAACCTTTTACTTGATATGTCCATCCCTGCTATTACCCCATTTCTCTCTTCCTTTTTTGCATCTAAACTCCCTGAGGACATCTACAATCGTTGTCTCCACTTGCATCACTGTCACTCTGTTAACTCTTCACTCTAGTTTCTGACATCGTTCAATTGAAATTGCTCTCTCCAGAATTATTAGTGACCTCTTAGTTGACAAATCTAATGACCTTTTCCCGGTCCTATGCCTTGGGCTCTCGTCAACTTTTTCTCTCCCCTTTTTGATGTTCTCCTCTCTCCAGGTTTTTGAAACCCTATTCATTTTTGGTTTTCTTCCTGCCTGTATAACTGCTCCTCATTCTCTTTAAATTATAGTCCAATTTACAACGTGATCTGTGCACCTCTTTTTACATATTGGACTAGTGTGGAAAGTGGGACACATCTGTCTTTTAATCTGCAGTTACTCTATCTAAAGAATCTCACTTTTTGGTTTTGTACATACATGCAATTTAGCTAGATTATAAACTTTTCTAGTGTAACATTCATGTCTATGAACTCTTCTTATTATCTAAATCCTGACACTGAAAAGTAGGTGTATAGTAAGTTCTGTTGTTTCACTGAAGTCTCCTTAGAAAGTATTAATTATTTGGACCTTTTAGGAAATTGCTGGTATAGATTATTAAACCTTTGATGGTAAAATTCCTCTTAACTAAGTCTAAAAAATTAAAGCATCAAGAGGCTCTCACAGAGCCTTGGGAGAGATGCACTTCACAGCGAACCAGAAAAATGGTGTCTGAACGTAGGCAGTTGTCCCTGGCATTTGAAAGAATGCAAGTCATCTGATGACTCCCAGAGAGGAAGACTGACCTAGAAATAGAGCTGCTTCTTTCCTGGGCTTTGATACCTGAACAAGAATGACATTTATTGTACTCTCAAAAAGCCTTTGGGATATTTTTTTAGGGCACTTGTTGGTCTGTTTTCCGCCAGGAACTTGTAGATTGCTGCCTTTGCTGGAGGGAGCCTGAAACAATCAGCTGCTCCTCCAAGAGCACATGGTGTTTTCCCTCTTTGTATAGTCTATGTGACCATAATTAAAAAGAAGAACTCTGTACCATTTGTAGCTTGTGAGGAAAGGCTTCTATTTACATACTATTTTTCTTACTGCCCCTTTTTCCTCCCATGTTGCTGGATGGATAGAATTAACAGTTGAGGAAAGAGAAGCTGAGTAGATTCCAGGCTCATGGGCTCATGATAGGACTATGTGGTGGCCTTGGGAAGGTCTTTTGACTTCTCTCGGTTGTAGGTTTCCCCTTTTGGGGGGAAATTTGATTTAGATTTTTTGTTCAGAATTTGAAAAGTATCAGCAAACACGAAGAAAGCAGAATAGGTAAGGAGAATTATATATGAAATTGAATTTCATTCAGGTTTTTTTTTAAAAGATATATAATAAACTGAGCACATTTTAAAGCTGTCATTCTTATCCATGACTCCTTTTTAAAAAAGTTTATTGATGCCCATTTTTCTTTTGAGGGGAGAAACATCACTATCACTAAACACCCTTTTATCCTGAATACTCCTCCTTCAAAGAAATACCAAATCCTCCATTGTAACAAATAAGCAGAGTCAAACGGAACAAACTTATACATCAGCCATGTCTAGAAATGATGTCTCATTCTGCATGTTGAATCCATCGCTTCTCAGTCTTAGAGTGTTATGGTTAGAGTTGTTTTCCATACAATATTTTAGTCATTTAAATTGCTCTCCTAGTTCTACTCACTTCACTCTCTATCAGTTCATACAAGTCTTTGATTTTTCTGAAATTCAACCTTTTTTAAAAAAAAAAACTATCATTTTTCTGGTACACTTCTTTTCTATTATTTTCGTATGCTTTTTTTTTTTTTTTAGTCATTTTCCAGTTGTAAGGCACACCCCCTTAGTTTCTGGTTATTGGTTACAATTTTTAAAATGCTACTATAATTATTTTTGTATGTTTGTTTCCTTTCCCTCTTTCTTTTGTCTCTTTGGGGTATAATTTGCATATTATTGCCAGATCTCATCCCCAAGTCTTTCTGGATATAGTTCCATGCTGGATTGCTTTTCGTGATGGCTGGACTAATTTACTGCTCCTCCGGCCTTCCATTAGAGTGCCTTCCTTCCACCTTCTCCTCAGTGAAAATTGTCATTTTACCTTTTCTTTAGTTATTTTTGCTAATTTGGTGAGTTTTCCCCAATTAAAAAGAAGTAGAAATAACACTCTTGCTAGTTTTTGTTGTTTTGTTTTACTAGACCTGTGATTTCAAGTGAACTGCTTTCTCTTCCCAATCAGATCTGCGTCTTCTCAGCATCTTAGGGAGTTTCTTGGGTCATTGAGAGGTTCAGTGCCCAGACCTGAATGAAGCAGCCAGTTTGTGTCAGAGCCCAGATTTGGCTCTGAATCCAGGTCTGACTGCGTGGTATCTTGCTGCCTCTTTATCACAAGGCTATTGAGGTTGAATGAAAGACTGTTAATAACTGAAATTCTTTCAGATATTTAACTTCTGTGCTGCAGTAGATCTATGTATTACAGAGGCTTCTGCACTTTTCTCCATTAAGAATAAGACTGCATCACTCCAAATCTGATAGTTCAATTCTCTTATGATCACCTTGTATGATGACTAATATGAGCAACATCAGAGGCTGAACCCCACTAAATAAAGCACAGTTTTGCTGAAGGGAAAGATTTAATGGGGACTTACGTAGAAATTCATCAAAATTACTTTTATGCTCATTTAATAGTAATTCTATTGAATTTTACTTCTTAATCATGTCTCTACCCAGTTTTGCTATTTGGTCTCATTGCCATAATCATAACGAAAATTTATAAGGGCAAAAAAACCCCACCAGCTCAGTAATCACAAAAATAAAAGACACACAAACCTTCCTGGAAAAAAAGATGATAATAGATTACTTTGCTCTGGCCAATTAGGGAACCTGAAATGAAGACATTAGGCTCTGTGCTAAGAAATAGGAATATATAGATGGGGGAAGAGGAGGGAGCCCCTTCTCTCAAGGAGTTCATAGTCAAATGAGTAAGAAACCATTCAAACAATCATGCATAGACAAGATATATACAGGATAACTTGGGGATAATCTCAGAGAGAAAGCATTAAGATTAGGGAAGAATGGGAAGACTTCTTGAAAAATGTGGAACTTTAGCTGAGACTTGAGGAAAGCCGAAAGGTGAAGATGAATAGGAGAGTCTTCCAGACACAAAAATATTAGGAGATAAAGGGTCTTGGATGAGGAACACAAGGTCAATGTCACTAGATTTCAAAATGTATGGAGTGAACTGGGAAAAGACTGGAAAAGTAGGGAGGGTTCAGATTATGAAGGGCTTTAAAAGTCACATAGAGAAGTTCATATTTATCCTGGAGATAGTGTAGCCATTTGAATCTCCTGAATAGAGGGAAGACATGGTCAGAGCTGCAGTCAAGGAAGATCAGTTGGATCAGAATGAGGAGAGACTTGAGGCAGGCACGCCAGACCAGCAGGCTATTGCAGTATCTTTTATTCTGATGACTGGACACTTTTCAGTGGTGATTGGCTGTATCCTACTTCTGTTCATATGCATCTCCCTCCATTGCCCTTTTGAGTTAGAGTTGCTATTCCTTGGAGATTGTAGTGATATATGATTGGTAGGCAAATGCCCTATTGGAAAGATATTAGCAATTTTGTGTCAGGGAGTAGCATAGGAGTACACAGTTTCCCAAATGCAACCTGTACCAGTCCTACTATTTAATTCTAGACCTAATTCATATATATCTGCAGTGCTTACCCATCAACACAGTGATAAACTAATTCAATAAATTGTCCATTCACTATATGTCCAGTCTGGGTGATACCCATTCTTTCTTCACTGTAGGAGTTTTTTGTTAATGGCTAGATTTCCTTTAAATAGCAGTGGATTCATTGAGAAGGCCCCATTGCTGTAGTGTTCTGAAACTTAATACAGTCAGCACTGTCATCCCCCAAAAGGAAAATCAGGAGGATCAGACTTTGTGTAGGACATCTTCTTTGACAATGGCAAACACTTTTGGTGAGCATATCTTTCTGTTTTATACTTCTTTGATGTTGATAATCAAAGGATCTTTGGAGAAAAAGCATAAATTTACCTCTCTAGCTCCATCTTTCAAGGTCTCTAAGTTGATCTTAATGGATGTATTAGAGTTTGTTTGGTGGTAGACAGTTTTAAAGATTGTATTTTACTTGACCAACTTATATGCCTTTTTTGTGTGTGCAAAAAACCAGTAAATTTTGAATCTTGTAATTCTCCATACTCACAGTATCTTAAGAGTTGAAAGGGACCATAGAAGCTACATATAGTACAGCTCAAGCCAGAGCTGGCTTTAGCTCTGCACATTTCCTGACAAGCAGTTTTTTAGTCTTTCCTTGAAGACCTTTGCTGTTGTTCCTGTGTCCACTATCTCAGGCAAAGTAGCACAATTCAAATCCTTTCTTATGGTAGCCCTTCCTATAATTGAAGTTGGCCATCATGTCCCCTAAATCTTCTCTCCTCCAGGGTAAAATCCCCAATTTCTCCACCTAATTTTACTGCATGCTTTCCTCACAACAACCCTTCTGGGTAGGTGCTGTTATCTCCATTTTGCAGATATAGAGACTGAGGGAGGCCAGGGTTAAATGACTTATTCAGAGTCACACAGATAGTAAGTTTGAACTCAGGTCTTCCTGACTCCAGGCTTCTACCCTCTGCACCACCTCCCTATCTGTCATACTCCAATTCCCTCATTTTACAGGTTCAGGAGCTAAGATCAAAGACAGGTAACTGATTTGCTTAAAGTTACACATTTGGAACTTGAACCCAGGTCTTCTGACTTTCAGCTTAGTTCTTTGCATCATGCTGTATCTGTATCAATATCTTTGTCTCAGAGTTTCAGCTCCCAGAAGACTGAAACCATTTTATAGACTTTTTCTTTTCTTCAGCTCAAGGCTACGTGTCATTGGATACTTAACTACTTTTTGATGATGAATGAAGAGGTGAAGGGAAGGATCCTTTAATATATATTTTCTTCTTAAGAGAAAAATACGTACTCTGTACTCTGGGTTTTACAAGATAAAGAATATAGAAGGAAGTAAGAGAATATAAATGGTGTTTGTCAAAAGTAGTTAAAAAAAATGAGCCAGTCATTATTGGAAAAGGTAGGGTAAGAGAAATTAAAAGATATTTTTTACTAGGCTAATTAATTTGAAGATCTATTTTATATCCTTGACTTACCCACATTCAATAAGAGAATCGTAATTTCCTGATTTCATTTCATGTCAACATTTTATGGCAGTGTATTATAAACATGTTTTATTGTAGTTAATACTTCCTAATGTTGATATAATGAAGAGTATAGTTTAAAAATCTAATGCCAATGAGCCTTGTGTTGATTATTTATACTTGAAAATTTTTTACTGTAGATTTGGCATTGAGTTTTTTCAGTTCTGGTGCTCCTGATTTACAAACTACCAGCTGTTTTCTTTCATTACTTTGCCACTTCAAGGAATCTGTTATGTCATTGTTGTGTATACTTCCTTCAGTGGTACGGATCACATAGTCCATATGGGAAGTCATTGTCACCTTGTAAGTTTTTACAGGAGATCCAAGTCACTTAAACTCTCTGAGCCTCAGTTTTCTCATCTTTAAATCTTACCTACATGACAGGATTGTTGAGGATCAGATGAGATATTTTTAAAGTCCTTCATAAACTCCACTGTATTAAATAAGCATATAGTGCAAAAAAACAAGTAATATTCCTGGTATACTGGCACCCTTCCTCTCATTCTTTGGACTTCACAGGTCAGTATGCAGGTTGCCTATCTTTGTCCCTGCCACCCCACTTTTCTCATATGACCAACCCACCTTCTTTTCTGGTCATAAATCTCATTGATGACATACTTTGCAATTTTTTATTTATTTGATGGTAATTAGTTGGAATGTCACAAAATTATAGAATTAGTTGGAAAGGACCTCAGCAACTATCAGGTCCTGACCATATGCAAAAGGATTTCCCCTTATAAACACAGCCAACAAGCGACCATCCAGTCTCTGCTTGAAGACCGCCAAGGAGGGAGAGCTCACTACCTTGGACACTCTATTCATTTTGGACAGCTCTAATTGTTAGGATATTCTTTCTGACATTAAGCTCGCCTTAAATTTGCCTCTTTGCTGCTTACCTTAATTGCCCCATCTTCTACCCTCTAGGGCCAAATAAAATAAGTCTGATTCCTCTTTCACTAGTGCCTTTCAGATATTTTGACGCATCTTCATATGATGCAGACTTAAAGCCCTTCATCATCTAATTGCTCTCTTACGGTCTTTCTCCTTATCGGTATCCATCTTAAATCATGGTGTGCAGAACTGAACCTGGTACTACAGATAAGCTCTGATGGAGGCAGAGTACAGTGGGTATTTCCATATTCTAAGAAGCTTTGCCCCTTTTAATGCAATCCCAGATTTCATCATCTTTTTTTTTTTTTAGTTGGCACATTACTTTGCTTTCTCATTGTATATCAACATCCCCTGGTCTCTTTTTTTTTTAAATGTCTGATATCTTACCAGGACCGCCTTCATCTTGTACCTGTGAAGTTGATTGTTTAGGTATCCATGTGTAAGGCTTTACATTTATCCCTTCTGAATTTCATTTTATTAGAATCAGTCTTTCTGTGTCCTCACTCTGTCAGTGAATCATCTGTCCCTCCAGGCTTTGTGTCGTCTGCGCACTTGATAAGGATGCTGTTGTTATTCAGCAGTTAATGGGGTCAACTCTCTGTGACCCCATTTGGGGTTTTCTTGGCAGAGACACTGGAGTGATTTGCCATTTCTTTCTCCTTCATTTTACCGATGAGAAAGTGAACCAAACCTAGTTAAGTGACTTGCCCAGGGCTACACAGCTAGTATGTGTCTGAGGCCAGATTTGAACTCAGGGAGAAGAGTCTTCCTGACTCCAGGTCCAACACTCCCTGCCACCTAGCTGCCCTTGATGAGCACAAATATGTCTTCATCCAAGTCATTTGTTTTTAAAAAATGTTAAACAGTGTAAGACCAAGTAAATATATAAATTGTTAGCTAAAAAATTAAATATTTTGTGTTTAAAAAGTGTTGTTACTCCTTTAATGGCGTATTCTGTGTAAGATTTGTCATTTCTCTGGTCATTATGTGTGTTGGACATTCCTTGTGGTGCTGATCACTCCCACTATCTGCTGCCTTCACTCCTGCACCCATGCTGTGGAAGGACGGTGAAGAAAATCATGCCAGCATTCTGAGTCACTACAATTTTCTGTTACACAACATGAGCTGGGCCCTCATTGCTGCCAGGCAATATGTCTGTACCTCCCTTTTCAACTCGCTGTCTACTGTCCACAGCAGTTCTTCCAAACTTTTTCATCCTTGCTTAAATGTCCCATGAGGATCTCACCTCATATGTCACACCTCCCCCGCAAAAGGAAGCCATTCATGCTGAGCTCCCACTTTCTCATCTAATGTCACTCAGATGCCTTCTATCATTATCTTGACATCTACCCTTCTCACATGATGAAGTGACCTTACTTCTTACCAAGGCTAGCCCTATTAGAATGATCCCATTCCCTCCCCTCTCCCCCAATAGATTGCTCCGTCTGTCATGCTCAGACTATCATTCATTTTCAATCTCTTTGTACAGACTTCTTACCTAGTGTCCACACACATACTCATATATTCCCATCTTGTAAAAATCCTCACTTGATCCATCCCTGCTATCATCTGCGTATATATATCTTCTACCTTTTTGTGAATAAATTTGAAAAGGCCATGTACAGTAGATGCCTCCTTTCTTTCCTCACATTCTCTTCTTAAGCCCTTACCATCTGGCTTCATTATTCCACCAAAACTGTTCTCTCCAACTCTTAGTTACCAAATTTAATGAGCTGTTCACTGCTCACTCTCATCTTCTCTGCAGCCTTTGACCCTCCTGATCACTCTCTCCTCCCTGATACTTTCTTCTCTTTAGATTTTTAGATCACTCTCCACTGGTTCTCCTGTATATCTAACCAAACCTTCTCAGTCTCCTTTGCTGGATCCTCCTCTAGATCTCACCATAGGTGATCCACAAGTGTCTCTTTTTTTTCTCCCACTATACTATGTCACTTAGTGATCTCATTAGCTCCCATGGATTTAACTATTTCTGTGCTGATGATTCGCAGATCTTCCTATCCTGCCCCCACCTCTCTGCTGTGAGGAGTAAAAAGTCCTGGAGACATAATTTCTGGGTAATTAATATTCGATGTTTTAATTATAGCCAGCAAATAATAAAATGAGGTCAGTGACCCTCTCAGAACCAAAGATGAACCTTGTGGGCTGCTGGATGTTTAAATACCCTTGGAAGATTTTTCTCATTATATCTGACTGGTTAACAGTTAATGAGAGAATGGATATTGTAATGAGAGGAGGGGTTATTCTAAAGAGGGTCTGGGGGACTTGACTTTGATCACCTCACTCTACTTAACTTTACCCAGACAATCCCTGCCTCAGGCAATCTAGACAAAGGGATCTACCCAAGCCACTTAAGACTTAGTTGGGTGGGGGTCCAAGATTGAGGAGAATGCTAACTCAGTCTTATATCAGCCTTGTCTTTCAGAAGTTGCTTTGACTCAGTAGAAAATGAGGAAATAGAAAGGGAAAAAATCCTGAATCCCCAATATTAATTGGTTATTAATATAAGAGAAAAATAATCTTTTCTCTCACTGCTGAACTCTAGTCTTAACTCTCTAATTGCTTTTCAAACATCTTGAAAGGATATGTAGTAGAAAATCTTAAACTCAACATGACCAAAACTAAGTTCATTATCTTTCTCTCCAAACTCTCCTCCTCCCCTCCTTTTCCAGTCTATCTAAGGTTTTTCCCTACATAGTATATCCTATCCTCAGCTACCTAAGTGATTTTCCTAAAATGCACGGTTTAGCCATATCATCCTTTTTCCTACTCCCTTGGCCACCCTCCTACCCAATAAATTGCAGGACTCTTTATTAACTCCAGGATCAAATATAGAATTTCCTGTTTGATTTTTAAAGTCCCTCTCAACTTGGCCCCTTCCTACCTTTCCAGTCTTCTTACAATTTACTCCCCTCCTCCATTTTCTCAATGATCCATTGACACTGGGTCCTGCTGTTCCTTGAGCCCTATACTTCTCTGGACCCTGTGCCTTTTCGTTGACTGTCTCCCATTTCTGGAATGGAATGTCTCTCGTTTCACTTCTACCTGTTGGCTTCCTTAAAGGCTCAGCTTATATCTCACTAGCCTTTCCCATTCTCCTTCCCCCACCTGTACTCCCATGCCCTTCCTATGAGATTACATTCCATTTACAATGTTTATCTTGTGTATACATAATTGTTGGTGTGTTGTCTCCCTCATAAGAATGTGAGCTCCTTGAGGGGAGGGAAGTACCGTTTTTTTAAAATCATTCCTTATATCATAAGTACTTAAGACAGAGCCTGATATATAGTAATTGCTTTTTATTCAATGTTTCCTGATTAATGGACTGAGAGAAGAATTTCATGACCAAATGACTAGAAAGGAGATTATTAGAATAGTATAGAGGGATAATGGGATGTTAGGAGGACTAGCACTTCTGGTATAAGAGCTGCCAAACTCTTTTCAGGGCTACTCATCCACTTTTCGTGTCCACCTGCCATGATTTTCTGTTTGCAGATGATTGTGCACTCAATGCAGCCTCTAAAGCCTCTGAGATGCAACGAAGTATAGATCAGTTCTCTGCTGCCTGTGCTAATTTTGGCCTAACAATTAATGCCAAGAAAACACAGGTGCTCCATCAGCCACCACCATATCATCTATATGTAGAACCATCAATTACAGCAGATGGAGAAGTTTTGAATGCTGTGGATAAGTTCACTTAACCTTGGTACTGTACTTTCCAGGGATGTACACATTGATAATGAGGTTGACACAAGCACTGCTAGAGCTAACTTAGTGTTTGGGAGGCTCTAAAGGACGTGTGGGAGAAAAGAGGTGATTGCTTCCAAATGAATTCTATTTGAATGGATCTTAGGAAGATTCTGAAGATCATCTGGCAGGATAAGGTACCAAACACTGAGGTCCTTACTCAAACTAAACTACTAAGTGTTCAGGCTTTGCTTCAGAGAGTGCAACTCCGATGGGCTGGCCAGGTTGTTCAAATACAAAATGTACACTTGCTAGAAAGACTTTTATGGAGAACTCAAACAGGGCAAGTGATCACATGGTGGTCAGAAGAAGTGGTTCAAGACACTCTCAAGTTCCCTCTCAAGAACTTTGAAATTGATTGTGTGACATGGGAGACACTGGCATGGGACCGCTCAGCCCCTATCAGAGAAGGTACTGTGCTCTGTGAGCAAAGTAGAATTGAAACAGCTCAAAGGAAATGCAGGATGCACATATTTAGAGTATCCACCCCAAATGTTCACGCAGACTATTTGTACCCAACCTGTGGTAGAGCATTCCGAGCTCATATTGGTCTTATCAGCCACCGTCGGACACATTGAAACTTGACTTTGGCATAGTGATGTCATTTTGGTCCTCTTCTGGAATAAAGGAAAATAACTAACCAGTGTCCACCTGCCACCCAATTCTCACCTATGACTCCAAGAAGCATGTGCAGTGACCACACCCCTGTAAAACCATCTCAACAGTCAGGCTAAACTGAAGTGAAGGTAACTGACTGGCCTCAAACCCATTAAGCATGTGAAGACTTTCCCTGAGAACAGCTTATTCCACTGGCCATGAAGGAAGCGGAAACAGGTGCTGTGTAGCACTTGGAGCTTTGTCAGACATCTAAGGTGTCAAGCCCATCCACTGCATCCAGGGCCGTTGCCAGTTAGCCTCATCAGTTTGACAGGGCTGTCTTGCCACTGGACTTTTGTGATTCTGGAAGAGAGACTGAGGCTGACAGCTTTACACAACTGTGCCTCATGTGCAGTATAATTCATGTACAAGGCAAGACATCACCTGTGATGTCGTTGGTCCTCTTCAAAAGTGAAGGATGAACAACAGATGTGTGCAGTAGAGAGGTGAGAATAGCTTAGAGGTTGACAGTATTGTGTAAAAATTACCTTCTGTCATTTTACTCATATATTATACTTATATGAGATTAGGTGCTGTGCTCATGGTGGAAATGGTAAGAAAAATAGAGGAATCTTTTGGAGGGGGTAACAGTTTTTTCCCCCCATATTTGTCATTTTCATTCCTTTTCAGCTCTAGATTTATTCCTAGTTATACAAATTGCTGTTTTCTTTGGCAGGCACTCGAAGCAAGTCTGTGTGAAATTATGTAATGTCTGAAAAGTTATGTTCATGATTAATTAGCTTATCCTAGAGTGGTATGTTATGTGTGGAATAAGAAGATCATACTTTTTAAATTTAGCAATGAAGTTAAAATGGCCCTGCTCAGATCATCTTACTTTCCAGTGTTTTCCTACTATATGGTTAACCTGATCTCTAAAAAACATGAAATGTAGTTTCGTTGCCAAATATGCTGACACTGATATTGTATTCCAAGCTTGTATCACAGAATGACTTTAAAAGCAGCAACCTCTGCCTAGTAATCCCATCTTACCTAATAAATGCTAAAAGCCAAGAGTTGAAGTCTGTTATTAATTAATCAATATCTAACTCTCTAAAGTATTATGTAGCCAACTTTTGCAATGCATAATCAATTAATTACTTTGAAAACCTATTTAGAATCTTTGTTTAATGTAGCCCAACAGGAGCTAGGTGAAATGACATTTTAAACCTGAACAATTATATGTTTGCTCTAGTTTAATAGAGAAGACCTATTTCTCTTGTTGTGAGCCGTGGTTTTACATATAGGTAGCTAAGTGATAGAGTGCTAGATCTAGAGTTAGGAAGAACAGTTGGTCAGATCCTGCCTCCAGCATTTACTGGCTGTTGGAACCTGAGGAAGTCTAGTCAGCAAGTTGACAGCATTTATTAAGTGTCCAGGCACTGCACTAAATGCTAGGTTTATAAAGAAAAACATCCTCAAGAAGCTTACAAGTCATTTAAACCTTCCTTGCCTCAGTTTCCTCATCTGTAAAAAAGAGAATAATAACAGCACCTATTATTTGTGAGGTTATTGTAAGGATCAAATGAGATAATATATAAAATACTCTGTAAACCTCAAAGTAGTATGTAAGTGCTTGCTATTGATATTTGTAATAATAATATTAAAATGGGCACCTTGTGAATAGTTGAGCAGAAGGGGTATGATGTGAAAACTTGATAGCTTTTTTCCCCAGTTTCTGTGGACTTACTTTTACAGAATGATTAAAATATTTTATGTGACATGTTTGAATTTTTCCAACGTTAGAGATGTTCATGTTCAAATGTAACTGAGTATTCTTGGATAGACTTCATTTTGGTTTGGGTGTACCACTATTTTCTTCTTTTCCCCCTTTTTACCCTTCTCCCCCCAATCATGTGCAGTACAACAGAAAAAGAAAAAAAAATTTACAAAGAAAATCTTAATGCTACTAGTTACCATTTAGCCTAGAACCAAAAAACAAGCTACTGGTTGAATTAGACATTTTCTAAAAATCGATAGTATATCCTAATAATCCTAATATTGTACTGTTGTAGGTTGCCAGCACAAGATAATTCCTTGTTTTGACTGACAAATGTGGAAAGAAGTGGTATGATTTATGGCTTGGTAAAAGTTTTATGTGCTCCAGAAAGTTTAATCTTTTTCTTAAAACTGTAGAGATTTTTTTTAAAGTTTGTAATGCCCACTAAAATTTATTATGCACCTTTTTTTTTCTCAAAATGTTTATACTTTTAAAAAATTAGTTATAATTTAATGATATTTGATAGGGTCTTAGGACTAAA
Organism: Bettongia penicillata ogilbyi; assembly: GCA_023548195.1. Taxonomy (NCBI): domain Eukaryota; kingdom Metazoa; phylum Chordata; class Mammalia; order Diprotodontia; family Potoroidae; genus Bettongia; species Bettongia penicillata. The sequence goes on from JAJHZJ010000027.1 coordinate 11,313,472, forward strand.
ATCCTAGAACAGGTTCCATTATTGGTTTCATTCTTCCCTATGTCCATTGTTTGGTATGTTTCCTCCTGTCTGCCTTTAAGCTTAATTTCTGTGGTGAATATGCAATAGAAAATCTAGATGACAATAAAATTGTTTTTATTTTTTATCGTTGTTGCTATGATTCCTATTTAGTCTCAACACCCATTCTACAAAGTTTTCTCAATATTGAGAAAAGTTAATATTTTTGACTTGGCCAACAGTTAAGGAGTAGTGAAGAGGTTTATTTAGATCTCTGCTTTCTAAAGACTTACAATCCACATAGAAGTTAAATCCATGTTCTTAGTTATTTTAGATGATCTCCCTGCATAGCCTTATTACTGTATACTTCTGGTCTAGTAAAGGAATTTAATGCTATTTACTTCTGGAGAGATCAAATGGTCAACAGTTGTGGGATCAAGTTCTATGTTGCTTCATGTGTTGTCACAGTTTGTTATTTTATAACATAATTTTAAAACTTTTTATGTTTATTCTGCTTTCTTCAACCATCAGCTAATCAACTTTCCTTTTTCTTGCTTCCTAGGAATGATGTTCTGTCCTTTAGTCTAGATCACATGCTAAAAAACATTTTAGTAGTGGTAATAGTAGGATGAGCAGCTACCAAGCCCAACACCTCAGGAGTATCCATACAGTTATTGACACTCATTGGGAGAAATTCAAGATTCTAGGAACTGATAACAGCTTCAAACATAGTTTGGTGATATTAAGAATAAAAAAAATTAACACATGAGGCTTTTTAATTTAAAAAGTGAAGTACCCCTTACCCTTATATTACTAAGTAAGTTAACAGAAAAATTAAGTCAGCTCTCCTAAGTAAACACAGGCAACCTATTCCAAATAGGAATAAACTTTTTTTTTTAAAGCAACTCTAGTGGGGTTGTACTGAAAGTACTTAAATCCTGCCTAGTTTACCCACTCTTCCTTAGGAATGGTGGTTAGTCATTTTTCTCTTGGCTTGTTAAGGAGAATGTCTTTTTAGAATGTGAAATAGTTTAAAAATGGTTCAGTTTGAAGGAAAGATTTAGGGCAAAGTTATCAGCCATCTTCTTAGACGAGGTACTCAGCCCCACTTAGCACCACTGATTTTTCTTCCCACTCTGTCATGTATGTTGTTTTATGATCTGTACGTCATTATTGTTTTCCTGCTCTCCTTAGTTTCCATGACTTGTAGATGAATTACAGTTTAGAGTTTCAGCCGGTATCACACGTAACGTTTGTTGTTTTTGATGCCAGAGATTTTCTGTTTGTTTTGTTCTTTTTGTCATCCTTAGGACATGGTTTCTCTCTGCTTTGTCTTTCCTAGTCTCTCAAAAGATAGATTGGTTCTGAAATTTTCGGCTTTAGCTAAGGTTGTTGCAATATTCAGCCATAAATTACCTGAGGGACATTTTTTCAGTCACCTTTTTGATAGAGAAATTGTAATCCTTGAAAATTTTTATAATGTTGCTTTCAATCTTTTATTTTCTAAGTCTAGGCTAAAGTTTGTATGACTTCAATCATTATGTTTAGTGATGATAGTTTGCAGACTTGTGTTGAATTTTCGGTGGTGTTGAATCAGACTTTTATTCTACTTAAGAATATCAGTGTATTTATGCAGTTTCTGATGATGTGGGTGGAAGAGAAACTTTCACAAGTTTTTCAGAAACCTTAAAAACCTATCCACATTCAGAACTGAAAGTGCTAGACTTCTTTTTGTGAAAAAGGAGGTTGCTTCATTGTCCTTTGTCAGAATTTGTAGACTTTATTTCAAAAGTTGACAAATGAGAAGCCTCCTCAACGTTAAAGACACCTTTACTTTTACTTCCAGGAAATGTGCATCCATAATCAATACACTTACAAATGGCACTCCTGCCTAATTAGGACAAGTTTTAGACTCCAGATAAGGTAATATTTCATTTTATAAGGTATAAATAAATAAATATAACTTTAAACAATGGGTTATATTTGGTGATCAGGGAAAGCCAACCTTCTCACCCCTGGTAGTGGTTGAGTTTACATTATCTTAACATGCTAATTGACTCTTGATTGTAGGAATTTCCCAGTGTGATCCTTGGTATATTTTAACTTCTAAAGGAATAAAGGAAGAAAATTAGGAAATAGAATTCATTTATTCTAAGCTTAAAATGCTTTATTTTTATCAGATTGTGTTTAATTTATTAATACCCTATGTTAAAAAAAAAGGAGACCAAGGGGACTACTAGATGGTAAAATACAGTTGTCTCCTACAGAATCTCAGTGCATCAAACTAATAAATCATATTTCACTAGTTATGTAAAAACTCAGTCCACAGAGGGTTGATCTAATACTTCCTTAAAGAACTCACAGAGAAGTATAATGAGCAGGAGAAAGCAATAAACGAGAAATAATAAATTGTCTACAATAAGATTTATAATAAATAAGTCCTATCACCAGCTTTTATGCAGTAGCTTTTGTGGACGTTACCCAGTTATCTACTCAAGGTCAAACTCTATGATGGACGTTCAGGAGCATCCTGAGAACAAGAAGAAAGGACCCATGATTGATGGAGAAAAGTGGGTGCAGGTTGGTTGTATATTGATTGGTTTTTGTTTAGTCTCTGGAGTAGCTCTTATTCTGTAATAATAGATGATCACTTGGGCTGACTGCCAGCTCCAAGCAGGCCATTTGGTCCTGGTAGTCATTCTCAGCTCTTCCCCACAGCCACGTGTTACATTCTGCTCCTGGAGTCCCCAAGGCTCAGCAGCAGTAGGTGACATTTTATTTTACCTCACCTGGAGCCAGACCACTCTATCATTTGACTGCTATTTAGAAGCCATTGTTGCCAATGAAGAACCATGCCTAATTTATTCATTCTCCTTTACATGGCCTTACCACCATTGGAATATAAACTCCTTGAAGGCAGGGATTATCTTGCATGCTTGTAACTGTATACCAATGAACATCTCAGTACAAGGCCTGGCACAGAGTAAGTACTTAATAAGTGCTTATTCCGTCTTTCGGTCTGTGTATCTGTTCTAGGACTGCCTGATTGAATGATAGCCATGCGAAGCATTACTAGGGGAAAAAAGACAAGTCAACAAGCATTTTTTAAGGGCTTCCTGTGTGTTAGGCATTGTCCTAAACAGTGGGGATACAAGGAATGGCAAAAACAGCCCCTAATGTCAAGAAACCCATGTCCTAGTGGGGGAGATGACGTGCAAACAACCTTGTACATATAAAAAATATAAATCAAGCTTAGCAGAGTGTGAACAGAGAGGAAGAGGAGGCACCATTTTTAGACAAAATTCAAAAGAATGAAATAGTAGTTGATTAAGGTATCCACTGTTTTTGATTAATTTATTTATTTTTAGTTTTCAGCATTTACTTCTACCAGATTTTGAGTTCTAAATTTTCTCCCTCTCTCCCCTCTCCCCACCCCAAGACATGATGTATTCTGATTATCCCTTCCCCTCATCTATCCTCCTTTCTATCATACCCCTCCCTTCTCTTATCCCCTTCCCCTCTATAACAACTGTTTTTAAAAACCTTGCGATCCAGGAGACCATAGCGAAGACTGCCATAAAACATTTGTGCATGCCTGCACTGTTGCCTTTTTCTGTTCATCCATCAGTAGAGAAAATAGAATGAAGAGATAATGGCAAGAAATTAAATAGAATTATTCAATTAGACAGTGGAGTGAATTAAAAGTATTAATGAATAAATGCGAACTAATACTTAAATAGCAATATAAAATACTGTAGAATTATTTTACCATGGCTTGTTGGGCTCATTTATATTCAAAGAAAGTGAAACAATATTTGACTGCTTGCTGAACCTAGTCAGTATAAGTGAGATACAAAAGAAAGAGATGTAAGGCCTAACCAAAAGATTGCTTACTGTATAGTTGAAAATATAGAATATGCTTTCATGAAGCAAAAACAAAATAAAGTGTTTCTTTCGTAAGATGTATTTGGAATGAGGAGGCTTGATTCTTCTAGTTATCTTTGTGCCAAGATTAGAAAATAGTCTCCAGAATATTGCTGCATAAATTAATTTTATGCCATGTTCTTTATCTCAGTTCAGGATTTCTGACTGTTGATTTTTTATTCTATATTTGTGCCTTTTTTGTACCATGTTAGTCCTCTTTCTGATTTCTAGATTGCCTTTTATTAGATCAATAACTATTTTTATTTTAGAGATGCATTTCTTTTTTAACATTTAAAAAATTCTTGATGTCTTTCATTTTTATATCTATTTCTACAAACATCCCTCTTCTCTTCTTTAAAAAAATCATCATTTGATGAAAAAAAATAATAATAGCTAACATTTATGGCAAGCCTTTAAGTTTGGAAAGCACTTTATATATATTATCTCATTTGATAATTGAATTAAAAAGGAAGGGAGTAGACGTTCTACCTCGTACCTTGCACAATGGCATTGGGAATAGTTGATGATGAAGCTATTGTTTGTTTGGCTATGAATTGGTATAACCATTCTGGAAAGTATTTTAGAATTATGCAGATAATGTGACTAGAATGTCAGTTTCCTTTGATCCAGAGATTCTACTGCTAGGCATACATCCAGAGGAAGTAAGTGATGAAATGAGAGGTTTTATACATGCAGGATTTTTATGAAAGCTATTTTTGTGATAGCACAACAAAGTGGAGCCTGGCCAAACAAGTTGTGGTACCTTAGCATTTCAGAATATTACTGGGCTATTAGAAATGAACATGATAAGTAGAAGAAAAATATGTCAAGACAGGGAATTGACTCAGTGAGTGAAGTGAGCAGAATCAGATAAACAGTATACACGTTGACTACAACAATAGAAAGATAAAGAGCAACACCAGCAGTCATCACAACCATGCGCTATAACATCATAATGCCCGTGTTTGGTCTCCAAAAAAGAGATAGGAACAGGTGGCTCATCATTGTCCTCTGCGAAGCGGAGGGGCCCATCGCTGCCGAACAATTGGTTTGTGGATTTTCCCCCTCCTTTTAAATGCTTCATTATAAGATTCAGAGGGGGCGTAGTGAAGTGGGTATAAAGCTGAAGCCAGAAGCCCTGGGTTCAAGGCCTGCCTCTTACACATGCTGGGTCCATGACCCCAGGCAAGTCACTTCGTCTCCCAGTGCTCTACTGCGCTCCTGACTGTTCAGACTTTTTTCTCCACCATGCTCCAGCAGCTTTCTTACCCTGAAGATCTTCTTCCACATCTTCTTCACATCAGTCCGTTCCTCCTGGAGCGTCCATTTTAAAAAGAGCCCAACAGTGATGTGTACTATTTTCCTCCCTGAACTCCATTTCTGACTTTCTCTGCTTCTCCACCATATCATAGTATGTGCTTAATAAATTGCTTAGTGACTTGACTAGGCAATTCTCTGTGGCTGTAAATTGCAGAGAACGTGCCTACTCGCCTTAGAAAAAGGAACTTCCTCACCTAGGAGTTCCCTATAATAATGAGGGCCCCAGAATAATGAAATCACAGGTCTGATACCTGTCGTGTAGGCATGACTGTCTGGATAGAGATGAGTGGAGAAGGTATATACATTGGGAAATGTAGAAAATGTAAAAACAAAAGAGAATCAAAAATTAATTATTCTCAAGAGAAGGATAAAAGTTCAGTAAAACTAACTAATGTATTAACAGAGTTGAAGAGATGCGCAGTGTTCCAGAGCCATAGAACCTCTGCATAGAAGGAAAGAAAACAAAACATTTCCTGATTCATTTAGCTCTTAGTTTCTTCCCCCCCAGGAAAACTTTTTTTAAATTTGAATATACTTATTTCATATATATAATATATATATATATTTCATATATATAAATATATTATTTCATATATATGTGGAATATGCATGTTGATGGACTGTAGGCTCTTTGAGGGCAGGGACTGTTTCATTTTTTTTTGTCTCCAAATTTCTAGCACCAAGCACAATGCAGTATTTGATACTTAAAAACTAATTGATGATTGATTGATTGAGATGTATTTCCTCGCGCCTTCTGGGCCAGCCTTGGCTATTTTAATTACACTTTGTTTTGTTCTTTCCATTTCCATTGTTATCACTGTGTGTATTGTTTTCCTAGTTCTTTTTGCTTTACTCTATATCAACTTATACATCTTTCCATCCTCCCATGAATTCCTAATATTCATAATTTTTTAATGGTAAGCAGTATTCAGTTACAGGCATGTATCATAATTTGTCCATTTCCCATTTGCTGGGCATCTGCTTGCTACAAAAAATGCCACTACTAATATTTTGGTTTATATTGAGCATTTCTATATGTGATATTCTTAGATTCTACCAGTGGGATCTTAAAGTCAAAGGTTGTGGATGTTTTAGCCAATTTTTAAAGCATAATTTCTAATTGTCTTCTAGTTTATAGTTTTACCAACCATGAGTTAGACTATATATCTTTGTGCAGCCCCTCCAAAATTGTTTCCCTCTTTTGCTATCTATCTTTGACAGTTTGCTAAATGTGAAATGAAACCTCATAGTCATTTTAAAATTTGCATTATTAATTGGGGTCTTTCAAGATGGTTGTTAAGAATTCACATTTCTTCTTTTGAGGGTTGTTAAATCCTTTGTTCCCTTATACTTTGGGAAATGGTCTTGTTCTTATATATTTAAATTGATTCTTAAAATATCTTGAATACCAGATGCATATTAATGATATTTCATGCAAAGCTTTTTTTCCCTCCTCAAGAACTTTCATTTTTATCCTAGTTGCATTGATTTTGTTTGTGTAAAAGCTTTTCACGTAATAAAAATTATCTTTTATCTTTTATGCTTACCTTTATCTCAGAAAAGCATTTTTTCAGAGAGTACATTTATCATTAGAATTGTAAATTTTACATAGTACTCTGAAAACCCAGCATATATTTGTTTTGGAAAGTCATAGTGTTTCTTGTATGTTTGTTTTTTTAAGATATCGTATTTCTAAAACTCTGAGTTGTTAGGTCTTTTTGTCTAAATAATAAGTGTTTTTTGGTCTTTTTGTCTAAATAGTAAGTGTTTTTTACCTTAAAGCATGAGTCAATGAAAAATGATAAACTTGAGGGTAGAAAATAACATCACTATGTTTGAAAAGAGTCCAAGTGGATTCAAGTATCATAGTTATTAAGGGAAATCTTTGAATATAATGTCATGGACCATGTCATGTAGAGTAAGTTCTCCCACAAATTGTGATTTGGTACTATTACCAGAGAAAGAATGTTAGGTTCTAAGGACCATGGATCTTACCTCGTATTTTAGGTGTTATCATATGCCTAAGACTTATATCTCAGTCTGGCACAACCAAAACTGTACTAATACCAAGGATAGAAGTATCTTAGGTAGAAATATGTAAAGAAAATATCTCTATATGTTCTGCCCAGATCTTGTGCCTTAAGTGGCTGACTTTAAGTGCATGTTATTGTTGAGTTGTGTCAGTAATGTCTGATTTTTCATAATCCCAATTTGGGGTTTTCTTGGCAAAGACACTAGAGTGGTTCGTCATTTCCTTTTCCAGCTCATTTTAAGATGATGTACTGAGGCAAACAGGGTTAAGTAAGTGATTTGCCCAGGGTTACACAGCTAGTAAGTATCTGACGTTTGATTTGAACTCAGGTCTTCCTGACTTTAGGTTGGTTACTTTAACTCCTGAGCCACCTAGATGCATGCATGTTCTCTTGCTCATAAATATCTAGAATGGGACTAAACTATATGTATGCATTGAGGCCTGATCCTTTTCTTTCTCCTTTTAGTTAATTCTCCTCCCCTCTGGCTTCTTATTTTTAGCTTAGTTTTATTTTATTGCTCATTTTTCTAAGGAGTATTTTCTTTGTATTGTTTCTTCATTAATTGTCTTCCTTCCTAATCTGTTCTGAGATTTTATTCTCTGATTTGGGGACTTTACCCACATTTATTCCTTTTTAAATCTTTCTTGCATTCTTCATGGGATTCCTCAAAGTTTCAGAAGTACCGTCTTTGAGCTCCTCTTCTGACCAATTTCAACATTATTTCCTTCTTAGATCTTACTCCATCATCCTTTTCTTTGCTATGTCTCACTCTTAAAGAAGTATTGATTTATGAGGAAAATGATGTGCTATAGAAGAAACACCCCAGGGGAGAACTTAGCCTGCGTCCCAAATCATGCAGTCCAATTCTGCCCTCCCTCACCTAGATCCTTTTACTTCCTAGTGGATTCATCGTCTCATCTTTTGAGTCTATTTCCCTTTTTCCATTTCGAGTGCCAGATGACTTTAAGAACTCACGTCAACTTTCTATGCAGTAGAAATACAGTACCCTCACAGAAGGTAGTCTCCCAAAGTATCAACTGCCTCTTCCAACTTAAATCCATCATGAGGTTCCCACCCTGTGTTCATCACAGGCACAGGACTCTTTCTCCATGGGAATCCCTTTCAGTGAATGGGTTTTTCTTCTACCTCACTGAAGTATAATCTCTTCCTCTTTATTCCCACAGACTGAATTCTTCCCTTTGGCCTCTTGTCCCATTCTTGCAAAACATCTTTTTTTTTCTGACATACCAGGAATCATCATTTTTTACTATTCACTCAGACATTTGCTCTGGGTGAATTTCCAATCTCGTCTGTCCTGCCCTCTTCTCTTCCCATAGTGTATTCACCCTGACATGCTGCCATGGGCAGTCCTTGGATTCACCTCTAGGAGCATTCTGGGATTAGTTGGTTCTGCCTTTGTTTGACTCCACCACTTTCAGTTCTGCTTATCCTTTATTATCCCTTTGTGAACTTCTTTTTTACATTCCTTGATGATGCCTTTTTGTCCATTTTTAACCCTATAAGTCAATTTCTGTTTCTTTTTGAAAAAAAAAATTCCCAAATACAAGGTAATTTCTTTCATTACTTATTCTTTTATTGATAATTATACTTATTAAAAATGTCATCCTTGACTCTTTGCTCTCACCACCCTCCATCCAATCTGTTGCCATTATTTTTATTCTACCTTCGTAAAATTTCTCTTATACTTCCCCTCCTGACACTGACGCTGCCCCCACTCTGTTACAGACCTTTGTTACCTCACACCTGGACTCCTGCAGTAGCTTTATGATTGGCCTCCTCTTCTCCAGTCTCTCTCACTCCACTCTGTCCTCCACTTTATCTCTTAAAGTGATTTTCCCAAGGGACAAGTCTGACCCTATCATCTCCTGACTCAATTGGTGGGGAAAGGAGCAAGCATTTATTCACTAGGTGTTGTGCTCATTGTTTTACAAATACTTTCTCTTTTGATCCTCACAACACTGGGAGGTAGATGCTGTTATGAGCCTCAATTTACAGTTGAGGAAACAGAGACAGACAGAAGTTAAGTGACTTGCCCGGGAATCCACCGCTAGCTGGTTAAATGTCTGAGACAAGATTTGAACTCACATCTTCCTGATTCCAGACCTAGAGCTCTGCCTGCTGCATCACCTCACTGCCACTAAATCAAATTGCCCTCCTTTGCTGCCAGAATCAAATAGAAAACCCTTTGACTTGTAAAACTCCTCTTCAACTGGCCCCGCCGCTCTTTCTGCGGTGTTGCATTTTACTGCCCGCTGTACACTCTGATCCGTCTTCTTTACCCAAGACCTGGCATGTCACCTTCTGACTGAATTTTCACTGACCATCCTTCACATCTGGAATTTCCCGCTCCTCACCTCTGGCTTCTGTTGCTTCCTTCCAACTTCAGGTAACATCTTACCTGCAGAAGCCTTTCATAGCCCTCCTTAATGTGAATGCCTTCCCTCCAATATGACTGTCATCTTATACAAAATTTCTTTGTACATGCTTGTCTCTACTAATGGAGGGAGCTCTTTGATGGCAGCTGTTTTTGCCTTTTTATCCCCAGGGCTGCCTGGCATGTAGTAGGCACTTAAATAATACTTGTGCGTTTGATTCATTGACTTATTTGCCTTTCTGGCACTTCTAATTATTTGTGATATTTGCACATTTTTTGAGTGGAATGCCTCAGATGCTTCTTTTTAGCGAAATGCCCATCTTTTTACCTTGGATAACTAGATGACAATTTTCAAGGTGCATCAGTTGTTTTTCAGCTGGAGCTCCTTTTTTAAAGAAACATTTTATTCACTTTTCTCTTAAAATCTTTGGCAACTGTTAAACAGTCTTAATAATCAAATTTCCTTTTTAAAAATATTTTCTCCTTGTCACTTGCAGAATTTTTTATTTGATGTTGAAATTGCTACATTTGATCTCCGTTTGCTTTGGAGTTTGAAGTACAAGATGTTGTTGGTCAGGGTGTAATTTATGGATTTTCTTGATGAATGTTTTATTTTCTATATTCACAAGTCCTGGTCAGTTCTCTTACATTATTTCACACATTATAGTGTTTAGGTTTTAAAATTTTGTTATATTCTTTTGGGAGACCTTAAGTTGTCTCTGACTATCTTGTCAATGTCAGTTACTTTGGTATATGCAGAATTCATGTGTTGTTTTTTTTTTTTTTGAAGAAAACTTTGATAAAATTTTTCAATGAAGAATTCACATGTTCTTTAAAATAGTTGCTTTTTACTTCTCTTCCAGTTTGTTTTCCAGTATGTTTGTGTTATAAATCTTTAGTTTTTCACATCTTTAGTGAGTTCTTCATTCTAAAGTCTTTCCAATCTGCTGAATAAGTTTTAAAATTTTGCATTTATTATCCTATTGTGGGAATGATTTCTGCATTGTTTTTACCTTCTAAGTTCTGATTTATATTTCTTTCTAATTTATTTTATGGATTTCGTTTTTCTACCAAATCATCCTGAATTTTCTTGTTATTCCCTTTTCTGACCATTGGTTCAATTTCCTGCCTTTTTAATAAGAGTCTTGTATTCTTTTTTAAGGATTTGCCAGTCATCTTTCCTTCAGGTTTTAGGATCTACTTTGTTAATTTGTTGTTTTGAGCTCTGGGATTTTTATTTATTTTGAAAACTTTAATAATCTCCTGTCCTTGCATTTTTCTCTCTGTTTAACTCCTCCTAAACCCATTCTACTCCCTTGTTGAAATTTTCTGTTTGTCTATCAGTCCCTTTTCTCCCAATCTGTCACCTCTGATCTGATCTTTCTTTCTTTCCTTCACAGCCTTGATATATTCAACTGTATTTTGTCCTCTCCCTTTAGTTCCTTTGCCTCTTTATTCTGATTCCATTGGTGCCCTGCTATCCTCAACCCTGGGTCCCTGCTTTCATCTTTTCTCCTTGGTACTTCCAGAATGTTGAATTCTTAATGGTACAATCATGCTTACTGGATCAATTGCAAATTTATATTAACTAGCTAGACTCACCAGGACCCACCTTACTGCCCAGGAGAATTTTTATTTTTTTATTTTACCCCACTTCAGCAGCTGCTACAAACTTTTCCTTTCTTCCAAAAGACCCCTGTGCTACCCCACACCTCTTTTCTTAGCACAGATCCTTGCCTCTTACTTTACAGTGAGTAACAGTAACAGTAAAAATAACAACAGCTAGCGTTTTTATTAGACTTTAAGGTTTGCAAAGCACTTTGCATATATTATCTCATTTGGTCCTTTCATCTTGACTGTGAGATAGGTGATATTGCTGTCCTCATCTTATAGGTGAGGAAACTAACAAATGAATTGACTTGCCCAAGGTCACACAGTTAGGAGGTATCTGAGGAAGAATTTGAACTCAGGTCTTCCTGACTCCAGGTCACCTTTCTGCATCTTCCCCCCATTGTCTACTCCTTTGCCAAGACCACTCTTTCTCCCTGTGCTCCAGATCTCCACCCTTCCCATCTTATTTATTCTCTCTTCATCTCCAGTCTGTCCTACAGTCTTCCTAAAGAATAATTGTATCATTTTGTACATTAGAAGATTTGGAGTTAGATTTGGAGTTAGAGAAGCTGATTCCCATTCATTCACAGCTTTACTGATAACTTCTTTTGAGACCATAGGTAATTAATCATTCAAGAAAGATTTCATCAGTGATAGTACTGTGTGGCTACAAAAATCCTCAAGGAAATTATATTGGGGGGCAGGGTAAGGGAGGTAATATTATTTATACACATCAGTATACACACACACACACACACACACACACACAGAAAAGAAAGGCAAGATGATTTTGGGAGAGGCTTTTGCAGCTGGGGGAATCAGGAAATCCCTTCTTTGGGAAGTGGCATTTGAGCTAGCCCTTGAAAGAAACTTAGGTTTCTAAGAGGAAGGAGGGAGGGAGGAAGAGAGTGGACAAAGGTACATAAGGGCAGCTTATATGCCAAGGCAATGAGGAGGGTCAGTTGGGTTGAGCCACAGAGTGTATAAAGAGAAAAAGTATTCAATAATTTTGGAAAGGTAGGTTAGAGTCAAGTGGTAAAATGACAAATAGAAGAGTTTTTGTTTGATTCTAAAGGTAATAGAGTTTATTTTGAAGGGGAGTGCCAAGGTCAGAACTGTGCTTTAGGGCAAGTCATTTAACTGCAGTGGACCTCAGTTTTCCCTATCTGTAAAATGGAGTTGGATCAACTTGGAGTTCCCTCATCCTCTGAATCTGTGATCCTGTATCAGATTTTTGCTCAGTTCTTTAGTTGCTTTCCATTTTCTTTAACGGAAAAAATGCAAACTCCTCTGGCATTTAGGTTCCTCCTCTACATTCTGGCTTCCACTGCCCTTCCTTTACAGTCTCCTGCTTTTTGAGCTCTGCTACATTCTAAGAAAACAGAACTTGTAGCCAGTTCTTGAGCTCCATCCACTGTTCCTGCCCCATCTCTGGGCATTCACACCAAACCTTCCCCTATCTCACCTCTGCCTTGTAGAAACTTGACTTTAGTCGGTGCTTCTCTGCAATGCCGCCTTCTCCATGACAGCTTCCCTCATCTTCCCTCATGGTTAGCGTAACCTTCCTCATTTTTTCTTCTAGTATACATGTTGGTGTACATGTTGTGTCACTTCAGTAAAGGGTTAACTTCTAGTGGGCAGGGACTTCTATTTTGTATCTTTGCATTTCCAACTCTAGGCAGGTATGCAAGTGTTTAGATGCTTGGGAATTGGAATTAGTTAAATCTTATTTCTGTTCAGCCTAAGCACAGCTAAGGTGGCACAATAGATAGAGTGCTGGGCTTGAAGAACTGTGTTCAAATTTGGACTCAGAGGCTTGCCACCTGACCTCGTATAAGTCACCTAACTCTGTTTGCCTCAGTGTCCTCATCTGCAAAATTAGCTGGGGAAGGAAATGGCAAACGACTCTAGTACCTTTGCCAGGAAAACCCCAAATGGGGTCACAGAGAATCAGACACAACTGAAATGACTCAATAACGACAGCAACGATCTGTTTAACCTTTTAAGCCCTGTTTGAATCTTGATTTTGTCATCCAAAATGTTAGCTATACAGTTCTGAATGTTCTGCTTACAGATTTGCTAAGCATGCCATTTTTGTCTTCGTACAAATCCCCAAGCTGCTAGAGATTTTCTTCTGTCTTGGCAATTGTTTCTCCACCAGCTGATTACAGTGGTACAACCAGTGAAGGGTTCACCTAACTGTACCTGACACCTAACCCTTAAGTTCCCAACTTGTGGAGGAGTATTTAAGTAGTTACTTTGTTAAGTGTTGGATTGAAATCTAAGGATATTATGTCTATCACATTTCATTGATAATAAGCTTTAGTAATCCAGCTTTTAAAAAGGAAATTAAATTAGTTTTTTATGACTTCATTTCAGGGATCCCAATTTGACTCACAGTGCCCATAAGTTACCAATTGACATTTCTAGAATTTTACCAAGGATCCGCATTAATCTCACTAATCAGTAGTTCTCAGAACCTACCCTTTTGAAAGTCAATTACATATTCATCTAAAGCCTTCTGACTCTCTTACTTCTGACTTTCTAGGATTTCTCATAACTACACCCCTTCTCTACTTTGTAGATGAGAAAACTAAAACTCAGCAGGATTGCACAGCTAGTTAAGTACAGAGCTGAGACAAGGTCCTAGGTCTCATGGCACCTAATCCCCTGCCTCTTGTGTCGTTAATGAAATCAGTGGTAGAGACATGAAGACCTCTTATCCCAGGGTCCTTCATGCTCAATCCCAGTCTTCGAAGCAAAATGGAAAAAAGTAGCCATTATGAAAGGAAGGTCTACAGGTCATTGTTCTTGATTTTGCCATAGGAATGGCCAAGATAGCTCCTGCTTCTGTCTGCTTCCTCATGCAGAGCATTTCTTAATTGTAAATTTAGCAATCTTTTCATACGAGTTGGTAACTCTCAAGTACAACAGGAATCGATGAGAAAACATAACACAGCCACCAACCAGGGTTAGCTGCCTTTTATAAAGTTACAGAGACAGAAATTCAGAAATTTAAGTTTTGTTCCTTGTTCTGTGTTAAGGCTATCCAGATATTATTCCTTTCAGGAGATTGTAGAGTATCAAGAGGTCATTAATTTAAAACTTTGTGATTGAAATCCATTTTAATTTATTAAAAAGGATTTTTTTTTGAACAGTCTTTGTATGTTTGAGGATGGTGAGTCATAATTCTTTGACCTGTTTGCACACATTGCTTTACAAGTTTTATTTTACATAAGTGATGATTTTAAAAAAGTTAGAATCTTCTATACTGATGTTGACAAAAAAGTGCCTTGAATTATCAATAATTCAATATACTGCACTGGTTTGTTATTGCTGCTTTTTAAGAGTATTGTGAGATAGTTATCCTTAAGTAAATGGTTTTAATCACACATCAGCATTATAGGGTTCTCTTAAACATAGCATGAAATGAATGACAATATCTGTTCTTTGTATTATTGTATATAGTGGGGGACATCATTCTTTCTAGCCATGAACTACTAGCAACCTTTGTCCTTTATGTTACCTTTAGTTAAAAAACCAAAATGAGCATGAATGCTGGCTGATGGCCATGTCTTTCTTGCAGCTAAAAATTCATCTGGGAAAGATAAATGGGATTGTAGATTTGGATTTGTTTCATTGCGTGAATGATATGTGACATTTTGTAAATTATTTAGCGCTGCTAGGATGGCAGAAATGGCTTGAGCATTGTTGTATCAAATGAAAGCAAGAATCCCATTAGTGCAAAGACTGGGTTTTAGCTAGAATCTATCAGGGGAATGTTGTCACTTTAAAATCAGATTGTTCTTTTAATTGCTATGTAAAGGAACAAAAGTGTTCCCAAGGTACTACAGTTGAACACTCACAAGTGATAACTATGGATCCATAATTATGTGGCACTGATTATCTGGCATTTTAAAAACTGGCAAGAATCAGTGACCAGTTTGCAGTACTTTGTATTTTTTTCATTTTTCTAGTCTACTGTTTGTGTTCTGTTTTTCTGGCTGTGACTAGAAATAAAAATGAAATTTCATAGTTTTACTTTTCCTTCTAAAGAATGAACACATTAGAAGTATAAATTAAGCCAAAAGGAAGAGCATAAGAAATTCTCAAATTGTAAAATAATACTAATAATCATATGTGGACAGTATCTGAATATTCTAATAGAGCTTTCCTTAGATGCAAGATTAATTCTGTTGTTAGAGATGTTGCAACATGTTAAAGAAAGTTGTTGAAATTCAATATAGCCCTTAGAGATGATAAAATACTATTCTTTCCTCACTTATTTTTAAAGTGATCTTTTAAGTACCTATGCAGGGGTTTTTTTTTAGTAAGGTTAATATGTACATCTTGGGTCTAAATTGTATTTAACACAGTGTAAAATGTTTCTCTCTGACCAGATATATTTATAAGTTTAGGCCCAATTACTATTTTTCCCTGGTATTATTATGGAGTTGTGTTTCTAACGGATTTTTGACCCCATGATGTTAAAACAAACAGATTGGAAAATCTTAAAGTAAAACATTTAACCTGCTAGACAATAACTTTAAAACCTTTTGATTTCCACTGAAAATTTATTTTTCGTACGCTATCGTATGTTCAGATTGATAAAAAGAAACCTCTGCAGTTTAAAATCACCTACTCTGTGGATAAGAACTTTACAGTTGCTGGGAGTGGTAAATAGCAATTGAGAAACCTGAAAATTTATGCAGATTTATACATTGTTAAGAGTGATTTCCATAGTGATCCTAATAGGGTGCTAGGGGTTAGACAAATGTTTTCTTGTTTCTTTTACAAAATGGTAATGTCAGAAAATGAGAATTCACCTTTGTTTAGCACGGTTTATTTTTGAAGTTTGGTGTCAAAAAGAACATATTTTTGAAGCTGTTAATGGTGGCCTTTTTGTCCTTTCTAGTGATCCCACCAACATATTTTATTCTCCTTTGGTGCTGGTCTTAGTTATGTCACTTGTAGAAACTGGGCCTTTTTTGGTTAATATTTAATAGACAAATAATAATAAGCTGCATTTAAATATTTGACAAAACAATGATCTTCTTAAAAAAATCTCATCCTATTTAAATTACATTCATGCCATCCCATTCATCCCAGTATAGTGAAGAAAGCATTGCTTTTATAGTTATGAGACAGTAATTCAAGCTCCAGCCAGCTTTGTCATTTATTAGCTCTGGTGGCCTCGGGCAGTCACTTACCCTCTCTGAGCCTCAGTTTATTCATTTTTACATAAAATTAAGGTAATAATACTTTTACTACTTAATTCACAGGGTTGTTCATTTTATGGACTTTTTAATTCACTATAGAAATATGAATCATTTTCTCATTGATCATTAGATGAATGATTTTGTTAAAGGTGTTGTTTATGATAACAGTTGGGACCTCAAATATATTCCTTATGATCAATAATCTTTGTTGATTGCTTTGCCTTAGATGTTAGTTTTGATAATACCTTTTGTATTTATGTAAAACAAAGAGCTTGCAGCATTAGCCATTCATTACTGCTGATTCTAATTAATAGTAACAGTCATCTTTAAGATACGTGACATTTCCTTGTATAAGACATATTTGAAATTTTTTTGGTTTTGTTTCATTCATTTTCTTTTCAAAGTGAAATGCTGTGTGACTAAGGTAAAACTAACCATTTAAAAATTTTTAATTTTGTTTTAGCCTCGAGCTGATCCCATTCCAATATGTAGCTTCTGTTTGGGGACGAAAGATCAAATCGAGAGAAAAAACCAGAAGAACTCCTGTCTTGTGCAGACTGTGGCAGTAGTGGTAAGTTAGTGTATTTGTGTGCTTGCTAATAGTTGTCTTTTGTGATAGGACAGATTTTTTATAAAATTAAACTCTTTATCCATTTAAAAGTCTTCCCTCTTCACAATAATTTTTCTAACATCAATCATGAGCTCTAACAACGTTGAGAAGAAAAGAGACAAATGGCCAGATAGCATTAATAGTTGTGTTTAGACAACACTTCAGAGTGTGCCCCAGTGAATAGGGTGTTGGTCTTGGCATCAAGAAGATTTCAGCTCAGATTTCCATCTTTGACATTACATATGTGATTACTGTGTGTCCCGTTTCCTTCTGTGGACCTTTATCTTTAAGGTGGTGATAACGATACCTGTAGTACTTACTGTACCGGGTGGTAGTGATACTCAGATGAGATCTTGTCTAGGTAATGTTTTGCAAACCATAAAACACTACTATATAAATGCCAGCTGCTAATAATACCAGCATTGTCATCATTGAAATCCCACTGGATGTGGATGAACTGAACCTTCTCTAAGAGCTCCATGAGGCCAGCAGAAGGCTTGATGTTGATATTTTATTTTCTCCCATAGACATTTGTGTGATACTTTGCTTGTAGAGATCTTAGTGAATTTTTGTAGGATAGATCAGTGGATGTATGAATTCCAGATTAGCAAACTGTATGCCATAGTGAGCACATTTGTGATATTTTAAATAACTCGGAGCTTCAGCTTAAAGGATTTTTCTAGTTAGAGCACCTCTGGTTTTAGACTGTGGCAGCTACTGGTGAATTATGATATTTAAAAAGGAAAAGGAAAAAATGGGGGACTAAGTTATGGGCCTACAAGAACACCAAAGAAATATCCAGGAATGGGAGAAATTTCTGTAGCTTTAGAGCTAGACAAAGAGTTGGTGACTGGTTATTGATAGAGTCAATGTTTTCCTCAAAAGGCATAAGTAAATTGAAATGTTTTTCTCTTCATAATAAGAACTGCTAAAAGAACAGATAAGAAGGTAACCTTCTTAAATAAAGAGTAATGAAAATTCATTGTCTTCTGTCTTATTTAATAGGTATTGCCACTATTAATGGCCTTTAGCCTGTGCTTTACAAGGAAGAGATGAATAAGACATTATGTTCTTCATGAATAATATACTTATAATGTTTGCTAAAGAGACTTTGACAGTCTCTTAGATACAGTTTCATTAAAATGCATCTGGTTATAGTGTCATACATAGTAACAAAGACACAGTAATATTATCAATATGTTCCATTTAGTTAAACCCTGTGAGACAGCACCATTGTTTTATGTTGGAATCGGTGGTGTCTCATTCATCATTAGAAATTTTGAGTCCTAATTCTCATTTATGTAAGCATTCAACAAAAATTTTTTGAGTAACCAATCAATAAGTATTTATTAAGTGTTTTCTGTATGCCAGGCAGTATGCAAAACACTTAGAGGTACAGAGAAAGGCAAAAAACATTCCCTTTTCTTAAGGACTTGTATTCTAATGCTGGAAACAACATGTAAATAAACAGTATCATGCAAGATACATACAAATTGATGGAAAGTAACTTAGGGAGGAGGGCTTAGCAGCTGGAGGAAGTAGGAATCGCCTCCTGGAGAATGTGGAATTTGAGTTGAATCTTGAAGGATGCCAGTGATTCTAAGAGGTAGATTACAAAGAGCATTCCAGGTATGGGTATAGCCAATGCCAGAAACACAGAGATAGGAGATAGGGTGTTGTATATAAGGAACTGCGATATAGGTCAGTATTTCTTAGATTATGTAGAGGGTGATAAAGTATAAGAAGATTGAAAAAGCAGGAAGGTTATCAGATAGTAGAAAGCTTTAATTGGCAAAGTACTTTATATTGAGTCCTGGAGGTAATAAAGAGTTTGTTGAGTAAAGAGTGACATGGTCAGACTTATGCTTTAGGAAATTCATTTGTCAACTGAGTAGAGTGTGAATTGGAGTAGGAAAGAACTTTATATAGAGACCAGATCGAACTGTTGTTAGAATATTCAGGTGAAAGATTATGATATGAAGTATGGTATTAGCAGTACCAGAAAAGAGATAATGATAGATCTGAAAGATGTTGTAAAGATAAAAAAGAGAAGATTTGACAAGGCATTAGATATTTGGAGCAAGTGAGTGAGAGTGAATAGTGGAGGATAAGAACAAGGTTGCCAACTTATGTGATCATGAGGATACCGGTGCCCTGAGTAGTAAGAGTGAAGATCTGAAGAGGCAATGGGTTTTGGAAAGATAATGAACAACTTCTGAAGTTGTTTTGGACATGTTGAGTTTGAGATGCCTCTGGGATATCCAATTTGAAATATCCACTAAGCAGTTAATTTGGGATTAGAGCTCAGAAGAGATACAAAGGGAAAATATGTAGATCTGAGCATCTTCTGCATAAAGTGATGATTCTTAGACTCGTGGAAGCTGATAAGTTCACCAAGTGAGACAGTACAGAAGAAAAAGAGAAGCTGCAAAGCTCAATGGCAGATTCCATCAAATTCTGAATTTTCTCTTCCACCTCTCTTTGAATGAGTTATTTCTGAATCAAATGCACAGTTTGGTAGTTTTAATTTGTCTCTAAACCAAGTCATGTATCTGAGGGGACCTCAATAAACAAAATACTGTTCTTATATGAGGGGATGGGGAGGGGAGAAAGAGTTTCTTTGTTTCATATGTTTCTTTTCAAATACTTTTCAATATGGTGACATATTTGAATGGTGAAGAATTAGAGATTTCTTCTTGGCTTATAAATTCAAAACTTTATGCATAAAGAGTAAAAGCACTAATTCTTTTTTTAAAAATTAATTTGTTTTTAGTTTACAATGTTCAATTCCGCATGAAAAACACTATAATTCTTAGATTGTTTTTAAAGATGTCCTCCTTCTTGCTCAAATCAGAGAACTAAAATAGGGTTATGTTGGTTTAATTTGTACCTTTTCATTTTGGTCTACCAGAGTTTTATCTTCTTGGAAATCATAAAGAAGGCTTAGTTTCTTTTTATTTGGTTTAAGGGAATTGTGTTTCAGACATAATTTACAAAAATTATTTTAAACACCTTTCATTTATTTTTAATAAGAAAAATGGTAAGAATAATACCTGGAAGACTTGTGTATCAGGAATTAGTTTATGTTCAGAAGAGTTCAGCCTACTTCTTCAGGTAGAGAAATCTTAAGGCCTTGAAATGAGTGTATGTTTCATGACTGAAACTCAAGCCCTCGGGATCTTCATGTTCCTTTGTTTGGCATTATAGGATAGATCAGAGTTCCTCTTTGGGCTCTGCAACTAAATCCCATCCTAGTGTTCAGGATAACTTAATCTTCCCCATATTGCTCTGTGCCAATCTGGGTTTGGCTACTTTAGTCAAAAGCTCATTGTTCCTTACACAGGGAAATGCTTTGTAGACATCCAGTTTATAGGTAAGATCGAGTGGGCAAGGCTTTTTTGTTTGTTTTGTTTTGTTTTTAAAATTGAAGGTTCAAAACCAAATACAATTTACTTTGAGGAGCGCTGTTATGACAGCCACTGATGGTAACTATAGTAGAGAGAAAACTCACCATGAATAGCTCAACAGTGCCCTCTAATGCCGGTGGAGCCCACCCAAGATCCACTGCAGGCCTTTTGTGGTTGCTCGTTTGCTTTTGGTGACCCCAGACCTGGGGTTCTTACCCTTTTTTTTTTTTTTGTCAGAATCTCTGGCAATCTGGTGAAGTGTAAGAACCCCTTTTCAGAGTGATGTGTTTAAATGGAAAAAAAAAACCCAAAACAAAACACTTAGAATTAAAAGGAAACCAACTATTTTGAAGTAAAATATAATTTTTTGCCCCATCCAAGCTCAGAGAAGCCCTGAAATCTCTTGGGAAATGGGTTAAGAACCCCTATTCCAGCATGATGATGTCACAGTGGGGGCTTTATTGAATTGAGAAAAACCCGTGGGTGACATTTAAGAGTGAGGAAGATGAGTTCACAGGTTGAATTGTGAGTGTTTAGACTGATCAAAAGGATTCCTGACATAAGATGTTTTCATGAGAAATACTCTAAGTACTATAAAACCAGGAGAAAAAATAGATGGCAACCTATAAGGAGAGTTGATCTTAATGTGTTTCCCATATGTGTCAGATGCTTTTAGTAATTGCCCACCTGAAGTCTGTTTTGTATGATGTTGCATTTACAATCTACTTGGAGATTTCATTTAGAATCTACTTGGAGATTTCATTTAGAATCTACTTAGATTTCATTGGCTTGTGCAATAATAAACATCTCCCCTTGCCTGACTTGATAAAGTAACCACATTTAGAAATTTCTATTTTCCTAGGGTAATCGTAGTGCCAGAAGGGGCATTT
This sequence comes from Bettongia penicillata ogilbyi, assembly GCA_023548195.1. Lineage (NCBI taxonomy): Eukaryota > Metazoa > Chordata > Mammalia > Diprotodontia > Potoroidae > Bettongia > Bettongia penicillata. The sequence goes on from JAJHZJ010000027.1 coordinate 11,334,878, forward strand.
TATTTAATTGTGTTATTACTTATAAAATATTTCAGATTATTTCATCCCACATGTGAGTGGCATGTAGCTTTTATAAAAATTTCTTTCTTATGACATAAATACAGTAAAAACTGGTTATCTTCATGTTTATAAATATGTAAGAACTTGTTGAAGTTTTACTTGATTTTTCTGACTCAATATACTTTTGAATTAACATTTATATTCTTTTTGCTTTATTGAGATCAATTTTTTTTTTTTTACCAAAACTCAGCTCAAATGTATCTTCTACATTTTAAAGCTTTCCTAATTCTTCCTCTTCTCCCTCCCAAACTAAAAGTATTCTCCCTCCTAAAACTATCTTGCCTTTGTTTTGTGTAAATTATTATAAATGTATGTTTTGCAACTCCCTCTCCTCCAGTTTGAATGTAAGCTCCCTTGAGAGGAGAGATTGCTTCATGTTGGTCTGTGTATTCTGGTTTTGGCACAGTGCTTGGCACTTGTCTGTCGGTTAGTTGGTTGAATTAGTAAATTGGCCACAAACAGTAGTAACAGAGCGCAGCTCTCTGATTTCATTGGTATAGTGAAGTCCCAGATGAAGATCTTTACTCTCCATGCAGATTGGCACCTGCATATTTTACAGACTTCGAAAGTTGCCTCAAGCACTGAGAGGATACATGACTTAACATTGGTCACATAGCTGAGGAGTTTTAGGGTTTAGAGTTGGGAAATCCCAAGTTTCAATCCTGACATGGACACTTATTAGATTTGTGACCCTGGACAAGTCAGTCTCTGCCTCAGTGTCTTCATCTGTAAAATGTAAAATAGTAGCATGTAATAAAATGTAAAATAATAACTACATATTTCCCAGGGTTGTGGCAAAGATAAAATGAGAGAATGTATGTAATGTGCTATGCTATTATCATTATTATTATTATTATATATCAGAGAAGAGAATCGAATCCACATCCTGTTGGCCCCAAGGACAGCTGTCTATCCACTGTGCTAGATATTGGACCAAGTAAAATACTGTTTTTATCAGTCACATTACTGGGTGGCTAAATTGTTTCAATAACTGAATCTTAAAAGCTACAGTGGACCTGCCCATCCTGTATTTTTCTTGTCATTGTTCTCCTGTAAATCTGCCGTGTGAATCCCCCTACTGTACTAAGGCTCTCCTTGAGTTCTTGTAATGTTTCATGGATCTTGGTAGACAAACCTGGCTGCCCATCTTTTGGAGGGGAGAAGTCATGCTTTTTTTCTGACATACTTGTCGTAGCACTTCTGTGTAATTTCCTGCCTATCTGCGGTGTTTCTTTCTGCTGCTTTTTGGGTTATTTTCAAATAGCAAACAATAAAAGATAAGGGGAAAATTTAATGTAGAAAAATGAGTTCATATCTTCATAGAGTGTAAGATTTAAAAACAAAAAAAATCATTTGAAAAAGTTAGGTATCATACATAGGTCCCATTTTGAGTTTATAGGGGTTTGTGTTTTTTGTAGCATTTAATTTTTGGTGGTTGTATTAGTAGGACTTCTGAAGTTCTTAGTTTACTTTCTTTCCCATTCAAAGACATTAAGCTCCTTTTGATCAGAGTATACCTCTTAATGATAGGATTCTACCTTCACTTGATAGTTCTTTGCTAGTCAGAGAGGTTTTGTATTATTTATATAGATGTGTGTATGTGTATATACTTAATTATTCATTTGGTATAGACATACTTCTAATAAAATAGGGTCACGAGTTAAGTGGATATGCCTGGATGTCGATCTCACAGCCAGAGATTGGCAGCTTGTGACAAGTTTGTTCTCTTTACATTTTAAATACAGAAATTTAGTTACAGTTTTTTTTAACTTGAAATAGCATGCTTTTATTAATAGCATTGATGATTGAATTTGAATGTTTCACTTAAAAATAACCACATCTTCTGGTGGGGAGAATTTTATGAAGCACCTATTAAGCTTTAGAAAGGAGGGTCAGCTTGGCATCAGCCCAAAATACATATTTAAACAATGAACCTGCCACAGTCGGGAAATTATAAGACAGTTTTAAAATCACAGAATCTGCTTTTTTATTATACCTTCGGTTTTCAATTACAGCTTGTTTATAAATTTTTTCACATGGGATTTACAAAAGTTCTTGCTGGTGTAAAGGCTAGGTTTAAAAAAAATAAGCAAAGTTTAAAACTTCCAACATTGTATGGAATAAAAGCCCATCATGTAGTAAGATTAACTGGCCCCCAATAGTTACTGACACAGTGTACACCCACTTCTGACCTTTTGAAATAATCAGATATTTTGGATTGTAGGATCTCTCAATAGTCTAAACTGGAGTTGCACTTGACAGATTCTGATTTTTTCTTTTGGAAATGGGTATTAGCTATCCAACAGGATTCAGAATGTATAGATTTCCAAATCTATAGATTTGGACTTTGGTCTGGCCCAAAGGGATGGAAAACATGACGTACCACAACTAGCTCAGTATAATCAGGGGTGGTGTAGGGGAGGTTGATGATTTTCACTTTATTTGAATTATGCACCATCTCACCTGGCTCCAAGTGTAATTTAATATTTATTTTCATTGTCTCAGTATTAAACCTTGGGGCCCAGAGATAAAAATGGCCTTAACTTGGACCCTTAACTGGCTCTTCTTCTGCCACTGTCAGATTGTGCATTGTTTGACCCACAGTAACAATCATCTCATTTTATTTAGGTTGGGTTGAGTGAAATGTGCCGTTTGGGCAAGTTTCTTTTGAATTTTATGCCTCCAGTCATACAAGCAAGTGTTTATGGTCTCAAGGTGTGTCTATTGAACAGCATTTCTTTAAAATTACATGTTGTTGTTTTTTTTTTTTTTAAGTTGTAGTACATGCTTGGTAAGAATGAATCTGATCTCCATTTCAGCCACCAGCCACCTCTTCTTATTGATAGGATACTCGTGTCTTAGAGTATAGTTTTTCAAGTTTCATGTAAAATTTTTCTAGCCAGTATTTTACCTTAGAAGAATGAGAATTAGTTGAGTTCCCTTTTGCTCCTGAAAATTCTTGTTTTATGTTAAGTTTTTAGTCTGTAATGTATTTTAATTCCATATGTGCTTGGAAAAACGCTAACCAGAATTCCTTAGACTTCATTGAATATATTTTTGGCATGTTTATCCGTTTTTCATTTGCTTATTATGTTACATTATCTTACTTTTAAAACTTAGGTAACTGTAGGTTTTGGTTTTGTGATTTAGTCTTGCAGTCAGAAGAATAGTTTAGAAGGTCATCTATGCTGAGTCCTTTTTCTGAGCACTGTCTACACAACAGTGCTGCTGAGAAGCAGTCAGTAACAAAGTGGTGGTGGTGGTCTCTGCAGCTCCAGAGTTCAGACTCAAGTGAAGACAGCACAATACAGATATTCACTGTTAAGTTGTAAGGACTGTTAGTGATGGTAGCTGTAATGTTCATCAAACTGAAAAGCAACACCTTGACCAGATATTTATATTGTACCATAAATGGGCATTCCTTCATGGGAAAGAATTTATGTAGTCACTCCATTTCTTTTTCTAGGAAAGGGAAAGGAAAAGCAGCCCATGATTCTGTGATTTTTTTTAAAGTTATTAAAGTCTTAACGTTGGTCATTGGCTGGAACCATTGAATGTCTGCTAAGTGTACGTTAGAAAATGTGAGTCAAAATCAGAGATAGGGGGTGTAGTAAAAGTGTCTTAACATCAAGCAATTTACATTTTTTTTATAGGACACCCATCATGTTTGAAATTCTGTCCAGAATTAACAACAAATGTAAAGGCCTTAAGATGGCAGTGTATTGAATGCAAGACATGTAGTGCATGTAGAATCCAAGGCAAAAATGCAGTAAGTTCATATTTTAATAGTTAATGATCTTTTGTTAGTGTTCACCTTTTTGTGAGTGGGAGAGGGGAAAAATCTGTAGACCAGTAGCTGCTTTTTCACTTTAAATGTTTCACTGCTATAATTTGTTGGTATTTTTCTTTTTCATTCCAGAATGCATGGAGATTCCTTAATACTTAGACTAGTTTTGTTGGTTATTGTTAATTTCGTAATATTTTGTTTGAATGACATCTTTCAGTTGGGTTAGCCATTATTCAACTTACTTTGTGTTGTTATTACAGGATAATATGCTTTTTTGTGATTCTTGCGATAGAGGGTTCCACATGGAGTGCTGTGACCCACCGCTTTCCAGAATGCCAAAAGGTGAACTTTCAAAATCTTTGAAACCTTTCTTTAGAAATTTCATAGCCATTCACCAGAGTCGTCTTTACGTTAGAGGTCTCAGAAGTAGGCCTAATGCATGCTTAGTTACACGGTTTTCCCCTTTGACTGATATCTTAGAGTTTGGAATGGAATTTGAGTATGGGCTTCATTGGTAGGTAACACAATTAATAAATCTGTTAAGTCCAACACAATTAAGAGAAAGGAACACCAAAGGCTGTTTGCAACTGTTGAGAGGAAATGTTTAATTGCTGCTTAAAACTATTCTCCTCCCCCTTCCCCAAATGCCTCAAATCAGAATCTTAATTAGGTGAGGTGGTTTTCCAAGGTAGTTTAGAGTTTTATTGGTCAAAACTCAGTTTCTTCACGGTTGAAAGGTCAAAACTATTCTGTATTGTACACCACAAATGAGCACAGGGAATCTGGTTCAGTGAAAGAAATGCTGGATCTTAAGCCAGAGAACCTGCTTTCAAATTCCTGCTCCATTCCCTAGTACCTGTGTGACCTTGGAGAAGTGAATTCTCTTCTGGCCTTCAGTTTCCTTGTCTCTGAATGGAATGGATTGAACTAAGTGACCTCTGAGAGGCTCTTGACCCTTGAAGTTCTAAAACTGGGGTCCTAATTATACATTTAAATATTTTCTAGTATCCATGATGGATGACAATATAGTTGTGTCTTTGGTTCCTGCAGAGTAAAAAGGTTTTGAAGTTTTTAATCAATTATTTGGTATTTTGGGGTCATAGATTTGAGCTAGAAGAGACCTTCGAGGCTGTCTGGGCCGACTACCCACTATTATAAACAAGTAAACTGAGTCCCAGAATGGTTAAATCATGTGTCCAAAGTTACATAGTAGTAAGAAGGGTGAAGCTTTGTCCTCTGATTCCAAATGCAGGATTTGAAAACACAGCTGAGTCTCTCTCATGTGGCATGAATGTTCCTCTGTCATAGAGAACTAGAGAGATACATTGATAATAGCTTAGCCCAGCATTCCTTTTGTAGACTGTACTTCCTCAGTTTGTACTATGGAGATTCAAATATTTGTTTTGCTAAATTTAATTTAATTTTTTTATAATTTTAAGTGATAAAACAGGTCTCTATATGAATTCATTAATCTCAAGGTACCTTTTCTACTCTCCCCCAAAAGACTAAAGGCTTTTAATTTCTGTTGCGAGGGAAGTAGGATATATGGGAATGGGACCTAAGGCTTTGGGAACTAGATTATGAAGGCACACTCATGTAAGGACAGACTGTTGCCATCCCTTCATCAGTATGTACTTTTTGAAGCTGGGGAAATTGACTTAATGGTGGCTTCTTTCTCAGAAATGTATAAAAGGACAAATGTTCTTTTTTCCATTTTTCCTGAAGTAAAACTCCCCACAGCAACCACCTTGTGTGCACCTTGTTAAAAATTACAGTTAATGTATAATATCAACAACCTAAAATAAGTTATATTTATTTTTTTCTAATACATATATATATATTTAGGGATGTGGATTTGCCAAGTCTGCAGACCAAAGAAAAAGGGAAGAAAACTGCTTCATGAGAAAGCTGCACAAATTAAACGACGATATGCAAAACCTATTGGACGACCGAAAAATAAACTAAAACAACGAATGTTGTAGGTTGAATTCTTATGAGAAAAAATTTTTCATAGTATGCTTTCCAGAGTATCACCCTTTGGGGATCCAAGCTAGATGAATCTCACCACCTTAGTACCTACCCACATGTCTGTTTCAGTGTCAGTGCCTAAAACCTTAATGCAAAATGTGGTTCATCATGTATAAACGATGAAATATTTTGGAAAAGAGTGAATAGAATTACAGTGGGCATTTTGTCTTCCTTTGGCAAAAACCATGAGGCCTAAGTAATATTTTTAAAAACAGTGAAAGAGAGAAATAGTCCAAGAAGACACAGTAAAATAAACTGCATTGATTAGCATACTTTATCAGAACTTAATTCTGTAAATCTAATTATATAAATTTTAAATCAAGGTCATTATCTGAACTGAGGCCATTGTTACAGCCATTTACTTGGGTGTGGCCTTTTGACCGAGTCCAAGTTTTACAGAATAAATCCTTTTATTAAGGGGATTTGTTCTGTGAAGTTTGGATTCAGTCAAAGGGCCATGCTGGAGGGCCACATGTGACCCTGAGGCTGCAGGTTCCCCACTCCTGAGCCAATACTATATCTTAAAGGCTGTCTCCTTCTGATCCTAATTCCCACAAATAAGTGTTTCCAGAAAACTTCAGATACATCACAGCAGATCCAGAGCCATCAAAGAGCTAGACAGAACTGTTTGGCACATTATCCAACATAGGATGCACCTTTGTTTTAAGTTCCCTGAATTCTTGACTGGTTTCAGTTCCAAAATGATTACCACACGCCCTTTGCTGTATTACTTCCAAAGCATGGCAAAGTTTTTAGTAAAGATACTTTTATTTTGTGGTATTCTAGTTGTTTTTTCTAAATTCTTATATATGTATTAGTTCTGACTTTTTTTGTTAGGAATTTTACATGAACAGACCGTGGCATTTTTTAAAAAACCTGATTCACCTATAAGCGTTCTGCCTTCTTTAAGTTAAATGCCTCAGTTGTTACAATGCTGTTTTAAGCAGGAAATCTGATCATAGGGGATAGTTGACACAAAAGGGCTAAGAACAGGAAACAAAGTGTCACAATCTTTTTACTCCTGTGCTGTCTACTCTTCTGTCTTGATTACATTTGGACTTCCTTCACAATAGTTAGTAATTTTTAGGAGACTTTAGTAGAACCCATTGGCTTTTCTTTTGAGTGTAGTTTTTGCCAGATTCTCTGGGTAAATGTAATATATTTTGAAGAAAATCTTCCTTATGTTAGCATTATTTGAAGCAGAAATTATATGTTTTTACATTCATCTTTCAAAATCATTGTTCCCTAAATGAGACTGTGTGCTAAGACTATAGTTTAAAAAAAATAAGATCTCATCTTCCTAAAGAAAGGATATAACTGAAAATTATATTTGGCACCAATACTAATTTGGTAAAAAAAAACAAAACTGTCTCATGAGCTCTTTGAATCTTTAAAAATAAGCCAGTGTCTCCACTTATTGAAATCTTTTAGAAGCTCAAAGTGGCAGCTTCATATTGAATAATATTTTAAAACCTACTTATTTCAAGGGGAAAGATCTATTTTGGAAATCTATTCCAGATTTTCATCCTAGATTTGGAAGGTATCTTTTGGCAGGATCAGTTATTTGTATAATATTCCCCAGTGCATTTTCCAATATTCAAAATTATCTTCAGTGTTACCTATATTTGATTTTAGCGGGGCAATTAAGCAAGTTCCACATACAGGGCTCAGAACACTCTCAGCTTAGTGCTGCCCAGACAGGTCAAGGCTATTCTCATCTCCAACCAGTAGAATATAGTCATTTTATCTTCTCATTTTGAATGATAAAAATCTTAGTGGAACCTTCTTTTGGGGAGGGGAGAAAATGTATTGTTTTCTCCACTCAAACAGCTGCAGTTTGAACTCTTATCTCCTGTTGCCTGATTTATTGCAAGAGCCTCCTAATTGTTTTCTGTGTCTCCTGTCTGTCCTCTCTCAAATCTGTTCTCCACATTGCTACCAAATTGATAATTCTAAAATACATGACCATGTTCTCTCTCACCCCCTAAGCGCTCAGTTTTTCAGTAGTTTCCTGTTGCCTCTAGTACAAAATACAAATTCATCAGCCCGGCATTGAAAGCCTTCTGCGTTACTCTCCACTTTTCCAGACTTGACTTCATATCATTCCCTTTCCAATCCTCTGTTGTGTTATGAGACACTGTGTGTGTGTGTTCGCGCGCGTGCGTGTGTGTGTGTACACAGAGAGAGAGAGAGCTCTCGGGGTTTATTCCAAGGTCCTAGGATTCAGTCTCACTTCTGCTATTTAACTCTGCCAGTGGGAACATCGGCAAGTCCCTTCACTTCTCTGAGGCTCAGTGTGTTCATCTGGAAAAGGAACACATTAATGTAGAAAGCCTCTGTGGTCTGGCATGGTATCTGTGTCTGGTGTAGGGCATTCCATCTTTTCTGTCAGTGCCTTTACACAAATCATTCCCCAGGCCTGGAGTGCACATAGTAGGTGCTTCATCAGTATTTTTTGACTTGAATTGTATTTGCATTTATTTCAATTTAAAAAAAAAATGATGCTTCAGTGCTCTGTTGGTATCAGTCTCTTTGTTTAATAGCCTTCTGGTTTAGTAGCTAAACCAGTAATTTCTTTTAGAGTAAGCCTTATGATGCCAAAACAAGATACCAATAAAAAAATTTAAGAGTAAACTTTGACATTCACAGCACCTTGGGCTCACTGCTTGGCTGTGTTTACCTATTTGTCAGTGGACTTGTTGTGGGACAAAATGAACCCACCTTTATGTAAACTGGAACTAATCATGAATTGCTGTATGTATGCACAGTATAGTGTTGATGTAGATCTCTGTAGATCACATGATGCCAAGTGTGTGGAAATAATCTTTGTAAATAGATTGCCCCATCAGATTGTCCATGTCATATCTGGTTTTCTGTAGCTTATAGCTCTTTGTTTATCTCTTTTTTTAATCAGCATTTTGTGCTGTAATTAATTTTCTCCCAAAAGGGAGTTTTGGTGGTTTTCTTATTGTCCTGAGTAGATTTTATATGTCATTTTTAATCTTTTAATGATTTCTTTGTTTGAAGTGATAAATGGATGGACATGTTCAAATTATGCAGAATAAAGTAGTTTTAAAATAGCATTTACTATAGATTTCATAAACTCATCCTTTTGCTTTTGAAGAACTTATCTATATTCCTTAATACTTTAATACAGACAGTTCAAAGAAATCAAAACATCTAATTTGGTAATAGCAGAAAGCATAACTTTAGTGATAATTAAATGTAGTTTTCTGTCAGTCTACTTACAATTATTTTTATTTATGTTATCCTTGTGGTCATACTGAAGACATCTCCATTTTTTCTTCTTGCATATATTATATGTTTCCCAAGGAATCATGGTACTTGACAGTTGTTTACTTTTGCTTTTATAAAAATGTCTGGTTAGTGATACAGAAAATGTTTTCAGCATTCTGGTTCAGCTTTTGTTTTAATTTTGAGAACATTAAATAACACATAGGTTGTATTAAAATTATTGATTACTATTTTTGTTATTTGTTACTTTTAATATTTATTTTGTTTTCCAACTTTTTACCCAGGTCTGTAACCAGTGATGAAGGATCCACGAATGCATTCACAGGAAGGGGGTCACCTGGTAGGGGTCAAAAGACTAAAGTCTGTACCACACCTTCATCTGGTCATGCTGCATCTGTGAAGGACTCAAGCAGCAGATTGGCTGTTACAGACCCCACTCGGCCTGGTGCCACCACCAAAATCACCACCACCTCCACCTACATATCTGCCTCTACACTTAAAGTTAACAAGAAAACCAAAGGGCTTATTGATGGCCTTACTAAGTTTTTTACACCATCACCCGATGGTCGCAGATCACGAGGTGAAATAATAGACTTTTCAAAGCACTATCGTCCAAGGAAAAAGGTCTCCCAGAAACAGTCATGCACTTCTCATGTGTTGGCTACAGGTACCACACAAAAGCTAAAACCTCCACCTTCTTCACTTCCACCCCTAATCCCCATCTCTGGTCAGAGCCCCAGTTCACAAAAATCCAGTACTTCCACTTCTGATTCTCCCCAGAGTTCTTCTAGTCAGTCAAGTGTGCCCTCCTTTAGCAGTCTTACTAATAATAATCAGCTGAAGGGACTTTTTGATGGACTTTCTCATATTTATACTGCTCAGGGACAGTCTCGAAAAAAGAGACATCCAAGTTATGCAGCACCCAAACTTGTGCGTCGTAAACCTGAATTCTCCTCCACAACAAAATCTAATGCCCATTTCTCTGGGAAGAAAGATAATAGAAGTAGGTTTATTTCTCATTTCTCCATGTCCTCTGGCTGGGGACTGTCTAGAGGGCGTATTTTTAAAGCAATTGCTCACTTCAAGCGAACAACTTTCCTTAAAAAGCACAGGATGATAGGCAAATTAAAGTATAAAGTGACCCCTCAGATGGGGACCCCCTCACCAGGGAAGGGGAGCTTGGCAGACGGAAGGATTAAACCTGATCAGGATTATGGTAAGCAAAAGGTCAAAGCTCCAATCAAACCTACATCCTGTTCCTCTCCTCCTCACTGAAAAAAAAGTAATCAGCTAGTTCTTATTTGTCACATAGGCCTTAGCTATTCCTCTTGTTCTGACTTTACTTTCATAAAGAAGCAATGAAATGTAGACCTTTTTCTGCTGCTAACTAAATCTCCAAAATGTTTGTCCAACTAATACTTTCGTACATTCTATTATTTATTTTCATCTAGAGTGACACAAGGACCCCCACCCCATGCCCTCATTGCATTACGTATGGCTCTGTAGTAGTACTGCATGAGTAGCACCTGTCATTGCTCCTGCCTGGCGCCTTCTCAGAGGCTGGGCAGTCCTTAGCTTTGGCTATTGCTGCTGCTTCCAGACGTGCTTCAGCTCAGCACCTTTCTCTTTTCCATTGTCTTTTCGTGACAAATTCCATCCTACTTCAATCTCAAGAAAAGCTCACCTATGATAACATGAAATGTACTTTGGGGTATGGTGTTTTTTGGTTTTGGTTTTGGTTTTTTTAAGATAGATGTTTTCATAAACTTCAGCTAACAGATTGACATTTTATAATTTTTACTACTTTTTCCTAAATTTGCCATTTAAGGGAGTATTAGATTCGATTATTTAAAAGCTAATACTGGAGGCATATTTAAACAAAAACATCAGTATAACCACTGATCTAGAATAATTACATATGTTTTTCCCAAAAATAATCAAGGTAGAGAAAAAAAACACTAAAGATACTGGTCAGTTCAAGCAAAGTTTGGATGAAACAGGTAAAAGGGTAAAACTATTCCTGAATCTGTGTGTTATACCAAAAGTAAAGTCTTACACATCTCAAAACAAAAGGGACAAGTTAGAAAATTCCAAAATGCTACTTACTATGCTGATTGAATGCCATTCTGATAGTTTAAGGAGGATTTTAAAGATTCGTATCAGTGAATATGCTTTCTGCTGGTTTTTAATAACAGATACTGAAATCAAAATAAGCATCAAACAGGAAGGTACAGATGTAAATGTGGTTGGAAGCAAGGATTCTGTTACAGAAGAAGATTTGGATGTTTTTAAACAGGCCCAGGAACTTTCCTTGGAGGTAAGATTGTAGGTGGCATCACCTCATCCACAAATATTTGATGATGATAATAATGATAGCTATCATTTACATAGTATCTCTTATGTGCCAAGCACTATATTAAGCACTTTACAAATGTTATCTCATTTGGTACTCACAAGAGCCCTGGGAGGTAGATACTGTTGTTATCCTCATTTTACAGATGAGGAAACTGAGGCAAACAGAAGGTAAGTGACTTGTCCAGGGTCATGGAGCTAGTAAATGTCAGAGACTTGGATTTGAACTCAAGTGTTCAGGCCCAGTGCTCTATGTACTGCACCATCCAGCTTGCATTGGTGTGGTTTGAAATTGAAGCTTCAACTTTTGATGTAAATTACCCATTTTTTTTTTGACTCCAAGATAATTATTTTCAAAATCCTCTGGACTTCAGAATAAACTATTCACTAATGCTTTTTGTATGAGTGCTGATACTTTGATGGCACGGTCAGATTAGACTGGAACCTTCCACTAGTCTGCTGAAGGGGGCCAAGTAAGTGATAGACAAGGCAGAGTTTGAAAGGTGAACATGCAGGTGAGCTTAGATTACAGATTTCCTCTTTCCTGGGGGAAAGAGAGGATATTAAATCTTAAACACCATAGACTGCATAGTAGAAGTTCTACTTCAGAACTGACAGAGGGATATCACTATGAAAAGTGTCCCTTATATCCATTTTTCTTTGGATTTGATTTGCATTGCAGGATTGCATTTTATGACCAATTACTTACTAATAATAGCAGCTCGCACTTCTACCTAGCGCTTTAGAGTTTACAAAGCATTTTCTGTGCAGCAGCCCTGTGACATGGGTTGTTCCCCTGTTATCGTCACCTCTCCTCAGAGGAGGAAGTTGAGGTTGAGAACCTCAGACGATAGCTGGCACAACTGGAATAGCAGAGGTCGGGCTCCCTCAGCTCCGGGACGTCGTGCTGGCAGATCCATTCTGCTGCTTTCCTGGCCTCTGCTTGGCCAAGGGCTGACACTTGGCACCCGTCAGTTACGTAGGTTGATCTTCTTGGCCCTCTGCATAGCGGCTGTGGTTATTGCCACCTCCCAGCTTTTATTTTCAGGTAATAATAGTAACATTTATCCTATCTCATTTGATCCTCACAACTCTATGAGACAGGTGCTATTCTTATCTCAGTTTGATAAATGAGGAAATAGGATGGATTAAAAAAAAAAAGGTCTCAGAGACACAAATAGTATCAGAGGCAGGATTTTCCAACTCTCACAATCTGCATTTTGTCACTTCTGCCTCCTAAGAGTTCAAAGGAATCTCTAAAGCACATGCTTTGTTAAGGTTAGACTTTTCTCCATAATTTCTCCTTTAAATTTTTTCTTTTGTTTCAATAAACTATTATTATTCCTAGACTTTGTTTATTTAGTCTATATTTTCCTAACTTGATTAAGTGATTTCTGCTTTATCACAGTGATTGTAGATCTCTTAGGCATTCTTACATCTTTAAACTACTCTTTAATGTTTTCACCATTCCCCTGTGGTATCACTGTCTCTTTGGGTAAGATAAAAGCATATTTTCCCTAAAACTAGCCCAAATCTTGCCATCCTGTACTCTGATCAGAATAGCTCTGATTTTATATTTAAATATGAAAAAAGATCTTTAAGATGCCCTTCAAACTGACTTGTCCAGCATAGATGTGTGTGGCATCAGCTACATTATTGTATCATCTCGTCTTATTTAATATATATTGGCATCTCTTTGCACCCATTTAATACCACATCAGTACTACATCAGAACACCTTAATACTGTTCCCTGGAGTAACAGGGTTTGGGAGTTTGGTTTTTTCCCCCATTGTAATGTTGTGAGTAATATGAATAAAATTCATTATAACTTCAAAAGAATTTGTAAACACATTTGACAGCATGAGAATTCAAAAAATATAATTTTGTAAAAAAAAAGAATAGTGGGTAACTGGTCTGTATTCTTTTAAAATAGGCATCAGTAATTTTTTCTTGAAAATTTACAGATAAGCAAAAGAATCCTCATCTTTATTTTAATTACCTTACCTCTCAGGTTGAAGATCAAAGAGATTATATTTGTACAGCCCTTAGCACAGCTCCTAGAACGTAGCGGACATTTGATAAATGCTTCCTCCCTCCTCCTTTCCCTCACTTTTTCCTTCCCTTCCTTATTTTTACTCTTAAATTTTTACTTTTCCTTCTTCCTACTAGAAAATCGGATGTAAAAATGGTGTGGAATCCAATGGACGGTATCCTTCGGTAATAGAATTTGGAAAGTACGAAATCCAAACGTGGTATTCTTCGCCTTATCCACAGGAATATGCAAGGTAGTGTCAAATAACTTTAATAAATAAATATAATTTCTATAAGCAAAAGAAGAAGCATCATTTTTTTCAGAAAGTAGATGCCTGTAGAAAACTAAATCAAATTTGGTGATTGATGCTAACAGCTCTCTTGCATCTCTTGATACCCTTTTATAATACCCAAAAATCTTATTTAAATGACCTGTACTTGTTATTTACATATTCATTGTATACCGTGTTTTCTGGCTACTGGACCATATTCTTTCTATGGTTGATTGGACAGGTATCTCTTTGACATGAAACAAGGCATGGAAATTTTTTTTGCCCTTGGAAAATTCTTTGAAGACATATTTACCACCAGATTTTCATTTCTAGTTAAAATGCTTTTATGTGTGTGTGTGTATCTATGTATACAAACATATATGCATGTGATACATATGTATGGTGTGTGTGTGTGTGTGTGTGTGTGTGTGTGTCCAGGGTCACCTAAATAGGTACTGCTGGGTTCTGTTTAGTGTGAATAACAAATGCCCTAAAGTAGTCAAATGTATTGGAATTTGCATTATTCATGCTTATACTTATGTAAAATATAGTCATTTGTTTCAGCCCAAGAAAAATATTCAGTGCAAATTCAAATAATATGACCCCTTCTGGGGATATATTATTTTCGCTAATTAGGACCTGGCTGTAGTCAGAGAGCAAGACCAAGTAGACACTCGTCTGTCTATGCACTAGTAATATACTTGTATTTCTCAACTCATGGTCTTCAAGGACTTTCAATAAAAACAAGCTTGTGTTCCTTCTGGATTTCTACCATATTTCTTTCTACCGTATCAGCACCTGCCTAGTCACCTAACTGGAATGAATTGAAAGTGTGTATACTAGTCCTTAAGGCATCAAATTGAGTGAAAAGATCTGATTTTTCTTCCTGGCTTCCATTAACTGATAGTATTATCTTAGATTGTAATAAACTCCTCTAGTCCTTAATTTTCACACTCTTGACATAAAGGTAATCATGTGTCTTGTACTTTGAGATCTCTGTATAAAAGTTACCATGTTAAGTATAAGCTTTGAAATTGCTGTTATTTATGTCACTGTTATCTCACAGTCCTTGAACCCTAACGTGTTTAAAAGTGCTTTTTGTTTGAAACTGGGGATATCCTTATATTGTACAAGTGTTATGGTTGTTTGTATTTGCAAGGTAAGCAGTAATGATTTAAAGAGGGGAAAAACTTGTCCAAAATCACAGGAAAAGGCAGTGGTGGAACTATAAAATAATTTCAGGTCTTTGGATTGTTATTTTTTCCTTCTCTATATTAAGCCAAAAGGATCCCAGGAAAGTTATCTTCTCTGGTGGTGAACATGGAGACATCTCAGTTCTAAACCTCTTTACCCTATAACTTATACACAATATTTAATAAATAATTTATAATATTTTATATATAATCTATAATAATTATATATAATCTATAATTTATAAAATAATTTATAGCCATTCCCTCGGTAAAAGCAATCACCACTGACCTTTTAAAACTAATAACAACATTGATGTGTAGTATTGGAATTTTAAAAAACATAGCACTATTGCCAGAAACTGACCTCTGACACAGTGCTACCCTTCTGGCTAAGATTTAGTTAAGGTGACTTCAGATCTTCATATATCCTTTTGTCTGAAACATTTCAAAGAAGGCATGTGTTTAGTTTGGGTAATAGAGATGGCAGATTTTACTAGTTATGCCATAAATGAATTAATATTTCCTTTACCTCACTGTCTATTTGGGTATCATTTGTTTAGACTACAGTGTAGAAAAGCCTTTGGAAAAATTGAACAATATTTAATTTTCAAAATTGACCCAAAATGCTAACTCTCTGATTTTTAAACTTCAACAGATTACCAAAGCTTTACCTGTGTGAATTCTGTCTTAAATACATGAAAAGTAAAAACATTTTGTTAAGGCACTCAAAGAAATGCGGATGGTTTCATCCTCCAGCAAATGAAATCTACAGAAGGAAAGATCTGTCAGTATTTGAGGTAGGCATGTGTAAAATGAAAACCCTATTTTAAAACAAAGTTAAACATGTTCTTGTTTGCCTTCTAGATGGCAAAAATTGTACAGAATTTTGATAGTAAGATGTTTTTCTCTAGTGGGAACTTTTCCACTTTTTGGAGTTGTTCTAGCATTTAAACCATTCCAGCTGCTGGAATACCTTTTTATTATCACAGCAACTTCTTTCCCTTTTCTTTAGTGTAACTATAATTTATGTCCACAAAAAAAGTCAAATTCACCAGTGAATTTAGTGACCTCAATAGTCTTTCCATTAATTGCTTCTTTGGTAATAGAAATTACTCTTAGCCAACAGCTGTAGCAAATCTCTGGTTAATGTTGCCTTTGAAGATATTTCCCTCTCCAGAAAGCTATGCAGCTGTAGACATCTCCCTTATCCACAGCCACCTGTGTTCCCATCCATTGCCTGGCAGCCCATGTGGCCTTCTTGACAAGAGTGCTGCAACTGGCAGAAGCTCTCCCACCTTTGTGTATGGCCACCCCAGCACAATAGTCCCATGTGACTGTGTGACTGTAAGCACAGGCTGTTTTAAAGATGTTTGATGTTTTCAGAGTGACTTAAAGGAATTTTTTAATTCTATTTTTAGGATTTCAGTAAGTAAGATAGGGAGGTTTGAAGGAAGGTTGAGTTCAGAGGAAATGATAATCATTTTGTTTTGGACATATTGAGTTGGAGATACCAGCGATACATCTAGTTGAATGTGTGCAGCAGACAGTTACTGTAAGTAATTGAGTGTAAGAGAGGGATGAGAGAAGGAGATATTGACTAACTCCCATGGAGATGATAATTGAACCTATGGGTACTGATGGAATCACTAAGAGATTGTAAAAAGAGAAGAAAAGATGACTCAGGACAGGACAGTGACTTTGGAGAACCCATATTTAACTGGCAGGATCTGAATGACCTCCAAAGAAAGGAGACTGGGAGTGAATGATCAGAGAGAAGACAAGGGAGGAGAGAGTGCCCCAGAGGGAGACTTCAGAGAAATCTAATGGCATGACACTTGAAGAAAGCAAAACTTATTTAGTAATTAAAAGATTGTTGGTAATCTTGGATGGAGGAATTTCTGTTGAAAGGTAAGATCCCAGGGCTTGCGAAGGAAATAAGGAAGCAGAGGAACTGATGTGGGTGAGTGCTCTAGGAGTGTGACCCTCAAAGTCACTGAGTTGAGTCTCATTTTAGAAGTGAGAATTTATACACCTTGCCCAGGAGAACACACAGAGATAGTTGTTCAGTCAAGATTTGAATCCAGTTTCTCTGACTCTAAATTCAACGTTTTTCAGGGTACTTCACAGCTTAAGAGAGAACATAGAAAAAGTGATAGGTCAAGGAAACATTCCTCCTGGACCTTGGTCACATTTTTATACAATGAGGAAGGAGCCGGTAGCTGGAAGCAAATTGAAAATGAAAGAGAATGAGGAAATGATGAAGGAAGCACACTCTTGGAGGGTATGAGTAGAGATGGATCTTGGCCAGAAGGGTGATCCTTATTGAATGGAACATGATGCAGAATGGTTCTGAGGTGTGCTTACAGCAGATGGTCTTTATTTTATTAAGAAAAGCAGGAGGTGAGATCTGCTGAGAAGAAACAGGTAGTGTAGGAAACTTCCAGAAAGAAAAGAAGGCTTGGAAAAGCCACTGCAGGGAGTAACTTAAAGGATCAGTGTGGGAACATCAAAAGCATTGTCATGAAGCAGGAAGGGCCCCATTGAGATGGTATAATATTAATTTGGGGTGGATCCAGTTAGCACAGGTATGATGACTTTAAGAGCACCCCAGTCAAAAGGAATGAATGATGGAATGAGCCTTTCCTAAGCACTTAATATGTGCTAAGCACTGTGGTGACAATCACAGAAGTCAAGAATTTTCCTACCCTCAGCTTACAATGTCCCATAGGGAAGTAAAGGGGAGCTGGTGAGAGCGGGGATTTAGGGGGACCAAATTGTCACACCTCTTCAAGGAATAATGGGAGTGTTGGTTTAATCATGATTGGAGACCTGGAGGGGAACTGGATTATCAAGACTGGGAGTATAACGGACCAGGTGAGACATTCACCAGTGGGAGGGAGTGGTGGAAGTTTATTAGGTAAAAGCATTAAAGTTTCTGGGGCATTGCCTGTATGTAATAAGGGAGGAGAGAGAGCAGACTCTAGGGCAGAAAATCTTCAGATGAAAAGGTTAAAGGCGGCAACAGGTTGAGATCTGATAAGAGTGTGAATATCAGTAGAAAAAGGAAGCAAAGTATTAAAGGGAATGGGACAATGTATAGTTGGAGTAGTTAACCATAGGATTAGGGCTGGCAGTTGGAACAGAAAGGGATGTGCTATAATGGATTAGGAGAGAAGGAAAGGGATTGGAGGTACCAGGAAATCCCAAGAAATTGAGGAGGAATGAGGCTAAGGGTCTACTCCAAGGGAGGAGCTTCCCTCCTATGTGCAGGGCTGCAGAGTTAATGATACCCCATATCACCAAGGACTTTACAAACTGCTCTACATACATTAAGTCGTTTGTGCCAAGGGGAAGAACCTTTCAGATTTTATTGAGAAGTAGCTTGGAGTCAGTGCCCAGAGGACAGAATCAGGCCAAGTGACCTTTTTAGTATGAGATTTGATTTGTTTAATTTGTCATTAGTAAAATTTGAGAGGGTTAGACTGAATAATTTTTCAGTTCTTTCCAACTCCTAATGTCCTGTGATTCATACTAAAACATACAATCTGTTAAAAAAAAAAAAAAAAGCAAAACCACCACCTTCTTTGCAACAGTAGCTTAGTAATAACAATAGCCACTAACCTGTGAGCCAGACTTGGAGTAGATGGCCTGGCTGGGGTCCAGTCTCTCCTGTACACAGTCTGGTTCTGTGACCTGTGATGGGTCATTTAACTTTTCAGGTGCCTTAGACATTGTCAGTCACCCAAGAAGCATTTACTAATCCCTTTTGTGTATCAGGTACCCTTCTGAAGAAGGATTTCTTAACTAAGGACTTGATACACCAGGGAAATCACAGGCCTGCCCTTTCCTTTAAAAAAGAAAGCAGCAGGTAGATAATAATTTGAGATTTGCACAGCATTTTACCTACATTATCCCTTTTGATCCTCACAGTAATCCAATGAGAGACATATTGTTCTTATGCCCATTTTATAGTTAAAAAAACTGAAATTGAGATTGAGTGCTTTTCCATGGTCACACAACTATTAATTATTAGAAGCCAGATTTGAACCTAATTCTCCCAACTCTTAAAAGTAACCCACTTTGTGCTCTACCAGACTGCCCCTTACGGCTTCTTAAACAAGTTCTGCTGCCTGTCAAGGGTGCTGACCTTTTACCTACCACTCTCTAGAATCCGTATCTCATTCATGTATACCATCACTACAAAAGGTGCCATCACTAGAACAGGCATCGATGCTACCAGCATTCTACCAAAGCTCCTGGTGTACATCCACACACCTGTAGTGTTCCTGCTGCTGTAAGGTGCTCTGGCTAGTAATAACTCATATTTCTATAGTGTTGTAAGGTTTATACAGCTCTTTCAGGAGAGTAAATACAATTATTATATTCATTTTATAGAGGAGAACCTCAATTTCAGTCTAGCACACTTTGTTCTACATGGTGCTCCCAGAGAAAAAGCTGTCCAGCCAAATAAATAAAACCTCTAGTTAGGGAGCAAATTGTCTCCTCTATGCCCAACACCTGATACTTACATCTGATTATGTCACTATATATGAGTTGGGTCTTCTCCAAGGGAACCCATCACAGGAGTTCTAAAAACAATTTCTGCAGTGTGAGAGTTTGTATGGTTCACTAGAGACCATAGAATGGTCCAGTTCATTGTTAAAGACCTCTGGTTAGCAAATACCCCTTCCTCTCAAGAAGGATGCTGGGGAAATGTGTAACTCCATTTGATCTAAGAAATTGGTATCCTTGCTTAGCCTCCTGTCCATAACTGTCAGTATCCCAGCATGTTTCTTTTTATTTTGAACAGAAGTAGACTGTAATCATGGTACTTATTCTAGGTTGAAATTCATCTCACTTTCTCTGCAGTATTATTCCCAGAATAGAAGTTTTATCTTTTCCAATTATATTTAAAATGATGCTTGGGATAAAACCAAAATGGAGGCCTTTTTTGTGAAGCTACCCCTTAGGGAATCAGAATAATGCAGTTCATTTATTTCATTTTCGTGTGAAACCCATTTTGGAAATAGCACAGAGATTAACTTCGGTGAAAGTATTTTGGTGTGTTTACATTTCCTGTAATTCAGATATATTTGGTTCAGATAAGGAGAGGGGGGCATACTTGTATCATTTTTTAACCACAAAAAAATAGAAAGCCAGAACTGCTATATTGCGAACAGTTTGCATTACGTTAAACTAGTTTAAGAAGAAACTACAAATGTGAAGACTAGGTGATGCCAGGCAATTTCTCTTCTGTTGTTAACCTCGAGCTTGCTTAATGGAGTGTTTTCTTTCATCTTGTAATTTGAGATGTGAAAATACAATTATATGCTTCCTAAAATACTTTAAACAAGAAACAGTGTCATGTTCAATGGTACTTTTTGTGGTAAATAATGTTGTCTGTTTCTTTTGCTAGGTTGATGGGAATGTGAGCAAAATTTATTGCCAAAATCTTTGCTTGTTAGCCAAGCTCTTCCTGGACCACAAAACCTTGTATTATGATGTTGAACCGTTCCTTTTTTATGTTCTGACAAAAAATGATGAAAAGGGCTGTCATCTTGTTGGATACTTCTCTAAGGTAAAACAGGAGCTATTATGCCCTCCTTTCTTTTTTCAAAAGTATTATGTGTAGAGCCTCTCTCTTTGGTTTTCCATGCTAAGTCAACATGAATCTCTGCCTTTTGATGCAGGGTCTAAAACTCGGTGCTCTTTGCTACATTTTAGTGTTGCATTGAAAGTGCTTTTCTTCTCTTTCACTGAGTGCCTCAGAATCCCCAGGAGCTTGGAGAGAATATTCACCATTTGTCTTTTGCTGGTGTTTCCCATCCCCACCCACATCAGCCCTGGTCTCCTGCATCCCTTCCTGCTCTGCCCTCACCCTCTCACTTTGCCCCATGGATCTTGCTCCCTGATTTCTACAGACTTCTCTTCCTCTTCACTCCCTGTGTCCATCTCCTCGAAGCATCTCCTGAAGCCACTTCTCTAGTGTCGACTCAGCCTTCTCTCCTGATCCCCAACACACTGGAGCAGGACAGACAAAGAGTGTTACTCTTGTTGCTGACGGTCCCTTCACTTTGCTCTCTTGTTCTGTTCACTCTTCTGCTCAGGAAGTTCCAGTGGCTCCCTATTGCCTGTAGAGTGGAATAGAAAGGCAGAATCCTCTTGCAATTTGACTCGATTTTTTTCTGGGTGACATCATACTCCCCATCACACTCTGTACTGTAGCTAAATTGGTCTGCATACTCTTCCAGGGATGCAACGTTTCTTGGCACAGGCTGACTCCATGCCTCAAATGCCCTCCTCCTTCTCCACCAGCCTGTTTTCCTGGGAACTTGTAGGTCCCATCAAGTTTCAGCTCAAGCGCTGCATCCTTCAGGTCACTGTAAATTTGTTTTGTATATTTGTATGCCTTGTATTCTTTAGCTCTGAACATGTTGCATCTACCCAGGGGAGCATAAGCAAGGCTTTTTTTTAACCTTTGAGTCAGTGTCCTCAGCATCTAGCACAGTGCTTAGGACTGATGGATTCTTATTAATTCATGCTTTTTAATTGATATACTGTTGCTCCAAGAGAATCTCACCTGGGCAAGAAGTCACCATTTTAGTTGCCCCAACCCAAAAGTGATTGCCTCTTGCATCCCCCGCTGTCCACACTGCTCCTTCAGTTCTGACCTGGGAGGGTCCATGGGCTTTTCTCATCTGTCATGGTTTGTTATACCCTCATATAAGGTGGGCTCTCATGCCCTGCTATCTTACTGTTCTCCCCCCAATCCCACCCTTTTCCTGTTGCCACTCAGCAATTCTGAGCTCCTTTCTGGTTTCCTTTTTATCTACCCATGAACTGCTTTGTCACATGATGACCTAAGCTTCTTTCGACCCTGAACCAATCCATACACACACTGTTCTTTCCCAGGTTCTCTGGCAATCAGAACTCAGGCTCTCTCCACGCTCTCTCTTCTCCACCCTCTGGCCAATTTCTAGTGGCCAGCCTGACAAAGGAGCCCTGGTAAATAAGCCACACCTTCAGGCAGCTCTTGCAGCTCAGAGTTACAGCTCCTCTTTCTTTGCCTGAGTCCTGGATTAGAGTGATCAAGTGACCGTTGGGTCAAAATTACTAAGTAAAACTATTCCCTAAATCTCTGAATGCTGAGGTGTTTGTTAGGTGATCCTTGTCAACTCATCTGCCTAAACTGACAGTTAAGTCAATCCTTGCTTTTGATTTTAAGACTGAATACGGAAGATGTATACAAATCATTCTTCCCAAACATTCTTGTATTTAAGAGTTTTTTCCCACCACTTATATAGTGAGACAGGTTCATTAAGATCTGAGCATTTTGAGTGAGTTCTTTGATACAGTATAGTTTGTGATCAGTCTTGTTCCTGGTTTGTACTTGGACAGAGTGTTCACAGTCTCATAAGCTTTTTCCTCTGTGGATAGTTTTGCCATCTTTTTTTTTTTTTAATCTTTAGTAAAAGACCGCTGCTTTGATGCCAAAACCCATAAAAATTCCAGATTCGTCTTAACTTTAAGAATTATTTTGTAGCTTATAGTTTCCAGTTCCTACTTTTGTTTCTATTATGTACAACATCTCTGCTTCCTTTGTTGTTTGAAGGACTTGGAGGTGTTTTTTTCTTTATTCGATTTTCAGACTTCTGATTTCTCAGACATTTTCACTTTTTATGCAAAGGATAAAACGTTCTTGGCCATGGAAAATCTCCCCATGCTTCCGATACTACCTTAGTTACACTAACATTAGGAGCATTTGCTCCAAGGTAGAAAGCAAAATGTTAGTGAATGGAGCATGTGATTTAACATGCTTCCAGAAGCCAGGCTGGACATCTGGAGGGACTTTGGGTATTGGTTTCCTCTGCCTCATCTTGACAGACCCAAGTCATTTAAGTTTGGAGAGGATTTCCCCTACTTTCTTGACTTCCACCAGAGAGGTTGGTACATCCCTGGATTCTGTGTTCTGCCTTAGAACATAGGCAAGAAATACGCCCAGCTCATGTGATTTGTGTTCATCTGTTGACTCCATCAGATGCCAGCCTTCTTTGCTTTGGTCCTGCCCTGACATCGCTGTTCTCAACTTCCTGAAGCAGTGTCAAAGGGTGGCGGTGAGCGCAGGGAGGGGCCCATGTCAGCAAAACTTTGACGTATTTGATCTGCTTCTCCTTCCCTCAGGAAAAGCTTTGCCAGCAGAAGTACAATGTCTCCTGCATAATGATCATGCCCCAGTACCAAAGGCAAGGATTTGGAAGGTTTCTCATTGATTTCAGTAAGTGAAGTGCTTTATTTCCATTCATGATCCAGAGTGCCCGTGGCTGTTATGGGAAACAATAACACATAAAACTTTATTTAACCTGCTTTGCTGTTTTTATCAATAGATAATAGGATTTCTGTTTATATGTACATAGGTTAAAAAAGTGTCCCCAAATGAAAAATTTACTGCTTCCCTGTTATCATACTCTAGGAAATTGAGACAAGATCTCTCTCACACAAAGCGATTATACTGAATGAACTGGCTAAATTACATTCTGTTTTGTGATGCTTGTTAGTACCAAAAGAGACAATTATTTGTGATTAAAGCTAAAAGGAGGTTTTATTTCAAGGTATTCTCTGTTTTCAAAAAAAGTTGCCTCTGTTTTATTGAAAGGAACATAAAGGGAATATTTCTATTAAAATAATTTGTCTTTTGAGAAGATCTCTTTTATAACAGTGACTAAAATCCATTTTTATATCCTTTTCATTTTAATCTGCACATTTTCAGTTTTTTAGAGATCTGCCAAAGAACATTTGCTTAATATGTGTTTATCAAATTATCCAAACTTTCTCATTCATATGACTGGCTAATATGTAAATAGACTTGCACAAGCAAGTGTTGAGAAGACATGTTGGGGGAGTTGTTACAGTTCATTGTTACCACTGTTAATCTTATTGTGAATTAGTTTGCTAGCCGTGGTCATTGGAGGTAGTAAAACTCAGATACCCTGAGTGATGGTTATTCCTAAAACGTGGACATTTCTAGCCTTATAAAAATGTAGTCAGTAGTATCTCTGCATTCTATAGATCACTGTATTTGCCCAAAGGCAGAATGAGTTAATCAGCCAGCAAGCATTTATTTAGTACATACTGTGTGCCAGGTGCTAGAGAAGCAAAGACACAGTTCCTCTCTCACACAGAACTTCCATCCATTAAGGATAAGAAGTCATGACTATAAACTTAGACTAAGTACTTAGAAAGGGTGAGGGCATTGGGAGTTGGAAAGGCTTTGGGTAGAAGGCAAGACTTGATTTGTGTCTTCAGGAAAATAAGATATTGTATAAGGAGGGGAGTGCCTTCCACAGAAAGAGGACAGCCAATGCAGAGATGAGATGCTATAAATGAAGAGGTCACTTTGGCTGGTTTGTGGAATGTAGGAAAGGGAATAGTGTGTAATGAGTCTGCAAAGAAGGGCTGGGGCCAGAGAGAGAAGAGCTTTGAAAGCCAGGGACCAGTTTGGATTTGCCTACTGGCAAGAAGAAGCTGTTGAAGAGAGCTTAGGGTAGTCATATGGTAGGGTTGTGCCCCCAAACAATTACTCCAACAGCTTTGTGGAGGATGGATTGGAGTAGAAAGAGACCGAGAGATCACTGCAGTAGCCTAGGCAAGAGACGGTAAGGGCCTGAACTTGGATGGCGGTCCTGAGAGGAGAAAAGAAGGAATCAGTTGGGAGAGCTCTTGTGGCAAGATTCGCAACTGATTGGACGTGTGGAGTGAGGGAGACGGGAGAGTCAAGCATAACTCCCAGGTTTGAATATCAGAAAACAATTTCTCAGAAAGTAAGAAAATTCAATAAATAACCGTGTAATATTCACTTAGTGATCGCTTATTAAATGGTAACAATCATCAATATGATCCAGAAAAACCATGATAAAATATGGTGATATGAGACATGTCTGCATCCCTTAAGGTTGAAATAGTTAATATGCGGAAAAGACATACTTGTCACTAGATTTGTTACCTAGGCTTGACTTCTTCATGGGCGATGTTATACCTGTATGTTTTATGGCTGTGTTAATTTGCAGTAGGGAGTGTATCTTTGGGAGGAGGCACAGTGGTGCAGTGCGCAGATCCCTGGATGAATAGCAGTCGTATCTTTGGGAGGAGGCACAGTGGTGCAGTGCGCAGATCCCTGGAAGAATAGCAGTCGTATCTTTGGGAGGAGGCACAGTGGTGCAGTGCGCAGATCCCTGGATGAATAGCAGCCAAGGACCTGGGTTGTTACCCTTTTGACCTTGGTCAGATCACTTGCCTTTTTTCTCTGGGCCTTGTTCTCCTTGTCTGTAAAATAAAGGGGCTAAATTCCAAAGTAACTTCCAACTCTAAATCTATGATCTTTTTCCTCCTGTCAAATCTAGAGTCATTGTGCAGTGTTAAAATGTACATCTACCTGTTCATGGAGAGGTCTTTTCTCTGGGAAGTGATATTTAGATCCTTTTTTTGAAATTTTATGTCAGCACCATCCATGAGTTAATCCAGTTATCATTAAGAATGATAGTAATTGTTATTAATTGTCTGGCATCTGTGGCACTGAGTCAGTCCCTACAAAGATGTTCATTTTGCAAAAAAAAATAATTATTTTCTTCATCCTTCCACCTTAAAGCCTAAAGCAATGATGATTTTGGTATAGAGCAACATTGTTTTATCCAAAAATAATAATGCTTTATTTATGCAGAATTTTCCAAGAATTAATGAATTCACCTAAGTGAATTTTCAAGATAACTAAATTTGAATTCTTTAAATAAACATGTTTGCTTGTTTTAACCATTTCTGTAGGAAATACAAAATATCTTATACTTTTTCTGCATTCCTAAATATCAGATTTCACTGAACATAATTAAACCTTTTCTTTATGATATGGACTGAGTTATTAAACTCCTTTAGCATGGACCATATGAGATTGTGAGATTGTGGAAAGAGAGCTGGCCACAAGGCCAGGAAGACCTGCATTCAGGTTATGTCTCTGACTCACAAAATGACTGAGTATATGAATGAAGTGTTCATTAGTCTTTTCCTATGTGCTGAACTGGTGATGTATCCAGAAAAGTAGGATAGTCCCCAGGCAACTCCCTTGAGACTTTGTTGTAGAGGAGTTCTTCTTAAACTGTGGGTCAAGACCCCACTGAAGGGGCTGTAAATGTTGTAGAGCTCATGTTAATCTGCCCTGGGAGAGGAAGTTTCTTAATCAGGGATACTCTCTATGATAGAAATAACAGGTTCAGTCCAGAAAAGACAAAAAAGGATGAGCAATGTGCTTGTATCGGGGATATGATATTTAATCCATGAGGTAATCAGTTCTCGCATTCTTTTTATTTCTTTTTATCTCTTTCCTCTCTCCAGACTCTTGACTGGCAAGAGAGTTCTTGTGTTGTTCAACTTGCCTCTAGCATTCCTTCTCACAGTACCCCAGTATGGAAAATGAGGTAACTCAGGTTGTCGAGAATCATCTGTGAAGTAGTTAATGAGTACGGCTCTATAGAAGGTGTCAGGTTTTAGTGGAGGATCTTTTGTAGTTCACAGGCCTTTTTCACTGATTTGTACCTTTGTGTCTGTCTCAGAAGTTAGTCAAAGTTAGAAGACTAGCTTCTAAATAAACAGAGTTGCTAATGGGAGTCAAAGATTTTTTTTAGATTGAGAGTAAAAAGAGAGAAGGAAATATTGGGTCATATGATCCAGAGGACTAGATGAGAAACTGATGAAAAGGTAACATCAGTGGACAACAGGGCAGCACAGGATTGGATCTGACTGAGGTTTTAATAGATCCTTCAGCAGCCATGTTATGCCCCTTTGGCCATGCCTTTGCTTTGTCCCAGCTACCCAGGCTTTTAGGAAGAGGGGAGATCCTCTTTGAAGAAGAGATAAATAGAATTATTAATATTAATTTGAAGAAGACAGTATGAAGAGCAGAATTTAACAACCCTCAAAGCAAAGAGAAAATGGGTTTAAATTAACAGTAAAAATGTATGTGTGGTGGCATAGTGTGACTTCTGTAGTTAGAGGCAGGATTCATAACTTGGCTCTGACACTTAGTTGTGTGACCCTTAATGGGTCACTTAACCTAAGTCTCAATTACCTTACCTGTAATATGGAGATAATAGCCTAATAATATTTAGCCTACAAAGGCTATTGTGAGGATCAAATGAAATATGTATGGAAGGTGTTTTGTAATCCTTAAGGCAATATATAAATGCCAATGTTGAGCATTTAGTTAAAAAATCAAGGGCTTTCCATGGAAAAGGACAGGGGAAAGATATTGGGATAATTACAGTGATATAAGAAACAGCAGACATCAATAACAACTTATTTTAAAAAAAGAAATTAAGGGTTCAGTCTTAGGTTCTGCCATTTAATAGCTGTGTTCCTTTTGAGCCTTAGTTTCCTCATGTGTATGATGGAGCCACTAATTAAGACCTCATCGAGTCAAGTCATCCCAGAGTTGGAAGGGATGTCCGATTTAAGCCTGAGTAAGATCCTGCCTGGGGGGAAGAGGACGCCTTTACTGGAAGCTATTCTCTCCCAAGGCAGCCCATTCCGTTTTGGGTTAGGTGTCATTGCCAGGGAGCCTTTTCTCATCCCCAGCCTCAGTATGCCCCTTTGCAATTCCCAAACAGTTGTATTGTTTCCACCTGTGCCCTCTGCAGGCCCTGATCTCACTGTAGACACTGGTCCTTCATGTACTTTAAGACAGTGTTTTCTTCTCTCCACTGCCTGTCCCCGGCTCCTTCCTGGATTTCTCACGTGGGCGGTCAGCAGTGCACTTAGCAGCCTTCTGCCCTTTGCACATGTACATGTAGCACCTGTCTCTTAGGGCTGCTATGAAGATCTAATGAGTGCTTCGTACTATTGTTATTACTGTTGCTGCCACCCATAATAATTAGATAAAAACCTTTCTTTAGTGGTTTGAAGCCAGAAACACTATAGAATCACCTTCTTTGGAGACAGTCAGGAAAAGAGTTAGCAGTTGCCCTTTTTGTAGTGGTTAAGATGTGGTTTTCATATAGACTGGGGAATTAATTCATTGACCTTTCAAAATTCCATTTGTCTTTGGAATTCTAAACTATTGGAAGACAGATAACTAGGGAGCATATTTTCTAGACCATAATCCTCTAACCCTTTGAAGGAGAGTTTTAGCTTCTGGATTTATTTTATTCAAGTTTTTTACATGGGCCCCAGAGCCAAATAGGTAATAGAACATTTTCAGGAAATCAAATAAGGTGCCTAAGCAGAAAAATCTTATTTCTTATAAAATAATTTGTTAGTTAAGCTAGCTGAAACAAGATACCAGTGGAGTGGAGGGAAAGCTACAGTTGCCTACATCTCCACTTGCACATTTGAATTACAGATATTAATGTAATAGTTTTCATTATATTTATAGAGAATCTTTCTTCCAGTGGTCTTAGAGTACTTATTTGGACATATTCTGCCTTTCTCTTTCAGGGGAGCATTAGGTAAGTAATGAAAAGGTTAGCCCAAATTATCCCAAAATACAAAGGAATATCTTAATGGGAGCTTGCTTTTCACTTCCATGTATAGAGGGGAACCAGGTTTGCCAACCAGGGGATTGGCCTATCATCTTGCTGCCATCTTGCTATTGTACCCTATACTTAATTCAGGCTAGATTGTTACTTGAGATTTAGAGTTGGAATGAAGTAAGACACTCACATGCCATTTAAGTTTTAAAACGGGCTTTAATTAGCCGGTTGGCAAATCATACTCAACAAGGATATAGCATCGATTCAGTCGAGCACAGCTTTCCTCCCTCTGTGTTAGCAGTGCTGGCTTAATGGTCAAGTTTGAGAAAGAGCAGCTCCTGCCTCTTGGTGGGCTGGTTTTTGTACTTAGGCCACCAAGAAGCTCCCTTGATGACCACCAGACTTTATTCCCTTTAACCTGTTAAGTCTTAAGGACAACTTCAGTCCATTTTAAGGAGAAACTAACTGTCATGGTAGATATTACTCTTAACACATCCCCTTCCCCTGCCAGACCTCTGCTTCCTTTCTTTTAGCTCTTAGGACTTTCTGGCACTGAAGAGGAATGGCCAGCAGCTGATACCACAGTCTCTTTACAGATATTCCCAGGTAGCCTTCTCTCCTCACTATTTAACCACCCCCAAAATAATCTCAAGACTTTCTGAGCAATCAAAAGAAGTTCCAGCCAACAAAGATGTTGAGGACCTTGCTGTGTCCCTGTAAGGAAGGAAGATAATGGTTATTCTTCCCAAATTTCTTTGGTGGCTGAGGCACTAGAGGTGATGGCCAGCTAAACACTGAAAGACTGCATAGGTATTGAACAGGCCAAGCATCCAAGAATCCACTAATACTGTGGTGTCTCAGCCCTGCTACTGCTGCTGTTGCTGTTCTTTCAGTCCTTCTTTTGCTCACATTTCTTACCCTTTACCAGCTAGTTCATTCTTTTCAAGTTGGAGAAGGAATATTGTCTTTATAATCAAAGACTATTTAAGAATGCTGAGGAAATGGCTAAGTTGGCAGTGACAGGATAGCTTGCAGTCCCATTTACTGGCTACCACATGACTAATAAAATAAGAAACAGCTCCTGTTTCTTAGCACGGACCGAAGCATCAATCAGCAATCACCACATGGTGTCAGGAAAATGTCACAGATACATCTTTGAGCCAAAAAGTGTCATCCTAGTGACAGAACTTAAAACAAGCCACCGCAGCAATGTATGGTATAGATGGCTAAAGAGATTGACACAGTTCATTAAGGGTTGTCACAGAAGGAGTGCAGTGGCACTGGGCCCTGTGAGCCCATGACTGATCAACAGCCCAGCCAGAAATATCCATAAAGTAGCGGAGTTATGGGCAGCGCTCCCTTTGCTAGAATAACACGGAAGCTTCGTGTGATGCTGCTGTACTGATGGGTGAATCTGGGAACTTGTTGTCCTGCAACTCTTTGAGTCAAGGTGGTATGAAACAGTACTAGTAAAATGGGGTTTAATATGACTTGTGCTAAGACAAAGTTGTTACTGGATGCCAAGGAAAAAAATAATGCAAACACCCAAAAAAGTCAATAGAATGAATGGTTAAAAAAAAAAGGTGTAATACATGGTAGCTCATTTTGCAGATAGAGATAGTTGACCTGCAAATGCCAAATAAAATCAATAATGACTATGTAACATTCTTTCTCAACACCCCCCCCCTTACACCTATTCAAACTTAGCTTACACAAACCTTTGTGATAGCATCTACATCAAGTTTTAGCTATATATGGTAAATGATGAGATGTCATTACTGACTAAATCCAGTTGTATTGACTGTTATGACATCAAAAATGCAGTAATCAAACCATTTGTGGAATTTTTATAGAATGTCCTCATACTTGAAAAAAACAGCAACCAGGAGAGGAGTTCCTAATTAATATTTGTGTCATTTAGCTTAAAGTCTCATCAAAGATAAGGCCTAACTTGGAGAAATAGGTAGAGGTAAAGCAAATTGCTACTACAATTCCTGAAGAATAGGAAATGGTGAGATCCTGGGTGTTGGCGTCTAACTTCTTACCCATCAAGAGGGAAAAGGACTAATGGTATTCATTAGTCATCCTTGACCCAGGTGAATTGACAATGAACATTATATAAGTCTTGTTCCATTAGCTAAATTTTGAAAGAGAAGGAATGCCTAGCCTTTAAGTGGAACTTGGGCCCACAAGTAACTGGAACAAGTATGAGTAAAGCAAGGAAAAACTGACAGAATTAAACTCATTTGTAGTTTGAAGAAGCAGGTCGAGTGTTTGATTTTCCCCCCTTAAGTTATAGTGTCACAAGATTGTGAAACTATTGAAAAAAAAAGTGGAATTTTTTGTTCAAATTAGAAACTAGGTATTCTCTCCTGTTCTAGTCAGAGGACTGGCTATTGCCTAACCTTTGCATCTTGCTGTGACTTTGTTTTCAAATAGTTTAAGTCATGATGATTCTATATAATAACGGAGAGTGAAGTTCCAGATGTTTGGTGCCCTTGCAGAAGCTATAACAAATTAGCTAAATTTCAAATTGCTTGAAGGTAGAAGCTCTTAGCCTATTTTGTGTCATGGATCCCTTTGGTAGTCTGGTGAAGCCCTATGGACCTTTCTCAGAATAATGTTTTTAAATACGTAAAATAAAATAAACAGGATTCCAAAGGAAACCAGTTGTGTTGAAATACTATTATCAAAATAGCATTCAAAATAGCACTTCAGAATTTCAAACTGTACCAGGTAATCAATTGGCATGTTGAAAGTCTTTCCTCAGTGCTGTTGAGGCTGTACCTAAAAAGATCTGATGGACAAAATGGAAAACACATTTTCCTCCTGAAGGTGGGCCAAGAAAAGAGAGACTAAGGAAATCAAACTTTTTACCTTCCGATTACAGTGATTTGGCACCAACATCCTCAGAGATGATGTAAAAATCAGGCTATATGAAAAACATCAAGAAGTTATTTTTTTGAGAACTCTGGGACAGGGATGGGGAAACTGCAGCCTCAGTGTGACCCTCCAGGTCCTCATACCTGAAAGCAAACTTCCCTGTTTTGGGGGAATGAGAAGGGTCAGAAAAGCAAGTTACCCCTTGAAGTTAAAAGCAAATGGCTTTTGGATCACAAGCGCCATGTTTTCTGATTCTTGTCACTCTGTACCAGTCTTGGGAAGTGCTGACTCCAGAAAGAATATTGCTAAGCAATTCAAAGTAGTTGGAAGGTAAGTTTAAGCTCCAAACTTAGAGACTAGTGTGCTACTTGGCAGCTGGAAGTAGATAGCAATTGAATCAAATTTAGTAAAAAATAATTTTTAATACTCATTTATTGTGGTTTTCTACTTAATTAGATATTAACCAATAAATTGCTTTTTTACTTTGATTTTTTTTGTTGCAAGTTTTTCCAGGACCCATTAGTCGACTGCTTTGTCAGAACCTTCATTCTCCTGCACTCTAATGATGGTGCACCCTCTGTAGTTGATTATGTCTGTCCTCCCAGGACCAGCCTCCCCAAAGTCAAAGAAGTTCACTGCCTGCAGGTTGACTTTAGGGCAGTAGTTTGTTCAGCCAGCTTCCTTTTCCAAAGACCATCTACTGAGAGGACTTAAAGACTTTGTTGAGCAGGGAGACCTTATTCCAAGGAAATCATGAGTCCTAGCAAAACTGAACAGATCACTTTTCTCAGCATTTAAGTTGCTTCCAGAAAACTGAGTTTGGTAGATCTTTGGGGTCACTCAAGTGTTGATCATTCACTGGTGAAGAAGCATTGGCTTTGAAGTCGGTAGAAAACCAAGTTTGAATTCCATCTCTTAACGTTTATCTCTAACATTAGGTGGTAAGTCGCTGACCCTCCTCAGGTCGTGGCATGGATCAAATGCAATTATTTTTGTCAAGCACTTAAAGGATTATATAAATTTCAGCTATTATTATTTTTTTCTTTTGAAATTAAGACTAAAATACTTTTAAAATGTAAAATTTGTAAAATTTGAATGCAACTTAATCAGATTTAAATATTTTTAACACAGTCTGGAAGTTACTTTTCAGGGGAGTAAATCCCTGTTGCAAGAGTTTTTCTTATGACTTCATACTTCTCACAAAAAAAAAAAAAGAAAATTCCAGCCAACTAAGAGTTCTGGTTAGTTGGCTCCCAGTAAATCCAGGCTTTTCTGAATGGACTCTCTAGGAAATGAAGGAGTATGTCAAGGCATTAGCTTTCCCTGAAAGCATCATATGGGACTTTGTAAAAATTGGGCAGAGTTATAAGTTGCAAGGAAGCCATGTTCTTCATAGCTACCTCAAAAAATAATAGAAGTATTAAAAAGAAGAAAATAACTTACAGTCAACGTGAGAAGATCGAGCGGTGCTGACAAGGGTTGGAACAACACTTGTGTTGCCAGGCTCAGGTGCCATGTTGTTTACTTTTGCTGAACTCTTTTTTTCCCCCTTTTTAAAATTTTCATTAGAAGAAATGACTTGCTGGGCAGGGAAGAAGGTACATGGAGGCATGAAGTTTTTGTAACAAACCAAAATATGTCAGTAAAAATTTAAAAGAATAGAAGAGAGCTATTTTATTCTTTAACAAGAAAATCAATGGGATGCAGCCAAGTCAGTAATCAAAACAATCAAAAATAGAGTTGAATGCTTATATTAATAAGAAAGAGAAACTCAACAAGGCTGTGCTTTAAAAATTTAGAAAAGGAATAAAAAGAGATCTATTAACAGAAAAGAACTAATGAAGATAACGTATAGATTAATTTGAAATTTTAAAAATAATTTAAATGATACATAAAACCAAGTACCATTTTTCAAAGGTAAAATTGATAAATAGTAAATCTAATTTTTTTTTTTAGAAGAGGGCAAACCCAAATGACCAAATCCTGAAATGGAAAAGGGATTTGACCAGAAAGAGGCTATCCAAGTTGACATGGTTTGAGGATGAGGTGTTTACTTTATAGTTTCCCCTTACCAGGTTAAAACACTGTCTCTGTTAACATATTTGGGACTTACAGTGTTGTCTTGGTTTGGGGTTTAAATGAGTACCCTTAACTTTGGTCCATGGATTCCACATTGTGCTTGACTCATGTTTAATATACTTTTTGACTTGTTCTTTGAAAAGGACTAACACAAATAGGTTTTCAGAGATGAGAACCAGAGTTGAAACAGGGAGAAGTTAGTTTGACTCACACAGTTGCCAGTTCCCTGGCCAGATGGTCCTTTCAGATCAGGAACTCATGTAACCCCAGGAGAAGAAGGAACTATGTGTCCTTTAGACGAAGATGGAAATATATGGCCCTAGAGCAGACAGAAGCCAGAGGCAAAAAATGGAACCATGTTCCTGGAGAAATCCAAACTGCTTGTAGAGAGAAAAGGAAATTCCAGAACTAAGCAGAGGAGTTTCTATAGCCAAGGCACACTAAGGAACAGAGCCATAATATGGCAAATCAAACCCACAACTTGCTTTCTACTGTTACTGTCAGTTATGTAACATATGTGGATCTTTGGAAAAGGGCTAACTCACTGCCCATTTCGTATACTTTTCCCTTTTAGGTGGGCTTCAGTTACAGGGTAGGAACATAAGTCTAGAAGATTGTATGAGAAGGGACAGTTGTTTTGACTGTTTTTGTGCTCAGATATGACTCCACTTTGTTTTTCATTTTCTGTTGAGTAAAATAAAACTGTCCTGTATTTTATCCTGATTATTTGAATGGGAACTGAGATCCCATAATCAGACAAACAGAGATGGAGGTATAGAAGAGGGCAAAATGACCTGTGAGCAAAGGTGCAGTGCCTCAGTGCTTCAGAGTGGGTCCAGTAAGTAGTCTGGAGTATAAGGTTAATTAAGTAAGGTGATGAGACAGGGAAAATTGGATGGGGCCAAATTATGGTGAGTCTTTAATGTCAGGCTTAAGCATTTGTATGTTTACCTCTATGTAGTTGGGACTTAGAAAAGGTCTTAGGCACCTTTAAGTGATATGATCAGAGAAAGATTTCTATAATGGATAGGATAAGTTGTATAGGATAAGTTATAGTGAAGAAAGCTTAGAGGAAAGGAGCCCATTTAAGAAGCCATTACATTAGATCAGGCAAAAAGTAATAGGGCTTGAGTTAAGATGTTGATAGTAGTAATAGACAGGAAGGGATGGATAGAATGACAACAGGACTGGTGACTGCAAATGGATGTCCAGGGAGGGAATAGTAAAGGACACTGATGTTTTGAACCAGCTGGATTAGAACTGGGGTTCTTAATCTGGGATCTGAAAACTTTGTTGTTTTTAAAGTATTTTTCTTACTCCATTCCAGTGGTGGGGAACCTGTGGCCTCAAGGCCACACATGGCCCTCTAGATCTTCAAATGTGGCCCTTTGACTGAATCCAAACTTCACAGAACAAGTCTCAAAAGGATTTGTTTGGGGTTTAAATGAGTATCCTTGTCTTTGGTCCACTGATTCCACATTATGGTTGAGTCATGTTTAGTATGCATCTTGACTTGTTCTTTAAAAAAGACTAATAGGAATAGCTTTTCAGAGATGAGAACCAGAGCTGAAGCAAGGAGAAGTTAATTTGATTTGCACAAACAGACTCACACAGTCACCCCTAAAGGACTTGTTCTGTGAAGTTATTGAATTTATGCTACTATCATGGAATCTAAGAGAAGACTTTCAGGATGCAGTTGGAAATCTTAGTCTAAGACTTGGGAGAGAGTTGAGGGAGAGGAAAATCAACTTTGGGAATCATCTACATAGAATAGTTAAAAATATAAGATTAGATGAGATTACCGAGGCATAACGAGGAGATGCCAAAGAATAGAACTCTTGGGGGAATAACATCATACAGGAGATCAGGGAGAAGGAATGTAGATGGAGGAAGAGAACAATTGAAACCAGTGACAGAGAACTCAAGAGCAGATGGGATTTCCTTAATTAGTTATCACTAGGGTCATGTGTAGAAAAGGGACAAGATTCCTAAGGAGATAGGAGAGAATAGAATCTAGGACTGAAGTGAAGCTATTGGTCCAGAAAAAGCTTCCTCTGAGATGGGAGAGAATGAGCTGAGAATTAGTGAAAATAATGAAAAATTCTAAGGTGGAGAGGAAGCTTAAGGAATTTCCATTTGATGACCTTAGACTCCCCATTAAAGTCAAGGTAGGTCAGGTCTTTGGTCAAGAGTGAGATGAGCAACATTGGGAGTTTTGAGCAGAGTTTGGAAAAACTTCAGTTCATAGAGAATGCAGTAACAATGACAAGACATGATGAGAACCCAGCCAAAGTAAGATAGCCCAAATTTGTAGTGAAACTGTCCACCCAGTTGTATGACTCTTTGGGGACTCTAGCAGTCTTTTAACATCAGAGGATAAAAAAGAGAGTGGGGTTTGGGAATGGGCACAACAGAAGAATGAGAGACCATAGATCCCTAAAAGGTGGTGAGTTGGCTACAGGTAGTCCTTTAAGCAAATGCTGGAGAGGGACTTAGGGAAGCTGACAACGCATGATGGGACAGAGTATAGTGATTAGTCTGTATAGACTCAGGGTGCAAAATGTCTATCTCATGATGGGGTTTAGGACATAAATGTAAGGGCTTCTTTTTTCATGATGTTAGACCTATTCTCTTGGCATAAAAAGTTGGAAAATACTATGAAGCTGTGCTGGCTGTGTCCACTATAGTTTTATGTGATGCAGCTTCAACTCCACGAGATAATCTGTTTACACCTCCTTAATCCCTTCACTATCCCACTCACTCTGGTAGCTATTCCAGACCTTTCATCTCTCCTCATGAAAACCCTTCTCTTACCCTCTCAGCCGAGGACTTCTCTTCCTTATACCTCTTTTCCTGAAAAAATGGAGGCCATTTGTCAGACTCCCTTTTCTCCTCTCCTCCTCTTCATTTCACCTTGCTCAGATATCTTCCCTTACTGTCTCTCTCACTTCTGAGTCATCAGAGACATGGTCCTTCTCCTTGCCAAGGCAGCCTCCTCAACATTGATGTTTGATCCTGTTCTGTCTCGTCTTCTTTAGTAGATAGCACTCTTTCTCACCTCCCCACTTTCTCTCATCTTCTCTCTATTTCCTACTGCTTCCCTTCTGCCAACAAACATTCCCATATCTTTGCCAGCTTTCAGAAACCTTAGCTTGATCCCTCCCATCCCCTGTCATCCTACCTTTACTTTCCTCTGCTAAACTACTTGAGAAAACCTTCTAGTTTAGATCAGTCATTCAGTCAGTAAACATTTATTAAGTGCTTACCGTGTGCCAGGTATTATGCTGAGTTGTGTGTTGGTATTTCATTTTCAAAGAAGATCATGACATCAGAGAAATGATGACATGATTTGTACTTGACTTTGTTTTGAGTGAGGGAAGGCTATGCAAGGTGACCAGCCTCACTTCCTCCTCCTGAACCATCTGGATCCACGGACCAGATATTCATCAGGATGCAAAGAGAGACCTTGGCTTTTTTTAGGCTAAGGCCTTTTCACGTACTCACTTACAGGGAGGTAATGCCCATTCAGTGAATAGACCTCTTTAAGAAGTAGTCTGGGAATGACCTCTGTAATGAGCAAAAGAAAAAAATAAATCAAAGTGGAAGGGAAAGAGAAATAGTTGCTGTTGATAATCACTCTAAAACAGGAGCTTGGGCAGGGACCTATTGTTGTCCAATCTATGGACCTCAGAGTACACTGGGAAAGGAAAAGAAGGGAGGGAGAGAGGAAAGAAGGAAGATCCCAACTTAACTGGGCAGCCTCAGAAGGGAAAGGATGGGCTGAGTAACCCAGCTACCTGGGTCCCCACTCAGGCAGCTCTTTCTACTCACAGGTTGTGTTCATCCTTCATTTTTGAAGAAGACCATGACATCAGAGAAATGATGACATGACTTACACTTGACTTTGTTTTCAGTGAGGGAGGACCACGCAAGGTCATCAGCCTTACCTTTTCTTCCTGAGCCATCAGGATCCACTGACCAGATATTCATCAGGATGACTGGAGATGGCAGGATGCAATGGGAGATGTTGGCTTTTTTTTGGACTAAGACCTTTTCAGGTACTCACTTAGAGGGAGGTAGCGCCCATTCAGTGAATAGGCCTCTTTAAGAAGTAGTCAGGGAGGATACAAAGAAGGACAGAAGACAGTCCCTTCTTCCAAGGACCTCACAGTCTAATGGATGAGAAAGGGTGAAAACAACTACATACAAACAAACAGGATGAATGGGAGGTAATCGACAGAGAGAGGTACTGGAATTAAGGGGTTTGACAGACTTCCTGTAGAAGGGGGAGCTTTCATCTGGGATTTGAAGAAAACCAAGTAGAGATAGGGAGGAAACCCTTCCATGCACAGGGACAGTCAGTGAAAATGCCTGGAGTTGCGAAGTGGAGGATCATGTTCAAGGAACAGCCAGGAGTCCAGTGTCACTAAATTGAAGAGTCTGTGGAAGAGGAGGAGATGACTGGAAAAGGTTAAATTGTGAAGGCCTTTAAATTGTGAAGGCCTTTGAATGCCAGACAGAGGAGTTTATCAAGAAGTCACTGGAATTTAGGGGGGGGCGGGGTTGACATGGATCTGTAATTTAGGAATATTCTTTTGACAACTGAGTTGAGAATGGATTTTGATGGGAGAGACTTGTGGAAGGAAGACCAAGCAGAAGGCTATCGCAGTAGTATAGGCATGAGGCAGTGTCAGAAGAGAAGAGGGCATATATAAGAGATGTGATGGTAAAAATTGATGACACTGACAACAAACTGGATATGAGAAGTGAGAGAGTGAAGAGTTAAGGATCACATCTAGGTTTTAAACTTAGGTGACTAGGACGATTGTGGTACCCTCAACATTTAATAGGAAAATTAGGAAGAGGGTCTGAAAGTGCCTCTGCTTCTCATCTTTTAAAAACTCTCTGCAGTCTAGATCTTGACCTCCTCATTCAACTGAAACAGCTCTCTCCAAAGTTAACAGTAACCCCTTCATTGCAAAATCTAATGACCTTTTCTCAGTCTGTATATTTCTTAACCTTTCTGTAGTCTTTGACACTGCTGGTTACCCTTTTCTCCTTGATACTTTCTTCTTCCTGGGTTTTCAGAGACTACTCTCTCTTGATTTTTCTTCTAACCTCTCCTGGTGGATCCCCTTTGCTAAATCTTCCTCTAGGTTATACCTGTTAGCTAGATGTCCTCCAAAGCTCCATCCTGGGCCCTCTTTGCTTGAGGAGCTCATCAGCTCCCGTGGATTCAACTATCATCTTTATGCAGGTGATTTTCAGATAGATCTCTGTCTATCCCTAACCTTTTTCCTAATTTCTCATCCCTTACCACCCTTTTGAAATCTCAGACTGGATCTCCCTTCCATAGACATCCCAAATTCAACAGATACAAAGCTAAACTCATTATTTTCCCCCAAACCCTTCTGTCTTCCCCAGCTTCCCCATTATTGTCAATGGTATTGCTGTCCTACCCTTCACTTAGGCTGTCAACCTGAATGTCATCCTCTTCTCCTCAGGCACATTCACCCCATATATCCAATCTCTTGCCAACTCTTGTCATTTCTGCCTTGACAACATCTCTCATTTATGTCACTTTCTTTGTACTCAGAAAGCTGCCTGCGAGGTGAAGACCTTCATCACTCTCCCCTGGGCCTATTATAGTCATTTTCTTGTTGTTCTCCCAGCCACAAGTCCTTCCCCTCTCCAGTCTATCCTTCGCTCGGCTCCCAAGTCTTCCTAAAGTGTGGATCTGATCACGTAACACTCAATAAACTGAGTTTGCTCCCTGTCACTTCCAGGGTCAAATACAAAATCCTGTTTTGCTTTCAGAGCATGCAATCCTTTCCACCTTTTCAGTCTTCTTATACCTGACTCTATGATCCAGTAACATTGGCCTTCTTACTCTTCTTCACACAAGACTCTGTACCTCTTTCCTGTCTATCCCTCATGCTCAGAAGGCTCTTCCTCCCCTCCACCTCTTCATTCACTTGGCTTCTTTCCAAACAGGATTCAAACCCCACCTTCTGAAAGAGGCTTTTCCCAAAGTGGGTCCTATCTCTCCACCCCTTTTCTCTGAGCTTACCTCCCCTTTACACTTGTTTTGTTTGCACATAGTGTATATTGTCTCTTCCATTAAAATGTCACCTTCTTGAGGGCAAGATCTGAGTTTTGTCTGTCATTTTATCCCTAGAACTTAGCACTGTGCCTGACATGTAGTAAGTACTTATTACATGTTTGACTGACAGAAAGAATGAGCATAAGAGAACATTGCAATGTCTTTTAGGGAAGCTCTCAGTTACTGAAAAACCTGTGGAGCTTACTGGTTGAAAACCTTGAAATAAACTTCAAATCTTCAATGACAACTGGTTATTATATTTGATATTTACTTGATCAATTTGTAAGTTTTCATAAGTTAACCTGTTTTTATGGTTCTGGATAGATGTGTGAGTTGTCATTGTTAAAACTGTAACTGCATTTATTATATATCAACATATACATCTTTCTGGTTATTCTTGTTATACATAACAAAACCTCAAGTGTGGGGGTTGGTGTGCTGAGTTTACCTGAGAAAGTAGAAGCTATTAAGTAACATTCTCCTTTGAATTATTTTAAGGGAAAACTTTTCCTAACTTCTGTTAGTATTTTTTGCAGTTCTGAGCCAAGGTTTTGTTTTAATGGGCGGAGAAGAAAACACTTTGCTTCCCTGAGACTGTGAGCCAGCTTGCTTTTCAGGAATGGCGTTTCTAAAGTTCCTGATCTTCTTGTCTTAGTGAGGCAATTTTTATATGTAAGATTAAATTCAGATTTGAGTAGTTGCCCATGCTGTTGTTGGAATAGGACTACTCCTTCCAGTGTTCCTGTTTCAGCACCCACTGCCCTGGCCATGTCCGAGAAGGAGGAAGACATGACAGTGGGTAGCTGAAATTTAAAAAAACAAAAACTGAGTGTTGTCTGTCTGTCTGTATTCCTGCATCCTTCCAGGCCCTGGGCCTGGTAAGTCTACAGTCGCTTTAACCCTAAGTGAACCAAAACCCTGAGTTTTATTTTATAGGACTAATGAAGTAGGTACTGACCTCAGTCTTTTCAAAGGCAATGGAGGATGTCTCACCTAAGAGAAGATTATAATTGACTGTGTCAGATGTTTCATCATTATCAGTTACAGGAAGGATTCAAAGGACCGCAAGAACCAGAGGAGGAAAGGAATTCCAACTGAAATCATTCCAGAGGCTTATGTTTCCTTGAGCAGAGCCCTAGCTAGAGTGTTTGGTGGAGTGACTGAACTGCATGTGGTCATCAACAAAGCAGGCTGATACTTACAGATAGTGGAAACTTTCTGAAGGACTAGGAGTTTGGTTAAGTACATTCGTGAAGTAAAGTGATCACAGACTCCAAAATAAAACCGGTAGTCATGGGCATGAATTTATCAGCATGACTGAGAAAGATGAGTCAGTATGAAGTAGAAACAGTCTTACAACACAGGCCGGACGCAGGCCTAGCTTGTGCCCATCTTGGAAGAGAGCCTTTGCCTTAACTCATTGTTCCGGGATCATTTGGAGTGTAAGAGGAGGCTGTACCGAAGTGTGCTGAATACCTTTTTTTAATGAAATAGATAAGCATATGTATTTTTCCATCCCAAATCACTTCATTTTAAAAAAAAGAATAAGATAGAATTTTATTTCATGTTTTACATGAAATGCTAGGGCCCCCCTGCCAAAAAAAAAAAAAAAGAAGAAGAAGGAACAATTCTTTGAGCCCCTGACTTGAGTTTGCTGGCTTCTCATTAAATTTCAAAGTATTTGATTTGCTGGAGGATCTTAAAATGATAGCCATTGTGTGACCAATCTATGAAAGGCCAAGTCGCGGCATGAGATGCCTTACTGGAACTTCTGCAGTTCTTTTTTCCTTCCCTTCCTTTTTTTTTAAATAGTGTACTATATTTAGTCAAATTTTCATATCAGATTTTACAGGTGCACATGTAGCCACATAATTCCCTTGACAGTGACTTTCAATGACAAGCCATTTATTTTTAAGATTTAAATTTATTTATTTTAAATTTTCAACATTCATTTCCACAAGATTTTGAGTTCCAAATTTTCTCCCCATCTCTCCCCTCCTCTCCCACCCAGAGATGGCATGCATTCTAATCACCCCTTCCCCTAGTCTACTCTCTCTTTTAGCATCCCCTCCTTTTATCCCCTTCCCTTTACTTTCTCAAAGGGCAAGGTGGATTTCTGTACCCCGTTGCCTGTATATCTTATTTTACAGTTGCATGTAAAAACAATTTTTTAACATTTTTTTTAAAACTTTAAGTTCCAAATTCTCTCCCTTCTTCCCCCCCCCCCCGCCACCTCCCTGCTGCCACTGAGAAGGCAAGCAGTTCATTATAGGTTATACGTGTGTAGTTATGCAAAACAACTCCATAGTAGTCATGTTGTGAAAGACTATATTTCCCTCTATCCTATTCCATCCCCTAGTTATTCTTTTTTCTCCTGGGACCTTGTCCCTTTTCTAAAGTGTTTGCTTCTGATTGCCCCCTTCCCCAGTATGCCCTCCCTTCTATTATCCCCCCCTCTTATCCCTTTCCCCTCTACTTTCCTTTAGGGTAAGATATCCAATTGAGTGTATATGTTATTCCCTCCTTAAGCCAAATCCGATGAAAGTAAGGTTGACTGGTTCCTTCTCACCTCCCCCCTCTTCCCTTTCATTGTGAAAACTTTTTCTTGCCTCTTTTATATGAGATAATTTACCCCATTCTATCTCTCCCTTTCTCCTCCCAATGTATTCCTCTCTCACCTCTTAATTTTATTTTTTAGATATTATCCCTTCATATTCAGCTCACCCTGTACCCTTTATCAGTCTGTCTGTCTGTCTATCTATCTGTCTATTATCTATCTATTTCCTTCAACTACCCTAATAATGAGAAAAGTTTTATAAGTTTACAAGTATGTTCTTTCCTTGTAGGAATGTAAACAGTTCAACTGTCCCTTATGATTTCTCTTTCCTGTTTACCTTTTCATGCTTCTCTTGATTCTTGTTTTTGAAAGTCACATTTTCTATTCAGCTCTGGTCTTTTCATCAAGAATGCTTGAAAGTCCTCTGTTTCATTGAATGCCCATTTTTTTCCCAGAAGAATTATATTCCATTTTGCTGGGTAGATGATTCTTGGTTTTAATCCTAACTCTTTTGACCTTGGAATATCATATTTTAAGCCCTTCAGTCCATTAATGTAGACACTGTTAGATCTTGTGTTATCCTGATTGTATTTCACAATACTCATATTGTTTCTTCCTAGCTGCCTGCAATATTTTCTCCTTGACCTGAGAACTCTGGAATTTGGCTACAGTATTTCTACGAGTTTTCCTGTTAAGATCTCTTTCCAGAGACGATCAGTCGATTCTTTCCATTTCTATTTTACCCTCTGGTTGTAGAGTATCAGGACAGTTTTCCTTGATAATTTCTTGAAAGATGATGTCTCTAGACTTATTTTTTGATCATGACTTTCAGACAGTGCAATAATTTAAAAATTATCTCTCCTGTATCTCTTTTCCAGATCAGTTGTTTTTTCCAATGAGATATTTCACATTGTCTTCTGTTTTTTCATTCTTTTGGTTCTGTTTTATAATTTCTTGATTTCTCATAAAGTCATTAGCTTCCATTGCTCCATTCTAATTTTGAAGGAATTATTTTCTTCAGTGAACTTTTGGACCTCCTTTTCCATTTGGCCAAATTCTGTTTTTTAAGGCATGCTCTTCATTGACTTTTTGACTTCTTTTGCCATTTGGGTTTATCTGTTTTTAAGGTGTTATTTTCTTCAGTATTTGGGGGGGGGGTTCCTTTAGCAAGCTGTTGACTCCATTTTCTTGCATCACTCTCATTTCTCTTCCCAATTTTTCCTCTTCTTCTCTTGATTTTCAGAATCCTTTTTGAATTCCTCTATGGCCTGTGGCCAATTCATATTGCTCTTGGAGGCTTTTGATATAGGAGCTTTGACTCTAGTAGCCTCCTCAGGTTGTATGCTCTAATCTTCCTTGTCATCAGAGTAAGATTCTATAGTCTGAGTTATGGTGTTTATTCCTCTTCTAGCCACACACTTGACTTTCTGACTCTTTGTCAAGGTAACGCTCTGCTTCTGGTGGAGGTGGGGGTAGGTGTACTATCCCAGGCTTTAGGGATTTTGTATCAGTCACTTGATCCCCCGCTGTGTGTGGACCCAGAGTTCTGGAAGCAGCTTCTGTTGCTGCTGCTACTGCTGCCATCACTGCTGCTGCAGCCACCTCCCCCATGGCCTTGAGGCTGGGACTGAACCTGGCCAGACCATGCACTCCTCTTTCACCCTAGTCCTACAGAGTTCTCCCACTGACATTTTTGCCATTTGAGAAGGCTGGAAACTGCCACAGCCACCAATAATTCAATCCCTTGAGGCTCTGGCCGGTCTATGCCAGTGCAGCCGATGCTGGACTGTGCTTCACTCCTGCCTGGTGCGAAAGACCCTTCCTGTTGACTTTACAGGTTGTCTTGGACTGGGAGATTTGTTTCATTCTGTCATTTTGTGGGTTCTGTAGCTCTGAAATTTGTTTAGAGTTATTTTTTATAGGTATTTGAAGGGCTTTAGGGGAGAGCTCAGGGAAGTTCCTGCTTTATTCCACCATCTGGGCTCCGCCCCTCAATAACCCATTTTGATTTCAGTTT
Source organism: Bettongia penicillata ogilbyi (assembly GCA_023548195.1). Taxonomy (NCBI): domain Eukaryota; kingdom Metazoa; phylum Chordata; class Mammalia; order Diprotodontia; family Potoroidae; genus Bettongia; species Bettongia penicillata. The sequence continues at coordinate 11,379,007 of JAJHZJ010000027.1, forward strand.
AGTCACCCTTCATCAGAGGCCAGACAATTCACAAAAACTAGAAAGCTCAGGAACCCATAGCCTCCTTCCTAGAAATAATTTACCCCACATAGCACACATACTGGTCTGAGATACCTTTCTTACAAGGTAGCTTTTTGTTGTTGTTATGACTTTTTATTTTCTATTTTCTCCTGTTCATCCTTTAGTTATTTGTTTGTGCAGTTGTGTATACCAGATGTTATTTCCTCTTTTCATTCTAAGTATGTTGAAATAAAATGAGTCAATACCAGTGAGTTTTTTCTCTGCACCCCCCCCCCCAAATTTTTTTTATTTAGTTGAATGTATATACAAGTCAGTCTTCGATGGACTGGAAGGACATGTAGATAGATATGATCCAGATTGTTCTCAAGGACCTCATGGTTTAATGGGAGTCGTATACAAATATATACACAAACTGATACAATGGGAATGAGGCAAGTTTAAAAGAAATGTTCAAGAAAAGTGCTCAGAAAAATAGGAAAAGATGTATCTTAGCCAGGCATATTCCAGATGGTTTCATAGGAGAGGTGACTTCTGAGTTGGTACTTTAAAAGAAGGAATCTACATCAGCAGATGGTGGAGAAGGGAGTCTCATTGTAGCTGTGGTGGATGCTGTGAGGAGAAAGTAGGATGAAAATAAGGGACAAAATGGGCCAGTTTAGCTAGAAGACCATTCCGGTCAAATCAGCAAGCATTGCTACTATCCTCAAGGCTTGGGGGAAATAAACATGCATTTATTCAACTCAAAGTCACCACAAGTTTGTTGAGGAAATTCTTGTCATAGCCTTGTTTTCCCTCTCCTATTATGTTTCACTCTTGGATGCCAATTTTAGACTAAATTTCCAGCTTAATAAGTAACATATTGTTAAGCAGTTTCTCTTATTGTTGGAATTTATATATATTCCATATATGTGAGTATAACTGCAGCAGTCATGCTTTTTACATATTGAATGGTTTTAAAGTCCAGCATGTCTTTTTATTATATAGAAAGTCCCATTGTAATGCCAGTATAATCGATTACTATGTTTTAGGAAACATGATTTGATTTTTGTAGTGATCAGTCTTTTAGTCTTAAAGCAGGGTTTTACTTAATAGTAAATTATTATAAGAACACTTGAAATTTTATTTATCATCTTGATATGATTCACTAAAAACCTTTGTTGTTCCCATCCAGTCTTATCAGGTTGAAGTACCGTATACTTTAATATGCTAAAAATAAAATCAAAATTCAAGACTGAATCCTGATTAAGAGGTTGGTTTCAGGACTCACTGAAATGGGCCACATAAGGCAATACAAGAGTTGAATTCTCTTATATCTTTTTTTTTTTCCCACTTTGTTTCTTATTAGAAAGAAAACAGTCTCTTGTAGAAATTGTTTTCTTCTTAGAGAAAATACACAAAGCTTGTAGATACCGGACACACAAGCTCTGTGGTTGGTTTGTAGCCACAAGGTTCTTGCTGTTGTTCCTCTGTCCTACACAGTGCAGGCTGTTTCTGTGTTGTTGTGTCTCAGTGGATTTGTTATAGCTCTTTTGTCAACCTGGGCTTCTAGAATCACAGTGATATTTGTAGTGAGCCATTTGAAACCTTCGTGGAGAGAATGTCACTCATGTATTGGAGAGTTATTTTTAACTAGAATTTTAGAGAAGAAAGAGACCTTAGAGATTATCTAATTCAATCACGTATTGAATTGCAGATAAAGAAACTGAGAGCCAGAGAAGTTGTTACTTGCCCAAAGCCACACCTAACTGGAGACCAAACTAGAAATATAAGTCACCAAGACCTAAGTCCCAATCCAGTGTTCTTTCTTATGTGTCCAAATGTGTATTTAAATTAAGCATTTTATTCCACGCATAAAAGAACAGTCAAAGATGCATTCTGGAAAGTTGAAAATGAGTGCTGTCTCTGACCCTATTTTCAGCAGGGGAAATGCTCTCTATTCTCATGGTGTAGTGAGTGTAATTTTTAAATTTTTGTCTTGAAATTAACAAACACCAAGTAAAGCGATCATTTCTATTCTATAAAGTGTAACAGAAGAAAGGCATTGTACATTAAACCCCAATTCTGTTCCCTATGGCTTCCTTTTCCTTTTAAGTGTATAATAGATTCAATGTGTAACATTCAAAACTGTACTGCTTCTCTGTGTTTCCTTCTGTTTTTCTCTTCTGGGCATTTTTAAAAAATATGCATTTAAAAAGTGACACTCTTGTTTTATTTATGGCCACCCTATCACTAGCCCTTTCTTCTTCCAATCTTCTCCTCAACTGAAAAAGAAAACCCTTGTGACAAATACAGACAAAAGAGGTTCCTACACTGGCCCTGTACAACAGTCCAACTCCTTCCTCACCTTGAGTACATCACCTCTTCTTCAGGCAGTATATTTATTCTTTTAGTAATTTAGAGTGAAAGAGATTTTGTGACAGTTTTTAAAGGTCGGTTTAATTGCATGTACTGTCAGACTTGGTTGATAGATTGGTTAGTTTTGTTGAAGTACTTTTTTTTTTCCTTTTTTATTCTTTGTTACAAGAGATGGCTCTATAGATAGGGAAGGCATATATTCAGAAATAAAAATCATATGCAAGCAAAAGATAGCAAAAAAATTAAAGGTTTATAATTTCTTTTTGTTAAGAGCTTTTCTCCAATTTATTCAGCATTGTGTTGCAGAAGTATACCAGTCAGATATATATTCTTTTTCCATAGACACTGTGGCAAACATATTTTATTCTAATATTTGTACCACATTTTAATGTGTACCAATTTAATATAGCCTGTGGCCTATGACTGAAACTTTAGGTTTACATGGACGAGGTTCAATCATGGAGGCTTTCCCAAATACTCTCCTGTTACCTCATATTCAAGCTCTTTGTTTCCTCTAGGGACATCAGACCTTGGCTCATGCCTGGGTTCCTATGGAAAAGACAAATGACCTTTACTTTCCATGTAAGCACTAAAGCTAAAAACATTAAATATAGGACAGATCTTATTTAACATGACAGAAAATGGGAATCAGAAAACATCTGCCCTTGATCAATTGAAATGACTCTCTTCAGTGGACCTCTGCCTAACTTAGGTACTTAATCAGTTCTCCATAATGATAAGACTATCCCTAAAATTTGGTGCCTGGAATTGAACACAGTGCTGCAGATAAGTTGTCTTACCCCAGCAGAAGATTAGCTGGACTGTCACTTTCTCAGCCTTTGACACCTACAGCCCTAGAGTACTAGTCCTCATTGGAGATGCTACCAAAGTGGAACGTACTTGGAGTCACTAGAAAGCCAGCTCTCTTCCCCTCAATAAACCCTGTCTTGCCCATTAATCTCTGGGGCTTCCCTGAGCTTATTATACTATCATACCACTGAGATTTCTCTGCCAGGGAAAGAAACTGAAGGTCAGTAGAGAGACATTTGTGTGGTCTTACTTGTCAGTATTGGTGAAGTGCAAGGCCTCAGATTTGCTCATCTATGTTGTGATTCTGTCCCTTGCTGATCTTCATTTTTGGTTTCTGCTTGGTCCTAGAACTCAACATTCTCCAGGAACTCATTATCCAAGCATGTTAATCATGGAATTGCTCTGTTTCATAGAATCACAGAATTTGTCATCTAGACCACCTTGTATCTGGAAAGCAGACCCCTCTGCAACATCCCCGACAAGGAATTTTCCAGCCTTTGCTTAAGGATCTTCAGCATGGAGGAGCCCATCCCACTTATGCATAGGTCTCATTATTAAGAAGGTCTTTCTTAAAGCAGGCCTAAATTTTCCAGTTTAGTACTTGTACCCATTTTTCCTAATTCACACTTGGGTCAGATAAAGTAAGCAATCTTCCAAATTTCCTTCAAGCACTTAAAAATAGCTAGCATGCCCCCTTCCCGAAACTCTTCTCCAGACTAAACATCCCCAGTTTCTTCAGCTAATTCCTAAATGGCCCTTCATCATTCTGATTATCTTTTTTTCCTTCAATTTGTCCATGAATTCTTTGCAGTTTCACTTTTGCCTATATTTAATGCCATCTTTGAGGCTCCTTGTTTTCCTCCAGTCCTGGAAACATTGTAGTTCGCTGGAGGGGCCATGGAGATATGCAGGCTTTCCTTCCAAAGTAGAAACATCCCTGTTTTTTAAAACTCCATTTGAGGATGATGGAATCATATGTAGTCATACACCTGAGCCATAGCCACACCTTTGAACTTGGTCTTTAAAAGGGAAAACAGGTAGAAAAGGATAGAACCAAAGCTAAGAGATGGAAGTAATAAAGGGTCTTCATACATAAACTAGGGCTCAATTCTATTTGGATATCAAAATTTCAAAAGGTGAATATTAAAAATTGTTTTTTACATGTAATTGGGGAAAATAAAATATTAAATAAAAAACAAGAGAGAATCCTGTACTTCTACAAGACTTCTTTAGGGAACCACATGTCTCCACAAGAAAGAGCAAAGTCCCCGAATAGGAGGTCACCATATAGCTCCAGAGATGAGAGTTGAATGGTGGTGCATGTCTGGATAAGTAAAGGAATTCGGTGACCCCACCTCCTAGCCAGAGAAGATTTCTTGGACAAATATTGAATTATTGCACCAGGCCTCCTAGAAATGAGAAGAGACAACTCTTGAATTCCTGGACCCACAGAAAGGAGCTCTAAGTCCACTCCACCTAGAAGTTCCGACCAAGGAGTAGCAAGGGACAAAGCCACTATGTAGAAAAACAAAATTGAACTTTGCCCCTCACTAGTGCTGTGAGTTGTCCAGGGGAAAGGAGAGCCACTTCTCTGGTGACACCCACCTTCTCTCCCCCACCTTCTCCTAGTGTTTTCCACATTTAAGAGACCCTCTGTAGCAAGGTACTAGAGGTGGAATTTGGTCAGAGTCAAGGTGGAGGGAAGAAGGAGAGCTGTCATAACTATTTATGAGCTAGTTTACATTGTTTGTCTGCTTCAGTTCAACCCCAGTCTATCCTGTATTAATTGTATGGTTAGCCTGAGAACTGAAGGGCTTTTACTTTTGAGGTAGAGACTTAAGCATGAAATAAATTCTAATGTTCACAGAGAGGAAACTCTTTGGTTTGATCCTGTACCAAATAGAGCATATTTTTAAGAAGCTCTCAAGGTTTAACTCATTCATTTTAACCCAGAACTTTTAGTTCTGGTTGATTGCTTATATAATAAAGCCTCTACTTATGTAACTGTTTAAATGGGATACTTACTAGATTTAATATCACAGCATAATTGTGTGTTGCAAATCAGAAAACCTTTCAAAGTAAAATTTGTTGTTTAAAAATAATTGACAAATTTAATTTCCTGTGTACTCATTTTATTCATATGTAAATAATGTCTACTGGTGAACTAAATTGATATGTAGTATTTAAGTATTAAAATATTATTAATATAATGATGATAGATTGATTTTGTCCTGCAAAAGAAATTTGTTTCTAGAAAATTGGGGATGTATCAGTGCTTTGTATGAGCTGAATAATTTTAAATTTATTATCTAAAGAAACCATGTGGTGAGCTTTTTGTGAATGAAAGATCTTCTTTTAATGCTAAGAATCACTCCATGTTTTATCTATGTATAGGTTTGTATTTTATTATATGAAGTTTTCTGTAATACAGGGCATACCCAGAAATTTAATATATATGAGAATATTAAGGTACCTTTACTTTTGTGAAGATAGTTCTTAAGAGGTGCAGGTCAACATTTTGGCAATCAACAGCATTCTAATATTTATTAGGAAGATAAACCAATACAGATTTCTTGCTGTACTGTTTTTAAAAACAAAATCTTGTAACCCTTTTTTATTATGTGATCACAAGCATACTTGGACGTGTTGACAACAGCCAGGTGTCAGCTTTTTCAGATCTTTTTTTATGGGAAAGCAATGAAGTGAAATTTCCTAGAATCCTGTCCTCTGAAGTGCTGTGCGTGGTGCATTAGAGAGCAGCATTCTTGTAAATTTTGCCTCCCTACTTAAACTGGAGAGTAAATGTCCATATTAGTTCAGCAAATAAGATAACAGTAATAATGGAAATAATGTGGATCAGAGCAAAATGATGGGGAAATGGAGGAATTGGAGAAGAAGCAGCATTACAAAATAAGAAGGCAGCAAACACCCCCACAAAGGAGACAGATTCTAGCTGTGGTGCTTAACACAGAAGGAGACCATCGAGATTAAGACATTCTTAAAAAAAAATCACACTAGACCATTTTACAGTCATATTTGTTTATGTGAGACTTTTTCCTTTTTTTTTTTCTGGTTTCCTGAATACTGAAAAGGTTGAAAACCTAAAACAAAACTTTTTAGGTACAAGGGTTGAATGGTTATAGAGAAAAGAGGTTGACATAGAATGTCAGAAGATGTGAGATGGACAAGCACTAAGGGTTTGATGCATTGAATTTTTGCATGAAAGAGATCTTCTCTGCATGGAAGTCGTCCCTCTGCTCTTACATGAGAAGCATGTTCTGTTACTTGCTTGTGCTGTGAGTGGATTATCATGAATCCCAGAAATTTACACAACTGCATCCTACCAAGGCAGAAGAAAAGTCTAAAGAATCTGACAAACTCGTCCCTTTTTTCCTTTTTAAAATTTGCAGTCCTAAAAAAAAACAAAAAGGAAAAAGGAAAAATTTGCAGTGCTAAGATGCCCTAAAATGCCCTGATAATAAACAACATATATGAAAATGGAAGCTGAGTAGGTTTAGCTTACAAAGTTCCAGTGTTAAACTGTTGCTTTTTACTATAATCTCTCTCAACCAGAAAGAAAAAGAGACCACCAGATTCCTCCTGTGGTCGAGAACTTACTTCATTTTTCTTAGGTATAAACTTTTTTTTTCACCCCATCACATATTGCACTGTTGAAGAGTTAATAAACCCAACTCACTTGAAAGTCTGTAACTTGATCTCTACTCCTTCTGCAGAGCAAATACAGGAAGTTTGTTTCAGTTCTCAAGCAAGCTAATTACAAGAGACAGTTTTGTAATTTACCATTTCAATCTGTCCGTAATCACACACTTCCACATAGTTATATGAATACCCACATGGTTGTCTGTGTTGCACTTTGATTTGTAGATGATGATTGCGATGTGATTGATTGTTTGCAATATAGCATATTGAACTGATTGTTCAGTATTGAACTTTTACTGTTAACATGTCTGTTTTATTTCCTGTTGTTGATATATTCTATGCTTATAGAGTTCAGCAGTTGCATCGTGGTTCACAAATCAAAATCTCAGGACTTTTCTCATTATTAAATGTGGAATTTGAATGGCAAGCTGTGCCAGTCATTTTTAGCTCAAATTAAGATAATATGATTAACTGTGATAAAGACTCTAGTGGCATGACTATTATAAAAAAAGATATTGATATCTTTCATTTTTATTTAACTTTCAATTCCAAATATATTTCTCTTCCTTCAGCAGATAACCATCCCCTTCTAACAACAGATTTAAAAAAGTGGGGGAGAAAGGCATCTGAACAAGATTAGCCCATGCACCAAGTCTGATAGTATATGCCAGTTGTCTCTTACCTCTAAAAAGAAGGAAGGGAGATGCATTTCTTCCTCTTTTCTTCTGGGTCAGGCTTTATTTTATAATTACACAATATTTCTCTGTGGGGTATTGTTATTTTTCCACTTAAATTTCTGTAGTCATTGTATATAATGTTTTTTTCCTGATTGTCTTCACTTTGCATCGTCATAAAAATTTTTCTCTGCTTCTTTGTATTTTTCATTTACATTTACATTCTTACCATAGGGTAATAATAGTCTATTACATTATATGGTACAGTGAAAACACTGAGTCTTCTGAGAAGTATGGAGAGGTATCACCCACATGCTGAAAATAGTAGTAGCCAGTGGCTTCAAATGATACTAACAACCAGCAGCCATGTGGAGATTTCTTTTGGTCCTGCTAATATCTAGCATTAAGAAAAGTTTAGTTGAAATAAGAAAAGCTAACTAATCTGGACATGAGCCAGTTTGGACGTGAGCTATAGCATAAGTATTGTAGACTTTAGTAAAACAGCAACAATAGAACCTTATACCTTAAGAGATACAAAATACTTCATAGTAACCTCAAAGTAGCTAATGTGTACGATGTTAACCTCCATTTTACAGATGAGGAAATGAGACTCAAATTAATTGACTTTCCCAGTCACAAAGCTGGCATACTGCTGCTAACATTAATAGAACGTTAATAGTTTTCCGTATGGGAGTATAACGGTCATATATTAACTATTTTGACCCCTAAAGGCCAGTAAAGGCCTGTGATTTCAAAGTAACTATAAATTGTAAACCATCATCATAGATATTATTTATACATAGCTTTCATGTAATTTTGAGTACCCAAAGACTGAGTTCTAATAACAGCCATTCATTTGTAATGCATTAACCTTTCACTTTACCTTTGGATACTTCCATTTTGTCATTTAAATGATAATATTATAATAGTTACCTACCTCGCAGGGACCCTGTCTGCACCCCTCACTGCCCAAAGGAGTTTGCTTACAAATCTCTACATAGCCAACATACATATATTAAAAGCTAGATCTGCTCATTGTCAGACTGGTACAGTGGAAATAACACTGTTTTTGAACATTTAAGACCTTAGTTCCCATAATGACTCTGACACTCTCTGACCTTAAGCAGATTATTTTATTTTTCTGAGCCTCAGTGTCTTGCCCTGTAAAATGAGAGGGCTTAAACTACGTAAGCTCTACATATCTTTCCAACTTTAAATCTTCAGTTTTGTGATCCTGATTTTATGTTTTGTTTCTTCTCATAGGCCTGTATAGAAGCATCAGATGTAGAGAAGTCATGAATAATGGCAGATGGGGTGAGGTTGTGGGGAGAGGAAAATCTCTGTTAATTATACAGCCTGAGCTCTTGGCAATAGCAGCTTTTCCATTCAACAAACGTTTATTGAGTAGCTGCTCTTGTGAGTACTTTCAGATAAGGGTTGGGGAAAATGAAAAGATACCAAGACAAACTTTTGCCATAAAGGAGTTCACAGGATGACTGTGCCTGCTGCTTAGGAAGGCTTTAATAAATGTTTGCTGACTGATTGGCTATTGATTGATTGATAGTAACATAGATAAATATTATACATTACAGAGTGTAAGTACATGAGAGGTCTGTAAAGTACCAAAGGACAGAAAACTTCCAACCAGGGAAGGCTTGAGCCGAGAAGGATGATGGATAGAATGTCAATTAATGTCAAGTAAAAATGTTAGATATCGTAGCACGGAGCAAAGAGAGCCAAACGCAGTGCTAGAAAATCGAGATGTGTTTTAAAAGATAATTAGTCATTGAGTTCAGTACATTTCTGAGGAGCATTGGAAGGACAGTCAGGCCATATGGTTCCCTGGTTGCCTTCTTGTGATAAAAACAGGTAAAATAAATATTCCAAGATGTCTTAGGGTTAATTGGAAGCCACCTCTGTTCACCCTATTATACTGCATCTATAGTACTCTAGTATCCTGTCAAACTCACATATTCTAGTAGTGAAGTGGGATAATGACAAAGAAGACTGCTAGGTAGGTCCCAGGGAAAAGACTGGTCTTTATTCAGCAGACAATGAGAAACCATTGAAATTTTGATTAGTGCAGTAAAGTGATTAGATTTATTTATCTTATTCATGGGATAATAGCTCTAGAACTAGAAAGGATCTCTCTGGTCATCTAGTTTACTGCCGTTGGCTTTCTGCCTGTGAAGACAGTCATCCTTAGATTAGAAAATGAGAAGCATAATTTCTCAGATTATTCATTGGAAGTATGCTCTTCAGATTTCCATCTTTCCCCCCTGGAAGAGGGCTATACGTCCTGCTTTAGTGAGAAAACTGAGGGCATGTGTCATGATTTCCCTCTTTCTGAATCTCAGTATTACTCTCTGTATTCATCTATCTTCATTTTCAAGGAGTATGAGGTCTGAGTAGTGGATTTGACAGTTAAGAAATCATTTGTAGTCTTTGAGAAAAGTGTTTCAGTAGATTGGTGAGTCCAGAGACCAGGCTTGCAAGGGCTTAGGAAGTGAATAGTGAAAAGAAGAGGTACATTACTTTCTGAGAATATGTTTATGTGACCAAGGGAACTGTAATTTGAGGATTATATGAGGTCAAGTAAGTTTTGTTGTTGGACTTTTGGGGAGATTGGGAGCATTTTTTCTTAAGGATTAGAAAGACCTGATTATGTTTTAGGTGGTAGGGAAGGAACTAGCAGATAGCAAGAGATTTAGGGAGAAGTCCTCAGAGGATGTGGTAGGAAAGAGGTGACTGAAACTAGAAAGAAAAGAGACATTTTTCTCTTTCTCTTCTATTCTGGGCCCAGTTCATTGACCTCATTCTATAAAAATAGAAGAAACAAACTGTAGCCTTTGCTTTAGTAACAAAAACCAAAATTTTAAATTTTTTAGCAGCAAGTGAAAAGTCTTGCATATTAAATGTCACAAATAAAAGCAGTTATTTGCTTCATGCACTTCTTTTGAAGGGTGTGTGTGTGTGTGTGTGTTAAATACAGTTGTATCCTGTCTGCAATTCATAACTTAAAATTATTGTGACTTTTCCATTGTAAATTCTTGTTTACAAGATTTTGTAAATTAGATATGAAAATTCTATCAGCCTTCAACTTGGGTAGCAGACCCAGAGGGCAAATTTTTAAATGCTTTTTTTGCAGTTGTAAAATGAAGAATTAATTTGTTTCCTGAAACATTGTGTGTTTTTGGGTTGAGTCCCTCATGTGAACTTTTGCCTGTTTATGAGAAAATAATCTTAATTTTTAAAAGGAATTATTTTTTCAACTAATTTTTTTCTTGAGTGTTTATCTCCAGATAAATTTTCAGAATGACAAGTAGAATTGACCCTTAAGGAAAATTGAAACGGTCAAAGGAAAAAAGAAGCTGCCTGCTATCATTCCATGTTATTACCCTGTTATATTTGTCTAATATCTATGGCTTGGAAGACTCAGAGCATTGAGTAATCTGGTTAAGTTACATATGGGAGACTGTTACAACAGTAGTGCCGGGACTGTTGGGACTGTTTTGTTTTATTGTAACAATTAAACACCTGTTAAAAAGAGAAGCAAACTTGTAGCTGTGGAATGCTTATTGAAAGGAGGAAGGAGCTGCAACCTCCAAATTACAGTATGTCAGAAATAATACTGAGTGATCAACTCACAAAGCCAAAGATTTTATTTAATGCTGTGATAGGCAATGGGTTTTAGTGGGAAATGTTTGTTTTAAATATCTTCAGATATAATTTTAAAATTCTCTACCACTCCCAAGCATCACAGTATTACAAGTTGTGTGGACAGATTTTTTTTTTAACCTAGATTTCCTTATTTCTGATACCACTGTGTTAAGAAGGGTTAGCATTTCTTTTTCCTAAAAGGAGGTTTGTTTCCATAGTCATTCTTTTAATAAAATGACCGTATTTCATAGCCCTGATAAACATTGCACAGACCTTTTTCAGTCTGGCATCCCATTCAAGAACAAGTGTTTCTCATCTGAATGATGGAGCTTTGTGTAACCGTTGAAAGGTGATTGAATTTGGATGACTATAAATTTATTATTGATCTTTTATGACTGATTCAGGGCTATTGTTATAGCTTTACTATGAAAGTTTTGAGACTTAGAAAGTAGAATTAAGTCACGGATCATTTTTATTGTCCCTTTGGCTTCCTTCTGTGTCAATTTCCTATTATTTATCTTTAGGTACTTTTCTGTTCTTTTCCTTCCAACTTCCTTATTTTTTCTACTTCTCCTGTCTCTTGTCTTTCATTCTTTAGCCTCTGTATAGTTTCCAAGCAATTAAATAAAGAAGTCTGGCAACAAGCAGCACTTTATGCCACATGGAAACAACAATTATAACTTTAGCCAAAACTGTCATCGTCTTCTGGAATTGAGAAAGTTAAGAGGAAAAATGATACATCACTGAGGTTTCTTAATAATACCTTTTTATAGCATTTTTATTTTCATAGTATCTTAGTCCTAGAGAATATAACTATAAGTTGTATGTAAAAGTTAGTTTATTGCATTGCCATCTCTTTTAGAGAGGGAGATTCAGCAGTAAAGGTACACTTGTAACTACTTTCATAAAGATTATTGCAGCCAGTTGGGATTTCTGGACATGCAAAAGTGAGGAGGGTATAGTTACACAAGTTATAAGAGCACCAGTATTGCTCTCCTTCTTTATAAAATATATAGCTAGATTTTTAATTGCAATATCAGAACTGCTATTTGTCAACAGAATTGTTTTCATCAACCTTCTATCACTAGTCAGTTTTCATTTCTGCTTGACCAGCATCCTTTTTAAGCTTGAGACTTAATAGAAAAACTCAAAATTCTCTGGCTTTTCTGTATGGTCGCTAGCTATCACACAGAGAAAGCAATGAAGGAAGAGTCATTTTTACTTTTTTGTGATCAGTGATTCTATATGAGAGTTTTGTATTCAGTATATTTGTGGCAACTACCAGAATTCAAACCATAGCATTCGTTGGCTTTACAGAGAAAGCTAAAGAATATGATCCTGTACAAAAGTATTTACTATTAATCTATATGGAAATTGTGTATATTAATTCCATTTTAAGGGTAAACATTATGCTTGTTTTAGTTTAAAATTAAGGGCATATCCCTTCTACCCTCCATGACCAGAGTGGTGTAGGGGAGAATATATCCCTGAGATATTGGGGAAAATGCTTGTATGTTTGTCCTTACTATATCTTTGAAGTAAATATTCTTTTATAAAAGCTGTCTTAAAAAATTGAGAACATAATGAATTTGCTTATCTGCTTACAACCTCGCCTTTTGCCATATTAAGAAAATGAAGCCCATTGCCATGAGTCTCTCTTTCCCTCTCTTCCTGTCCTCCTTTCCTCAGTCTCTGACAGACAGCTGGGCTGTTCTTGCCAGAGCCTGACCCTCCATACCGCTCCATCCCTTCCCTCACTTCCCACTGCCTTTCTTTGATCTTCAGCCTCTCCTTTCCTAGGCTTCCTCACGTTCTGCAAACGTGGCTGTCTTCCTTATCCGTGAAAAATAAAGAACAGCCTGTACCAGGCCCTACCACCCCTTCACGCTGTCATCCTGTCTCTCTTCCCTTTCCCAGCCAAGCTTCGGCAGAGGCTGGAGCCAGGCCAGGGGTGGAGGTGGAGAGAACAGCCAAGGGGGCGGGATTGTATTCATTGCCTCGCCTTCTGCTCTCACTCTTCAGCCTTTTGACCTCATTATTCAGCTGAAACTGTTCTCTCCACAATTAACTGCCTAGTGTGATGGCCTTTGCTCAGTCTTCTTACTCGTCTGTGGCATTTAACGCTTTCCTCCCTGGGTTCTCCCGCTCTCCCATCTCCTTTACCCCAGGTGTTCCCTGACCTTCAGTCCCACATCACCAGCTGCCTGTTGGACGTTTTAACCTGATGTCTTATTTGCCCCTCAAACTCAACCTTGTCTGAAACAGAATTTGTTATCTTTCTCCTCCCCAATAATCATTCCTCTTCCAAACTTCTTGATTTCTCTTGAAAGCAACCTTATCCAGGACGCCCCACCCCACCATGTGTCCATTTAGTTGCCTGATGTTCCTCTTTCTATCTCCACATTTCTCACACTTAATCCTTTCTCTCTCAGGTTTTCATCACCTCTTGCCTCAACTCTTACAAAGGCCTCCCTACCTCAAGTCTCTCCCCTCCCCCTGCATCCTCCACATGGCTAGCAAAGAGGTCCTTAACAAGGCTCTGCCATGTCACCCTTCTGTATGATTAACTCTGTGTCTTCCTCTTGCTGGATGGCATGGCAGATAGAGCAGACTCATTTTCCTGAGTTCAAATCTAGCCTCGGATACTTAGTTATATGACTCGCAGCAAGTCACTTAACCTTCTCTATCTCAGTTTCCTCTTCTGTCAAATAAGCTGGAGAAGGAAATGGCAGACCACTCCAGTAAATGGAGTCACGGAGAATTGGGCATAACTGAGACAGCTGAGCAGCAAATTACTTCCAGAATAAAATATAAATTCCTCTGTGTAGCTTTTAAAATCTTTGACAGCTTGGCCCCAAACTTAGCTTTGCAGTCTCAGTGTAGATGTTTCTCCTTCCTGCATTCTAGTCAAGTCAGCCTGGCCTCACCCTGAGTACTCCATTTCTCACCTCTTTGCCTTTGCACTGAGCCATCCACTTTGCTTAGAATTTACTGTCTGCTACTTCATGTGTTCTCTTTTTGTCGTCAAGAAGCAGCTCAAAGACTATCTTATACATGAAGCCTTCCCTAAGTCATCTAACTGTTGATGCCTTCAACATTGTATTTCTGTAGGTTTCTTTTTATTGTATTCTCTCTGTATAATTTATGTGTGTACTTATTGCCCTAATATAATAGGAGCTCCTTGAAAGTAGGGGGGTTGTTTCATTCTTTATATTTTTATCCTTAGAACCTAACATAGTGTCTGGCGCAGGGCTGGGGAACCTATGGCCCTGAGGCCACATGTGCCCTTCTAGGTCCTTGAGTTTGGCATTTGACTAAGTACAAGTTTTACAGAATAAATCCTTTTATTAAGAAGATTTGTTCTGTGAAGTTTGGATTCAGACAAAGGGTCACACTTGAGGACCTAGAAACTCACATGTGGCCTTAAGGCTACCCCTGGTCTGGCATATAATAGATGCTTAATAAATATTTACTGATTAATTGAATGATTGTTGACAGTCTTACTTATAGTTACCATGCATCTTTTTGTTACTGACTTAAAGAAGTTATTTGTAATTTTAATTCTTCCAAAATTTTGTTGGTCCATGATTCATACCATATGCCATTGGTGAGAGACTATCAGTATTAAAGAGAAGGGCTTTTGTAGGAATGAGCAATCTGGAAAAATGCTGTAGAGCTAAACATGATGCAGTAAGATTTATTCATCATATTCAGTTCTGGGCCCGCTCATTATCCATCTGCAGTGCCGGTCCAAGACCCTGACGTTGAGAAACTAAATCAGAGGACTAAATTCTATAGCATGTCATAATATAGGTAGTAGATATTTTTCATCTACTTGGTTCTGAAAGGACACTTGTTTCTTTTCCCTTCACTAGGCTTAGCACTGCTTCATCCTGCAGCTCTTTCCTGATGCTCAAATAAATTTGCAGTTTTCTCCAGACTCTTGCATTTGTATTTCTGAGGTCCTCCTCAACTCTGGCCTTTTATCACAAATGCTTGAAAGTTCTCTAATCAATTCCAGGCTGTCTTTGCTCTTGGTTCATTTTTTGGTGGAATGGTTTACCTTGCTTGATGTTTCTCTGGGTCTCCTGAGTTCCTTCTACCTCTTGAGGTTAGCTTCTCCTGCAACTTTGAGATTCAGAATACCAGATCTTTAGGGCTTTCTGTCGCATCTCAGAACGGATTGCTAGGCACCTCTGAGCCTCTGGGTTCTTGGACTGCTCCAGTTTGAACACTGTAGCTCCCTCGCTGACATAGCTGCTGTTCCCTGGGGCATCCAAGGGCTTTGGACTACTCTCTGATCCTGCGATTTCTAGCCATAAGTTGTTGCACCTTTGGTTATTCCGGTATTTGCTTTCCTTCCTGTTGTCTGTAGGTTTATAGCTGTGCAATAAAAATTTGCACAATTTTTGTGCAATTTGGGGATGGGGAGCAGGGGGAAGGAATCGTTTGCTCTAATTTCTTACTGAATTTCTTGATCGTTTTTTGGTCTGACACAAACTTTAGGGTTTTACTAGAGCAGGTATGGAAGCTAGTCGTTCAGCCTCCCTTTTAGACAGCCATCTTAGTAGGAAGTTTGCTTTTTTTCTGTTTAAATGGTTAGACTATTTTCCCATTGTTGTGAATACTGAGGAATACTCTATATTATTCTAGGACTCAATGCAACTGATGCAGTGTCATATGAAAATTCACTTTGACAAAAATTTATTAAGTACCTATTATGTGTAAGGCACTATGCTGGGATTATAAAAACCAAATAAAACATTTCCTACTCTTAAGAAACTTGCAGTCTGCCAGGAAGATATAATTTGTATATAGCTAGGTAAATGCCAATTCATTTGATGAAAGAGAGAGTATCAAAAAAATATTGGATTGAAGTAAATTGTGAGTAAGAACATTTGGAAAACCTTGTCATCAGTAGAGGATGCTCTTTTGGAGATTTTATTCATGATTCCTGTCATGAGACTGGTTACTTTTGGCCTACTCATATTTCCCTATTTAATACTTGGCTTAATGTCAGTACTGAGCAGATCATTGAACAGAGTTGTGTAGACACATTTATCATAGAGTCTTGTATGATTTTATGGCGTTTAGTGTTATCTTGTCAGGATAACCGTCAAGTTACATCTTGCTGTACAAAATTAATGCTTCATATAGCTTTAAACAATAAATACAGTAAGTTCCTATAAAACTTTTGTTAGCCTTATTTTCCTAATCTGGTAACATGACAGTATTGGAACTAGATGTCCTCCAACATCCCTTCCAGTTTTGAACCTCTGATCCTGTGCTTCTTTACATCTATCCATTGTTTAGGACAATGAAGATGTCTGTCATTATGTACTTTGTATGTATTGGTGAGGGTAGGAAAATAGATGGGCATGGTGCATTATGCTTCCCACTGCAGGAGCTATACCTAAGCTCTTTTTAGATGGAAAGAGAATCTCCAGATATCTCATTTCTAATCCTAGTTTTACTTCTGAAAGAGCTATGCAAGTCCTTTCATGTTTCTGAGACTTGAAAATGCCACCTACCCAATACTATAGCTCTCTCTCAGGGATTTTTTCATATCTCCTTAAAATCTCCTTAGCATAAAGGATGCTTGAAAGCAAAATAATATGTATTTAAGTTACTGTATTATTACCTCCTGCCTATATCCCTAGGAGAGAGATCTCTTAAACCTGCATATAAAATCAGTCAGTTTCTTCAAGTATAAGAAATCTGAAAAAACAAGACTAATTTCCATTTACACTAGGGAGGCATTTCTAGCTTTTTCTTATACAGGGAAAGGCATTGCGTTTTAGAAAGGATAAAGAGGATAGTCTTAAACTTTTATTTTTAGCACTTTTTTTATTGAGCTCTGAAATGTAAGAAAGTTGTTGGTAAGGAGTCTTTGAGGTTTATTTCCCCCCAAAAAATTGACCAGGTTGACTGTAAGAATACTTATTGGATCTCTATGTGGTGTGGAGTCAGAGTACTTCCCTGGGTCTACATCCCAGCTCTGCTGCTCAGTATGTTGTCACTTCACCATTCTAAGCCTCCGTTTCCTCCTAATTTGTAAAATGAGGGGATTGAATCATGTGACCTCTAACATCTCTCCCAGCCCTAACTCAATGTCCTTATAATCGTATGACACAATTTAGAACATACCTACCTGCCTTTTTGCTAAAAATCATTTGAATATATATTAAATTCCTTCTCTTTGACTTCCAGAGCAACAAATTTTAACCCAAGAGACAGATAAGTAGAAAAGACAAAATGATTTTATTTGCAAGATTGACTATTTAAACTGGAAAAAAAAAAAAAGGTAATTCATCCTTTTTGCCACAGTGCAGCACAATGTCAAAAATCACTAAATAAAACATAAACATTAGTTCGCTGAGACTGTATTATCAGTCATCAAGACAGTATGGTCACAATCATCATTTTTCCTGTTCAAGGAGAGCTGCCATAAATCTCATGCTGGGTGTCAAATTCAGGTAAGGACCTTTCAGCAACATCTGCTGAGTTAAAGAGGTGGTGTGTAATACTGGAGATTACCTTTCTAAAATCATCCAGGGACCCCCAAACCTACATGGTCCAGATAAATGCAAGTTGATTTTTGGCTTTCCAGAGTTTACATTTGACTTTTGAATTAATTCACATAATGTGGGGGAACAGAGACTCTTCTTTCAACATCCAGTATCCATCCTTCACAAAGGGCTTCATTACTGTGCCATCTGTACATCTTTGGTGTACAGAGTTTATTATCTTTATATAATTCGAACTTAGAGTTCTTACCCTAAGAATTCTGCCTGTTTTGAATTTGAATTTAGCACTTGGTGATCCAACTTATAAAAATAAATCTTGACTTTTTCTTATTTACTCCAAGTAGGAATTTTCAAAGTCTAAAAATTCTACCACTTCTTGGAAAGAAATAACCAGTTGACACACATGTGGAGCTAAACTTAATATGAAGAAACATAAGGACCACATTTGGGGATAGTTGAGGCCCAGTTTAAAAACATTTGCCTCATCTTGTTATAATCTCACTCTAATCTGTTCCATTAGTTATGAGATCTAAACTTCAAAGACATGAACCTGCATTACTTGTTATATGGACAAAAAAAGATGCCATCATGTGCTAAAAGTGCTAAATTAAGATATTTTATAGATTATTCTTTAATGTGTATAAGTTTGGTGCTTTCAGGCCTATCAGAATTTATTGAAGAATATCCTGGTTGATGCTAAAGTACTATTCCCCTGTCAAATTTGGCTGACAATTTGAAAATCACTTTTTGAACTTCTGAGCAACAAGATGAGAGGATTGGATGTTTTTTTCTAATCCCCAGAACCTCTCAAACATTGTCAAAACAGAAATTGTACACCAAAGATAAAACAATTTTATCTCTCTCCATGATCTTGGACACCCAGAATCCAAAAGAAGGTTTTTTAAAAAAAACCTCATAAATCCATAAACTGATGCTCACTGATTTTGAGCTCACCAAGCACCCCTCTTCCACCTCCATGCTACTGGCCTCAAGGCTACAGGAGCAGACCCAAGGCCATGACACAGGCTCACAACAAAGTATCCCCCTCCAGTGCTCTTGAGACCTTGACCCTAGATTGAATACAGATTTGCTTGAGCCTTGATAGCCAGCTTGGCCATAGCCCTTTAGGAGCAAAAGCTTGCATATCAGAAACACCAGCACTACAATGCACTGAACTGCCAGTGCTGGGCTAGGGAACTGAGTGACAGAGTGGTGGGACAGGTCACCCAGGACACCACATTGAATGAGTGGGGAGAAGAGAGCAGGAATCCAGCAGGGGAGCCGCTTCTGAGCATCTGAAAGTCAAGCGAGGCAGAGACCTAGACTAGTAAACTGTTAATTGCGCAGTGAGAGGAGCTTGAGATGCTTTGAGATCCAGTCCCCAAAGAAGCCACAGTTAGATGGGAGGAAGTTAGGAAGCAAATGATAAGGACAACAAGAGGGGAAGGCTGAAATTACCAAAGATTTCAAGAAGAAGAAAACTCAAAGCCCTTGGACATAAAAGGATAAATCAAAAGGAAAAACAGTTTCAGTAAGAGGAAACAAGTTCAGGCATCTATGAATAAAATACTGCAGAACAAAAAAATATTTTTAATACTTGGTGAGACAGAAGGCCCTTATGGAATGAAAATATGAACATTGGTTTTTGCTGGTGTTAAATTATATTATAGCTACAGAATTTATCCTCTGCTCTACTTCAATGATGTCATTAACCTAAATAGTGTAGGTTTTTAATTGGTAGTATTTAGAATTAAGAAGACACATTATAGCAACAGGACAATCTTTTATCATTAGTATGCTTTACTACTTCCAAATGTTTCTGGATAAATGCATTGAATTCCTAAATAATTGTTTTCATATTTACTGATAACGAATCAATTATTTTTAATCTCTTGGGTCAGTTCAATTTAGCCATTGTAATTGGTATGATTTAAGTGTATGTAATTTAAACCATTTTACCTCTAAAACATCTTCCCTATTACAAAAGTCCTAACCTTCCTCATTCTCAGTATAATAGAGACCCAGAGTTCTTAAAGCCTTCATCACACAAGCATATTCTACCATTCTGTAAAGGCTTCCAGAAATTTCCCAGCCAAGCAGAATCTTCTTTCTAAGGACTAACTTGCGTAAATATGAGGAGGTACATCAATAGGAGACACTTGGCGGAACTTTCTTTGACCACAGTAATCCATAAAACCTAAAAAAATAAAAAAAGTCCCTATCCTGAGTGACTACATTCTTCTTATGTAATGACAGTGGCAGAAAGGTTGTCAGAGGACACAAGGATCACGATCACACTTTTTAGACAAGCTACAAAATATAAAATTTAGAGTTGATCTTCCAAATGTGATATCTTTTATTCAGTGATACACAATTAGACTTGCTACTGGGATGAACGGTATTAATCCTGACATTTCACTATAGATGAAGCCAGAAGACGAAAGAAAGTGCAGCTAAACGGGAAGTGTCTTGTGTCCAGAGACAACCAGAAACATCATTTCAAGGATTATGATGACTCTTGTGTTGCAGTGCTTATGAAATATCACCATGAAAAGAATTGCAGCTTATGCACCATGTTTTGCGGGGGATAAAGACACACAGAAACTCTGCCGATTAACTCAACATATACCTTGGTTGATATTTGTTCATTTCAAGCCAAAGGTGGGCCTAAGAGGAGATAAATAATGATTCATCAGTAAGAAGCAAAAGCCCAAAAGATCTCACACCTTTATATAAATGTGTAGAAAAGAGTCATAAAGAAGTGAATTTAATAAGCACAAAATGACATCTTCATAAAAAATGAAAGTGATTGTATTTTAACAGGTAGGAAATGTCTCATTACTGATGTGAGAGTCACACCTGAATCAGCTGTCTGTGTACAATGAGACCACCACCTTGTTAGAACAAAGATAAAAATTAATATAAAACCAGAAGAATAATAAATTTAAAAGACAGTGTACAAGGAAAATAACTCTTTCCTGTCATATTAATAGGTGATTGTTGCCAAAAACTGGAAATTGATAGAACAGTCACAGATTATAAAGGAATTTAATTTCATTTAATCAATTGTCATAATAAGGAAGCTAAAAGATCTTACGAAGGAAGAGAAGAAGGGAACATGCGTTTTATTTTGGTACCTACTGTGTGCCAGGCACTGTGCAGAGCACCGTACAAATATTTTCTCATTTAACTCTCACAACAACCCTGCAGGGTAGGGGTTATTATTATCCCTATTTTACAGTTGAGGAAATGGAAGCAGTGGTTATGTGATTTGCCCAGGATCACACAGCTGATAAGTAAGTGGGGCCAGATGTGAACTCAGGTCTTGCTGATTCAAGGCCTGGCACTCTCTCCACTGTGCCACTTGTAGCCTCCATCTTAGCTGAAAACAGCTGATTTCCTTGCCAAGTGGAGAGATAACAACTAAGGGTAGTCCTCATTTATAAAACTGTTATAAAAGAAGATTATGAGTAGTATTGCTTCATAGCACAGTAAGAAACTATCAGCAAAAACAGTTTACAGTAAATTTGGCAGAAGGCCCTACTAAGCAAAGTCATCGGAGGTCTTTGAAAGGTGAAACTGGCAAAGTAGACAATAGATTAAAAAATAGGAAAGGTCTGTAAGAAGCTTTTTATAATAAATTTTTTGTCATCAAGGATAATAGTGTCTACACATTTGAACTACAGCATCCATCATAATCCCTGTCATGCCATATCAGGACAGAGAAGTATCATCAAACCAAATCAAAGCTGCCCCAAAGAGCAGCTAAACTGGACCAAGGGGTCGTGAGTACCAGCAGTTTGGGAAGAGACAGGGTTTTAAGAACTTGGTGCATTTAATTCCCAGTGTATCTAAAACAGGAAAAGATACCAAAAGCTTGGGACAGTCCTGAACCTTATGATTATGAAGAAAAAAAACAACTAAGAGAATCTCAATGAGCACTGGCCCATGTCCCTGTTTTCCATCTCTGTAACTTTTCTGGGAATAATGTTCGCATCCTCAAGAAGAACAGGTTGGCTGTCACAAAGTCTACTCTATTGAAAAGTTAGGAAATACAAGTTCCCACCGTGTTTATTGTTGTCAGTTATTTTTAAAAGGCACACTGCCTCCAAAGTTCCACTTCAACAAGGTTTATCTCAATGTAAATTGCAATCTAGAATACTCTTTGACAAATGTTGCAGAGATGAATTTAATGATCTTCTGCTTATTAATATCAAGTTGTGCTTAAAGCAGGGAAATGAATGTTTTCCAAAAATGTTTACTGCTGATGTACACTTCAAATAAGAGAGAGAGTCCTCTAGGAAGTATAGTCGTCCGGAAATCTCTTTGTGTAAACAGTGGTATGCTCATTGCATCAGGCCTGGAACATTGCCAAGCCTCCTAAATAAGGTCAGTAATTGCTCAGAGGAGTTTAGCATCACTGTTCACACAGGAATAGCCAAGTGGATGAAGAATGCCTTTGTCCATTCTCTGAAATGTAGTTGGATGGACAACACAAGAAGCTTCTCTAGCAGTACAAATATCTGAGTCTAGAATTGAATTGGAGGGGAAAACTTGATTGAGAAATTTAGGTTTCGAGTGGTTTTAATGACCCCAAACTTTTCTCTAAAGCAAATATACCCATCTTGTTAACACTGATATTCTTCCAGTGGTGTTATATGACTATAAGTCTCGGAATACTAGTTTCTCCAAAGAATTGAAGCTGAGAATCACCAAACAGCAAAGAGAAATGCCTGGTAAGCATGAGTAGGCTGTAATCTATTACAATAGCAGCACAAAGTAAATCAGAAAATGTACAACTAGGGGGAAAAAAGGATGGGCAGCAAGGTCAAAGGATAACCTTTGGACAATTAATGTGCTCCATTGGTATGCATGTAAATATAAATGGAAGAAAGCCCCCAAGCATAGTGGGAGACAGTATGGGAGGCCCCAGCATGCTGTAATTTACCAGAGGACATGAACAAAGACTCATTCAGGATGAGGTGGATGGGCCACATGGCCAATCTGCATTGGTGGAGGTAGTACCCACATCAGTAAAATCACACCCACAAAAGTAAAATGTTGTTCAGTCATCAGTTACGTTTGCCAAAGATGCTGCACTGGTTTGCCATTTCCTTCTCCAGCTCATTTTATAGATGTGAAAACTGAGGCAAATAGGGTTAAATGACTTGCCCAGGGTCACACAACTAGTAAGTGTCTGAGGCTAGATTAGAACTCAAGATGATGAGTCTTCTTGACTTCGAGCCCAGAGCTCTATCCACTGAGCCACCTCGCTGCCTCTAAGTAAAATATTGCCAGGTTAAAAATTAATCTGTCAACTGACTCGGTAATCAATGCGATAAGAAGCTTCTGGAAAAAGGTAAAAGGGGAGTCAAGAAAGAACTATTGAAACATTTCATGCAGCTGAATTCAAAGTAGTTAGTAGGACTAGTGACAAGTTTGGGGCTTAAGGGAGACTTTGTGTTGTTTTGTTGTTTTGGTTTTTTTTTTTCAATTAGAAGAACATCTTTTATTTATTGAATGGAAACTTAATGATATGTGGTGCTATTATTTACTTACACTGACCAGGCACACCTTACGTAAATCAGATCATGGAATGCTAGATTTAGAGCTGGTAGTTACCTTGCAGAGCTTTTAGAAAATCTGAAGAAAGCTGTGTAAGTTGTGAAACTGTAGCTTTTCTTCTGAATGAGGTTACACAGTTAAGATCTGAGTTCAGATTCAGCTTACTAGCTGTGTGACTCCAGGCAAGTCACTTTCCCTCATTTCCTCATCTTTAAAATGGAGATCATAACAGCACCTAACTTCCAGAAGTTGTGACAATCAATTGAAATAATATTTATAAAGCTCCTAGCACATTGCCTGGTACATAGTAGGCACTATAAAAAATGTTACCTGTCATACTAATAATTATTAGCATTCTAAGCAGAAAGTTTTAGCATGTTAAGGCTTTATTCTTAACAGCATTATTATGACAGTTCATACAGATTGCATTTGAAACTTGGAAATTATCAGTTAGTCTTTTAATAACTACAAAGATCTATGCTTGCTTTACTTTCTGGCTTTTAGGAAATTACTTCTAGTCAGTTATATGAGGGAACTGACTGTAAATTCTATTAGTAAAGTTTTAAGAGGAGGAAAAAGGAAAATAATTCTCATCAGATTCTCACCAAAGTTATTCTCACCAATGCAATATTTCATGATAGTAATGTAATAATGACCTTGATAAATGTTGACACAAATCATACTTGTTTAATACTTCTCAGCCTAGGTTTTGGGATTTCCACCACCCCACCCCACCATGGTCAAAAAGTATCACTTTTCTTGATTAACTATGGGTAGTTAAGTGAGAGTGGGAATCCAGACTTTCATAAATAATCTTTTCTTAACCATTTCTTTTTTTGTTATTTTTTAACTTTTTTTTTATTCTGAACTTAATGAGCTCCAGCTAGAGCCATTCTATATACAGAAATAGAAAAAATGTGATTATATGTAAAACTACATTTCTATTATGTATGGCTTGATTTTCTCTTTAAAAGCATATAATAAATTCAGCATGTTATTTTCAAAGCTATATTGCTTTTCTGTATTTCCTTCTGAACTTCCTTCTGTCCTCTTCTGGGAATTAAAAAAACAAATGTTTCAGTAGCTCTCTTTTTTGGGACAGCACTATTACTAATCACCCTTTTATCTCCAGTCCCAATTAAGAACCAAAAGGAGGGAGGGGACAGGGGGTGGGGGGGAAACGGGAACCCTTATAAAAAATAATCCCAGTCAAGCAGAACAAATCCACACAATGGCCATGTCCAAAAAAGTGTATCTGCACCTTGAATCAGTCACTGTTCTGTCAGGGGGTGAGCACCATGCTTCATCACAGGTCCTCCAGAGATAT
The DNA here is from genome assembly GCA_023548195.1 of Bettongia penicillata ogilbyi. Taxonomy (NCBI): domain Eukaryota; kingdom Metazoa; phylum Chordata; class Mammalia; order Diprotodontia; family Potoroidae; genus Bettongia; species Bettongia penicillata. Next base: position 11,403,606 of record JAJHZJ010000027.1, read on the forward strand.
GGCAGGTACTCACATTCATCAGACTAGTTAGATCACTCAAACCCCATTCCCCTCCCTGCCCCCCCAGCCCCCAGCAGTGTCACACAGGGCATAATAAGCTTACATATATATGCCAGAATTTGTAGTTCTCAGGAGCTGAAAGCACCTGTTGGGGATCATTACTATGTAAGGGCTGAGTAAAATACACCATTTATAGGGCATCTACCACCCTCATACCCTCCTGTCTCTCTAGACTCTAGGACTTTCATTACAGTATCAATCATAGAGGAACGTTGAAGTTGGCCTTTAGTGAAATTAAACTATGCAACCACATTTTTTTTGCTTTGTTTTTTAATTTTTTTTAATATTTTTCCTTAATTACATGTAAAAGTAATTTTTAACATTTGTTGTTAAACTTCAAGTTCCAAATTCTATCTCTCCCTATCTTCCCATCTCCCTTCCTCCCCTGTTCCTGAAACAGTCTGATATAGGTTGCTATATATGTGTGTAATCTTGTAAAATATTTCCATATTAGTCATTGTGTAGGGTAAAAACAAGAAAGGAAGGAAGAAAAATAAAGTATCCTTTGGTCTCTCTTCAGACAGTTTGTCATCAGTTCTTGCTAATAAAATCACTCCTTTGAATTAAGATCCTGATAAAATATAAGAAGGAATAACACATTAACTTTCTAGCCTAGAGTTAGTCTATCAGATTATCTACCTGTTACCTTGAAGAGTATAGGGACCTGAAAGAATGAAAGGACAGAAAGATCTGAAGCATGAGAGATTCTGAACAGTGTAGATACAGGTGTGACACAAGGGACTTTACATGAAGACCCTGGAAGCTTAATGAGAGAGGATGTCAGAAAGGGAAGGAAAAAGCTACAAAAGGAAAAAAAAATACCTATGATTTCAAATGTGAAGGAAAGAACCCTAGACCTAAAGCCAGGATTCAAATCTCATTTCTAACAGTATTAACATAAGCTTCCTGTTCTGTAAAATAGAGATACTAACACTACATCCTTCACAAGACTTCCCTGAGGAACTTAATTTGTATACTTTTAAGTACTAGTATATAAATGAGAGCTGTTGTTATTCTAAAGACTCACTTCACTTTATTAACAGTTTCTTTTAGGTGATCGATTCTGCTAGGCTGAGAGATTCTTTCAATTCTGGATTACAGCCATACCTGGGGATTTCACAGCTATCCCAGATAGTTCTCAGTCTTAGAAACCTCAGGAAAGAAAAGTAGTTCCAAAACTTCCCACTTGGTTCTTCCTCCATGTGAATTCCAGAGACACAAAAACTTGTTGGATGACTTTGACTTTGAACAAATTCACTTCAGTTATTCCCAATTCGATAGGTCCTTGTAAGCTGAACATACACAGCAGCCTACAGCCCTTCAACATGGGTCTAGCACATAGTGGGTGATTGATCTATTGATTAATAAGCTGAATATCTCTATGCCTAGAGGTTTTGATGTCTGTAGGAGATGTTCTGTTATCACTGAGCCACTTATTTATGTTGGTAACATAAATTCTCCAGGTGAGATTCAATAAATTGGCTTATATGGTTAGCAATCTTAACACATTGTATATCAATAGCTTCTGAGAATCTTTTATCTATGACATGTTTTTAGTGTGTTATTTGGCTGTCTTAAATCAAATACTTTAAACTTCAGTGGAAAGATAAGCAGACAAGCCAGAACAAATGGCCTTTACCATAGCTAAAGTTAAATACTTTTTATTTTCTATATTCTCACCAATAGTTCTGTGATTAAAACCAGGAAAATGAGGATGAATGGGTAATAATCCTCAGTTAGCTGTACATTATTGATTCAACATTATGAATTCGTTTGTATATTTTTAAGCATTCCTTGCAGTAGATTTGTGGGTGAGGAAAAAGATACTTCACATTTGGATTTAAAAATTTTCCAACATGAGATAACTTCTGAGAATGCAGCCCTTTTGGAAATGTAGGTGAAAAAAGGACAATAGCAAAGTTTTGGACGACTCTAAAGACAGTGTAAATTACAACTGCTGCTGCCTGTTATATGTGGTCCATGGTTAACTTGAGGGAGTTCATGAAAATGAAACTGTCAGTCATCTCAAAGTAAATAGCACTAGTGTGAAGCATTTCTTCTTTGTTGCTTGAATGGCTCTTAATTCTGTTGAAAGCTGCACCTTCATTCATTGCCTCCCTTCAAATAGATTTCTTTTGCCTTTTATTTGGAGTTTTCCTTTTTTTTTTAAGTCTCCCTTGCTAACTGAAACATAACAGGTATGATATGCTTGAAAATTGAGTGCTTTAGGACTGGATTACCACACTATATAACAACATATACTTATGTCCCTGAAATAATTAAAAATAGAGCTCGTGGAGCTGATGAGTTGTATTTTTTGACATAAAAGATATGTCTTTTATTAGTTCACCTAAAGCAAGCAGCAGATCAACTGTAGATGAATATAACAAGGAAAAAATGACTAAGTCAACAGAGACCTTTTTAAAAAAATGCACAGCTGCAAAGAGTCATAGGGCTTCCCTCTGGAGAGCAACTTATCTATTAATATTTGTGGTGCTATGTCTGGGATGATCTCTGAATGACATTTAGTATTTCTCTAAAAATCCAAGGCACTGATTTTATATCTTTAGTCTTGTCTTTTTTTGATCTGTGTTAATTATTTCTTGATGTAAGTTTGTGATGCTTCTGCTACACAAATTATCAAATAGGAAGCAGTTATGTGGTATAAGAAAGATAGACTGGAAATCAGAAAAACCTGGTTTTGAACCCTTCCTGAGTTAATAGCTGTGTGACTCTGGGCAAAGCACTAATTGCCTTCTCTGCAAAATGAGGATGATAATACCCACCTCACAGGATTGTGGCAAGAGTCAAGTGAGGTATTGTGTGTAAAAGTGCCCTACGGACAAAGCACTACATGAATGTTAGCTATTATTGCTAACTACCTTTGGAAAGAGATTTAAAAAGAAGTTTCACAGAAATCACCCAATTCTTGATATAAAAAAATAGTTTTACTTTGCTTCCTCTAGCTCTATCTTATTTTTGTAAATTGTTAACACTAGAAAGGACTCAGGAGTCATTCCAGCTCCCTCATTTATGATGGAGAAACTGAAGACTGAAGAGGTCAAATGACTTACCTAAAGTCACATGACTAATTAATAGCGAAATTGGGATTTGAATTCATTTCTGTGTCTACAGTGTTCGGTTGCCTCCCTTAGGTATTGTTTCCAGTGCCTCTCATGCTCAAATTTTAAGGTATCCCAGTGAGGTTTTTTTTCCTCCTCTTTTCAATACTAGGCTATTTGCTTTCTAGAAGAGAGGGACAAGCGGGATCTCCTGAAAAGCCACTGTCTGATTTGGGTCGTCTCTCCTATCTGGCCTATTGGAAAAGTGTCATTTTAGAGTACCTTTATTACCACCATGAAAAGCACATCAGCATCAAAGGAATAAGCCGGGCCACTGGCATGTGTCCTCATGACATCGCCACCACTCTGCAGCATCTCAGTATGATTGACAAGAGGGAAGAAAAGTGAGTACTTCAAACCACCTAACAAATATGCACGGTATCAGAATGATCACAGGCCTTCAGTTCAAAAAGGTCCTTGTGGTTGATGGGAGTAGGATGTGCATGCCAGGTAGAAGATAGAAAAAACTCAACTTTAACTCCCCATGGCCATCTTGATAAAGATTGCTATCATACCAATGTGCTCAGTTTGCAAGTGATGAGGCTTTTAAGTGATGTCTTTTCAGATGTTTCCATTGAGTTAGCAGTATGGAGTAAAATGTGAATTCAGCTTTCATTTCCATCTTGTTCTGGTTTTTCTTATTACAGATTTGTGATAATTAGAAGAGAAAAACTGATATTAGGTCATATGGAAAAACTGAAAACCAATGCACGTGTGAATGAACTTGACCCAGAAAGTCTGAGGTGGACCCCATTGTTAGTTTCTAATGCTGCAGTTTCTGAAGAGGAACGAGAAGCTGAAAAAGAGGTAATAATTGGCATCATCATTTTCAGTCTCTTGGCTTCAGTCTTACAGCCTTCAGCAATAGAGTAGCTTAAGTAAGGCATTAACATCATTGTGAAATGCTTTGTTATAGAGAAGATAGCTTGTGAAATGATATGGCGCTAATTTGTCCTAACTGAGGTTGTGTGGTAAGATGTGATCATTTTACAGACTCAAATGTGAAAAATAAACCATTTATTCTCGATCACAAAGCTGCCTTTTTCACTACTGAGGTCTTGTGACAGCGTATAATCAGATAAAATTTGGTGCTGAGCTCAAAGGCTGAAATGTCAATTGATTCTTTGTGTTTATGAACTTGCTTAAAGTGATCCATACCAGTGAGCATGTAATGTAGTGATAAAAGACTTAAATCAATTCGCTGCATCATTAATAGTGCTAAATATCCCATGAAATACAATCTTCTTTGGTTTGTTATTCTAACTATTGCAAAGAGTCACTCACTAGATGATTCAGCTGAAATATTGCTTGGTTAGCTGGCAGAGCTAATCAGAGTTGACTTAGAGTGACTATTTCATTGAACTTGAAAGCTTATCATGAAGTAAATGTTGCTTCATGGGCCCATTGCTTTAACCTTCTCTCCATCAGGCTGAACGTCTTATGGAACAGGCTAGCTGCTGGGAAAAAGAAGACCAAGAAATTTTATCACCCAGAGCTAATAGTCGGCAATCACCTGCAAAAGTACAATCAAAAAATAAATATTTGCGGTCTTCAGAGAGTGTGCCCGTGGCAGGAGACAGAGGGCAGTCTGCAGAGCCAACTAAAGACAGCAGTGAGGAGGAAGAGGAAGAAGAAGAAGAGGAAGAGGAGGAAGAAGAGGAAGAGGAGGAAGAGGGAAATCATCGAAGCTCCCCTCCTCGGCTGACGAAGCCACAGTCACTCGCTCTCAAAAGAAAGGTATCTCCTCTGCTGGGCTGTGGGCCCCTCCGTCAGCTCCCTCCCTTTCAGGCATCCCATTCGTCAGCCTGCGCTCTTTCCTTATGTCCCAGGAGTGATGGTTTCTTTGTACACCAGCCTTCCCCATTCTGTCTCATCATTCTTTATCTCGCATTCGTGATTCTGTCTGCCCTGTGAGGTTTGGTGCTAAATGGCCTGCAAGATCTCCAGGTTATAGCTTAGTCGGATGACTGCCATCTGCTGGTCTAACGTACTCCAGCCGAGATCAAGTCATCCACTGTTAACACCACAAGGGACCTTCCTGATTGTGTAATCTAATCTTATTTTACAGATCAAGAAAGTGAGGCCCAGAAATGTTAGTTTGCGAAGGTTCACACAGCTCGAGAGCTAGGACCAGAATCCAGGTTTTCTGATTCCCTGACTAATGATCTTGACAGTCTCACTTTTGCTTGAGCTCTACTTGGTATTATAGAGCAATGGTTTTATTAGAGATATTTGACAGTCAAAGAATAATGTAGTTATAAAACATCTTAGTTGCATACACACAAACAGCCCTCTTTGGTCTGGGCTGTTTTTCCTGACATAACAGTTATCAGAAGTTATAAATAAACTGGCAATAAGATTTTATCATTCTGTAGCACCTTTTCAGATTGCTCAAAGCATGGCACATTTCTTTTCCCTTCCATTGGCATGCCCAGTATCCCTGTGTTATTGGGACCACATACACTATTATCCCTATTATGCAGATAAAGGAAGTACCACACCAGTTAAAATGCCCGAGGTCACACAGAATTATGACCGTGATCTTTGACAGGCTAATGACCAAAATTTAGGGCTTTAATCTGAGAGTTCTTTCCATTAAACCATGCTTTTAGACCTAAGTAGAATTTTTTCCTATCTCCATAACAGCCATATACTCCAAAGAGTTGATCTACATAAAAGGATTTACACCAGAGAGAAAATCAGTTCCTGTTTACATCTGTTATTTATTTGTTTGGGAAATACTTTAAATTAGATTTTACCTGGTAGAGTTGTAGTTTGACATCTGTAAATGTTACATTACAGAATGGGATTAGGGAACAGATAGATAGCTATGCCTCTGTGAATAATTAGGGAATATTTTCTGATCATTTTATCTTCACAATGGCAAGAAGCAATAATCTTTGGAAAATGTGTTTCTCTTTACTTTAAGTCTTAAGCATATTGAACTCTTCCTCTGCTTCTGAAAGCACAGTAAAGCTTATACGTCATAAGTTTTAGAAGCAGCTTCAGTTTTTGCTGTTTTTAAGTGTTACCAAAACCATTTATCTGTGTCTCATTTGTTGGTGAGTTGCATCTTAGCAGCAGGAAAGTGGAAAGAACATTGGTTTCAGAACCAGTGGACTTGAGTTCATATCCAGCCTCTGGTCCTCAGTTTATTCATCTGTAAAATAAGAGTATTGAATTAGATGTCCTCTAAGATCATTTCCAGCTCTAAATCAATGAGCCTGTATCAATTTCTTGTTTCAATGTATAATCCAATGGCTTTTTTATTCAGGGGGAAAATCACAGATAATCATGACTTGAGGTAAAAAGTTAAAGCTTTCTAAATCAGTATAAACTGAGAAAATCTTAATTATAATTAGAATGATGAAGGAAAATAAACGAAACAAAAAGCATCTCTTGGATATAAGCAATGCCAACTTTTGGAGAAAATAGTATCCATATATGTTCCTTAAGTATTTTTCACTTAGGCTGCTCCTCTATTAGTGAGCAGAACAGTTTCCACATTCCAACAGTAGATGACATGTGACTTTGTAGATTTCTATTTTATTTTTGGATTCAGTCAGCCAGTAACCATTTATTAAGTACCTACTGTATGCCAGGCACTAAATTACTAAATTCTAGGGAGGCAAAGAAAGGTGAAAGTCTCTTCTTACAAAGTCCTCACAATCTAATGAGCAAGACAGCATGGAAACAGCTGTGTACAAACAAACTACATAGAAGATAAACTGGAAATAATCAGCAGAGGAAAGGCACTGAAATTAAAGGGGAGGGTATTCAAGAAAGACTTCCTGTAGACAGTGAGATCGTAGGTGAGATTTAAAGAAAGCCAGGAGGCATGAGGAGAACATGGGGGACAGTTGGTGAAAATGTCTGGAGTTGGGAGATGGAGTGGCATGTTCAAGGGATAGCAAGGAAGTCATTATCACCGGATCATATAAGGTGCAATAAAATTGGAAAGGTTGGGAGTGGATGGCACATGATAAAGGACTTTGAATACCAAACAGAGAATTTTATATTGACTCCTGGAGGTGATAGGGAGCCACTGGAGTTTATTGAAAAGGGAGGAAGGTAGGTGACATGAGCAGAGTGAAATGGACAAATGTGGGAAAAGGCTTTATGAGAGGGAGACTCACCAGCAATAGTCTAGGCTGCTGAAGGAGTCTAGGCATAAGGTGATGAGGGCCTGCGCCATGGTCATGGCAGTGTCAGAGGAGAGAGGGGATATAGGAGAGATTTATAAAGGTAAAATTGACAGGCCCTGGACCTTTTATTCATCCATCTTTATTGTACAACTACCTGTATAGTGTTCCCATTTCACAGACATCAAAGTCCTATGAAAGTGAGGGCAAGGTCTGAGTCATCTTTATGTTTCTCATAGGACCTTATACCTAGTAAGTGTTCAATAAATACCTGTCTGTAGAATGATTGTTCTCAGTGAAAGAATGAACTGTTGAAATATTTATTTGAAACATTTGGCTTTCCATTATTCCTCTAACACTAAAGTTTATAGAACCACAGTCATTGATTGAAGTCAGTATTTCTACTTAGGATATGTGCTGGAGAAGTAAAGGTTTGCTTTTGTAATTCATGTTTGCAAAGGCTGTTTAGATTTTTCCTCCTAAAACATTCTTTTGAAAATACAGTTGTGTATTTGGAAAAATCTCTTCCATCATGGCTGTGACCTGGACAGATTGCTAATAGGTGTCCAGTGGAAAAGTACATCATTTTCACTCTCTTAACATGTGCTAGTCTTGGTGTGAATGTTCTTTTCCTTTGTCAGTGAAGGTCTCATTCATTCTCAGGCATTATGTTTGGAATTTCCAGAGACCTTTTATACTGAAGAAGAAAAGGGGCCGTAAACGTCGAAGAATCAACAGCAGCGTCACAACGGAGACAATTTCTGAAACTACCGAAGTGCTGAACGAGCCTTTCGATGACTCTGATGACGAGCGGCCCATGCCGCGGCTGGAGCCCACCTGTGAGCTCCAGGGGGAGGAGGAGGACTTGAAGCCTGCCGCTAGAAAAGTATTCCAGTTTCAGTCTGGGAAACAAAGACAGACTGAGGAAGGAGAGAAAGACAATCATTGCTTTAATAATGATGACCCTTGTAGGAGTAAGTAGAATTGGTTCTTTTGTTTAACAAAATCATTATGATTGAATTTTTTTGACTAGCTAAAATCCAACAAATAGCATCTTAAAGACTAAAAGACATCTTTGAAACTACATTTCTTCCCTTCACCCAAAACTAAAAATATCTGTCTTATTCTTTAAGACTTTGCAGGGAATTGAGAGTTCACCTCCTCTTCCTAAAGTTCAGTTCAGTGCTGAGTAACCTCTTAGAGTGAGAGTCTTCTTTGAGATGTGCTCACCTTACTCTCTAGATTGAGGATTAGCTCTGGAACCTTGATATTCATCATTAAAAGCCATTTATAATAACTAGAACCATCTGACCATGATCTTTTTAGTGGTCGTGGCTTTGAGGCTTGTTAAAGAGATTTTCCCCTTTCTTACTAATTTTTTTGTTTGTTGCACTTGCTCCTCTGCTTTCTGCCTGTCTTCTGTTCAACAATGTGCTGACATACTGTTTAGAGCAAACATTCTTCCTGTAGTGTGTGATGATAGAGAACAAGAGTACACCATTTAGCCTTGGGAATAGTTTGATGTATTGGTTCTTCCTCCCTCATATAACCCATCAGAAGGAGAAAAGAAACACTTTTCATAAGTTGAGTCACAGGATCTTACAGTGGAAAGTCCACTAGAGACCATTCAGTCCAACCCACACCCGAAGAATAATTTCTTCCGTAATATCCCTGATGATGTCATCAAGCTCGCTCTTGATGATCTCTCAAGTAAGGAGGGAAATAGTATTCCTTGCTTTGGTCGAGCTGGTCCAGTTCAAAAGTGTTAATCATCTATGAACTGGAGATCTTGGTTGAACACTCTAGTAACCACTGGTTATCACTTGTGGTGTCCTGGGTATCAACCACAACCAGCTTTGGTAGATTGAGGCAATGTTTGAGGCCTCAGGTTCCTCCTTAAAAATCGTTACATCATTTCGTTTGTTTTTTAATACTGTGTACTGTTAGGAAAGTTGGTCCTCAGCTAAATGTGAAAACATATGGATTGAGTTCCATAATAAGCACATCTTCACCCCTCCCCCACTCTCCAGCCCCATCATTGAAAAGACTGTGTTTGTGAAGCATCGGGGAATAATGAGCACATCTCATTGCCCTCAAAAAATGACAGCAGTCATTCTGTTTTTTATTTTCTTAAGATCAAAAGCACATATTCCTTGTTCCATCACCTAAATTTTAAAAACTGTTGAAATCTATTTTGCTGGGGAATACCCTGGGTCAGAGAGATCATTTTCTTAAAAATCCTCAGTGTATTTCCAGTTCCTGACTTGCTGCTTCTCAGTGTCCTATAAATAATCCTGATCATTTTCTATATGACTAGTATTGTTCCTTTTCATTTTCATCTTTGTACCAGTTGTCTTTTAAAATCTTAAGTTATCTCATCCACCTCCTATACATACGAGTTACTTAAAGACTCATTTTCTGTTTGGAGAAGTAATGTGTCTACGTTAGCTGATTTAGTTGTGGTAGCAGCTAAGATAAGAAAGTGGAATCTGATAACATCAGTATTATTATTGCCCTCCTATAAAGTGCATAAAAATAAGAGATGTTTTTGTACATCTGAGATAATGATTAGTATAGGTTTTTTATGCTTGATGCTACCAAATGAACTATTTTATTTCATTTATACATTCTCTCCATGTAGCCAATCTGAAAATAATGCTTGCTGGGTAAATCTGCCTATAATCTTTTTATCCTCACATAAATGAAGAAGTTTATCTGTCATGCATTGGTTGAGTGGGAAACAGTATATTCTGACAACAAAAATCTCTTTCCAAATTGATTAACTTTTATTACCCCTCACCAAAGTGACACATCCAATAGGGCCATTAATGAAACAAGAGTCTGATCCACAAGATAATACCAACAAAAAGATGATGATGGTGATTTATATGCACAGCTAGTAAGGGAAGTCAGCTTTGAACCCGTTATAAACTTCAGTTCTAAGAAGATGGTAGAAATTTTTTTTTTAAAAAAAGGCGGTGTGATCAGAGTAAGATAATGGACCGAAATGATGAGCCCCACAAATCAGCCAGCTGCTGGTGCCCTGGGTATTCCTTTGGACAGTTACTCATCCAGGTAATTACTGGTAGATTTCTGGTAAAAGAAGCAGGTGTATTATACCTGTTCAAATAAATGTAAAGGTAAACTTATTCAATTTACAGCATATAAATGTAATCATCTTATGAGAGACTACATACAGATGCATCTATGAGCTTGGTATATTTAGTTATTCATTAGTTTATTTCACCACTTATAATTTATGATAGGAAGAACATGTAGGTCATATCCATGTCATTTGAGGTCCTTTTAGTTCAGTAAATGTCAAAACCTAGAGTTTTTAAACTGTCTAAATAATCAATAGATTTATATTTATGAATGTCACTTTAAATAATTTAATGTAAAGAAATGGTCAATTAAATCTCTGTATGAGGGAGCTCTTGCAGTAAATCAGTCTTTGGTTCCTGTTCAAATAATTTTGCAGCCATCTGTGTTTTAGAGAAGAAAACACAAAATTAAGAAAAGCAGAAGTTAAGGTTTTCTTAGTAACCCTAAACTTTTAAAGTAGTTCTCTGCAATAGCATGTAGGAATGATTTGAGTTCATACAAACCTTTTTAACTGGTATATTTCCTGAATTTTCATTGATAAAATTGTCTTTTTAACATTGTAGGACCAGGAACCATTAAAATAGGGGAATTTTTATCTCTTTAAATAATATTCTTTATTTTGCAGTTGCACATATTAGCTACTGTAATGGTATGGGTATTGCACTTATTCCTAATGGCAGAGAGAGAGACAGAAAGAAACAGAGAGGGAGAGAAAGAGACAGAGACAGGGTGATGGAGCAAAGAGAGTTTGTACATGTGCACCTAATGTAATGCTCTTGTCTTAGTATTTTTACTTGGGTTATATGAAAGTATTATTTACAAGTCTTTTTTAGTATGCTTTAACCTCTAAAATATTAACCATGTTTTATTAATTAATTTGGAAAAGGAAGTTCAAAATATTGATGATAATACCTTCTAAGACTTTTTTTTTATATTTTTCCCTGTTCTATTGCCTCATAAAGACAACACAGATAATTCAAATAATTTAAAAGAAGACAGTGTAGACAATCCAGAATCTCTAAAGTGCAAACAAGGATGGCCAAAAGGAATGAAGCGTGGCCCATCTAAGTGGAAGCAAAACAAAGACAGGAAGACTGGTTTTAAACTGAACTTGTATACCCCACCAGAGACACCAATGGAATCTGACTACCAAGTAACAGGAGAAGAGCAAAGGGATCCCACCGAGGACAAACCAAGCCACATTCCTGTTGTGACAGAGCAGGAGGTAAAAGAAGCTGATCAGTCCATGCAGCCCCAAAACGAAAATGGAGAAGAGACATCTGTACCTTCAAGCCCTGGTAAACTACCCTTTGAAAAATCAGAGAATGAGGTCATGAAGCCTGAGCAGGAAGAAGAGGTAGAAAGAACTATAGAGAGAGACTCGGACAGTGCTAGAAGTCGGGAAAGAGGCCAAGGAGAGCACTCTGGGGGTAAAGAGGATCCTGAGCATTTGGATGATCATGAAGAAGAGGAGGAAGAGGAGGAAGAACCCTCCCATCATGAAGATCATGATGCAGATGATGAAGATGACAGTCACATGGAGGTTACAGAAGCAGAGAGAGGGGAGCTCTCGGGAGAAGCCTTCAAGGAGGTGCTGGAAAGCCAGGAGACTTTTTTAGACCTAAGTGTTCAAACTGGTCATTCAAACCAGGAACACTTAATGGACTGTGGCCTCGACCTGGCAGCTTCATGTAGCAGTGAGCCTAAGGAGCTTCCTGCAGATACAGAGAGTGCGCCTGAGTCTGATGAGGGACGTCCGGAAGGACCGGCCGAGAGTCAGGACCAAAAGAAGAGTGAAGATTTAAGCTCTGAATTCAAAGAGGAAACCCCAGAAACCATGGAGATTGACTCAGAGACTGTACAGGCAGTTCAGTCTTTGACCCAGGAAAACACTGGACAGGATGACGCCTTTCAGGAGTGCTCTGAAACTCAAGAGGCCTGTAGAAGCCTACAGAACTATTCACAAGCAGACCAAAGCCCACAGATCACCACTCTGGACGACTGCCAGCAGTCCAACCACAGCAGCCCTGTCTCATCCGTCCATTCACACCCTAGTCAGTCAGTTCGTTCTGTTAATAGCCCAAGTGTTCCGGCCTTGGAAAACAGCTACACTCAGATCAGCCCTGATCAAAGTGCCATCTCTGTGCCATCTTTGCAGAACATGGAAACCAGCCCAATGATGGATGTTCCCTCAGTTTCTGATCATTCGCAACAAGTTGTAGACAGTGGGTTTAGCGATCTGGGTAGTATCGAGAGCACCACTGAGAATTATGAAAACCCAAGCAGCTATGACTCTTCCATGGGCAGCAGTATCTGTGGAAATAGCTCTTCACAAAACAGCTGTTCCTACAGCAGCCTCACCTCCAGTACCCTGACCCAGAGTAGCTGCGCTGTCACACAGCAGATGTCCAACATGAATGGGAGCTGCGGCATGATGCCGCAAGCGAGCATCAGCTCCCCCCCTACTTGCAGCGTCAAGTCCCCTGCAGGTTGTGTGGGGGAACGGCCCCCCAGCAGCAGCCAGCAGCTGTCTCAGTGCAGCCTGGCGGCCACCTTCACCCCACCCATGCAGCTAGCAGAAATCCCTGAGACCGGCAGCGCCAACATTGGCTTGTACGAACGCATGGGTCAGAGCGAATTTGGGGCCGGGCATTACCCTCAGCCATCAGCTACCTTCAGCCTTGCCAAACTGCAGCAGTTAACGAATACTCTTATTGATCATTCGTTGCCTTACAGCCATTCCGCTGCTGTGACTTCCTATGCAAACAGTGCCTCTTTGTCCACACCTTTAAGTAACACAGGGCTTGTTCAGCTTTCTCAATCTCCGCATTCTGTCCCTGGGGGGCCCCAAGCACAAGCTACCATGACCCCACCCCCCAATCTGACTCCTCCACCAATGAATTTGCCACCTCCTCTTTTGCAACGGAACATGGCTGCATCAAATATTGGCATCTCTCACACCCAAAGACTGCAAACTCAGATTGCCAGCAAGGGCCACGTGTCCATGAGAACCAAATCGGCATCTCTACCACCAGCTGCAGCGGCCCATCAGTCGCAAATCTATGGGCGCGCGTCACAGACTGTAGCCATGCAAGGCCCTGCGAGGACTTTAACAATGCAGCGCGGGATGAATATGAGCGTGAACCTAATGCCTGCCCCAGCCTACAACGTCAATTCCGTGAACATGAATATGAACACTCTGAATGCAATGAATGGGTACAGTATGTCCCAGCCCATGATGAACAGTGGCTACCACAGTAATCACAGCTACATGAATCAAACACCCCAGTACCCTATGCAGATGCAGATGGGCATGATGGGAACCCAGCCATATGCACAGCAGCCAATGCAGACACCGCCCCACAGTAACATGATGTACACTGCTCCTGGACATCATGGTTACATGAACACTGGCATGTCGAAGCAGCCCCTTAATGGATCCTACATGAGAAGGTAGGCTAGGTGGGGAGTCGCAGAACTGAACTGACATCACTATGGGATTGATCTGCACAAATGTCTTTGGAAAGTACGATTTCAAAACCAGCAATTGGTGTGAATGCAAAAACATTTGTTGGCACCATTTATTTAAAAAAAAAAAAAGCTGTATGCAGCAGAAAGCCTTATCCACGCTGTTCTCCTTTGTTTCATTTTCCTTTTTGTGGTACCTCCGTTTCTGTTCATTTCATATGAAGTTCTCTGCAAAGGAAGGCCTCTCTCTTTGGACTGCAGCTCTAAGGCAGCCACTTGATGTGCCTGCTCCCATTGAAATGAATAATGTGGATGTTCAGCCCCCAAATTATCTGTTCTAATACTGAACCTTTAGCTTTTTTTCCCCCTTCTCCCCTTCAGCTCCATGTAAATGCCTTTAGCATTTCAGTTATTGTATATTTTGTTTAAGGTGACACTTCCGCATGCCGCTAAGGTCTTTGTTAGTGACAGTGCATTTCGTAGTACTGTACAAGTGTTGTGCTATAACAGTAAGCCATTTCTTAAGTTTTTTGCCTTGATTAGGGTACCCTAATTGGAGGGTTTAAAAAAAACTATATTTTTGTTAATTATAAAACTGTAAAAAGCTCTAAAAGCTGTTCACATTTTGTTAGTTGAAAGGGTTTTATTGCTAAATGTTTGGTGTAAAGTTAAGACCCTTTCCCATTTTGGTGACAGATTTCTTTGGGGAAAAAAGGCAGCTTTCTGTTTTATAAATGCAGATTTCTGTTTATGGAATGAAGCATATCTCAGTGTTTATCTGTCAAGTTTTGAAACATTTCATATATGTCCAAATACTTGGCAGCATTTAAAAAAAAAAGTGAATTTGGTGTAAAGTTGCTATTTTATGGAAATGCCTCTAACTTTACATTTTCATTCCATCTGTAGATTTTTCTATCTTTATAAAATATTGGAGTTATTTTTTAAGGAAAAATAGAGCAGTAGCTTGTGAATAGCCCAAACTAAGCTTACAAATCGCATGTAAAAAAGCAAAAAGTTATTTGTGTCTGTTTATATTGCTTCCTTTTTTGTAGCCTTTGTACCTGTACAGGGTGACTGTAAGGGCCAAGCAGAAGAGGCGTAATCCATGTATAAAATAGGAGCCAGCGACACTCTTGTATTTATCTGTTCTCTTTTTAGTCAGTCACTTCAAAAAGAAAAAAAAAAGCTGTACATTTTAACATAAAATAAATTATGATGAGCCATTTTTAGCCTCTTGTGTCTTGTCATATTATGATGATTAACAGAAAATGACCAACTGAGCTGTATTGTTTGTTACATCTCTGTAGCTTAAACACTGCCTTCATCTCAGAACACATACACATTTGGGGAAAATAAGTTATTTAGCATAAATTTGGAGTTCTGGGTTGTTGAGGGGTTTTTTGTTTTTTAAAATACCACTAAATAAAAGTAATATCTAATAAAAGCGTGACAATACCAAATATCTATTTAATAAATTAATTTATATGAATTTTAATGCTTTTCATGAAAGAAGTTTATTTTATGCCAGTGCATACATTCTGTATGCCAGTCACTGTCTTTAAAATAAAGTTACTTTGTTTTCTTTCGTTTTGACTTTGATCTTCATTTGCAAAGGAAATCTGTCCAACTCTAGGGCATCCAAATGCCTCCATTCACACAGCCATTATAAATACACCTCACAGCGGTGTCTTTTAACACTGATTCATAAAAGCATATACAGAAAGGCAGCTGATTTGGAGATTGCCTTCTTGAAAAGGAAAAGACATTCTTAAAGAACTTGTTGAAATTGTCACTCCTGAATGTTTTTTCTTGAAGACTCCAAAATATTAATCAATGACTGACAGCCACAAAATAGGAGCAAAGAGCATTGCAATTAGCATAAAGGAAGTTCCTGTGCACTATGTCTAAGTTAGAATTCTTGTAGCAACCAGTTAGGAGATTAATTAGTGATTCAGAGCCTGTTCACTATCCCATTAACACTCAGAATGGGTCTCCTCATGGTTAGCATTGATTGTCATAACCAGCGTGTTCCTGTAAAGTAATTAATTATATTTATTCTTGTTTTATTAAGTGACAGTCATTATAATCTCACTGTCACCCAGCAAAGTACCAGATGCCATATAGGTCTCATAATATATGTGTCAGAGCAATATAAACAGTAAAATGGGTAGCATATAATTCATTTACTCAACATTTATTACGCACTTATTTTGATGAGGTGGGTCCATGTCTCATCTTTAACAGCTTTTGTATTTTAATCAGAACTCCTGAGTTTACCTCCCACTAGTCATCATTTGAAATCCTTGCGAGTCCAAGGTTTCCATCAGCCTCAATAGACGACATACCAGCCACAAGACTGTTGTTTTGGGACAACCCAGCTCTCTGATTAAAGTTGGTGGTTATCTGTAATGTGACTATTTGACCTGAATGCCACAAGACAGTTTGTTCGGGGAGAAGAAAGTTTTAATTTGAAGGAGGTGTTGATGGATCACTCACTGGAATCTCTTTCATACATACCCATGCTCACCTACCACTTGCCTATCTCAAGGTGTCTGAGGTCCTTGGGGAAATCAGCTAAGGCTTAAATATGTCCAGGCTGAGAAGCCAAAAAGTCTGCAATTTGATTTGTGAGCATTTGAAAATGTTATGCTAAATTGAATTAGGAAAATAGATCTAAATATTTTTCAACAAGTCATGTGTTGACTTCTTGAGGAGCTTAAGTTGCTATGCTCATTCAGTAATTGAGGAACCCACTTTGATTCCTCTCTGTACCTTCAACCTCTCAGGGATAAGTAAGAGACCTTTTAGGAATATCTTTGAATTCAGGGTTTAGGAGGGTTTACTTCAGGTGAGGTACACTGGTTGGAAGATGTCAAAATTGACAAATAAGAAGTTAAGAACGAACTTTACTTTCAAAAAATTAGTTTAACTTCATGACCTTAGGAAGGAAATCTGATGATGACAGAATTCGTTCCTAGGGAGGAATGACTGCAAGACAAGAAGGTACTTCATCAGCTTCAATAAGCATTTGAATATTTCATCTCTTCTCACCCTACTGGGTTTGTTTGAGATACCCTTGATGAATTCAAGCCCCCTTCAGGTAAACTTAAATCCTTGAGTCTTGAAAGGGCTCCTGAACCACTGGTCAGTGCTATCCTTAAGATCTTGGAATGTAGAAGATATATCAAAGTGAGAAAACAGCAAATGTCCCAATTTCTACTACTACCACCATTACACCAAAAAAAAAACCAAAAACTACCAAAAACCCTGATAGGACAGTGTAAAGACCAATGAGCTTGGTTTGGATTCCTGGGAAATTTTTAGAACATTAAAGAAATGATTGGGAAACATCAAAAGAGGGAAGTAGGGGTTCCCAAGAGCCAGTGTGGTCTCAGTCAAGAGTTGGTCATGCCACAGTAATCTCAGTTTTTTGACAAGATTACTAAACTAATAAGTGAGAAGTCTGCAGATAGATTTTACCTAGATTTTAGCAAAGCATTTGATAGAGATTCAGAAATGGTTAGATGACAACTCAAAGTTATCATGACAGAAATACCCTCGGGATCTGTGCCATTTAAAGGGATAGATGGTAAGCTTGTCATATTCACCGACGACAGCTAGCTGGGAGAGATGATTCAGATGATTGAGAGGGTCGGATCCAAAACCCTCTGAACACGCTAGAGCTTAGAGCTCAATCTGATGAATTTCAGTACAGATAATTGCACTTGACTACAAAAAAAAAAAATCAGGTTCACAGGTATAAGATTGGGAAGGCATAGGTAGATACCAGTTGTTCTGAAAAATATCTGGAGGTCTTAGTGGACTATGTTTAATACAACTGTATGATGTGACAGCCAAAAAAAACCCTGACCCCATTAAGAGGGACACACCTTCCAGGAATGGCAGAGGTAATAGTCCCACTGAATTTGTCAGATATCATCTGGAGTTCTGTATTCAAGTCTAGGCAACCCAGTTTAGGAAGGATATTGATAAGGTGGAGATGGTCCCAGGGAAAGAAGCCTGGATGGTAAATGACCTTGAGTTCATGTCATTGGAGAAGTGGTTGAAGAAACTAGTCATGTTTAGCCAGGAGAAAAATTTCCTCGCATTCAGAGCTGTCCCCAAATGGAATGGGCTGTGTTGAGAATCATTAAGTTCCTTTTCAATGGAGGTGAGGCAGCAGCTTGCTGGGTGAACATATTGGGGATTCACCTCTATTGACTTCTCTTCCAGTTCTCCAAGTCTGTGACTCTGGGAGAGTCTCATTTGCTGAGCAAGTTTTTTATCTTCTCTGAAGTCAATGTTTTTGTATCAGATTGGTGTAATTATTGCTTCTGAAAGAAAGCATATGTTTTTCTTACTAGAAGATTTATACGTAAGTAGTATCCATTGCTGTGTAGAAAGTCATCATGATTCATTTATATTTAGGAATTTTTTTTGAATGATCTCAAAATAAAAAGCCACAGATGGGTGTTTTGAGCTACATTCTTCTAATGGCAAATCTGTACATATCTACATGTTGTCATTGAAGTATAATCGTATCATGGTGAGCTTTGTAGACTTTTTAACATAGATTAAAATTTTTTTAATTTATTTGTTTTCAGTCTTCAACAATCACTTCCATAAGTTTTAAATTTTCTCCCCCACCTTCTCCACGATGGCATGCAATCTTATATGGGTTCTACACATGCATTCTTATTAAATTCATTTTCACATTAGTCATATTGCATAAAAGAATTAAAATGAGTGGGAGAAACCATGAGAAAAACAAAACATAACACAAGAGAAAATAGTCTGCTTCATTCTGCGTTCTGATTCCATAGTTCTTTCTCTGGATGTGGATGGCACTTTGCCTCAAGAGTCCTTTGGGAATGTTTTAGGTCCTTGCATTGCTGTGAAGGACTGAGTCTATCAGAAACAGTCCTTGCTCACTGTGACTGTTACTGTGTACATTGTTCTCCTGGTTCTGCTCCTTTCACTCAGCATCAGTTCATATAAGTCCAGGTTTTTCTGAAGTCCACCTGTTTGTCATTTCTTATAGAACAATACTATTCCATTACATTCATATAACTTGTTCAGCCATTTTTCAGTGGATGGGCATTCCCTCAATTTCCAGTTCTTAGCCACCACAAAGAGAGCTGCTATAAATATTTTTTGTGTATGTGGGACCTTTTCTTGTTTTTATGATCTCTTAGGATACAGCCCTAAAAGTGATACTGCTGAGTCAAAGGTTATGCATATTTTTATAACATTTGTTCATAGTTCCAAATTGCTCTCCAGAATGGTCGGATCAGCTCACAGCTCCACCAACAATGAATTAGTGTTCCCATTAATGAATTATGAAAAATAAGACAATGAATTAGTCTCCTACATCTTCTCCAACATTTATCATCTTCCTGTTTTGTCATGTTAACCAATCTGATAGGTGTGATGTGGTACCTCTGAGTCGTTTTGATTTGCATTTCTCTGATCAATAGTCATTTAGAGCATTTTTTCATATAACTATAAATAGCTTTAATTTCTTCCTTTGAAAACTACCTGTTTATATCCTTTGACCATTTTTCAATTGGGAAATGACTTGTATACTTATAAATTTGGCTCAGTTCTCTATATTTTTGTGGACTTTTGAAGATCTGGATTCAAATACCATCTCTGACAATTTCTACCTGTGTGACCTTTGCTTTATGTCCCCAGGCCACTTCTCTTAAGACTAAGTTGAGAACAATTGCTGATCTACATTTATAATCAACCATTAAGTGCCTACTGAGTGCCATGTGCTGTGCCAGGCTCTGGGGATATAAAGACAAAAGCCTTTCTAGGATGTGGGAGAATGGGGAGTACAGCATGTAAATGTGAAGGACATGAAGCCGTTAGAGCTGATATTTATTGCTCGTTCATATGCTTAGGTGACTCAAATTCACAACACTCTGGAGAAGAAAAAGGCACTCAGGAATTCTGAGCTTCCCACAGGACTGTGTTCTTCTGAACAAATGGTGCGTAAGGAGACCCCAAAGACCACCTCGAAGGTGCAAGGCTAATAGAACCAGGACAGATATGAAGCCTCAATTCCCTTCCTCTGTCTTCCATTTTTTTAAAAACAAGGCATATACATAAAAAGTATTTTAATAATAGCTAGCATTTACATAGCACTTGTAAGATTTGCAGTGCACCTTACAAATATTTGATACCCACAACAATTCTTTGAGGTAGATGCTTTTATTTTCCCCTGTTTTATAGATGAGGAGGTTAAGTAACTTACATAGGGTCACATAATGTTTGAGGCTGGATTTCAACTCAGGTCTTCCTGATTCCAGGTATAGTATTCTGTATACAACTTTATAGTTGAAGTTTATTAATCTGTTTTCTTCACAACAGCCCATTCTTTATGAGGATATTGAAGTTCCTAGGGGTTCTGTGATTTGTATGTGGTCACATAGCTGGCAAACAGCAAAATCTGGCTCAAACTCAGATCTTTTCCCTTTAAGTCTGCTGGGTCCTCTTTACCCTACCCATTTGAATCTGTTTAGGATTGTTATGCATTTATAGTGTTTGGGGTTATTTTTCCCTTCTCAGGACAGATTTCAGTTTTAACTTATCCTGGCCTTACATATTTAATTTAATATTTCATCATTAGTTAAAAGTTTGATTTTTTTTTCTCTATAAACATCCTGATAAGGTATAGTGTGTCATCCAGCTGTTCCTATGTCCACCAACATTTGACAAATGTTAATCATCATTTCCCCTTTTAGTTCCATATAAGAGTTACTGGTTTATTGTCCACATTCAGGTTTTCATTTCACAATGAGTTTCTACTTGTGACTTTTTGCAGAGTAATTTGTTTTTTAAGTTATTTTTAAACCAGTATTTTCATGGAACCATAGTAGGTATTAACACACTTTTCATATGTGTTAACATTGAGCTGCATTCTGTGTGCCTCCTCCCCATCAGGTTAGGCTTTTTCGTAGGAGAGCGGATCAGAGTATCCTGGGACTCAAGTCTCTTTTCTTTTTTCCTTCTAAGAACTAATCAACCACCAAGATTTACCCCCAAATCCAAAGGAAATGCCTGACGGTATGTAAGTTCAATCCAAAGCCTACCATCAGGAATTCATTTTATAGTTGACTTCATTCTCTCTGTTTCAGAAAAGATTCCATTTTCTTCTCGAGTTATCAGCCTTTTTTTTTTTATTGTTATCATAGGGTATGTCTTCTCCCATGTCTTGTCTCTGTTCTCAATATGTGACATCTCAGATAGTGTCTTTCATTGTGTTTTATCTCATTTGAAATCCCTGATATCACTTATCAGCTACAGTGTCACAATTGCCATATTTGCCTCCAGAAAGAAAAATGGCAATTGAACATTGTTAGCCCATTTACCTACCATTCAGGAAGATGACTTTACAGCTTACTTAACGAAGATATCATTTGGGGTATAATCACTTCTTACAAAAGACAAGCCAGCCTTTGTGGTTGACTCATTACTGTTCTATGCAGAGTGACAGGTTCCAGAAGTTTCCTCCCCCACTTTCCTATTTTGTCCTAAATTTATAGGTCCAAGGTCTAAAATGTATTGCTCTTATTTCATTTTCTAGCCTTTGGATGGTAGTAGTTCTCAGATCAGCAGCTAAAAATTTTAATCCCATGTCTGTTTGTGTCTCATTGAACACAACTTTTTGTATGCCTAGTTGGGGAGAGTTTTATCCAGGTAGGTCCAGACCTCCCTCTAATTTCTTTAGACTTCATCATTTCTTTCACTAAATAGAATTCCTCCATATTACAGCTTATAGCCAACCCATCCCAGAATTTAGTAGAATAGGGTATACCTGCCATGCAGATAGGAGTGGTCCTACAGGCAGACTGTGAGGAAAAAAGGACATCAAAATTTAAATTGTACCACCCCAGCATCAATCCTGTCCTTCAAGCAACTCATTGTTACTAAAATTAATTAATAATAACAATTTGAATTCGTTTAGTGCTTTAAGTTTTACAAAGTACTTTCCTCACAACTCTATGAAGCAAAGTGTAGAGTGTTATCTCCAGCTCATAGATGAGGCAAAGAACTTCTACCAAAAAAATTCTTTTTAAAAAATAGTTTATTTTTTCCAATTACATGTAAAAACTACTTTTAATATTTATTTTTAGTTCCATATTCCTTCCCTTCTTCATGTCCCCCATCATTGGGAAGAGAAGGCGAGAACTTTCATATAAGTTACACATGGCATATTAGCTGTTTTGCAAAAGAAAACCACCAGAAAAAAGAAGAAAAATGTTTTTGTCTTTTTTTTTTTGAAGTGTGCTTTGATTTGCATTCAGACTCCATCTATTCCTTCTCTGAAGGTGGATAAGCATTTTTCTTCATGAGTCCTTTGGCATTGTCTTGGATCAATGTATTACTGGGAATAGCTAAGGCTCCACAGTTGTCATACAGTGATGCTATTACTGTGTACACTGCTCTCTTCAGTTTGCATCAGTGCTTGTAAGTCTTACATGAGATATTCTTGCTGGGGCACTGAAAAGTTGAAAATAAAATAAATGGGAATTTGACTATTTTGGAGAGCTTAAGTGAGGTATAGCCCTGGCCTAGAATTCAGGTTTCTGAGCTCCTAATTTTAATTTCTGTTATTTTTCAGTTGTGTCTGATTTCATGACCTCATTTGGGGTTTTATTGGCAAAGATACTGGAGTGGTTGGCCATTTCCTTCTCCAGCTCATTTTACAGATGGGAAAACTGAGGCAAACAGGTTAAGTGACTTGCCGAGTGTCACACAGCTAGTGTTTGAAGTCACATTTGCATTCAGGTCTTCCTTGCACTCCAAGCCCAGTGCTCTATCTATTGTGCCACTTAGCTGCCCCTGCTACTATTTTAATATAACCCATTTTTAAGAGAAGCAGTAGGTAAAATGAGAAAAATAAATTGAAATCTAGGTTCTAGCAATTACTTTGCCACCAGTTTAGCTATTTGACCTTGTGCAAACTGTATACTCTCTGTGCCTCAGTGTCCTCATCTGTAAAGTAAAAAAAAATTAGATGTATTTGAAGATCCATTGCTGCTCTAATATGATTCCATGTGTGGGATAGGAAAAGATCTCCCCCCGCAAAAAAATTGACAGATGGTCCCTGTTCTTGTTTTTGTTCTGCCCTGACCCTTTCAAGCTCATCTGTTCTTTGTAACTGTAGAGAGGTTGAGTGAATCTGGGTATTTGTGTCAGGCCTATCAGATGAGGCATTGGGAAGTGAGGTTGTAAGTTTTGGAAAGGGCTATTTCACACATGCATCAGGCTGCTCAGGTAATCCCTCCCCAAAGATAGCATCAGTGAATGCTGGGGTAAGCCTGGAACAGATCCTGGGTGGCCCAGCATGAGATGATGAAAGGACAGTACACTGTGAACACAGTTATGGAAAGAGAATCAGGAACCCAGAGGAGGTGATGTGTTAACGTGACACTCTTGTAACACCACCCTCATGCCATAAGTCCACTTTTTGGTTGCTATAAAATTTGTATTTATTAAAAAAAAAAATGGCCCATGGGAAAAATGCGCCTTTCCTCCAAGACAGAATCAGAAGTTTGAATTATAGTGCAGTTTCTGTATGTTTTCCAATCATTTCCTGCTCACCATTAGAGACTGATATAAAAGTTTCACTAAAGCGCTACGTGCTCATCTGTAACCAATTCCACTATAAAATCCTTTGCCTTTTCCTCTTGCTGTGAAAGAGAGATTTAGCCCCTAAAGGGTAGTAGCTTAGGGAGTATAGGTTTTATATGAATCCCTGATATGTTCCATAGTACTCTCTGTGATGCTCAAAACTATTCCAAAGAAATAATGGCTTACTTCCATGTTTTCCTTCTTCCTGCCAAAGAACTTTAAGGGACTATTGGGTTTTTTGTTTGTCTTTTTAAAAATATGTTTCTCCAGCACAAAGTATTTGGGGGCAACTGTGTGTGAAGGGATCTCCAAGTCTTAGATTTCTCTCTCTTCCAAGTTTTCTTCTTCATTAGACTGAGCATTTCGCCTTTGGAGGAGCAGCTGTTTGTCCAGTTCCCGGAGCTGTTTGAGAAACCCACGATTGGGCAGAACACAGCGATTCTTGGCAACTTGTTCAATGGCCTCCACCACTGTCATGTTCCTGTAAATCATCAGGTATGCCAAGACCAAGGTAGCCGAGCGACTACGGCCCATAGCGCAGTGAACTAGAATCTTATCTACAGAGAGAGGAGAGAAAAGAAAAAAGCCACACGTATCAAAAAACAAGAAAAAGAGCCTGCAAATATTTCCTTTCTCTTGTCTCCCCAACAGCTTCTAAGTAAGGTTTTCTATACTCCTATTCTAGGAAACCTTTTCAATCAATCAACGAATATTAGGCACCAACTATGAGCCAGGCACTATTGGAGATGCTGGGGCTACAAAGACAAAACCAAAATAATTCCTACCCTCAAAGAGCATATAATCAATTGAAGTCCCTAGTAAGAGTATCTTTCATAGACTCTCTCTGCTTCTGAGATGTGTCTATATGTCTATATATATATGTGTGTATATATATATATATACACATACATACGTATATATACAAATTTTAAAACCTGCAAGAGAGATATGTGACAACTTTGGGGGGAAGGTACTAGCAATCTGGGTCTACCAGAGCATTCCTGACATGAAGCCCTGGCAGTGCAAAGCAAAGAGAGAGGACACCGTGTGTCATGTATAAGTGAAAGCAATGGGGCCAGTTTGGGTGAGTGACTGACTGTAGAATATATGAAGGGGAGTAATGTGTAATAATCCTGGAATGGTAGGAGAAGGTTGGCTTGCAAGAACTTTAAATGCCAAATGCTAGTAACACTATTGTTGTTATTGATAATAATAGCTGACCTTTATTAGACTTTTAGCTTTACAAAGCACTTGATGTTGATTTACTCATTTGAACCCATAACCAGACTGTGAGTCAGGGACTGACGGGAGGCATTATAATCTTCATTTTTTATGGAAGAGAAACTGGGACTCCAACAGACTCAGTGACTTGCCAATGGTTACAGCTAGTAAATCAGGTGGGATTTGAACCCAGATTCTCCTAATTCTGAGTCCATTGGCTCTTGCCAAGGACTCTTTAGCCTCTTGACAGTCACTGACATCAACATCCTGTTTACAGAATGGGAGAGGGTGAAATGAATGGTCCAGACATGATCTTCCTCACCTATTTCCACAATTTCTGGATGAATTTCAGCAACTGAGTGTGAGGAGAAGCTCCTCACCTCCACCTCTCACAGGGCAACCCTTCTTTAGTTCTGGTGATGGGCTATGCGAGGGATCCCAAGCTCTGCAATAGAATTTACTCCAGCTTCTTCCTGACCATGAACCAACCCTCACCTTGGCTAAGGGTCACAAGTGTCAATTTCAAAAGAGTTGGTATGTCACAGAAAGTCGTCTATCAGAAACTGGGAAACCTGAGTTCTGGGTCCAACCCCTAGCTAGAAAGCTGGCTGTGTGACCTTGGGCAAATCACCTCATCTGTCTGAATCTATTTTCTCACCTGTTAAATGGAGATGTTAAACTGGAGCATCCCCAAGGTCCCTTACAGTTCTCTATAATTCAGTAGAGAACTGGGCAAAGAATACAATTGACCAACACAAATCTGTCACTAACCCTGGCAAAACAATTCAATCAATTAACTTTTTAAAAGTGCTCACTGTGGTGCCAAGTACTGTGCCAAGTGTGGCTGCTTCAAGGGCAGAAGACTTGTATTCGAATTACATTTCTGATGCTTATTAGCTCGAGACCTTGGAAAAGTCACTTAACCTTCCAGACCCAATTTTTTTCATTTGCAGAATGGGAGGTGGGGGTGGACATAATGAATTCTACCATTCTCATGCAGATTCAGACCTATTCAATAGTGTGCTAGGGCCATCTCTGACCAGCTCACCAGAGAAGATGGTTACATTTTCCTTGTGAGCATTTGTACATCAGAAATCAGCAAACACTATAAATCAGAGCTTGATTGTCTTGTTGATTGTCTAGATTTAAGAAAGCACTGGAGGACAAACATAGTTAATGATGCAGGTTGAATTTTAAAGTGTGTCATGCATACTTTTTTTTTTTTGAAGAACTAGTTATTAAACATTTACCTGAACATCTCTACCCATGGTCCTATATTAGGAATGGGTGGTCATTGACTTATAAATACTTGTGTATAAGTGTGTGGTATGTGTACATATATCTATAGGTATGTGGACAAATCTGTATAGATGTAAATGCTTTGGTGTATGTATCTGGCATCCATCCAGCAGAACCTTCCTGTACCCAGTCCATGAGCTGTCTGGTTACCTTTCGAGAATTCCCCTTCCCATGCCTTACATTAGCCCCTCAAGCTAACCAGCTTCTGCCAAGGCAAAGTGGTCAGTTTCTTATTCCGTTATCAACCCAGCCAAATCTGTTCTCTGCTTTTATCCTGGGTGTTTCTTTGCTTAGGCAGGAGACAAGATTATTCCTAGCCCATAACTCCATGTTCCAGGGAAGTGGGGGACAGGACCAAAATCTCTAGAGTCTCATTCTCAGGGTGGACCTCAGAGCTGGGTAACTGACAAGTCCTCAGCTCCAAGGATAAATCTCTTCAGTTTCCCTCTTAATCCCCTAGGTTACTCCAGGGGCCTCCCATAGCTAGAGTGCCTCTTCCTCTCGTGGAAAAAAAAAAGGGTAATTCTTTTAGTCATGACCCAATATTTGAAACAGATGAAAACTGCAGTTCATTTAGCCATCTACTCAGCTAACAAGAGCTCTTAGCATAGAAAGGAGTGGTCAGGGGGATCCTCAGGGAGGAGAGGAATAAGAACAAGTTAAATGTTGGACCCTGGAGCTGAACTTTGTTTTGGAGAGAAGGGTATTAATACTACCCTCTGCTGTTTGCTGTGGTGATCTCCTGGGAACAAAGGGCCTGTCTTCTCAGAGACAGTTGGGGATTTGGCCCAAGGTCCAAGTACTTTTTTGGATTAGGCCTAGGGAATATCTCTTTCGCATTCCCCCCCCCCCCCCCCCCCCCCCCCCGCCACCTCCTTTTATTGGTCAGTTAGAGGCAGCATAATATAATAGAAACAGTCCTGAACTGGGAGGATCAAGATCTGGATTTCAGTGCCAGTCATGAATTCTAAGACCTTTTCTTTACTGGGCTGTTGTAAGGATCCAAAGAGATCATGTAGGGTAAAGCTCTTTGTAAGCTGACAACCACTGTACAAACATCCCTGACTTTTAAAGCCCCTTCCAAGGGTTGCCTACTTCACCCCCAATTAGGTTTTGGTAATGATTTCCCTTTTTTCTCCCAAAGAACACCTAACTGACCAGAGATTTAGTTACCAGATGACCTTGGGTAAGATACTAAACCTTTTAGAATTGCTGTGATCAGTCTAAATGAAACATTTTGCTTTAGGACTAAGATCTATGGTGAATTTCTTTACTTTTGTAAAATGAAGAACCTCTGCCTTATCGTCATTTCTGTGTACCACCAACAAGTGTAAAAAGAAACTTAGAAAAAGACCATCTTGAGAGGGATCTTCAAAGGACTACTGCAAGAATCTGTGCTTGGCAATTTAATATTTTTTATCAGTGATTTAGATAAAGATACAGATGGCATTCTTATCAGATTTTCAAGAGACACAGACCTAAGGAGAAATGCTAACACGTTGGATGACAAGAGTCAGGATACAAAAAAAAAAATCTTGAAAAGCTAGAGCATTGGGCTCAATCTAAAAAACACTCATATTTCCAAGAGGGGAGATGTCATGGGGAAAAGATCTCTGCATTAGTGGCCTGGGTTCTAGCTAAGTCTCTACATCTCACTCTCTGCGTGACCTGGATCACGTCACTTCATTTCCTTGGGTTTCAGTTTCTTGTTCATCAAATGAAGAGCATTGAAGTAAATGAATTTCCCATTCCCTTGTGACTCTAACAATCGGTGATTCTCCTAAGTGATTTTTGTTATCTGGGACAGTTAGCCAGTCCAGATATACTGAGCATGTGCTGTTAGGATGGACATCATAGGACTTGGACACATCATTCTGGGCATTCCGAATCCAGGAGCTACTCAGTCTGAAGTAATGTGACCTGGCCATCATGTCAGTCAGGGCATTCTGATGCTGCTGGGCTAAAGTGCTATGACCCAGACATTCTATACATGCTTACGTGGATTCCAAAAATAAGTTAGCCCGACTGCATGTGCATTTCAAGGAGAATGTGGGCAAGACAGGCAAATGAGGAACAATACAGAGGCTTGAAGGAAAAGAGGCAGCAGCAAAACATACAGAAGTCTAGAAGGGAGAAAAATATCTTGCCTTTTGGACATGTTGTCCATCAACACTTGTTACATCAAGAGAATATTAATAAATGGTGAAAGATCCCAGGCCAAGGGAGCTGTAATTGGGCCTCCGTGTAACTCAACCTAGAACTGATGAGCAGGATGCTCTTATGACCCTGACTACATCACAAGACTATATTTAGCAGACAGTACTAAGGAGTAAATACAAAACAGGTAACTACAGAGGGTGCTAATTTGCAGGCACCAAGAGCAAAGAAATCATGCTGACCTTGAACCAGCAAGATTAAGCCCTTCTCTCTCCCAGCAGACAGATCTAATTGCCTATTCCACTCTGTACTATATGCCTGATCTGACCTGCATACATCCTTCCACTTTCCTTCTTCTACCATGTGGATACCTGCAGCAATCTCCCTTTTGTACTCCTATAAGTCAGTGGAATGCAGATAAGACACATCTTTCCACTTGTAAGTCTGATGATGCTGAGTAACAGCAGTTTTATTCTGAGATGCCATAGGATGTAGCCATAGGATGTTGATATGCTAATTCTCTTTCTACATGCAAATGACCTTTAAGGTGGGCATGCTCTCCCATGGGTACTAGGAGGGTATGATGTGAGTTTAGTGAAAATTACAATTTTTTTTCCTTTATAGAGGCTTGTAATACTTTTAATTCCCTTTTCATTTTTAATTCTTCTAATGACCAATGTCATATTTGACATTCGAGATAACATGGTATAGAGTTTAGGGAGCTGGTGTCATAGTCAAGAAACCTTGGTTTCCAGTCCTTCCTCCAATACATACAGGTTGTGTGACCCTGGATGAAGTCTTTGGCTCTCTCCACATCTTAGATGATTCTCTCAGACTATAAATTACAGAATGGGTGTGGAAGGAATTTCTTCATTGAGAGTGCTCTATACCAAATGAAGCCATAGGTTCAGGGAACAAACAGAAGTTAGCTCTTTAAAAATATGTGTGTACTAACAAATATATCACCACATTATACATGCTAACAGCATCTGAACACATTTTTTAAAAATCCAGGAATCAGACGTTTTTTGAACAACATAGGGTTGGAGTCCAAAGATTCCTGGTTCAAATCCTGCCTGTCTCTGTGACTCTGAACAAATCATTTAAAACTCTGAGTCTCTGTTTCCTTATCAGTAAAATCAGGGAAATGGCACTTGAATCACTCACCTCACTGGGTGATTGTGACATGGAAAGTGCTTCGTAAACCATAAAACCCTCTACAGTCAGGAATTATTGATATTATCATGGCTTTTCCAAGTGAGAAATTTCACTCCAGCTGCTCTCAAGGAGAATCACCCATTGTGATGTGCCAACCACTTAACCTGGCATCCAACAAGCTTGTTTTTACCATATTTTGATTTATTTCTAAACAACTGCTTTCCTTTGTAATCCTCTGTATTTTATTTGACATATTTAAAAGCATTAGTCTGAGAAGGGAGAGGAGAGAAAGGGAAGCATTTATGAAGCATTTGCTGTGTGCCAGACTTTGGGCTAATTAGCATGTTACAAATGGTATCTCAGTTGATCCTCACAACAACCCTGCAGGGTAGGTGCCATTATGATCCCTATTTTGCAGTTGAGGAAACTGAGGCAGACAGAGGTGAAGTGACTCGTCCAGGGTCAAATGACGAGTAATTTTCTGAGGATTTGATTTGAACTCAGATCTTCCTGACACCAGACCCAGTGCTCTGTCAACTGTAGGAGTCCATAGACTTCGCTGAACACTGCCAAAGGGGACCAGGATACATACAAAAAAGCCCAAGAACCCCTATTCTACTTAAATTTCTCAGCCTCCAAGATTTCTGATTCTGCCAAAGGACCCAAAGCTCTCACTCATGTTTAATTAAAGGAATAGTCTACAGTTAGCAATGTCTAAAGCAGTATTAACATTTTATTTACTATGGTATTTTCATCATGCTACTGAAAATGTGGCAAATGGGGTGTGAGTTTGCCCAGCAGTAATGTCGGTACCATCTGGGTATCCTTTGTGATTGGGGAACCTCACACCCACTTTACATGAGAGCCCTAGCTGCTCTATGTCACAGGTTTCCCAACTTGGATCCAGCCATGACGGTTCTCAGGCTGCCTCCGGAGCTGTTTCCATTTTTTGTGCAGTAATGAACAGGTTTAGTAACTGGAGACTCTCAATTATGTGAGATCCCTACCAAGGGATGGGACTAACTGGTGAGGCAAGTGAATAAAAGACTGAACTCTCCTTATAGAGGTATCAACAAACCCACCATGCCCTCAACCACTGGAAACACAAAGAAATGCCACCATTCTTTCGTGTTTCTCTCTCTCACAGATACCCAGAGACCTTTGCCTGTAAAGCATCATTTGTGATCAACTTCCAAACCTATGATTTAAAAGGACTGTCATCATGGTGAAGAAATCTTCACTAGATCTCAATATGTGCACCAAATATCATCCTGTAATTCACTCCCCTTCTCAGTCAACTTCTTTGGGAAAGCTGTCTGTGCTCAGGACCTCTTTCCAGTCTTTTCAGAACACTCTGACTTCTAACCTCATTATCCATCCGAAACTGCTCTCTCCAAAGTTACCAGTGCTCTCTTAACTGCAAAATCTGATGGTTTTTTCTTAGTCCTTATCTCTCTCTTAATGTCTCTGCAACATTTGGCACAAATGAGCACCCTCTCCCCTCCTCTATACTCATTTTCTCTTCTCTGACTTTTCATGAGTCTATTCTGTGTTGCCCTTTTACCTGCTGGACCACTTCTTCTTGTCTCCTTTGCTGGGTCTTCTTCATTCATGGTGTGCCTGCCAATTGTGGGTGTCCCCAAGGATCTCTCCTAGGCCTTCTTTTCCTATCTCACTTGGTGAACCATCAGCTTCCATGGGTTCAATTATCACCTCCATGTAGATGATGCCCACATCTACTTATCCTTCCCTAGTCTCCCCTGAGCCTCAGTCTTATGTCACTGACAGCTGACACTAACATTTTCAAATGACTTCCATAAACATCTCAAACTCAACATATCCAAAATAGAAGTTGTCTTTATCCCCAAAGCTACCCCTCCTTCCAAATTTCACAAATGTTTGCAATCTTGATGTCATCTTTCACCATTTATTCCCACTTACTCCACATTTCTAACCATTTGCCAGATCTTGGGGAAAAAAAATTTATAGATACTTTCTCAGATAAAAGTCTCATATCTCAAATATATAGAGAGCTTTGTCAAATTTATAAGAATATGCATCATCCCCAGTTGATAAATAGCCAAGGGTTATGTGTGAATGGGTGATCTTTGGAAGAAGAGATCAAAGCTATATGTAATCATATGAAAAATGCTCTAAGCCATTATTGATTAGAGAAATACAAATTGAAACAACTTGGAGATACCATCTCACACCTATCAGACTGGCTAAAATTATTGAAGGAGGAAATGACAAGTGTTGGAAGGAATGTAGAAAAATTGGAACTCTAATTCACTTTTGATGGAACTGTGAACTGATCCAACCATTTTGCAGAGCAAATTGGAATTATGCCCAAAGGGTTATAAAACTATGTACATACCCTTTGACCTATTAGGTCTGTTTCCCAAAGTGGTCAGGGAAAAAGGAAAAGAACATATATGTTCTAAAATATTTATAGCAGCTCTCTTTGTGGTGGCAAAGAACTGGAAATTGAGGGGATGCCCATCAATCAGAGAATGACCAAACAAGTTGTAACATACGATTGCTATGGAATGCTATTGTGTTGGAAGAAATGATGAGCTGGTTGATTTTAGAAAAACATGGAAAGACTTGAATGAAATAATGAGGAGTGAAATGAACAGGACCAAGAGAAGGTTTTATATAGTAATGTTCAAAGACTAACTGAATGACTAGACTATTCTGAGCAAGATGAATATGCAAATCAATTACAAAGGATCCATGAAGGAGGATGCTGTCTACCTCCAGGAAAAGAACTGATATATGCAAAAATGTTTTATATAGTTTCTCATATGTATCTGTGTCAAATGTTGGCCCTTTCTAGTGCAGATTTGGGAGGGACAGAAGGAGGAAGACGGCCCGGAACATAAAATGTAACAAATATATATTTTTTAAATGTTCCCTTCTCTCCACTCACACAGCCATAATGCTGTGTGGATTGCCTCATGCCTGGACAATTTCAGCAGCCTCCTGTTTGAACTCTCTGCCTCAAGTCTCTTCTCTTCAAACCATCTCTACACAGCTATCAAAATGATTTTCCTAATATGTAAATTTGACCCTATCCCCCTTCTCCTGCTCTTAAAAAACTCCAATGACTCTATTCCTTTGGGGATCAAATAAAAACTCCTCTATTTGAAGATCTTGGCAGCCTGGCCCCTTCCTGTCTTAATAAGTTGCTCACCTTCACACACCCCATAGTCCTGTCATCCTGGTCCACTTGGATCATACATAATGCTTCATCTCCCATGACCCTGCCTTTGCTTTTCCTGTCCCCTATGCCGGGAACATTCTCTTTCCCGATCTCTACCTCTTAGAATCTCTGGCTTCCTCCAAGACAGATCAAGAACCATCTACCACAGGAAACCTTTCCTAGTCCCTCTTCCCCCTCCTCTGCTGCCTCCATTTGTTAGTGCTTCCCTCTCTGAGGCCACTCTCCGTCTACTCTGTATTTATTGTGGACATGCCAATCCATGTACCTGTCAATCCATGTACCTGTCATGTGCCCCCATTAGAATGTAAAATCTCTGAGAGCAAGGACAATTTTTATATTTTCTTTATACCCTCAGTGCTTAGCACAATACCTGATACATAGTAATTGCTTAATCAATGTTTTCTGATTGATCAGTTGATTGATTTGGAAACTTGAGTGTTAGCAGCTCAAAACACAAAATCTTTAAGGAAAAAGAAAAGCCGTAACATTCAGTCTGTCTTGGAAGAAGGCAAGGGCAC
Organism: Bettongia penicillata ogilbyi; assembly: GCA_023548195.1. Classification (NCBI taxonomy): domain Eukaryota; kingdom Metazoa; phylum Chordata; class Mammalia; order Diprotodontia; family Potoroidae; genus Bettongia; species Bettongia penicillata. The sequence continues at coordinate 11,436,724 of JAJHZJ010000027.1, forward strand.
TGGCTGCCTTCTACAATTTGTGCTGGTCAGGGATAGAAAATGAGACTAGAACTTTGGAAGGGACCCCCCTAAGTACAGAGGGTTTTGAAAGCAGAAAAACCTTAAGGTTCTCCACTGGTTCCTTCTTAGGCCACCTATTGGTTTTTCCCCACACCAGTAGTAACCTGCCAGTTGCCTTGGGGCCAGATTTTGTTGATTATACAACTGCTCTTAAAACTCTGGAGAGGATCCCTCCTGCTAGGAGGTCAGTGAATAACAAATTTCAGTCATCAGGCTGGAAACTTAAAAAGACATGAATGTTTTTCTGCCAGTGCTCACAAGCTCCTGCTGTCTGAGAGATGACTGGGGCAGAGCCTTATGTTCTGAGTTAAGTCTGCTATTTATCAGGTACAGATAAACAGCATCTCATTCTCTGTCCCACAGTTACCCACCAGTGGCTGCCATGTTTGCAACTTTATCACCCGACCTATGCCCTGCACAGTCATTCCTTGTTTACAGATACCTTCTCATGCAGTTTGGTAATACAACAGCCTCAGCCTTCCCTGCCTGTGGTGTCTTCCTACTGTGGTGCCCAGTGCACTTTGAGAGCTGACAGCTCATTAGAAATCGGTATATACAGACCAGCCCACGTCCCTTCTCCTTACTCCTATCACTTTGGAGAGCAGTATCGATGAACTCTGCAGCTGAATAAAAGAACTCGCTCAGGTTGAAGGTGGGGAGATCGTCAGCTTCCACGCCATGGTATTCGATGGCCATGTCTCTGTAGTACTCTGGGCCTGTGTCCACATTCCATCGGCCATGGGCAGCATTCAGGATGTGGGTGAACCCAGATTTCTCTAAACTGTATCGGTCCAGTGCTGTGGCCCTATTGAGCACAGGAAAAGATATAGTGAGCTGCTTTCTGGAACTCCAAGGAACAACTACTATATGCACCATGACTGAAACATCAAACCCATATAATAGTGGTTTTCACAGAATTTAGGTTGCCCTCAGCAACCTTCCAGTCTAACCCGTACCAGAAAGGGATTCCCACCATTCAGTTGAGAGCTCTTCCATGTAATTAAGCTCAATGTGTGGCCCATAGCAAGTGCATGATCAATGCTTGTTGACTGACTACAAGGGAACCCACTATCTCCCAAGGCAATCCATTCTACAGATGGGCACCTTTAATAGTTAGGAAGCTTTTTCTTACATCAAATCCAAGTTATCCTGTTAACAACCTTCATCCATTGTTCTTAGCTCTCCCTTCTGGGTTAGAGAGAACAAAATGAAAACCTCTTCCATGACACAACCCTTTAAATACTTAAAGAGTCTCCCCTATCCAAGTCCTCTCTAGAAAAGCATCCCCACAGCTTTCAAATATTCATCCTATCAATCCCCTTGCCCTCTCTCATCAATGATTTTTATAAAAACAAAAACAAAAAAACTATGGTGTCCATGTACCTAATAGTGTCTCTATTCAAAATGTTTTATTAATTAATTTTTAGTTTTCACCATTATTTCCATAAGACTTTGAGCTCCAAATTTTTTCCCCATCCCTCCCCTCCCCGTACCCCAAGACAGCATGCAGTCTGATACAGGCTCTATATATACATTCATATTAAACATATTTTCACATTAGTCCTATGGTAAAGAAGAATTAGAACCAATGGGAGAAACTATGAGAAAGAAGAAACAAAACCAAAAAAAGAAAAAGAGCCAATAGTATGCTTCCATCTGCATTTAGATTCCATAGTTCTTTTTTTGGATATGGATAGCATTTCCATTATGAGTCATTTGGAGTTGTCTTAGATCCTTACATTCTTAAGCAGAGATAAGTCTATCAAGGTTGGTCATTGAACAATGTACTGTTGCTATGTACAGTGTTCTGGTTCTGCTCACTTCACTCAGCATCAGTTCATTTAAGTCTTTCCAGATTTTTCTGAAATCCACCTGCTCATCATTTCTTATGGAACAATAATAGTATTCCATTCCATTCACATATCATAACTTGTTCAGCCATTCCCCAATTGATAGGCATCCCTTCAATTTCCAATTTTTGGCCACCACAAAAAGAGCTACCATAAATATTTTTGTACATGTGGGTCCTTTTCCTGTTTTTATGATCTCTTTGGGATACAGATCTAGAAGTAGTATTTCAGGGTGAAAGGGTTTGCACTTTTATAGCTCTTTGTGCATAATTCCAAATTGCTCTCCAGAATGGTTTGATTAGTTCACAACTCCACCAACAATGCATTAATGTTCCAGTTTTCCCATATCCTCTCCCACACAAAATGTTTTTATCTGGGAATTGCTGAAAAATTTTTCTTGTGATTATCAGTTTCTTCAGTGCAACAATTTCCTCCAAAACATTGAATATTTGATATGAATAACAAATTTGCCAACCCAGTGAAACTGCTTTTTCTAAAACTTCATGCATTTGTGGGGAGGGGAGGGGGAAGGCAGTCAACACAGTGGCTGGCCTTGTGACTAATAGTAGAAAAGAACCAGTAGTATAGGCTCTTTTCTATCCCAGTGTGACCCAGCCACCCAAGAGCTTACATCTCCTCTCTCTGGGGTCCATTTTCATCCAAAGCTACCTTGTGTGTGACTTTCTTCTCCCTGTTCCATCAGAGTTGGTTCCAGGGAGTAGCATATTTCACATGAGAAGGAACACAATAGTGTTCGCCGAGCATCTGAAGATATTTGCAAACAGATGATTAAAACAGTGGCCTAAGGAGAGGATGGACCCTGCCAGAATTTCTCTGGCCTGATCTTGGCTCCATCACAGGGTCCATGGAGCTCCTATTCTGCTTTTAATTTTTCTTCTTAAGAACCCTGGTTTTCATTGTTTAGATTTGTCGTTAAGTGGATATGCAACAAACAATAGAATAATTTTGTTTTCAGGTCATAGATCTGTGTTTAATTAAAACCCCTGCTAATATCATCCAACTCACTAGCAGGCAAGAAACTGCTTTGTAGTAAAACTCAATGGAAAAATGGGACTAAGTTGTCCATGAAAGGAATGATCCTATAAATCATAAAGTCTTAAATCTGGCTTCAGCAATTGAATTTCAACCTTATAAATGGCAATTTGGTCAATGTCAAAGAGCCATGTCAAAGACCGGGTCACATAAATGATGAAGTCAATGTTTTGTGTGGTCACATTTCAGTCATGAATTTAACAAATATTTACCAAGTGCCTACTGTGTTCAAAGCACTAGGTGTGGCAGACACTGGGAGAGATACAAAGGCAGACATGGAGCAGCCCCTGCTCCCCAAGAATGATTCAAGCTAACAGAGAAACGATGCACACAACAACAGATAAAAAGGAGATTGATAGCAGTGCAAATGAAAGGGCCAGGCACACACTACCATACATTTGAGGAAAGAGATTATGCTCCATGGGAATGCCAAAGGAGACTTCATGGTGGGATTAGAATCTTTGTTGGGCTGACAGGGAGGGATTTCAGCAGACACATGAAAAGGTGGTTCAGTAGAAAGATGAATGGATTTGGAATCAGAAGACCTGTGTTCAAATTTGATCTTAGATATTCATTGGGTGTACGACCCCAGCCAAATCATACAACTGCTACCTGCCTCAGTTTCCTCATCTGTAAAATGAAGGGGTTGAACTAGACGACTTTGAAGGTTCCTTTTAGCTCTAAGGCTATGCATAATTCTATGAGCTCAAGTGATAGACCTGGAATTAGGAGACTTAGGTCCAAATCGTCCCCTCCAATACTTGTTAGCAGTGTGCCCGTAACCCAGTTGGAACCTTTCAAAACCTCAGTTCCCATATCTGTAGAATGGGTGTGCTGTCAACAAAGGAGATTGGGAAGGGCTCCTCATAAGAAGTGGCCTCCATATGTTGATCATGGAAGGAAGCTGGTTCTAAGAGGCAGAAATGAGAGAATCAAGGGAGTTTCAGTCTTGAGAGACAGACAGCACATATAAAGGCTATGAGATTGGAAATGTATTGCTGAGTTTGGGGAACAACAAGGGAGTCAGTTCGACTGAAATACTGAGTATATAAAGGGGATAACTCTGTAGTAAGGCTGAAAAGGTAAGCTAAAGTCAGACTGGGAAGGGCTTCAAGTGCCAAACTGAGCTTGTGTTTGTGTTTGATCCTGGAAACAATAGCAGTCACAGGGTTTTGAGCAGAAAAATGACACATTCAGACTTGTACTTTTAGGAACCTTTTAGTAGCTATGTGGAGAGGGAAGAGATGGGAAGCTGAGAGTCCACTTAAAAGGTTCTCTTTGTTGTCTGGATGAGAGATGAGGAGAGTCTGAATAAGGTGGTGACTGTGCAAGTGGAGGACAGACAAAAGTGATGTAGTGGATGGAGAAAACTGGTAACTGACTATGTATGTTGGGGTGGAGGTTGTGATGGAATACTATGGTGCTGTAAGAAATGAGGAAATAGGTTATTTTAAAGAGACACAAGAAGACTTACATGAACTAATTCAGCATGAAGTGAGCAGGACCAGAAGAACAATCTATTTTATAAACTCAATACTATAGAAATGAACAATTTTGAGAGCTTTAATAAGCTGATAAAGGATGAAATAAATAGAACCAGGGGATACAATGAAAACAACACTATAAAAATGAACACATTTAAAAACTTATAAAGACAACAATGCATTAAATAACCATTCACAATTCCAGAGGACCAATGATGAAACATGGCTGAGAGATGATGAATTTAGGGTGCAGAATGAGACATGTCTATTTTTATATCCAACCAATGAGAGAATTTGCTTGCCTATGAAATTTGATTTTCTTTTATTTCCTCCTCTGAACTGGAAAGTAGGCGGAAGGTTAACTAATTTGTCCATTTTTTTTTTTAATTAGAGAGGTGAGGAGAGGGTATGACAGATGTGAAATATTTCATGTACTTTTAGATGAGGTCATTGTACTATTAGTTTACTTCACTGTTTTATTGTGTTACAAGAGACTTCTTATGAAATACATGTTTAATATTTAAAAACAAAATACATCGATAAAATTTCTTTTTAAAAAAATTCAGGGAGAGAAAAGAGTCAATGATGACCTTGATGATTTGAACCTGGGTTCAGGATGGTGGAAACAGGGAAGTTTGGAAGAGGAGTAGGTTCTAGGTTACAGAAAGTGCCATTTTGGAAATGTTGAGTTTAAGATGCATATGGGATATCTAGCTGGAGATTTCTAACAGACATTTGGAATTGTGTGAAAGGAGCAGGAGAGTACTAGGTCTGAAAATGTGGTCTAGGAGTCTTCTGGATAGAAATGATCATTGAGTCCATAAGAGAGGAGAGCACCAAATAAAAGATTGTAAGGAAAACAGAGGATCAAGGACAGAACCTTGTAGGACTCCTTTACGTTTACGGTTTACGGTACGGGACACGGATGATGATTCAGCAAAGGTGATTGAGTTGCGTCTCCTTCCACAAAGTAAGCATTAGACAAATATTTGTTGAACTGAATTGAGTTGAATTCTCAAAGTTCAGCAGCTCTTCTAATTTATCCCAGGGTTTGTATTTATTTACACAGAGAAGAGGTTGAGAAACACAGCGTCACCTGACTCAAAAAGCTCTCAGTGGTCCTCTTGACACATCCCTAACTGAGTGGGAGTCCTCTCTCCAAACAACATCCCAAAGCCAATGGTCAACCCAAGCTTTGTTTGAAGATGGAGAAACTGCCCATTCTTCTTTGGAATAATCTAATTCCTAGCAACTTTTTTTTACTATGGCTTAGTCTCTCTTTCTGTCCCTTCCTCGTTGCTCCTAGTTATCTTCCTTTGAGCAAAGTACAGTTCTAATCTCTTTCCCATAATACTAAAGTCTTCCCTAGGCCAATTATCCCTCCCTACCCCAATTCCTTCAACCAAACTTGTCTTCTCATTCTTCTCAAAGAATGTCTTCTCAATCCTGATCGCCTTTCTGTATATGCACCCCTTATTAATATCCTTCCTAAATGTGGTGGCAAAAACAAAACAGAATATTCCAGCTATGATCTGACCATGGAAGACTATAATGGAATTATTACCTTCTTTGTCCAGGGCATGATGCCTCTTTTAATGTGGCCTAAGCATGTTAGCTTTTGGCGCTGCCATGTTACACTACTATTGGTGCTAAAACTGCGGTTTTAGTCTACGGTAACCCTCAGATCTTATTTCTTTTAAATTTTTTTTTTAATTGACAAAAATGTGTTTTCTTTCCCTCCCACTTCCCTTACTGGAAAAAGAAAGATAAAAACAAAACATTTGTAACAAATATGCAGTCAAAACAAATACCCACATGGTCTATGTCCAAACAATGTATCTTAATCTGTACTCCGAGTCCCCACCTCTCTGTCAGAAGGTGGCTAGAATGCTTCCTCATGGATCCTCTGGAATTGTGGTTCATCTCCCAAATCTTTTTCACATGAACTATTGTCTAGACAATTTGGACTTGTGAAATTGTTTTTTGGAGTCCACATATGGGACTTTAGATTTATCTCTGTTCAATTTCATTTTACTTTCCTCCATGAAAGCTTTCTTCCAATTCCCACATCACTGGTTTAGGCTAGAAAAGAACCATTATATTTGAGTATAACTTTTTTCTCACATTTCATTCACTATTTTTTTATTTTTATAGTATAAAATATTTCCCCAATTACATGTAAAGACAATTTTTAACAATTCATTTTAAAAAAATTTCTGAGTTCTGAGTTTTCACCCTCTCTCTCTTCCTACTCCCTAAAAAGGTAAGAATTTTAAATAGGAAAAGCAAAAAAAAATAAAAATAGTATGCTTTGATTTGCATTCCAACTCCATAGTTCTTTCTCTGGCCATGGATGTCATTTTCCATCATGAGTCTTTTGGAAATGTCTTAGATCCTTGCATTGCTTAGAAGATCCAAGTCTCTCAAAGTTGATAAGCACACAATGTTGCAGTTACTGCATATAATGTTCCCCTGGTTCTGCTCATTTCACTTTGCATTAGGTTATGTATTTCTTTTTAGGTTTTTCTGAGATCTGACTGCTCATAATTTCTTATAGCAAAATAGTATTCCATTATATTCATGTACCATAACTTGTTCAGTCATTCCCCAATTGATGGGTATCCCTTCAGTTTCCAAATTTTGCTACCACAACAAGAGTTGCTATAAATATTTTTGTACATGTGGGTCCTTTCCTCTTTTTTTATGATCTCTTTGGAAAATAAGCCTAAAAGTGGTATTGCTGGATCAAAGGGCATGCACAGTTCTATAGCCCTTTTGGCATAGTCCTAAATTGCTCTCCAGAATGGTTGGATCCATTCATAACTCCACCAACAATGCATAAGTATCCCAATTTTCCCACATCTTCTCCAACATTTATCATTTTCCTTTTCTGTCTGATAGGTGTGAGATGGTACCTCAGAGTTGTTTTAATTTTCATTTTTTAATCAATAATGATTTAGAGTATTTTTTCATATAACTATAGATAGCTTTTGATTTCTTCATCTGAAAACTGCCTGTTCTTAACCTTTGACCACTTGTCAATTGGGGAATAACTTGTATTTTAATAAATTTGACTCCATTCTCTATATATTTGAGAAATGAGGCCTTTATCAGAGGCATTTGCTATGAAAAATTATTTCTCAGCTTTACGTTTCCTTCTAATCTTGGTTGCATTGGTTTTGTTTGCGTAAAAACTTTTTAATTTAATATAATTAAAATTATCCATTTTGTATTTTGTAGTACTCCCTGTCTCCCATTCTCCCCTTCTCCATAGAGCTGACTGATAAACTATTCTATGCTCTTCCAATTTGCTTATAGTATCACCTTTTATGTCTAAAGCATGTACCCATTTTGATCTCCTCTTAATACATGGTATGAGATGTTGGTCTATAATTAGTTTCTGCCATACTGTTTTCCAGTTTTCCCAACAGTTTTTTTTTTTTTAAATAGTGTGTTCATATCCCAGAAACTAGAGTCTTTGGGTTTATCAAATGCTAGATTACTATGGTTATTTACTACTCTGTCTTGTGTACCTAATCTAGTCCACTGATCCATCATCCACAACTCTTTTTCTGATCCAGTACCAGATAGTTTTGATCGTTACTGCTTTATAATATAGTTTGAAATCTGATATAGCTAGGCTCCTGTCCTTTGCATTTTTTTCATTAATTCCCTTGATATTCTTGACCTTTTGTACTTCCAGATTAATTTTGTTATTATTTTTTCTAGCTCTATATAATGGTTTTTGGTAGTTTCATTGGAATGGCACTGAATAAGTAAATTAATTTTGGTAGAATTGTCATTTTTATTATATTGGCTCAGCCTACCCATAAGCAATTGATATTATCCTGATTGTTTAGATCTGACTTTATTTGTGATTCATTTTCTTATTTAAAGACCTCCTGTAGCTTTCTGGATCTGATGGCTCAGACTATCTTCTATTTCTCAAACTGACTCATCTGTAAAATGGTACTGGCCATAAACCTGTTATTCATTCATTTCTTTAAGGGGAAAAAAATTAACCTGTTATTTAGATTCCTAACTCCCCAACTTTTCAACTAGTCTCAATTTTGAATTTCTCTGTCTTAGATATTTGGTTCTGCCAGTTTTCTAGAAGACTATTTTCTCTCCTTTTATGCGTTCTGTGAATGTTTCCTGTACAAATCACACTTTATTAAAAACTACCCTATTCTTTATTCATGCAAAATAATTTAGCATTGCCTTATATGCTTGATGCTGTAGAGTATGGGTCAAATACTGCTTTGTCATGCTTAGCACAGTGCCAGGGAAGAAGACAGAAGAGGAGAAGGAGTAATTATTTTAAAATTTAAAAAAGTAGCCACTGATTCTATGGCTTTTGACTTGAATCAAGTTTTGCTTTGACATAGAAATAAAACTCATGGGATTGTAGATTTTGACCTAGAAGATGCCTTTAGAAAGGCCATCTGGTTCATTCTCCCTTAATTTTATAAAAGAGAAAATGGGGCCCAAAGAATTAAGGAACTTGTGCAATGTGACATAGGCTTGTAAAAAGTGGGACTGAGATTCAAGATCAGATCTCTGACTGCTAAGTCAGCATGCTTTCCACAGCACGACATTTCTTCTATTAAGCCAGTGGCCTTCTCTTTTCCTCTAGCGCTCACTCTGACAAGGATTGTCTGGTTTGAGGGTATTCTCTAAAAGTCCAGGAATTGGAATCAGGACACATAGGTTTAGCCACTCCCCTTACATGCTATGTGGCTTTAGACCCATCACAAAACTTCATCTTCCTCATGTCAATTGAGTTCAATGATCCTTGGTTGATTAACCTCATTCCTGATGGAATTGGAATAGAAAAGGAGATGGCAAAGGTCTTCCAGCTGTTAAAAGCTTTCATCAACTGCACAGAATTTGCATTGGTTTTTTGGTTTTTATAATGATAATGGTGATCCTGTGTCTTCACCCCTAAGAGAGAAGCCAGAAGTTCTTGTCCTTTGAGATTACACTGTCAGTCGCCTCTGGGGTGATAGTATAGAGAACTACCAACATCCGTGCTCACCAGGAGCTCTTCCTTCCTCCCGTGCTCTACCAATACCTCTGATGCCTCAGTCCAAGAGAGGAATGAAGGGATATCCAGAAGACCTGGGCTTTAAGAAATAAGAATTTAGGAAATATTGGACTAACGTCTTGATTCCTTGAAACAAGGAAAATACCATCGTCCCCTATGGCTTTCATCCACAAGGAGTAATCCTGCTCCTTTTGTTGGTAGAATTCTCAAGGCTGCCTCTTGTTCTGCATGGTTTCCAAAGTGGGGTATGAGCCACATCACCAGTGGGGAAAGGGGGTATTATGCCATTCAGTGGGAAAGGGAGCTAGAATAGTGAAAAGTCTGCTGATATTCTCAGGTATTCAACGCTTATACTGGTTTGTTACATAAGCATAATTCAGGTGTAGCAACATCAGCCTCAGAGCCCAAAGGCCTATAATCCAAGCTTTTGACTTCCTACTGAGTTAAACATCAGTGCATTAAATTGCTAGCATTTTTGCCTACATATATATTTGCTTCCTTAAAATGGCTCAAATTCAAGCACCATCCCAAACCCAAAGTACAAGGTGATCTTTTTTTTTCTTTTTGTGTGTGGTTTAGTAGTTTGAGAGTTATCTAATGTCCTTCTGCTATTAACTCTAATTAAAGAAATGGATAGTTTTTATTTCTCCGGTAATGAGTGAACTAGGGCAGCTAGGTGGCACAGTAGATAGAATGTTGGCTCTGAGTTCAAATCCAGCTTCAGGCACTTACTAGCTGTGTGACCCTGAACGCGTCATTTAACCCTGTTTGCCTCAGTTTCCTCATCTGTAAAAGGAAATGGCATTCCAGTATCTTTGCCAAGAAAACCCCAAATGGGGTCATGAAGAGTTGGACATGGCAAACAACAATAATGAGTGAATCAAAAATAACCTGGGCCCAGTCGCTTTGATTCCCTTTCCCCTGTCCTATTTTTGTTTCCTTGTTCTGCCATACTTAAATTTCTTATTTATAGCTGACCTACATAATTGTACTTCTCCCATCTGTCTGAATGAGAAGGGGATGTAGAGGAAAGGGAAAGTAAGGTTTTCCTAAAAGGTAGGTCAAGGGAGAGACAAGTGATGTGGCCAGTTCTCTAAGCGCATTACAGTTCTTCTATGATCCAAAAGGCCAGGGCTTGGGAGAGTTGGACTGGAGCAAAAATGGAACTCAATTAATCCTTGCCGTCTGAAGAGGATAAGTAATCTCCATTATAGGAATATAGCTTTAAAACCCTCTTCCTGGGGCCATGCTGTCCTGGTTGGCAAATGAATGACCATAGCCTGCTATGTCTAGCCAACCCCACAGCAGACCAAGTTTCATATGTCATCTGGCTCTACAACCCAACCATCTACCCTGCTCCTCTTGCTCTGAAAGCTATAATCAAATCAGCACACTATTCATCTTGGAAAGGGGATGTCACTTACCTCCCTTGTGGATCCATTCTCTGGCATTTTCACAGCCAAACACCCTTCCCTGGTCACCAGGCCCCTATATGACTGTCTCTCCCTATTAGCACATGAGCTCATTAGGGATAGAGATTGTCTCACATTCATAGCTGTATATAATACATTTAATCTGGTGCTTGGTGAAAAGCAAGTGATTAATAAATATTTATCTTTCACTCATTCATTTAGAGCTGGAAGGAAACTGAGAGGTCATTTATTCCAACTCCCTCATTTTACATATGAGGAAAATAAGGTCAAAGAGTTCACAACTTGTCCCTGGTGGAAAGTGGCAGAGCTAGAATTTGAACCCAGACCTTTGGATCCCAAGCCCAGTGCTCTCTTTGCTGCTCCATATTGATTTGCTCTTCCTTATAGGCATTGTCATTTTGGATGTGACCATACTGCACAGAAGAAAGTCGATTTAGGAATTATCAGCTCACGTTCAATTCGCGTTAGTGGGGGCTTTGAAATTTGTGAAAATTCACAAAATCCAGACTGGGCCAATAATTCCATTTATATATTACCAGTGAACAAAAAGTCTTGCTAAAGCTGAATGAACAGATTGGAGGAAAAATCCTGAAATTATCTAAGAAAATCATTTTCAGACACTTTTGAAGCACACATTGATGTCGTAATTACAAGTCATTCTTATCTAATTATTATTCAAGCCAAGTCCTGGACCTCCAGAAATCAACTCTTTGTTTATCTAATCCGAGTTACTAGAAAGTAATTAAACTTGGCTTTTTTCAAGCATATACTCTGAAATTCAATCTTTTGATTAATTCAGACTGGCCTCGCTAAATAGTTGTAATTAATGAGATTTCCATAAAGACAGGCCAATCTGAAGTAGCTCTTTTCATTGATTCCATTAACGGAGTAATGGTCAAATATTGCTACGATATCTGCTGTGGAGATCCATCTTGTAATTCTGGGAAGGGTAAGAGTATGTTAGAGCACCATTTTTTTTTGGAGGGGGGTGGCAAAGAGAAATGATCTTCCTTGATTGAGGCTGGAGTGGCAGGCCCAAACCCTCCCAAGGCTAAAGGCACCAGAAAGCTCCAGTTCAATAGAATCTTGGGAAAAGGCTTCCACATCTTTTCACTAACAACATCCCAGCACCTCAGTCCCGCCTGTGTGATGGCTGCTTAGTAAATGCTTGTTGAGTACAGGAATAAACGAATGAACTTGAAACCAATAGGCTGGGAGTGGAGGTGGGGGGATAGGAATTACAGCTGCTTCGCCTCAAAATACCTGGCACCTATTTACCTTCATTATGAAGCAATTATCTAATTGACATAAAAATGTGAGAGTGTTTCCTGCTGCTCTAGGGATTCCTTTGGAAGGCTCAAAATGTGCAAGTGTATGATAAAGGGAAGAAATAAAGGTTGGAGCAGGTTTGGAAAGAGAGTTTTCTGCTGTTACTTTGCTTTGAGGTGGAAAAATTTGTTAGGGGTTGGGGAGGAGGTGGATAGGGAGAAGGGCTTCATGAAAGGAATGTGCATTTTATTAAGCTCCTACTCTGTGCCAGTACGCTAAGCACTTTACAAATATTTACTCATTTGATTCTCACGACAACTATAGGAAGTAGTAGTTATAATCTCCATTTTACAGTTGAGGGAACTGAGACAAATATAGTTAAGTGACTTGCCCAGGGTGACACAGCAAGTAAGTATCTGAGGCTAGATTTGAATTCAGATCTCCCTGACTCTAGGCCCATTCATTCAATAAATATTTATTAAGCACTTACTATGTGCCAAGTACTGTACAAAGCATTGAGAATACTGGAAAGAGGTAAAAGACAGTCCTTACTGTCATGGAGCTTGTAATCTAATGGGAGAAACAATGCACAAGCAAATATATACAAAGCAAGCTTCCCCAGGCTACCAGAGGAGCCATTTGCACCCAATTCGGTATCTTTGTTGGGCCCTTCCCTCTTAAGAGTTCACTTCTGAACATTCTACCAAAGGAAGGTTTTGTGGGAAAGTGGGACTGTTGCTTCTTGGGAATAAAACCTTCACACCTAAGGGATGAAATACCACCCCTTAACAGCCTGTGAGAGATCCAAGAATCATGGGATCTTAGATTTAAATCTGGAAGGGATGAAAAAGATCACTGGATCATCTTTTATACTTCCCCCACTAAAATCCAAACATATCCTTGAGGCTCTGTTCTGGGCATTCCCTATGTCTCCTGGTGACCTCATCAGTTCCCAAGCGATCAATTATCATCTCTTGCAGACAACACCTAGATCTATACATCCAGCCCCAGTCGCTGTCCTGAGCTCTAGTCTGTCCTCATCAACTGCCTATTAGACATTTCCAAATGGATATCCCATAGGCACTCCAGATGTCCAAAACAGGACTTACTATCTTTCTCCAAAAAAATCACTCCTCTTCCAAACTTCTGTTTTTTTAAATAAATTTTTGTTGATGCCTTTTATTTTTATCTCAGTTACATTTCCCTTGTATAACTCTGTTTGCCTCACTTTTCTCATCTGTAAAATGAGCTGGAAAAGGAAATGCAGACCACTCTACTATCTTTGCCAAGAAAACCCCAAATCGGGTCATGACTGAAACATCTGAACCACAATTCTCCCTCCTCCACTCTTCCTGATAGCCATGTCTTACAATAAAGAATGTTTTTAAAATAAAAAGAATTAGAAAGAAGGGAAAATGCAGGCAAACTGATCGTACATTAAAAAAAAATCCAACAGTATATATCAATGTTTTACAGTCATGGACCCTCCTACCTCTGCCAAAGAGTGAAGGGAAATGTTTTCTTCTGTCTCTTCTTTGGCTTTAGGCTTGTTCTTTGAAATTTTGCAACTTTTCTTTTGGATTGTTTTGTAGTTTTTCAATAACTCACATTTATATCGCACTCTAAAGTTCACAAAGTACTTTCCATAGCACGCAGGTCTGGCGCATGCCCAGATCACCTACAATGGCCTCACCCTCCAGGTGGATGCTTGGGACCTGCTCCTGGGGATCCGGAGAGTTGATTTGTGTGTGTACATTCTGTCTTACCAGGTGGCTGGGAGCAGCCTGTTTCCTTTGGCTGTATGGCTAGAACTGTCTGTGCCTTTAAAACTACCTGAGGACAGTCTTTCACTTTTTCCTGTCAACACCCACACAAAAGGAATGGAGAGGGAGGGCTTGAAGACTGCATTTCCTCCTGCTTAGATCAGAAGGCTCTAAGAAATAGACTTGGGGTTTGGCCTTGGGTCTGTTTTCGTCCTTTTCAGTTCTGGGAGGAGGGGGAACAGTGTCTGACAAGACAGCTTTAACTAGAGGGATAGTGAGCTCAGGACCACCAGCTGGAGGTTGCAGCCAGCCCAGCAGGAAAGTCGTGAGAAGCAAGGCTCTGGGGGGCTGGCAGTCTTAGGATTTCAACTTGGTGGACCTAATGCTGTGGAGGAACTGTGTTAAGATGTGAACCAAATGCACGAAAGTGATACAGGAGCATTATGCTCCAAGGTGTGGAGAGAAATGTTGACATCTTTCTAGTAAATCATCCTTTGTGAAAGCTAATGAGATGCTAGTGATTAAATGGAACTGGCCCCCTAAAAAAGGACAGAGCAAAAAAGGAGTGGAGGTTTGAGCCAAGAGCAAAAACCCCAAACTTTCCAAGCCCCTCTTTTTACCCCATGCACTTGCATCCATCTACTTCTCTCTACTCACACAGCAGCCCTCCATTCCACTCTCGATCACCACCTCATCACCTCCCACATGGGCTCTTGTAATGACCTCTTAATTGGGCGCCCTCCAGGGTCTTCCCTCTCTAGCCCATCCTCCACAAGGTGCAAATGTGACTTTACTAAGGCACAGGTGATGGGATGCACGGATCATAAACTGAGAGCTAGAAGGAACCTTGGAGATCATCCAGTCTTCATTTTATAATTATAAGAGTATTATATACATTTATTACAATGTATAATTATAAATGGACCCAAGGCCCATTAAGAGGAAATGATGTGCTCAAGGTCATGTAGGTAGCAAGGGCAGGACTTGAAGCCAGGCTTTCTAATGAGATTGCCAACATGCTTAGCACTGTACCACACTGCCTGAACAGGTCACTCTCCTGCTATATTGCTCAAATGGGGCAGCTAGGTGGTGCAGTGGATAGAACACCAGTGCAGGAGTCAAGTGGACCTGAGTTCAAATCTCACCTCAGGCACTTGACACTCGCTAGCTGTGTGATCTTGGGCAAGTCACTTAAGCCCAATTGCCTCATCCTGGGTCATCTCCAGTCATCCTGATGAATATCTGGTCACTGGATTCAGATGGCTCTGGAGGAGAAGTGAGGCTGGTGACCTGCACAGCCCTCCCTCACTCAAAACAAGTCAAGTGCAAGTCATGTCATTATTTCTCTGATGGCCTGGTTTTCTTTGGCAATGAAGGACGAACACACACGTTATGCACAAATACAAAGTAATTTCTCTGTTTGGCATTTAAAGCCTTTCACCACCTGTCTCCAACTGATCTTTCCAGGCCTATCCTACCCTTGTCCCCTTTGGACTCAATTTAGCCAAATTGTCCTTCTTGCTGTTTCTTACAAATGCCCCTCCATCCCTTAGCTTTGATCCCCATGCCTAGAGTATGCTCCCTCTTCCTCTTCGCCAAGTACAATCCCTAGTGTCCTCCCACACTCAACAAGCACTGCCTTCTCCATAAAGCACCTTCGGATCCCCCAGCTGCTAGCGCCATCCTCCTTCCAATGACCTTGTACCTTTTTTGGCATATATTTTATTTATATTCTTAGGTACTGATGTGGTGTACCCCTACTAATGGCAAGGACTGTTTTAATTTTTGCCTTTGGATCCTCAGTACTGCACCTGGCTGAATGTTGACCCAGCTAGCTAGGTAACTCAGCTCCCCCTCTCCTGTCTGCCTCCCCCTCCCCTTCCTTCTCCTCTCCAAAGGAAGGTAAATTTGGATGACCAAAAGATGCCCAGTTGACTTGGGTTTTACTGGCTCCTCTCCTTCCTTCCCCCCCTCCCCTTCCCTTTTCTCCCCTTCCCTCCCCTTCCCTTTCCTATCTTTTCCTTTCTCAAAACTTTAAACCTATAGCACTCTGAAGCTGGGATGCCAATGGGCCCCTGTCCAGGGGCTCTTCTGGACCCTCCTGGCTTTACAGTAATTATCAGTAGTAACTGTTGCTGTTTCCCTCTCAGTCTGATGTCTTTCTTTTTCTTGGCCTTATTAAAGGGGCCATGCCCTGGCTACTTCTTACACAGGCCTATTCAATGAGTGGGCATTACTTCACCCTGAGTACCTGCCTAGATCTTGGCCGAAAGGGGCCAAGGTCTCCCAGTGCATCCTGGGTCGGTTCAGTCATCCTGATGAATATCTGGTCACCAGATCCAAATGGCTTTGGAGGAGAAATGAGGCTGGTGACCTGTTACAGCTCCCCCTCACTCAAAACAAAGTCAAGTGCAGGTCATGTCATCATTTCTCTGATGGTATGGTCTTCTTCGACAATGAAGGATGAATACAATCCCTGCCCAGTGCCTGGCAAACAGCAGATGTTTAATAAAATTTGGTTGCTTGACTGATCTCATCCCGCATCTTCGCTGGAAGCTGAATACCAGAGAAGTGATTTGGCCAAGATCCCACAGGGAAATATTGAAAGAAGAACTGAAATTCCTTAAGGTTCTCTGTTTTGATCTACCTCCAGGAAGTTTGTCACACCCCTGAGTAGTAACAGAGTCTTAAAATGTCACAGGAAACACTTTTGGTAGAGGAGAGAGAGAATGTGAATTGGCAAAGCTATTTCTTAGGGGTCAATGTGGCTACCAGGATGTTTTCAGCAGCCACATTGGCTCCAGGTATCAGCAGGGGGTACCGTCCTCATGGTGTTCCTATTAATTCAAGAAGGAACTGTGGTGAAAAGAGTCTAGTTTTAGTGTCCAAAGTCCCAAGTTCAAACCCCATTTCTTTCATTTATTCCTTCTGTAACCTTAGGCAAGTCCCTTAAACTCTCTGGGCCTCAGTTTCCTCATATGTAAAATGAGATGATTTGACTTCTAGCTTGAAATCTATGATCTGGTTCTTTCCCCTCAAAGGCCTCTCTTGGCTGCCTTGTTGACTTCTGGGGGCCCAGCACTCTTAAAGTCTTTGGGGCTTTTAGTGAAAGAAAAAATTTCAATCTGAGCTTGGAAAAAAAAAAGGCACATTAAATTTGAAGCTTTCATTAATCAGGGCCTGACAGAGCCAAAGTGAAGTTTTCATTGCCTCTGGGCAACATCTGTAGTAAAACCGGGAAACAAAAGGATAGAAGAGCTGAAGCAGGATTGTTGGCAGCCTTTGCTCCATTATGACCACCGTATGTAGGGCTTCATAGGCAACATAATTAATTGCCATTTCAATAAACATTTGCAAATCCCGTTAACCTTATTAAGTGTTTGGAGTAGGAGTGAAACCTGAGCACATTTCCAGAGATAGGGTACAAATGGAGAGGCACAGTAAATTTATGTCCAACTCAACTGGTCTGTGTTTTTAAGTTCTTTCTATATGTATCATAGCAAAGATATAAAACCCGCCTGACATCTGTAGTCTTAGCCTTGGCAGTTCTCCATAACTAAATAATGTATGTGTTTCTTTCTATTTCAGTATTTCTGATACTGCCAGGAAAACTGTAAAGAACTGAAAAGACAATGTGAAGTTTCCTCATTACAACAAACTCTGTTCCGTCACATCAGTGGCAAAGCTGTAACTAAGGTGGGGTGATCAGAGATTTCTTTCTAGGGTGCCGAAATTTAGTGGTTTCTAATGGTACCTGCCAATGGTTTTCAAAAGAGTAGAAAGAATTGAGCTTATCAGTCATTTAGCAAATATAATTTGGGCCTCCTTCTCAAAGCTCATGCCCAGGTGAGCTCCTTTCTGTCCTGTTCCCTCTTCATTGTGTACATTGCTTCCAGCAAGCTCAAAAATTGCTGGTTATGGTTCCAGTGGACAGGAGCTTTCTAATATCTGATGTGTCTGCTTTTCAATGTACCAGGTTTGGTCTCACTAATATCAAATCTATCATAATCCTTGATGTCTTCTTTTTATTGTACTTCTCAAAAGAGCTATGTGATTTTTAAGAGTACTTTGGATCATCCATCACACAAGATTATAAACCAAGTAGGATGTCATTGGATATTCTAATTCCATCTTGAGAAAACCCTTCACATATCTCTGGTCTTCATCTTGTTGACTCTTGGCATCCATAGTCAGAAACCTGGAAAGTGGTTTTGTGTAGTCTTGGGTTCTCCATTAAAAGAAGTCTTCAAAGGATTTTGTTTTCTCTTGAGTTCATTTCCACTTCACAGACTATGAGGTTTTGTTTTTGTTGTTATGTGGTCGTTTCAGGCATGCCCAACTCCTTGTGACCCTGCTTGGGAGTTTCTTGGCCAAGATACTGGAATAGTATACCACTTCCTTCTCCAGTTCATTTTACAGATGAGGAAACTGAGGTAAAGCAGATTAAGTGATTTGCCCTGGATCACGCAGCTAGGAAGTGTCTGGGGCCAGGTTTTAACTCAGCTCCTCCTGACTCCAGGCTGAGCACTCTATCCCCTACACCATCTAGCTGCCAATCTATGAGGTAGTAAAGGCAGATTATTACACCCTTCTTTATCAAAATGGAAACTGAGGCTCAGAATATCTGAAAGAAGACTGCATTTTTCTCAAATCCCAGCTCTGCTACTTACTACGTTGGGTAGGTTACAACCTCTCTAGACTACCATTTCCTCATTCATAAAATGAAAGGGTTGCATTTGGTGAGCTCTAAGGTCTCTTGCAATTCTGAATCTGTGATCTAACCAAATGCCTCATGGAGTTTTAAGGTTAAACTTCAGGCCTTCTGGTTCCCTTAGCCAGTGTTTTTACATATCTTTTCCAAAACTGATATATATCTCTGCCATAAATCAGGAGAAAGAGACTTAAAGAAGCCATAGGTAAGAACCAAGCTGATTAACCTTTAGGAAAATCCAGATCAGTAACTCAGCTACATGGGGCACATTTTTGTTTTCACTATTTAAGAGCATTGGGACTGCCATCCTTAGTCAGACTGGGAATGCAATGTGAAAGGATTGCCTTTTAGAATGTCAAACACAGAAAGTCAGACTGGTTTACTAACTTGTCCAATTTTCTGTTAATAACCAAAACCTTGAAATTTTTTAAAGAAGGATAGTGATCTTCACTCAGAGCCAGCCATACTTGGCACAAGTTCAGCTGAGGGGAAAGGAGTGGAAGGGAAACCTTAGAAGTATGATCCTGTGAACAAGACAACACAAGATACTGTGCCATGGCAGGGAAAGCAGTCTCTGTAAACAGTGATCCAGGACATCATTGTTATAGGAAGAAGCAAGGTGGGATTGGGGAGAAGCTCACCTGGGACATGGAGGTAGTCACCATTTGATCACTTTCCATTTTAATTAGCTATTATTGCTAGGTGCCAGACTCAGCTGTTTTTAACCGGTGAAACATTAGGATATGCCCTCTACACTTCAATACCTTGAAGCAAAGCTCTCATTGTTCTACCCTAGTTATAGATCTAAATTGATCAATTGAACACTGTTATGTGTAGAGTACTATACCAAGTATAGTATCCACTATCAATTTTTCATAATGCTGTATTTCACATCTCTAAAGAAAGCTGAATCTCAATGGACCATTACTCTTAAGATGCCCCTCCCTGGACAATTTTCATTTAGTAACAAGTGATAAATTCATTTAGATCATATGCCTAGATATTCACATCTACCTGGCTTGTGAGAAAGAGTATGATGCAATTATGACAATGTAAGATGCATTATAAAGGTGTCAACTAGCCCTAGCTCTTTAAAAATCTATCTTTCTGTTGTTTTAGGTGGTAGAGTTGAAGCTTGGAGCTGTTTACCCACTCTACCCACAGCCCTCAAGACACTGAAGGCCCTGCTAGGACATTACACATGGGATTTCTCTTAGTTCTGGTAAAAAAAATGTACATTTCTGTCACATTTCAAAGTTTGCAAAGTCTCAGAGTCATAACCAGATGTTACTGTGCTTAAAGCAAATTTGGAATTACACAGGAGGAGGAGGAGGAGGCCAGAGGACACTATGACCATTGCTGCTGCCATACTGGGAAAAGGAAAGTCTGTGATTCAGATTCCAGTTGTCATTCTCTCCCCATCCCTACTTATGGGGAGCATAGGCCCTGGGTGGTAAGAGAGGAAGATGGGCAGGGAAATTGGTAAGTCAGGAAGATGGCAGTTGCTACCACCCTACTGAGGAGGAAGCACACATTCCTTCTCCCCTTCTCCCTTTGCCATATATGTACCCTGGGGCAAAGCTTTATTTATCTCAGGCTAATTAAAGCATCTTTACATACACTCTCTTATTGAAGTTACTCATTGGCTGTGCTAGATAGATTCTGCCAGCATTATTATCCCCGTTTTGCCAATGAGGATAGTTTGGCTTAGAGTAGTTGTATGACTTGTCCCTGGTTATGCCAAAGTAGAACCTGAACTTATACCACATTCCTGCCTCCCTTGACCACCCAGCTCCTAGGGCCTAATGAAGCTAAGCTTTGCTCCTCCCTTATGGTCATCAGAGCCAGACCCTCTCCGCTTTCTAAAATGAAAACCAGCCGATGTATATGGTTGGTTGTTGTCCTCGTTCTTGGAAAGGAACAAAATGACATTACTATGCGGGGGTCAAGATACAGATATTGTACAGACTTTGTACAGATGTGCTTGATATTACAGTATACTAATGGGAGAAGGGCTTGGCGGTACCTCAAGGAGAAGGAGAGACTCCTTTAGGTGCTAAACCACAGGTTCATGATGGCAAGGACTTTATGTATGCAAGAGATCATTATTTGTTCTAATTTGTCTAAAATAAACAACCAAAGTTTATGAACCAATAGTGATAAAATTGATATGAAATCTCCCCAACATCCATTGGGGAAGAATACACATAAAAAAATTACTTTAAAAAATAGTACCCAAAATGACTAATCCCCCTTGAAAAGCTACAAGTCCCTGGCATTGGGCCTCGATAGTAGGCCCTTGATAGAAATATTTGAGACAAGACAGATGGTAACTTCTCTACAGATAAGTAGAGACCTAGGTGCAGAATTCTAGGACAATGGGAGCTGTACCCAATTTGGATAGACCTCCAGCATGTTTACTAACCTGCAAACTCAGCTGCTTCCCCAAAGGACAGAAACAACCAAAATAAATTTTTCTTGCCTATAAATCTTTTGCTCAGAACTGTTTAAGAGGGATGATTTTGCTTTCTCCTGTGGGCCTGTAGATGGTTGGAATTTGGATTAAGTCTCAGCACTTACTCATCTCCAATGTAGAGTTTGGGCCAGACCTCGTTGACATGGGTGTACTGGGGACTGCCCTTCCAAAAGAGGCGCTCCAGCTCAAAGGGCCCTGGCGTGATATAGTCATCCTCTGGTTCTTCTTTGCTAGATCCATAGGCCTCGTTCAGGCTAGTCTTTGATTGCCTTGAAGTCATCTTTTTGCTACGAGATTTTTTGATTCTTTCCACAGGCTATCAAGAGAAAAGGACAGAAATGGTGCTGTCAGAACACCCACCATGGAAAACCTTTTCCAGAAAAGGTATGAGCCAAGTTTGGTGAAGAAAACTGAATTTAAAAGCTGGAAAGTCAGTCCCACCCTCATATGCCCCTTCTTCTCAATCCACTGAGTCATCTAGGGTTGGGGTCCAGATAAACAATGAAGGCTATTATTGGCAGTTGAACAGCATTTTCTGAACGTTCCAGGCTCCCCCACATACAAGGCATGAGGGACATCATTTGCATAATAGAATGTAGACTGAAACTTCTACCAAAAACTGGGGAGACTTCGGGTCCAAGAAATCTTAGAAGGCACTGCCTCTCTCCAGCTTTTATCTTGGTTTCACTACTTCTTCAAATTGAAGGAGACTCAACTGCCCACCCTCAAATTACCCAACCTTCCATATCTGTAGTAAGTCTGCAAAGAACAAAAATGAAAGGAAAGTGACTCATTTGTGCAACAGACATTTATTAAGCAGTCATCAACCTGAAAGTCTTTTTTTTTCCTAGCACAGTTCACCTAGGGAGTGTGCATGTGTCTGAGAAACCATGCAAATTAGCATAGGTCCCTAGTCCCAGGGCTTAAAGAAAATTAAGTGAGTTTTTTTAATGACAATTCATTCAGGTTGCTGATGTTTTCTCTCTGGGATATTAGTAAGTTACCTTTTCAGTTACTTCCTGCATTCCAAGGAAACAAAACCCATTTGCAGACCTGAAAACCTGTTCAAATGTCCTTGTCAGGTCAACAGAGGACTTGGGACAAGTATGGGCTCTGCTATTTATTTCCTATATGACCTTAGAGCAAAACCTTTTTGGATCTTAAAAGTTTTATCATCTGCAAAATAATGGTATTGAATTACACAACCTCCAATATTCTTTTCAGCTCAAAAATTTTTGTGACATCACTGATATTACCAGAGAGAAGCTGTTTCCCCCGTCACCAGCCTTCCCCCCAACCCCATCCTTACCCTGGCGGGACAGCAGGTCAGCCTCTCAGACAGAGTGTGTGGCCTCTGGAAAGTGATGGTCTTCACTGCACAACAGCTGAGCTCCAGGTGAGTAAGGAGCCCTTCCTTCAGCCATAAACCTTTGGGAAAGAATAGAGAAGTCTAAGCAGTTCTGTGACTTATTGAGCACCAGTTATAATACACCAGTCACTGAAAAGGCCTCGTTGGAGAATGGAAGGAAATAAGACTGAAAAGAAAAGAGTTTGTGTTATCTAGTCAAAGTTAGTGTGGAGGGCAGTATGGATGAGGAACACTTTTTCTCCCTTGCTTAAAGAGAAAATACCTGTTTCCACGCAGCTCAGGTGAATGGGCTGAGGACTTGACGTTCTGTTACTCCTCCCTGGTCTTACCAATCAATGTAAGAAGGGGTTTAACGAAATCTCTTATCTCTATTGAGAAAATGAAGCTATGTGGATAATAGATTTATGTGAATTTAGAACTGGCTGAATTACTGTCCCCAGTGAATGTCAGCCTTGGAAGGAGGATAAAAATCAAATTTTGTCCTTAGCCCTGTTCTGGTTTTGATCAATACCGTTGTCAGTGGCATAAAGTCAATTAAACAAACATTAATTAAATACCTATTTGCCAAGTATGGTCCTAGGACCTAGGGATTCAGAGATAAAGATGCAACAATCCCTGTCCTCAAGGACCTTACATTCTATTGGAAGGAAACATTTATATAGAAAATTAAATACAAAATATGCAAAGTGATTTCTGAAGGGAAGGCATAGATCTAATATGAAGGGTAATTTTTTAACAAGTTCCTAAGTCTGAGCACTTTTGTTTAACTCTCCCCAGATGCTGGAATGCCATTTTTCTACCTCCTGGCTCCCTTCAAGGTCTCTAAACCTATCTTCTGTAAGAAATCTTCCCTGGTCTCCTTCAACCCTCCTCTCTGAGACTGCCTCCAGGTCACCTTGTAAATGTACATAGTTATTGGAGTGCTGTCTCCCTTATTATACTTTGAGTTCCTTATCTAGAGGATGGTTGTACATATTATTGACTAACAGAGAGCAGGAAATTCCAGAAAGTTCAATGGAAAGCCAGGATAGCATGGGATAAAGAACGTGTTTATCAAAATTGTAGACAGTAGGAAGCCGGGGGTTACAGCTAACATATTGGAGGACAAATTAAGATTTGAAAAGAGGTAGGTAGGCTACCACAATGGGCTCAATCTAAGAAGATGAACTTAAATAGAAATAAATATAAATTCTTACCCTTAGGTTAAGAAAAATCAATTTTACAAGAATGGGGTAAGGGAGTGGTAGCTCAGTGAAGATTCATGTAAAAGAGTCCAGGGGAATTTAATGGGAATTTAACATGCCCTTTCTCAATATAAGTGTTTTCTTCCAATAAAGCTTCCTTGCTTTAATTTCTCCCTTCTGGCCCCCATCATTCTGTGTTGTGTTTTGTGGTTCTGCCCTCTCCCGGGCCCTCCATTTTACCCCTTTAAAAACATCAACCATCTTCCAGGGTTGTCACTAATGACTTTGGAAGGTCTCCTACTTCCCAAGAGATCTATTAGGGAACATCAAAAATGAAACCAGGACAAGGTTCCTGGACCTGGAACCCATGCCCTGATAGGACTTCCCTCCCTTTCCCCCCTACACCAGGGCTCTGACTGGGATCTGGCCCCAACAAGGCTCCTTGGGCTCTTTTGAAACTCTGGCAGAATAAACAACATACAAGAGAGATTGTACCGGGCCTTGGAACAATGAACCTCTCTTGAACTCCGTTAAGCCAAATCAGTCACGTACCTCTCAATGTTCTTGGCAGCTCTCTAAAACTGAGTTAAATTAGTAGGGAGTCTCCTTTCTTGGGAGTTCTTTATGTATGAGGTGTCGAAAAAGTAGTGGTATTCCAAAAGGTTTGAACTTCACTAGTTTTAAACTGCACACAGGCTTTTGGGATCCTGTAATAATTCTATCACAGGTCTAGTCCTTAACCCTATTAACTGAAAAGAAGGCATATGATTTGCCTATTGTGGACATTCTCTCAGTCACTTTTTTTAGTGTAATAATGTCAGGGATGTTTTTCCCCCAATGCTTTTGGTATCTTCCCTCTTTCATAGATACCTTGGGAACTGATGTGTTAGCAGACTCAAAACTCTCTGCTGTGTTTACTCAGTTGAGTCCAGCCGCTTCTTCATCTTGGTGCTCTTTGGTGATATTTCCATTTGTTCGGGTAGTACATCTGGAACTGTGATGGGAGTGTCCGCCATCCTTTCAAACCCCTACTGACAACCCAAGGAGAGGTCTGAGGTACATGTTATTGAGACAAGGAAGGTCTGGAGAGGGTGGATTAAATAGCATTTCCCCCAAACCTCAGTCTCTTTCCCTTGCCAACATTACCCTCTATGGGGCCATATCTCACACTCTGTACTGTGTATGGGATGGAGGAGAAAGGAGGGTGAAGGAGGACAGAGAAGAGAAGAGAAATTTCCCCATCCCAGTGACTGAAATGCTCAGCTTAATTTCCAGACAGAATAGGAAGTAATGTGGTTTAACCAAAACAGGATGGCATGCATTGGAGTTCTGGAACTCATTACCATCAAGTGTGGGGAATCTGAGGGGGGAGGGGAGCAAATCTTACAGCTATCCAGAAACCGCAGACCTACAATTCCATCTTAAAAGTCTCTCTGTATGAATCCCACTGAGTAGCTCCAAAACCTCTGACTTCCAGAGAGTCAAATGAAGGTTTCTTTCCTGAAACATGGCAAAAAATTAGAAAGGGATTCAGTTGGTTTTGTTTGGTTTCTGTAGCCTGGGCCTACACTTCATAAATGGTCCAAAAAGTTTGGTTTTATGTTGCAATGGACAAGGATCATAAAAGAAAGACATATGTCTGGAAAAAGCCCTGAAGTTGCTGTTATCTCTCCATACATCAAGATTTGGTCTTAAGAAACCACACCTGCAGCTCTACAGGCTGCCCTGTGAATATGGAGAATCAGTCTATTTCTCATTGACCTCTGTGACCATGTTTTTCCCTTTTTGGAATTATCCTGTCTCTGGCATCATCCTTTTTCTGGGTCCCCTCCTATCTTTTGAGCCAATCCCTCTCTGTCTGCTTTGTTGCCTCCCCTCCCCCAACTTCCTAACTATGTGTATTCCCTAAGGTCCAGTTCTTCTCCGTCTGCAGTCTCTTAACTTCAGGCTTCACTTGCCACCTAAGATCCTGTACATCCATTTGCCTTCTGGTCATCTCCACAAGAGTGTCCATCCATGAAATCAAAATCAGCACATACCAAACAAAGCCCTTGCTCATTAAGACAAAGACTAGAGGTTTGGTAGATCAATTTTTTAAAAAATGTTTATAGAATCTAAGGAAGTATCACTGCAAGAGGCAAGGTGGCATAGTGGATAATACACTGAACCTAGAATCAAGAAGGCCTGGGTTCAAATTCTGTCTCTCAATCTTACTCTCCAACTGTGGGCAGAGTATTTCACCTTTACAACTTAGCCCCAATCAACCTTTCCAATTTTATTATATACATTAGTTCCCCTTCCTGCATTCCACAGTCCGACCAAAATGGCCTTTCTGTTGGCGCTCGGATGCAGTACTATCTCCTCAGACTTTGCACGGGTTGTCTGCCCCTATGCCCAGAATGTACTTCCACTCTCCCTCGTCCCCTGGAATCTCATGTTTCCTTCAAAACTCTGCCCAGGTTCAATCTCCTATGTGAAGCTTTGTCTGATCCTTTTCCTGGCCCTCCAGAATTTGCCTTGTGTATATTTTCTTCATGTTTATTTATGAGTACACCTATCTCTAATAGAACATAAGAACTTTGAGAACAGGGATTTTTGTCTTTGTGTTTTTTGTTGCATTTTTGTCTCTGTATCCCCCTGCCTCTCACACTGTGCCTTGAGCATAGTTAGTAAATTAATAAATGATTATTGATTAATCAGTTAAGCCTCAGTTTCCTCATCTGTAAAATGGGGATAATAGTACCTAAATTACCTACCTAACAAGATTCTTTTGAGGTTCAAATACAACCATGTCTCTAAATCACTTTACAAAACACAAAAAGCTATATTTGAAGTCTATCAAATAGATAATTCCAAGCTCCTGACTGGCTAAAAACTGCAGTCTTGTACAAACACATTCAAGCCCAAGCCCATTCAAGCTCAGGAGAACTGGATCTGCCAGGCACTAAGCAGGACAAAGTGAATGAGATTGGGCAAAGGGATCTGGTTGCCCAAGTCAAGTAATGAGATGGGGGAGAAGAGCAGAGGGAAGGGAGAGGAAAGGAAGAGGGAAAGAGGAACCTCCTCTCAACCTCCGTTTTCCTAATCTGTAAAGTAAGAACAATAATCTCCTTCAAAGGGTTGTTGTAAAGGTCACAACAAATTAAAAAATAATGTGTAAAGGGTTTTATAGGCTTTAGAGTGCTATGTAAATGCTAACCATTCTTATTATGATCTAATTCTGTGTCATCTAGGTGGTGCAATGGATAGAGCATTGGCTCTGAAGTCAGGAAACCTGAATTCAAATCCCACCCCAGACACTTAGCTATTTGACCCTGGGCAAGTCACTTAACCCTACTTACCTCCAAAAAATAAAAAAAAAGAATTAATTCTACAAGTTCAGAGGTAAAGGCCCAGGAAATTAATTGTGAGGGATATCATGTTGTCATTAACAGATGAAGGGGTATTTGTACATGCCTATGATCAGTGACTACTAGTATATAACATCCTACCAGACCTAATAAAGTTGAGCTGGGTTCAGTGTACGTATTGGCTCAAGTCTTTAGTCCCTGCCCTAATTTCCTTATTTTTGTCAATGATACCACCCCTCTCCAAGTCACCTGGCTCATAAACATCAGTATCTTCTCTAACACTCCTTCACACCCCATGTCCAGGTTGATGCCAAATTTTATCCCTGTAATATCCCTGGCATCTGCCTCTTCCTTCCCTGTTCCCTCTGCTCCCAGGTCCTCAACATTCCAACAGCTTCCTTCCTCCCTTCTCCTTGCCTTTCTTTCTGACTTCTTCCGATACACCCAATACCCCATGGCCAGATCAGTCTCTCTACAATGATCAACTTCACCACACTGAGCCCCTGATCAACTATCTATGGCCCTGTTATTTACTGTCTGCGTAAGCTTAGGCAAAGCTTTGGGTCTGTTTCTTCATCTGAAGAATGAGAGTATGGGACTCCATAGTTGTGAAGAACCTTTCTAGTAGACCCTATTAATGTGCCCTCTACTCCACCTAAGCCCTTCCCTTATGGTCCCCTGTACACATCAGGCTTAGTCTTGTTCCTGCAGTCCTTCCTTCCCTTACTTCACTTCCCCATCCTTTTGGACCCAATTTGGGTCCTGCCTTCCCCATAAGGTCTTCTGAGACTCATTAACTGTGTGAAGGCTGGATTAGGAAGGGGATAAAAGTGGAATTTATACTCAGGCCCTCTGACTGAAAATCCATTTTCTTTCCAAAGGTCCAATCCCTTCCCTGCCCCACTTTCAGGGTACCAGCTCATAAGTGAATTGAGATAATTACCCTCCTTGACTTGGCTCTCAAAATTTATCTCATTCAGATATAATCATCCTTGTTTGTACAGGACAAGAGTCAGAGACAGTCATTCTTGTTTCCCTTAAGAATCCATTGTGGATCTGTGATTTGAATCATATTTTTTAACTGTAGTTATTTGGCAGTAAGCGCTAGGGTGTGTGGAGCCAGAGGATGTTGGTTTGTGCATATAAGCTACTTGGAACTGCTTTTCTTCCCCAATCCCTTACTACCACCCAAGTTGGACCTGGAACTTCCCTTTAAAGAATGGGAAAAATGAAAATGTTATTATGGTTAGGTAAATTCCTTTACTGGAGACAATACTTCTTGGAAGTGAATGAATTGAGTGAATGAGGGTGGTGGTGAAATCTACCCATGCATTCATTTTTTTTAATTCATTACAATCAATGTTTTTCTTCATACATCTTAAATCTGTACAGATTATTTCAAATGTGAAAGAAAAGTTGCTCTGAGGGTTTTTTTGTTCATTTTAAACCCAGGAATTTTTAAATTACATTTAATTTAATTCATGAGATGTAGGCTGTCATCCAAGTTTGACAGATTTTTTTTACTTTTAGATCAAGGGTCCTTGAAGATTGTTAACGGAAGAGAATTACATGAATTAATCTCAAATCTTTTTTTAAAGCTCTTCATTTAAAGTGGTAAGAATTTAATATTGCCTTAGGAAGCTTCAATTTCTTATAAGACATGTTGACGTCATTAACTTATTTGATTAACTCTTCAAACAGTGTTCAGGAGTTTCAAAATGATTATTTACAAGTCCTTAATTGATTTTTCCCCTGTCCTAATTTTTGGGACAGGTCCAGCATTTCCAGAAGCCAGTGTGTGCCTGAAAATGACATCCAAGACCTCTAATTACATTTCCTTTTTGGCTGTGATTGGGACAAAAGTAGAGTTTCTGGCAATCGCCTTACATGGAGCATTCTGCAAAGAGAGCAAAGGGCTCAGGAGCAGCTGATGAGGCTTCTTTGTTTTTCTTAACGTTCAAGTGACTGACATATTTTTCCTTGAGATTTATGAAAATGTTGCTGGTAGGTTTCATAAAGTGGTAATTCAGAAATAATAGCCGATTAGTCCTCTCTTCATTAAAGTACCGCTGCAGGACGCACATGGCCATCAAGCACCCAGGGAGTTTGAAGTCTCTCAAGTGTCCTATGTTGTAAAACACAAGGGAAGTGGGGGTGGGGAACAGCTTTGAAGCCCAGAGAATCTGAAGAGCTTGGGAGTGGACGCTTGGTAACTAGGCTCTAGAAAGACGTTCTTTTGTTTTAATCTTTCCATTAGGATGTAATCATCTTGAGAACAGAGAAAGATTTTTACCTTTCTTTGTCTCCTAAGAGCTTACTTAGCACAGTGCCTAGCTCTACGGGCTTTAAAAAATGCTTGTCAGCTCTTTTGACTGACTTTCTCACTAGCCATCTCGTCATGTCTCGGAATAGTTGCTTGTACTTCTCCAGATATGTGCTTTGTTCTGTCTAATTTTTATTTCTCATCAAACCAGTCTTTTCAACTGATAGAATTGTTGTAGAACAGGGATTCCCTATCTATGAGTCAAGAATCCATTTTTGGAGGGAGTAGTAACAGTGGGGCTGAGTCTCAGAGTTATTACAAAGGCTTTGCAAATCCACTTGTACATCAAACATTGTAACTTGGATAATAACAGTACCTCATTTATAGAAATAATATAAATGTAACATTTATATGGCACTTCATGGTTTTGCAAAAGTACTATCTCATTTGATTCTCACAACATTCTTATGAAGTGAATACTATTATTGTCTCTATTTTACAGATGAGAACACCAAAGCTTAGAACAGTTATGTGAGTTGCCCAGGGCCATCCCCCGCAGTAAACGGTGTCAGAGATGGGAACTGAACTCAGTCCTTCCAGACTCTAAGTCAGGCTCAATAACCATTAGGTCACATGTTTAGTTTCAACAAAATATGCAACATTATTCAGCATAGTAAATAAGCAAACTCCCTTGTGTATACCTAATAAATAGCTCTTGTACAAATACCTATTACTGTTTTTTAGATGTACATAAATGCTATTATGATAAACAAAATCAATTCATTTAAAAGCATCATTTTATTTTCAGCAGCTTTTTGGCATTAGGGCAATGTGGGATGACCAGTACAGGCTCCCAAAAGACCCTGACACACTAGAATGTTAGACAACATATAAGAGGAGCCTCCAAGTCCCCTCCCAGGGCTCTGACATCTGACATCGCTTCACTTATCTCTTTTCTTCCTAGAATGCTGAGCTCTCAGGGAGGGGGTGATTGTGCTGACACCACACAAGTTCCATTGGGGGAGGGACAGAAGTGGAGAGAAGAATTAGGAAAAGGGATGGGGAAAGAAAGAGGTAGGCAAATGAATGGTCATCAGCATTTCTGGAAGTCCCAACTGTCTCTTATAGCTTTTCCTCACCTAGGAAGCCTTAGGACCCTTCCCTATGTCATCCTCACAACAGAGGGTTCAAGCCAAAGAAGAAAAACTTCTTGGTTCCTTCCCTGTTGAGACTGGACCGTGCCCAACAGAACCCAAGGATGATGGAGTCGGGCATCCTGATTGATGGTCCAGCATCTGTGGAAGCAGCAGTGACATTAGGACTTGCTACACCACTGTGGAGCACCTTTGATTGGCCCCTGGGTGGCAGTTGATCACCTGCTTCCCTAGCAACAATTGCCAGTGATGGCTAACATCCCCTCTATCCCCCTGATGGTGAGAAACAGAAGATAGAGAGTAAAGAGGTGAGCTTCGTGATTTCTCCTGTCTGAAGGAAAATCCAGAGTCTGAGGGAGGTTAAAATGGACAGCAACCAAGATACGGAATTTCCAAGTGAGAACAGAGCTGGGAAATGTTTGGAATGTCACAATTTTTAATGCAAATACCTATTGCTTTCTTGATTTTGCCACGTATTTTCTCATCTAATTTAACTGTTGCTTAATCATGATCATTTAGGTTTCAGTGACTGAAATAATAACTCTAGCAACAATGGTGCTGGTTGATAGGCAGGGACTGAGACATTGAGTTTTCACTCATGATTGGTAGGCATTTTAATTAAGCATGTCTATAATCTAACAGAAAAGAGCAATGTACAGATAAAAGTGAATATAAATGTAAAGTCTATCCTTTGATCTAAAAAAAATATAAATCTAGACTAGACTTCAGTTCATATGTGTGATTTTTGTGAATTGAAAGTTCTTGTTCTTGTGGGAGAAAAGTAAGTGGCAGGAGGAACAAGAGAAGGAGTTAGGATAGAGCAGAAAAAATTATAAACAAGGAGATTTAATGAGAGTCAGAGCATGAATATTGGGGAGGAAGTGTGGGAGTACTTGAAGAGAAGGAAGGAAGGAAGGAAGGAAGGAAAGAAAGAAAGAAAGAAGGAAAGAAAGAAAGAAAGAAAGAAAGAAAGAAAGAAAGAAAGAAAGAAAGAAAGAAAGAAAGAAAGAAAGAAAGAAAGAAAGAAAGAAAGAAAGAAATAGAAGGAATGGAAGAAGGAAAATATGCAAGGAAGAGAAAAAGAAAGAAAAAGAGGAAGGAAGGAGAAGGAAAAAGGAAGGAAGGGAGGAAGGAAGGAGGGAGGAAGAAAGAAAAAGAAAAAGAAAGAAGGGAGGGAGGGAAGGAAGAAAGAGAGAGAGAAAAAAAGAAAGAAAAAGAAGAAAACTGTGGATTCACCATCAGGTAAGGGATCATCCAGTAAGGATCAGAGGAACGAGATAAGCATTGGTGGTTGGTGATTCCCTGCTGAAGAGCACAAAGCTACAAAATTGTTACTCATTAATTGCAGGTCTGCCTGCGTTACTCTGTGCACTAGAAACCTCAGTGGCTCCCTATTGCCTCTTGAATCAATTACAAGCCTCCTTGTTGACATTTGTAGCCCTTCAGGAGATTTCAACTCACTCTTCCTCCCATGTTCCATCCTGTGAGCCGGCATCGCCTGCTGTACCCTGTATACAGACATTCCATTTTCTGCCCTCTGTGCTTTACCTCTCATCCATCATGTTCACCTCCTGCTATCCTTAGTTCCCTCTAAGACTTAGCCCAAGAGCTGCCTCGTACACAGTAACTTTTCTGGATCCCCTTTTCCTGTTGTTAGCTCTCTCTCTCTCTTCCCTCTCTCCTCTCAAATTATTTTGTATTTGTACAGGAACAAAAATTGGTTCCTAGCTGGTTGATTTTCACCGCCACTAATACCCCGCTTCTGCCCTTGAGTTGGTTGTCGAAATCATAGGAGTCAGGTGAAAGATGAGGTGTTAATATGTTAAAGGAAGTGTGAAGAGGTATCCCTTTACGAAGTTCGAAGAAGTTCCCCTGATGGCATTAAAGAGGCAGCTTGCCATTAACTGTATGGTGGGGTGGGTCAGTGACTAAAGCACCAGACCTGGAGTCAGGACGACCTGAGTTCGAATCCATTCTAAGACAGTGGCTATGGGACTCTAGGTGAATCACTTAATCCTGTTTGCCCTAGATTTCTCATCTGTAAGAGTGAACTGGAGAAGGTTATGGCAAATCACTCCAGCATCTTTGCCAAGAAAACCCCAAATAGGGTCACAATGAGTAGGATACAACTGAAACAAATGACTGGCTGAAGACTGACCAACGCTGATGATTCTTTAAAAAAAAAAAAAAGCCTCTCAGTTCTGATAGACTTTGGGAGTTCTCCCATTGGTTTTTGAAACCAATGAGAAGAATCTTATGCAAATGGACTTTGAGCCCCTGGTTATGTTAATAACCATGAATTTGGTGGGTCTAGACCCTCCTAGAAGAACACTTATTTTCAGATGGTTTAAGGACATATCAATTGCAATAAAGATCTTAATCTGGTATAAAATATTCAACGGGACAATGCTTGAACCTACTCAAGTCCTTAAAGAACTATCCCGACTTGGCAACTGATTGACGGTAGAGGATGAGGAGGAGAGGAAAAGATTGAAAATAACTCTGAACTTGTAAACCTAAGTGACTAGAAGGAAATAGGCCAAATAACCCAAGTGTCCATATAGGCAGTTTCCGCAAACGCTCCAGCCTTTTCATTCGATGGGCTTCACTCTGCCTGGGCAATGGAAACATGTCATTTTCCTATTAGCCTGGCTAGGGACAAATTCATTCATACTCTAAGCAGACCCTGTGTGGTTGCTCTGAAGAAATGTGCTAGCACTGGGGTCAGCTCAGCCTTCTCAGTGATGACAGAATTTCATCCCCTTTGACTTAGTACCCTCCCATAGGGGCCTCAGAAACCCTAATTTTTTTTCTTAGAATCTTAACTATTACCTCCTTGCTCATTACGGTCCTGGCCTCTGGGACCCATTAGGGGGTACCTAGCAAAACAAAACAAAACAAAACAAAACACAGTGAACTATGATCCTCCATGTAATGTCTGTCTGGAGAACTGAAAGCCTTCTGAATCCAAAGAACCTGTTCCCTGCCCTGGCATCCTCTGCAGAGGGATTCTTTCCCAGCTCTGCCATTTTTCAGGACTCAAATCTTTATACCCAACAGGGATAATTTCCCCCTCTAGGCCCAGGCAAATGAAACCAGCCTCTTGGGGTCAGCAGAGAGACTGCTTCTGTCAAAGGGCACCTTGGCACTGGCTTTGGAAGGAGAGGAGGACCTATATCAGAATCCTAATTTTGCCTGCTTACTGTCTAGGTGACTTTGGGCAAAATATTTAACTTCAGTTGGACTAGATCAAAAGTTCTTAGCCTGGGAGGCAGTAGCTTCTAGATATATTTCAGGGAGTTCGTGATGGGGGAAAAAATGACAACTTCATTTCAATATAAATTGGTTTCCCTTGTAATCCAAAATATATTATGTTGTACATTTAACATTATTCTGAGAAGAGGGCCAAGGCTTCACTTGACTTCCAAAAGTGTCCTTGACCCAAACCAAAAAGGGATTAGGAAGGTCTGCACTGACTGACCCCTAAACACCTTTCTTACTCGGAATCCCATGATCCTATACTCTCTGTCCCCTCGTCATTTTCATTCCAGCCTAACACCCATATAATATCCCTTTTCTGGGGTGGGGCCAAGATGGTGGAGTAGAAAGACTCACGTATGCTAGCTCCGAACCCACAGCCCATATATTTCCTGCAAGAAGAACTCCCCACAAATTCTGGATCACTGCAAGGTGCACAGAAACACGGTGGAAAAGATTCCCATTCCAGAGAGCCCAGGAGAGTGGTCCCCAGGGTCCGTCGCGCCCCAGAAAGTGGAGCCCACCCCTGAGCTGCCCTGGCCACAGCCCCAGAGGAGCAGATCCGAACAGGCTTCAGGGACGGAACCTCCAGCGGCCGGGAAGCTCCCTCCACCCACAGATGCTACAGGTCAGTGAGAGAGACGTCTGGGCTGGCCGAGACGGGAGCGGGGTGTCTCCGTGCTTCAGGCCCCCTTGGGAGGCAGCAGCGGAGGGAGTGGAAGAGGCAGTGGCAGAGGCAGCGGTGGCCGGGACTCCTCGAGCAGGCAAAAGCTCCATTACTGAAGATCTCTGCATAAACCCCCTGAGGGAGCTGAGCCTGGGAGGCGGCCCTGCCCCCACCCACCCCCTTACTGAAGGTCTCTGCATAAAGCCCCTGAGGGAACTGAGCCTGGGAGGTGGCCCTGCCCCCACAGGTACCAGAACTTAAGCTCACATTGAATAGCAGCCCGTACCCGCTGTGGAAAGCCCATTTGAATCTCAGACCCCAAGCACTAGCTGGGCGGATCTAGGCGGGGGTGGACAGGAATCTCAGAACTCAAGTAACTGGCTGGGAAAATGCCCAGAAAAAGGAAGCAAAATAAGACCATAGAGAGCTACTTTGATGGGGTACAGATGTTCCCGCCTTTCAATTCTGATGACGAGGAACTATTCTTACCATCAGGGAAAGATGTGGAGGTCGGGGCTTCTGTATCCCAGACATCCCAGCTGGATGTCCGGTGGGCTCAGGCCATGGAAGCGCTCAAAAAGGATTTTGAAAATCAAGTTAGACAGGTGGAGGAAAAACCGGGAAGAGAAATGAGAGAGATGCAAGAAAAGCATGAAAAACGGGTCAATACCTTGGAAAAAGAGACCCAAAAAGATGATGAAGAAAATAACACCTTGAAAAATAGGCTAACTCAATTGGCAAAAGAGATTCAAAAAGCCAATGAGGAGAAGAATGCTTTCAAAAGCAGAATTAGCCAAATGGAAAAAGAGGTTCAAAAGCTCACTGAAGATAATAGTTCTCTCAAAATTAGAATGGAACAGATGGAGTCTAATGACTTTACGAGAAACCAAGAAATCACCAAACAAAACCAAAAGAATGAAAAAATGGAAGAGAATGTGAAATATCTCATTGGAAAAACAATTGACCTGGAAAGTAGATCCAGGAAAGACAATTTAAAAATCATGGGACTACCTGAAAGTCATGGTCAAAAAAAGAGCCTAGACATCATCTTCCATGAAATTATCGAGGAAAACTGCCCTGATATTCTAGAACCAGAGGGCAAAGTAAGTATTGAAAGAATCCATCAATCACCACCTGAAAGAGATCCAAAAAGAGAAACTCCTAGGAACATTGTGGCCAAATTCCAGAATTCCCAGGTCAAGGAGAAAATATTGCAAGTAGCTAAAAAGAAACAATTCCAGTATTGTGGAAATACAATCAGGATAACTCAAGATCTAGAAGCTTCTACATTAAGAGATCGAAGGGTGTGGAATAGGATATTCCAGAAGTCAAAGGAACTAGGACTCAAACCAAGAATCCTCTACCCAGCAAAACTGAGTATAATACTTCAGGGGAAAATATGGTCTTTCAATGAAACAGAGGACTTTCAAGCATTCTTGATGAAAAGACCAGAGCTGAAAAGAAAATTTGACTTTCAAACACAAGAATGAGAAGAAGCATGAAAAAGTAAACAGCAAAGAGCAGTCATAAGAGACTTACCAAAAGTGAACTGTTTACATTCCTACATGGAAAGACAATATTTGTAACTCTTAAAACTTTTCAGTATCTGGGTAGTTGGTGGGACCACACACACACATACACATACAC
The DNA here is from genome assembly GCA_023548195.1 of Bettongia penicillata ogilbyi. Taxonomy (NCBI): domain Eukaryota; kingdom Metazoa; phylum Chordata; class Mammalia; order Diprotodontia; family Potoroidae; genus Bettongia; species Bettongia penicillata. The sequence continues at coordinate 11,472,762 of JAJHZJ010000027.1, forward strand.
ACACACACACACACACATACACGCATGCATGCATACACACATACACACATGCACACACATACAGAGACAGCACAGAGTGAATTGAATAGGATGGGACCATATCTTAAAAGAAATTAAGGTAAATGGTGAGAGAGAAATGTAGTGGGAGGAAAGAGGGTGAAATGGAATGGGGTAAACTATATCTCATTCAAGAGGCAAGCAGGAGACTTTTTAGTGGAGGGAAAAAGAGGAGAGCTGAGAAAAAAACAAGAAGTTTACCCTCATCACATTCGACTAAAGGAAGGAATAAAATGCACCCTCATTTTGGTATGAAAACCTATCTTACAAGACAGGAAAGTGGAGGAGAAGGAGATAAGCAAGGTGGGGGATGATGGAAGGGAGGGCAATGGGAGGAGGGAGCAATTTGAAGTCAACACTCGGGAAGGGACAGGATCAAAAGAGAGAATAGAAACAATGGGGGGCAGGATAGGATGGAGGGAAATACAGTTAGTCTTACACAACACAACTATTATCGAAGTCATTTGCAAAACTACACAGATATGGCCTATATTGAATTGCCTGCCTTCCCAAAGGGAAGGGGTGGGGAGGGAGGGATGGGGAGAAGTTGGAACTCAAAGTTTTAGGAACAACTGTTGAGTATTGTTCTTGCTACCAGGAAATAAGAAATACAGTGAATGGGGAATAGAAAGTCATCTGGCCCTACAGGACAAAAGAGAAGATGGGGAGAAGAGAAGGGAGGGATGATAGAAGAGAGGGCAGATTGGTGATAGGGAAAATTAGAATGCTTGGTGTATTGGGGTGGGGGGAGGGGATAAAAGCGGAGAAAATTTGGAACCCAAAATTTTGTGAAAATGAATGTAAAAAGTTAAATAAATAAATTTTTATTAAAAAAAATAATATCCCTTTTCTTAGGTCCCATCCCTAGAAGACATGACTCTGAAGACCTCCAAAATTTATGCCCTGGTCATCTGAGAGTAATGTCATTTTATAGGGAACAGAGTGACTTTCTTTAGAAAAGAACAGACTCGAGTTCTAATTAAATTATGCTGAAGGAAAAAAAATATCCAGTGTCTGTATCTACTCACACCAATTGTTTTAAATATGAGGACTCACTGCTCCTCTTTCTAAACATCATTACATTCCTAAGCTCTGAGACACTCTCTACATGGTGGCTGTTGGGTTCCAGGTACAGTAGTGATTCAGAGTCACAGTTGAAGGGACATTGTGATCTCACAGGAGGTACCCTGGGCTTGGAGCTGGACACACTCAGGGCAATCCGGCACGGAGGGGAAGAAAAGAGCAATTTTGAAGCCCAGGGAAAATAGCAGAATTATTGTTCAGTCATTTCAGACACATCTGACCCTTTGTGACCCTATTTGGTGTTTTCTTGGCAAAGAGGGTGGAGCGGTTTGCCGTTTCCTCATTTCCAGCTCATTTTACAGATGAAGAAACTGAGGCAAACAGCGTTAAGTGACTTGTCCAGGGTCACACAGCTAGTATCTGCTAGCAAGTGGCAGGAAAGAGTCCTTAAATCATCATGTTAAGACAAATATATATATATACAGGAAATGACCCTGGATCAGAAGGCCCATCGAGGGAAAGCCCCCAGGATAATGCCTTGGGGTGGGGAAACAGGGATTCCAGGACTCCTATCTCCCAAGAGCTGAGACCACAAGGATACTGGTTGAGGGGTAATGGGGAGAGAAGGGAGAAAAGATTTGGGAAACGTTGTTCCGGCAGCTTCCTATTTTAATCATTTATTCCTGGAAACTAGGGGCTAAACTCAGTTGTGGCTACCTGGTTAGAGTGAAGCGGTCCTTACAGGTCTTACTTTGCCTCCATTGACCTATTTGTGTGACCTCAGGCAAGTCAGTTCTCCTCTGAGTCTCCTTCGAGTCCCTGTGTAAAGTGGCCCTTCCCACCTCACAAGACTCAGGTGAGGTTAAAATAAGGTCATCATTAGAATAATGCTTTAAGAGTAAAAGCACTGCACAAAAGGCTATAGGACCTAGAGCGCCCCTCAAAGGCCAGCTAAGTCTGCCCCCATTCATTTTACAGATGAGGAGATTGAGGCAAGGGGAGGAGGGTCAGTGACACATCCAGTCATACAAGCAGAAATCCCAGGTGTGGGATCTGAACCCCAGGCCTCTGTTTTCTTTCTGCTGTACCATACACATATAAGGTATAATAATAAATAGATAAGGTATAATAATCATCATAGATATAATTATTCGTAATATTTCTTATTTAGTAATTGACATTTGAATTCAGTAGCACTCAAGTCAAGAACTCCTTAAATACATTCCCTTATTAGACTTCTTGGCCAAATGGATGAATTTAAAGTTTTGAGAAGAGTCCAGAAATTTACTACGCCACATCTTACCTCCCAGGTCTCACAAGGACCCCTAGAACTTTACACTACAGTCTCAGCCTTGGAGAAAGGGTGATTGAACTAAAGAGATCAGATCTGAGGGGAGACAGGAGGAAGACAATGAAATATTCAGGCCAAGAGTCTTAGTTTGGGAACAATACCCCTGAAAAGAAACAGGCTAGGTCCGAGGGCACGCTGACAACGAGATCAAAGGAGTGCCATTTGTAGAAAGTTCTACTTTATCGTGACAGCTTTCACTTGTTTGACAAAGAACCTCTGAGAGTAAGCTCCAACCAAGCCTTACACACCTCCGGTTCTGAATGCCTAATCTACCTATCTTGTCTGTTTCTGAATCGTCAATTACACGGGGGTTGGAGGGAGGGGTTGCCTACACACTTTGCCTCTAAACTCGCTGAGAAAAGGGGACGTTTATTTCTTCGTTTCACTTCCCAACCCCCTGAGGGAACGCACCAGAGGTTCCCAGCAGAAGCTCAGCCAAGCTTTCCCTCCTGGATTGGCTTACCTGTGAGCACCAGGATGGCTGGAGGGAGCAGGTATCCCGGCTGCATGTCATGGAGCCCCACAGGCGACCTCACCAGCTTGGAAACCAGAGCCTATTTTTAGGAAAGGATTTGCTGACTCTGACCTTATGTGCTGCCCAGTCCAAGAGGAGTCCAATCTACATCTGTTTGTGAAACTATTCCGGGATGCCACCTGAAACCTTAGAGCCCATGAATCAGGTACCTGGTGCTCCTGGGCCCCTATAGGGAGCAGCAAAAGGGGCTGCTCCAGTTCTGATGGTAGGAGAGAGAGGATGAAGGGACTGCACTTCAGAGGCACAACAGTTTAGTGGGAAAGGCACTTATCTGGAGTCAGAGGACCTGGGTTCAGCTTTCATCTTAGCTGTGTGACTCTGGACAAGTCACTTAAACTCTGTCTACCTCAGTTTCTTCAACTGTAAAATGGAAATAATTGCACCTACCTCAGGGTTGTTGTGAGGGTCAAAGGAGATATTTGCAAAGCACTTGGCTCAGTGCCTGTGCATAGTAGGTGTTTAATAAATGCTTCAGCTTGAAATCTATGATCCTGTGATCTTACTGTCTGGCTTTTGGGAGAAGTCAGTTTTCATAGACACTTCTACTTGCTTCCTTGAGCAATTGAAAGCTACCAGAGAGGGCACACGTTAGAGCTTAACCACGGGAGGGCAGTTGGGACTTTTCACAAGTTGCTGAATTTTGAAGGCACGATAGCCCTTACAACATTCCATAGGAATGGTTGAGGTTTTCATCATTTAGCAAGAATAATTAAACAGGAAGAAGGCAGAGATGAGCTCCTTCCCACCTCAATATGCTTTGTGTTTAAGTTTGTGGTATTAAATTTCGATTTGCATCTCTGGCATACGTTATAAGTGCTGAGTGCATATGACACAAAGCCTCAATAGGGGATGGTTATACCTGTTGCAATGAGGAATTTAATTTATTTGTTTTAGTCTTTGCTCAAGTTCTGTGTTGTAATCTCTCCCTAAGAGAGGGAAGAGAAAGTCTCTGGGTCAAGAGAAAATGTGTATTTTTCTTTAAGTCTTGTTTCTCCTTGTCCCAGGATGATGGAGTGCACCTCCTGTAGAGAAAAATAATGCAAAATTTGAGTAAAGGCTGAACCAAAAAAAATCAAAATTTTTAATAAGTTTTGTATTGGAGTTGGTGGGATCATTGGGAGGGGAAATCCACTTTCTCTTGGAATGGCAGAACCCCACAAATCAGAGATCTAAGATCTGGCTAATGCAGGAATTTGTTTTACTTTATTATCCATAGTTATCACAGGGGATTTTGTTTTTCTTGCTTTCTCAAATTGGGAGGGGATAAAATGAGGAGAGAGAAAAATGGAAGGGAAAGAGCATGGACCTGAAAACAAAACAAATTTTTAAAAATCAAAGACCATATTTATGTTTTCTATACATCTAACCACCACTCCATGAAGAGTTGGGTTTAAGTTTGGGTCTGATAGATCAGCCAGACAAAGTGGTTACAACACCAAACAACATTGAGAGACCCTGTTTCAAATCCCACATCAGATTATATCATCATAGACAAGTCCCTCAGACTTCTCCATCTCCATTTTCTCATTTTAAAAATGGGGATAATAATACCTACTTCCCAAGATGGTTGTGAAGAAAGCGTTTTCCAATTCTTTTAATAGAAAGGAAGGTCTTTGAGGGTAGTGTCTGTTTTTGCTTTTGTGTTATATATTCAGGAGTCAGTAGGTGCTCTGTTCCTAGTAGGTGATTAATAAATGCTTCTTGCATTGTCATTTGTGTTTCCAGGATGTTCTCTAGTTTAAAAAATAAGCCCTTCCAGTTGAGATTCTCATAGCACAAGCAGAGAAGACATGCCCCAATCATGTAACACTTTGTCCTGAGGGCTTAACAACATGAGTTATGAGAGATGAGCTAAGTTGCCCTTAGTGCCAGAGGATCGGAGGTTGGGGGAAGCCTGTCCCTATGACTCTGGGAGTGGTCACCTCCCTCACACAGCTCCACCTCATTCTGGAATGCCATGAGGGGCTGAAGCCCTCTTCCCATCTCTATCTTTGTCATCTGCACCATCACTGCCTTCTCGCCAGTCTCCCTAGATCCCAGCTCTGAATTCTCTGGGTGGCAGCATTCTGCACAGGCTGACCTTCTCAGATATACAGAACAATATTCCAGCTGCCTCAGCCCTGCTGCTGCCAATCCGCCTAGCTCTACATACTTGGTGGAAGCCACTAGTTCAGAATGATCCCTTTCTGCTTCTGCTGTCCTTTGGCTTCCTGCTTGTCCCGAGCTGGGGCTGCTCCTGGTCATGCTAAGCACATGACCAGAGCAGCATCTCTCTTTGACCTGGTCACCTTGAACAACTGCCTCTGGCATCAACACTGGACTCATTTCTTCTGGGCATTTTATAGTAATCAACTGCCATAACCTCTCCTCCCACTCAGGACTGCTATCCTGGGCCAGTAGCACTTAATATGATTTCACCCAGGCAAGAACTTTGAGAGACAATTCAATGTCCCTAATTCTGCTGAGATCAGAAAGATGCCTACCTAAAATAGCAAAGAAAACAAATTAAATCCTTGAATTAATTAGCTTTCAAAAGAATTTTATCACTCCTTTGGTATAAAGTTACAAATAAAAAAAAACCTCCTGGTAGGTTTGAGTGGATCCCTGAGATGAACTTTTGAGAGAACATGAACAAAAGCCATGTAGAATGGATAAGCATGGATCGTTGGAGAAAACCTCTGAATCAGTGTATCATAGATCCATTGGAATACGATAACCCAGGCCTGTCTCAATCATGGACCTCACAAATCTACCCCAGGTTCAAAGCACATTTGAATCAACAGCTTGTCAAATGAAGTAGCTCATGAGCTGACACTGGTAATTATTTTACCAAATCAACCAGAAATTTGGCTAGTGAGATCATCTAGCTATTCCATCTTGAGGATGACATTGTATCACTTGTATCAAACCTTAGACTATTACAGATCCTACTGGCAGATATCTATAATCACTCACAGAAGTTTGGTCTGATCATCCCCACCATAAAGTCCAAGTGGATGAAAAATGTCTATGGAATGGATTTTTATGGACACCTATAATGCTTATCCATTAGTATATATCTAGATGAATAGTACAGATAGGAGTAACAGGATGAGTTAGATTGCCTTCAGGAAGTTATAAAACTCCTTTAATGACACTAAACTTTCCAGAAAAACAAGGATCCATCTTTTTAAATGTCAATATTCTACCAGTGTTGTGCTATAGCAGGGAATCATGGAATTCAACAATCTCTGAAGAGTTAAGAATGAATATCACAAAGAGGACAGTGGAGAGAGGGAGGGAGAGAGAGAGAGATGGGGCAGTTGTGAACCAATGAAGAACTCTGAGGAACGGGAATAAAAAATGTCACCAAATAATTATTACATGATAGGAAAGGATGGTATGATTATGTAGCAAAAACAAAGGATGACAGGGTAGAAAGAGAGTCAGAGTGCTCCATGGTACTCTCATATGATGATAAGAAAGTGAAGTCCTCCAGGACATTGGGTGGACTCTTCATGGGGACCTTACAGGGACACATGAACAAAAGTCACATACAGGATGACAGATGTGGATGTGTTGAAAGTCCCATTGTTGGAAGAAACTTCCAAAAATGATGAGATCACAAATATATTTGAGCATTTGAATATAATGAAGTTGCCTCCCACTAGCCAATATACACAAGGTTACATTCTTCCACAGACCCCTGTATCACTGGTAAAATAGAAAACACATAAAAAGCACATGTGACAAGGAAACACATGTTTATAGGACACAAGCATGGGAAACCCATGTGGAAAGGACACACAGCAAATAAACATGCATGGGAGAGGTCACATGTGCAGGAACATACATCCTAAACAATCCATGCTAGGGCTGCGTCCCCAGTACATTTGTCTTCTGCCTCTAGTACTGCTGCTTTCTTACCTACAAAGCTGTGAATCATCTTCTAGTCTGGTGATGTCCTGCTTTGTCTTCTGCTCTGTTCTCTCCATTGTGCTAATAGTTGTTAGGTCTCTGCTGCTGCCATGGTTTGGTTCTTCACAGAATTGTCACTTTTGGGTTAGGGGGATTCAGTTCTTTTATGTCATAGCCTCAATAGTTATCTCAGTTCCCAAAATTCAGACTCTTTGCCAGCCAATTAGAGAAGCACTCAGGCATTAAGTCCATCTTTGAGCACTGTACCTGGAGTCAGGAATATCTGAGTTCAAATTTAGCCCTATACATGTTACCTGTATGACCGTAGGCAAGTCCCTTAACCTCCGTTTGCCTAAGTTTCCTCAACTGTAAAATGGGGATGATAATAATAAGACCTACCTCAAAGGGTTGTAAGGATCTAGTGAAATGATGCTTGTAAAATTCTAGGTACAGTGCCTTGCACACAATAGGTACTTATTTAATGTTTATTCTCCTCCTTTTCCTTTTTCCCTTTTCGTGGGACTGTGATCTTTGAGCTGTTGTGGGGAAATCTTATGCCTCTGTTCCAGGCAGCTAGGTGGCACCATAGTGTACAGAGCACCTGGCCTGAAGTCGAGAGTTCAAATATGACTCCAAACACTAACTAACTGTGTGACCCTGGCCGAGTCATTTAATCCTGTTTGCCTCAGTTTCCTAATCTGTAAAATGCAATTCACCATGGGAGCTTCACCTAGAAAGGCTGGCTGGAAGTGGGCAGTCAACTTACAAGTACATATAACACAAATTAAGGTTCTTCTACTTGTCATCTATACAAACTTGGACAAGTCATTTCTTGTCTCTAGCTGTAATAATAGCAGTAATAACTGCTAACATTTACTAACAATCACTAATGTGTCCAGCACACGGTGAGCTCTTAAAAAATGCCTGTTGCTTGACCTTACAAGGAAGTCTTGGGAGTAGGGGAAAGAGTCTATCTGAAACTAGCTGACATAGAAACAAAATACATGCATCTATGTCTCTATTTATTTATCTATTTTAAGTGAGGGTGTTTGCCATTCTGTGTCTCAACTTTCTCTAGTCCTTTGAGTAAAAGCCAACATTGCTCTCTTCTCACCTGGTCTGGATCATAACTCATCCAAACTAGGCAGTGGCCGTTTGCCGCTTGGCTGTTTTGTTTACTCTGAGCACTCTGGTCTCTCACTTGCAACAAAGAAGACCTAGGTAGTTATGGAGTTCCAGACCCCAGAGGAAGCCAGCCAGAGCAAGTAGCCATGCCAAGAGAATCATCTTCATGTCCAAATTGCTGCCACCCCTGCCTAGCTCCCGTCTCCCATCTTCTCCCCACCTACTCCCCCGCCCATGTCTTTGGACAGGATGTACCAAATTTTCAAAGAAAGATGGGATGTGTTCTGGAATAAAGTGCCTAAGTGGTTAGCCCAGGTCCCACAAAATAGCCACTTCAACTGTGAAATAACATGGCCCCTCGTACAAGCTCTAAGCTAGAAATCAAAATGGGAACTGTCTCACAAAGAAGAGGAAAGTTAAAAAAAAAAAAGTCTGACAGGTAGAATCAGGGAGTGGCCAGGTCCTCGTGGATGGCTGTATCATGGTTGTTATGTCATTTGGTCCTTTCTCTCTCTTTGGTGTATAGGGAGATGCTGGTCATTCATTGATAGCTCCTGCATACCGTCCCCAGGGACTTGGGTTCCACTAAAAGACAGAGGGGGTGGAGAACACTCCTGCACATCTATTGTGTGCTCCAGTGGATGTTTTTATAATAGGTAATGAGAGTAGAGGCTGTGGGAATGTTGAGCAGGCTTTTTTGATGTCTGATCGATGTGATGACAAAGTATTTGGAGTGAAATCTTGAGTGCCTTGGATGTTACAGCGAAATAGATACCTCTGTTTATTTCCCCGGCTGTCAAAACAATTGGAACACCTGCTATCTCTCTCCTGTCAAAATTGCTGCTCAGGACTTTATTTCAACCTCCAGAGACATATGGATCAAAGGTATTGGCATGTGCCTCCCTTCCTTAGACTCTGCCTTTTCCCCCCTCGTTTCTGCCCTCAACCCACCACAGCAAGCTATTATTCAGCATGTAGGGTGATTTGATCCAGAGTGATTTTTGTGGTTGTCTGTGCCTTGATCTCGGTGTATCAAGCTGAACTCCATAAACCAGCCAACGTCCAGCAATATTGAGTCAAACATTTAACTCTACCAGTTCATCAGGCCCTAGAACCAAATGGGTAATTTCACCAAAGCTAAAGATTAATTTTTACTCATTTTACAAATTTTACTTAACTTTACTAAGTTAATTTTCCTTGCTCCTGGTAAGAAGGAGGGAAAGGCTATCAGTATATCAAAAAGTTATTGATTGAACTTGGCAAAAGGATGAGGAATGTTTTTGTCTGTTCTTTTGTGCCCAAAGCTGTTTGAATATACTTTTGAAAAGCTGGGTCCCTACTAAGGACAACAGCCATCAACCAAAAGGTTAGAAACAGAAGTGACAGCCTATTCACAGTCTAATACTTTGTTGACCACTGGTAAGCATTAGCACTTCACACGTTCACAGATAGTTCCTTAGCTATGACCCTTACTTTGGACCAGTTCCATTTGAAACAGAAACTGCATTAAGAGAGATTTGTCAGTATAATGGAAAGAACTCTAGACTTGGAGTTCAAGTTTCACCCTTATTACCTCTGTAGCCACGGGCAGCAGCTCATTTAATTTCTCAGAGCCTTGGGATAATGGAGATAACATAATATAGAATTATTGTGGAGATCAAATAAGTCAGTGCATGGAGAGTACTTTGTCAACTTGAAAGCACCATATCCATCTGAATCATTTTTAGTTATTATCATTATTTTGCCTAAGAGAAGGACAGGAAATAAAACAGAATGAAATCAATTTTGCTTCTGCTGCCCCCAAAATGCTATTATACAACTGGAATGGCATGAGGCATCCAGGACGGTGCCCTTTTGAATGTTTTCAATGTTACATGGCAGATGGAGTGGTGGATCCAGAGATGGTAGGAAGACCAGTTGTATGATCCTGGATAATGTCTCTCAGTCCTAATTTCCTCTGTCAAAGGGGGATAATGAACCTACCTCACAAGAATTTAAAGACTAAATGAGATGTGTGTGGAGCTCACTGTAAACCTTAAAATTTGATGTCAATCTCAATTCTTATTTCTTGACTATTGCTCAGTTGTTTTTCAGTCTTTTCCAACTCTTAAGAACACATTTAGGGTTTTCTTGGCAAAGATACTGAAGTGGTTTGTCATTTCCTTCTCCAGCTCATTTTACAGATGAGGAAACTGAGGCAAACAGGGTTAAGTGACTTGCCCAGGGTCGCACAGCTAGTGAATGTCTGAGGACAGATTTGAACTTGGGAAGATGGGTCTTCTTGAATCCAGGCCCAGCTCCCTATCTGCTCTGCCAACTAGCTGCCCCATTTCTTGACTAAACCTGGGAATTTGTCCTATGTGGGAGAACTTCTGGGAAGGACTTCATTTACCACTCTATGTCAACACTTTCTCTGCAATTTATCATCTTAGAGAGGTGCCTAGAGGCCTGAAAGGCACATTGTCTTCTCTAGGGTTGTACAACTAGTTTGTGTCAGGATTAGGACTTGAACCCAGCTTTTTTCCTCCCTTTCTTTTTTTATGATTTTATGATTTTTTTTAACAAACATTATCTTTTCCCCTCCCACTGCCTCCTTTGAACAATTTCTAAACCCTTACAACAAATACCCATGGTTCAGCAAAATAAATTTCCGTGCTGCCCATGTCCAAAAGTTTGTGTGTCATTAGAGATTTTACATTCTTTACCTCTCTGGCAGGAAGTGAGTGTTATGATTCATGGGTCTTCTGGACTCATTTGGTCATTTCTTATACTATAAAATATGCTATTACTTGTTTAGCCATTCCCCCAATAGATAGACACCCCCTTAATTTCCAGCCTGGGGGTTCCATTGAATCCCCCATACCAACAGAAATACTGAAGAGAAGACACATATCTAAAAAAATGCACATAAAAAAAGACTTACCCCTCCCCCCCAAAAAAGGCCATGAACAAAGTGAGGGAGAGCTTCAGATGCAATTTTTTAAAAACTCCACGAGCGAGTGAAACAAAGGCAAAAGCAGCAGAGACAATGCTGATGAGAAAAGAAGCAAAGCAAGATATCCCAGGAGATATCTTTGAATGGATAAATGACACATTTAAAGAATTCATGGGAAGAATTAACACTGGCAAGAAAATCAAGAGAGGATATAAATGAGAAACTAGTAGCAGTTAAAAGAGCATGCGAGGAACTCAAGCTAGAACTAAAAGATGCCACTCACGAAAACAATCAGGAGGAAATAATGAAGAAAAATGACCAATATGAAGAATATAATGGAAAACCTGGGGATATCAAGAAAGGCAACCAAAAATAGACTTATTAGAGCTGAAACAAAACTGCTGACAAGAGAAGTGGGAAAACAAGCTCAGAAAATAACTCAACTGTTAATAAAATTGGAAACCATGCAGATATAAATGACAAATTTAGAAGATAGGTCACAACACCTTAACAATACTGACATCCTGGAAGATTAGGAGAAGTAAGTAATCTGAGCACATATATCAGGAGGTCGGTCAAGAAAACCTTTCCAAATCATGTTAAAAACAAGCTACAAATTATAAATAGGAAAAATTCACAGGTACTAACAAGGAAAAAAAGCTTGAAATTCAAGCCTCCTAGACACATAATATAAAGTCCCCTAGATCATTCAATAATATGGAAGGAATCCTGTGAGCTGCAAGAATAATGACAAGCATGACATACCCAGTGACATCAATTAGGATCATTGAAAAATCTCCCAGGTAGACTATGGAGTATTGGAGAAGTTAAAATATGCCATATACAAAATTAAAAAGCATGACTCATGGACCCAGAATCTTCTAATAATAATAGCTAACATTTATGTAGTTCTTTAACATTTGCAAATCCCTTTGCAAACATTATCTCATTTGAGGCTCATGACAACTCTGTGATAGGTTCCATTTTACAGATGAAAAAACTGAGGTTAATTGAACAAAATGATTTGCCCAGGGTCACACAGCTCAGAAGTATCTACATTGGCGTATGACCTCATAACTTCCTAACTCCCAAGTCCAATATTCTACCCATTAGGTCACCTAGTTGCCTATTAAAACTATGCTGTTTGAAGGCAAGATGTTTACCAATTGGATAAATCATTTCCCAATGTAATACAAAATGAGAGAGAAAAGTTAGACTAACAAAATGATAAAGAAAGGGAAGATTGTGATGATTGTAAAGGAAATCAAGGAGAGCATAGAGACACCTGTATACACCTCTATACAAATTAATTTGAGATTTTTAAAAAATAATAAGCAATATGTTGTAGTGAAAGGAGAAATAAATAGCCTTAGAAATAGGAATCCTGGGTTTAAATCTTACCTCATGACCATGGTTGAGTCAACGACCTCCTCTAAGATTCAGGCATCTTTCTAAAACTATAAATTATGATTTGTATCAGGAAGAAGTTCTCTAACCATCAAAACTTAGGTTCTTGATGTTACTGACGCACAAGTATGTCTAGGGTATGTTATAGGGACCAGGAAAGTAGCTACTATCCATTCTGAGTCTTAGTGTTCTGTTGATCCATTCCTTTCCTTGTACCTATTTTTCTTTTTTAAAAAAATTTATTTATATTCTGTTTTCAACATTCCCTTCCACAAAATGTTGAATTTCAAATTTTCTCCCCATCTCTCCCCTCCCCCACCCAAGATAGCATGAATTTTGATTATCCTTTCCTCCAATCTGCTCCCCACCCCCATCCTCTTCCCTTCTTTTTTCCTGTAGGGCAAGATAGACTTCTATAGCCCATTTCCTATATATCTTATTTCATAGTTGCATATAAAAATAATTTTTAATATTCATTTTTAAAGCTTTAATTTCCATATTCTCTCCCTTCCCCCTCCTCACCCACCCTCATTGAGAAGGCAAGCAATTCAATATAGGTTATACATGTGTACACTTCCAGAACAGTCATGTTGTGAAAGACTAACTATATTTACCTCTATCCTGTCCTGCCCTCCATTTATTCTTTTCTCCTCTTTGACCTGTCCCTCTACCAAAGTGTTTACTTCCAATTACCCCTTCCCCCAATCTGCCATCCCTTCTATTGTCCTCCCTCTCGTATGCCCTTCTCAACTGCTTTCCTGTAGAGTAAGGTAAACTTCCATACCTAATTGAGTGTATGTTATTCCCTCTTGAAGCCAAATCCAATGTAAGGAAGGCTCATGTATTCCCTTTCACCTCCCCCTTCTTCGCCTCCATTGTAAAAGCTCTTCCTTCCCTCTTTTATGTGAGATGATTTACTACATTCTACCTTTCCCTTTCTCTTTCTCGTAGTACATTTCTCTCAACACATTTTTTTAGATATCATCCCTTCATATTCAGCTTACATTGTTTCCTCTGTCTCTCGGTCTCTCTATCTATCTATACACACACACACACACACACACACACACACACACACACACATATATATATTCCCCCCAACTATCCTAATACTGAGAAAGGTCTTATGAGACTACTCCATAGAGGAATGTAAACAGTTCAACTTTAATAAGTCCCTTATGGTTTCTCTTTCTTTTTCATGCTTCTCTTGATTCTTGTATTTGAAAGTCAAATTTTCTATTCAGTTCTGGTCTTTTCAACAAAAATTCTTGGAAGTCCTGTGTTTCATTGAAGTTCCATTTTTTCCTCTGAAATATTATACTCAGTTTTGCCAGGTAGGTGATTCTTGGTTTTAATCTTGTCTCCTTTGACCTCTGGAATATCATATTTCAAGCCCTCCAATCTTTTAGTGTAGAAGGGCTAAATCTTTTGTTATCCTGATTGTGTTTCCACAATAATTGAATTGTTTCTTTCTGGCTGCTTGTAATATTTTCTTCTTAACCTGGGAACTCTGGAATTTGGCTACAATATTCCTATGACTTTTTCTTTTGGGATCTCTTTCAGGAAGTGATCAGTGGATTCCTTATATTCTGTTTTACCCTCTGGTTCTAGAATATTGGGGTAGTTTTCCTTGATAATTTCTTTAAAGATGTTGTCTAGGCTCTTTTTTTGATCATGATTTTCAGGTAGTCCAATAATTTTTAAATTATCTCTCCTGGACCCATTTTCCAGGTCAGTTGGTTTTTCAGTGAGATACTTCATATTGTCTTCTATTTTTTTTCATTCTTTTGGTTTTGTTTTATAATTTCTTGGTTTCTCATAAAGTCATTAGCTTTCATTTGCTCAATTCTACTTTTTAAAGGATTATTTTCTTCAGTAAGCTCTTGGACCTCTTTTTCTATTTGACCTATTCTGCTTTTTAACACATTATTCTCCTCATTGGCTTTTTGAACTTCTTTTGCCATTTCAGTTGGTCTAATTTTAAAGGTGTTACTTTCTTCAGCATTTTTTGGATTTCCTTTAGCAAGCTATTAACTCGTTTTTCATTATTTTCTTACATTATTCTAATTACTCTTCCAACTGTTTCCTCTACTCTTATTTGATTTTCAAAATCCTTTTTGAGCTCTTCCATGGCCTGAGACCAATTCATGATTTTCTTAGAGGCTTTGGAAGCAGGAACGTTGACTTTGTTGTCTTCTTCTGGTTATATGTTTTGATCTTCCTTGTCATGATGGTGTAAGGACATACCTATTCACAGAGAAAGTAAGACTCTACAGTCCGTTTTTTTTCCCCATTTTCTAATTTCCCCAGCCAATTACTTGACTTTGGAGTTCTTTGTTAAGTGGAATGCTCCAGAAGCAGCTGCAGCTTCAACAGTGGCTGCTACCACCCTGGGGCTGGGACTGGACCATGCTTCTCTTTCAGCCAGATAAGAGACTCTTCTCACTGACCTTCAAAACTGTCTTTGGGTGTTTGTGGGTTGAGAAGTTCAGAAACCACAGTAACTGCCAGGGATTTAGTCCCATAAAGCCTGCTCTAACTCTGCACTGGCACAGCCCACATTGAACTGTGCTCTGCTCCCAGCCTGGTGTGATAGACCCTTCTCATCAACCTTGCAGATTGTTTGGAGCTGGAAATTTGCTTCAGTCCATCATTTGGTGACTTCTACTGCTCTGGAATTTGTTTAGAGTCATTTTTATAGGCTTTTTAAGGGGTTTAGGGGAACAGCTCTAGTAGGTCCCTGCTTCTACTCCACAGTCTTGGGTCCACCCCCCTGTACCTATTTTTTTCAATGAATATGAATTACTAAAATTAACAAAACATAACATGGGTACTGTAAATCAATTAATTTCATAAGAAATTAGACAAGTCATTAAAGATCTATTTGACAGAAAAAATGCCAAGACCAGATGGATTCAGAAGTGAATCTACCCAACCAAACAATCAAGCAAAAAGCCCTATTCCTATAAAATAAAAATGATAGGTTGACCTGGAAAAGTCACTTAATACTATTTGCCTCAGTTTTCTCATCTGTAAAATGAACTGGAGAAGGAAATGACAAACTACTCCAGTATTTCTGCCAAGAAAACCCCAAATGGGATCACAGAATCAGACATGACTGAAATTACAGGATAAAAAAAAGATAATAGTCTACTTCTCTGAGGCAAATATTTTTGTCTACAAGTCTAAAAGCTGACAAGTCTGAAAAAGAAAATTATAGGTTATCACTAATGAATGTTGGGGCCAAAAATATTAAGAAAATAACTGTAAATAGAGCAGTACGTCCATTATGATCAAGTAGGATTATAACTGGAACAAAAGAATAGGGAAGATATCAAAGGCTATGAAAAAAGACCACAAACTCAGATCTTATTAATACTTAAAAATGCTACCATGAGAACATCAGCTGCTACCAATCTATCGGTGTACTAGCTTTAAAAATCTCTATGAGACTCCTCTGTATATTAATTGCCAATAAATGATATTAGGGTGCTAATAAGGAACAAGTTGGCTTTCACAAGCAATATTTTATAATGAACCAAATCTTTTCCATTTGGAAATTGTCTGAAAAATTAAGAGACTTGTATCCCATTGTGTTTATTGCTTGTTAATTACAATAAAAAGGATTTTACAATAAGGTGTCTCCCATCCATGCATCAGAATCATTCAAGATTCCTTGAAAGTTATAGTAACAAGTACTATATTCAATAAACCTCTGATCATGCATACCAAATGAAGCCTAAAAAGGGAGATATATATTCACCAAAGGTCTTCACCTCTGTGATGAAGGACAACCAGGGCAGAGCCCATGGTGAAGAGGGATTCTCTGTGACTATATATTCCTATACTCCTATTTATGAATGACATTGGGCTCTGCTTGAATCGGACAACCAAATTATTACATGACCTCTATGGATTAATATCAGGAAAATATTGATATAATAAACACCATAAAAAAGGAGAAAAAATAAAATTGTCCTTAAATATTACCTGGAATAGAGAAAGCCTTAAGATACTCCATTCATTTATGTTAAAATATCTTTTGTTAAAATGATCTTTTTTAAAAGTAGGCAGAACAGTATATACATTAGCTATAATTAGATATAAAAAATTGGGGCAATGCATCTTTTTAAGTACCAGATATTAATAAGAGCACACAACAAATTACTTGTTTTCATTTTTTAAATTTCAGCTGTTCTGTGATCTCACTAGTGTGGTCTCTTCCTCCACTGGGGAGGATTGAAATTCATCCCTATCTTCTAATCCTGTGTGAATCTCTTCCATGTCTTTCTATAAATTTTCCATAGAGACAGAGCCAAGATATCAGAGAAAAGGCAGGGAACTCACCTGAGGTCTCCCAAATTCCCATCCAAACAACTTTAAATGATGCCTCAAAATGAATTCTGGAGTAGAGAACCCACAAAAGGGCAAGGTGAAACATTTTTCCAGCCCAAGACAACTCAAAAGATCAGCAGGAAACCTCTGTCTTATTGGCATGAGAGTGGAACACAGTCTGTTCCACACTGTGCTGGCACAGGTCTTGCCCCAGTAGACCAGCACCAGGCCTCAAGTGCAGCTCTATCATCAGCAGCAGCAGCTTCCAGAGCTCTTAGCCTACAGACTGGGAGTGGGGTGGGTGGGACAATAGGTCAGAAGGAAATTGCAAGGGTCTCCTTGATGGCATTGAGTGCAGGACTCTTTTGCATTACTTATACTCAGACCTGGGGCACAGAGGTAGGTCATAGGCCCAAGGCAAGGAGGAGCATTAGCACACCAGAGCTTATGGCCACAAAGGAATGGAGACCCTGGTCAGAGTTCTAGAGTAGAAAAGAGAGCTTGTGCTACATACAGACCAGGACACAGGCCAGGAGAGTAGTAAACACATTTCTCCTTAAATCACACCACCTTGGAAGAACTGGAAACTTATACACCCCTAAAAGTAGATCTGAAAACAGCTACATAAAAACCCTGAAACTTGGGATAGTGCCTCCTTTGCCCCAGGAGCAAAGACCAGCTTTAACATTAAATAAAAATAAAAAGTGAACAAACACCGCCAATAAAAAAGAACCTGACCATGGAAAGTTATTATGATAGCAGGGAAGATCAAAACACAAATTCAAAAGAATACAACAAAGTCAAAACTGCTATATGCCAAACCTCAGAGAAAAATGTTAGTTGGTCTTAGGCCCAAAAAGAATTTCTGGAAGAATGCAAAAATAATTTTGAAAATCAAGTAAGAAAGTTGTAGGAAAAATTGAGAAAAGGAATGACAGTGATGTAAGAAAATCATATAAAAAGAGCCAACAGCTTGGTAAAGGACACACACAAAAATAGTGAAGAAAATGACACCTTAAAAAACAGAATAGGCCAAATGGTAAATGAGGTACAAAAACCTACTGAAAAGAATGTCTTGGAAATAGAATTGGCCAAATGGGAAAAAAAAACAAAAAAAAACACAAAAATCCACAGAAGAAAACAACTCCTTAAAAAGTAGAATTAGCCAAATGGAAAAGGAGGTACAAAACCTCACTAAAGAAAGTCATTCCTTAAAAATTAGAATTTGGCAACTAGAGGCTAATGACTCCATGGGATATCAAGAAACAAGAAAACAAAATCAAAAGAATAAAAAAATAAGAAAATATGAAATATCTCATTGGAAAAAAATCTAACCTGGAAAATAGATCCAGGGGAAATAATTTAAGAATTATAGAACTACCTGAAAGCCATAATAAATTTTAAAAAGACTAGATATCATCTTTCAAGAAATTGTCAGGGAAAATTGCCCTGATGTTCTAGAACCAGAAGTTGAAAGAACAGAATTTGAAAGAATCTTCCCATCACCTTCTGAAAAAGATCCCAAATTGAAAACTCCCAGTAATATTATAGCCAAATTCCAGAGCTCTCAGGGCAAGGAGAAAATATGATAAGCAGCCAAAAAAAAAACCCAATTTAAATATTGTGGAATCACACTCAGCATAAACCAAGATTGAACAGGTTATACATTAAAGGATATAAGGGCTGGGGATATGATATTCTGGAGGGCAAAAGTGTTAGGATTACAACCAAGAATCACCTACCCAGAAAAACAGCGTATAATCTTTCAGGGGGAAAATGGAAATACAATGAAATAGAGGACTTTTAAACATTCCTGATGAAAAGACCAGAACTGAATAGAAAAATTGACTTTCGAATACAAGACTCAAGAGAAGTAAAAAAAGGTAAACAGAAAGGTGTAATCATAAGGTATTTAATAATGTTAAATTGTTTACATTCCTATATGGGAAGATACTTGTAACTCCTAAGAACTTTCTCATTATTAGGGTATTAGAAGCAGTGTACATAACCAAAGAAAATGGGTGTGAGTTGACTATGATGGGATATCTAAAAAAAAGAAAATTAAGGAGTGACACAAAGGAGTGCACTGGGAGAAGAGAAAGGGAGGGGTAGAATGGGGTAAATTATCTCACTTAAAAGTGGCTCAGAAGAGCTTTTACAGTGAAGGAGAAGATATGAGAGTTTGGGATGGAAAGAGTTCTTGAAATTTACTCATTGAAAGTGACTCAAAGAGGGAATAACACACACACTCAGCTGGTCATAGAAATCTATCTCACCCTACAGTAAAGTAAGAGGGGAAGACCATAAAGAAAGGGGAGTGGCTGTTAGAAGAGAGGGTAGATTCAGGGAGATGGTGGTCAGAAGCAAAAGACTTTCGAGTATGAACAGGGTAAAAGGAGATAGAGTAGGATAAATGGGGGAAAATAGGATAGAGAGAAGTGCACAGTGAGCATAACTGTGAAAAAACATTTTACAGCAAGTTTCTTTTATGAAGGTCTCATCTCTAAAATATTTAGAGAACTGAGTCAAATATATAAAAATAAGAGCCATTCTCCAATTGATAGTTAAAGGATATGAACAGTCAGTTTTCAGATGAACTAATCAATGCTATCTAGACACATAGGAAAAAATATTCCAAATCACTATTGAATAAAGAAATACAAATTAAAACAACTCTAAGGTACCACCTCACATCTATCAGATTGGCCATTATGACAGAAAAGGAAAAGGACAAATGTTGAAGGGGATGTGGGAAAATTTAGGCATTCATATGTTGTTGGTGGAGTTATAAACTGAGTCAACCGTTCTAAAGAGCAATTTGGAACTATGAGCCAAAGGCTATAAAACCATTCATACCCTTTGACCCAACAATACCACTACTAGGTCTGTATTTCAAAAATATTTTTCAAAAATAAAAGGGCCTATATGAACAAAAATATTTATAGCAGTTCTTTATGTGGTGTCAAAAAATCAGAAATTGAGGGGATGCCCATAAATTGGGGAATGGCTGAAGAAGTTGTGCTATATGATTATGATGAAATACTTCTGTGCTATAAGAAATGATGGGCAGGATACTCTTAGAAAAACCTGGAAAGACTTACATGAACTTGTGCAAAGTGAAATGAGCAGAACCAGGTACCCTGTGATATCAATATTGTATGATGATCAACTATGAATAACTTATTCATTGTCAACAATACAATCATCTAAAGCAATTCTTAAGGATTTATGATGAAAAATGCTATCTATCACCAGAGAAAAAATTAATGGAGTCTGAATGCCAATTAAAGAATACTTTTTTTAAATTTTATTTTTCTTAGGTTTTTTTTGGGGGGGAAGGAGAGAATCTGTTTTCTTTCATGTGACTAATATGGAAATATGGTTTGCATGACTACAGATGCATAACCTATATCATATTGTCTGCCTTCTCGATGAGAGGGGAGGAAAGGAAAGGAGGAAGAGGATTTGGAACTTAATATTTATAAAAAAAATGTTAAAAATGTTTTTACATATAATTGGGAAAAATAAAATACTAAATTTTAAAAATAGGTCAAATAAATAGATTTTCCATAGAAGATTTCACTAATGAACTAGAGGGAGGCCTTCTTCTAAATTGTTTAATTTTTTATGGCTATCAATACAAGATTTGGATTATCCATTAGTTTTTAATTTGGTTTATCTGCTTTGATGTAGTAATAGTAATAGTAATAGTAGTAGTAGTAGTAGTAGTAGTAGTAGTAGTAGTAATAACAGCTATCATTTGTATAGCATGTGAAGGTTTGCATAAGGCTGTTAAATACATTATCTTGCTTGATCTTTACAACAGCCCTGAGAAATAGGTGTTATTATTATCCCCATTTTGTAAATAAGGAAACAGACTGAGAAATTACTTGCCCCAGGTTGCCCAATTAGGCTGGATTTGAATTCAATCTAACATTCATTCCATTGCACCACTTAGCAGCCTCATACATATGGAGTGAGTCCTCAATGATATCTTTTACACAGCTTCACATGCATAAGTAATCATTGGTTAATATGCTCCCCAGCCTACTTACACCCACCATGTGTCTTTCTGTTGTCCTTTGGATCACCTACAATTTGTATTCTTTTGAGATCATAGTGTTCCCTGATTTACAGTCAAACAACATCACTGGAGAGAATGTTGGTGTTAAAAAGATGGTCTTTTATGGCAGGGAACAGCTTGTGATCATTGAAAGTACTTCTCAATTTTCCAATTTGTTTGTATTTTGTTAAAATCATACCCAATAGTATAATTGTTTCTGTTTAATTAGAAAATAGTTTATATTTTAAGGTAGGGTTTAAAAAAAGATTTACTCAATATTTGATTTGAAACTGCCTGTTAGAATTTGATGGGAATGTTAAATGAACAATGATTTAAAATTTTTAAAAGAAAGTCACTGACCTAATCTTGTCAACTTCTTGTCACTGTCACCTTTTCCTAGGAGAGTGCAGGACCTGGTCCTAGGCAGGCTGCTCCTAAAGAAAGGTCTATGACAACCATTTGGTTGTCACTCTCACTCTTTATCTAGTTCCTTTTTACCTGTTGTTTTTGGGTACCAGTGTATCATGGTCTCTGTTCCCAAAAGGAGCAACCTCTCATCCCTGAACCTCCTCAAATGGGGAACTGTACCTGACCAAACTTCTCTGAAGGCTGTAGTCTCCATTAAATCTCACCCCTATCCTGCCAATGAAGTAATTGTTTACTTAGAACTTTGACAAAGCCTTTGAACTGTAGCCCCAAAAAAAAAAAAAAAAAATCTGAGGTCCTCCAGATTCTTCTCAGAAACATCTTGAGGGTCTCCAGGTAGATGAATGTATAAGGAGAAAACCATTTACACTTTTGCTAGGGTATAGTAGGGCTTTCAGTGAAAAATCTTAGAAGGATGTTTTTCAAGGGTTTAAATATTTCTCTACAGTTTTTCCAAGTAAAACCTTAGAAGAAAAGTGAGTTATGAAATTAGTGTATCTGCAACACAAGTTGCATTAAACAAATATGACTGTATTTGGAGGAGTGAATTTGAACATGGGAAGACCTCATATGTAACTAAAATCTAATAACCTGATACAATCTGGCATCCTTGCTGAGCTCATAGAATTTAGAAACTGATAAAGTTGCTTAGCAAAATCTAGATATATGTATATTTGTATATGCATGCATATATGTACATATACATACATATATAAAATGTGTGTGTGTGTATATATGTGTGCATACACACAAGGGAACTGGCCAATTGACAATGAATTCTTTGGCTCTGTCAGGTCATGAAGCAAATAAAAATACAAAATAACCTTCTATGCCATACAGCCCATTTCTGCTTCTATAGTAACAGCAGCAGAATGGAAGAAGAGGGGTAAGATGATACTAAAAATCTATTTTTTAGAGTATCTATAAACTTTGCTTGGCTGTCATGAGATCCTTATCCAATGAATAATAAATGGGCTTAACTACTTGAGAAGTTAAATCACATTCATCTTGACATTTGTACTTCAAATGAAACCAGAAGTCAAAGAGCTATAGTTAAATGGATAGGTAGTTTACAGGTATCCCTTGGAGATGCAAAAAAAAAAAAAATTGGTAGTCTTGGTTTTATTGTATACCCAAGGAGAACAGCAACCAAAAAAAAAAATCTTATGTGACATTTGGTCATTGTACATTGCAATATTCACAATAAGTATTTGCAAAATACTTATGAAAATAATTGCAGCTTATACATCATGTTGTAGAGGATAAAGAGAGGGAGAATTTCTATGACATGCTGGATAAAACCCAATTAAATCAACTCCAAACTAAATCAACATATACTATGATACATCCAGAAATAAGTAATTCAAAAACCAAAGAACTACAGTCAAGATTGCATAAGAGCTGCTAATTTCTACTAAAGACCCAGAGGACAGCTTGAAATGTAATATTACAAATAGCAAGAAAGATAGATTTTCAGTCAAGAATAATTTATCCTGAAAAGCTGAGTATCATCCAATAGGGGAAAATATGGATCTTTAGTGGAATTGAGGGCTTTCAAGAATTTCTGATGAAAAGACCAGAACTGAGTAAGAACTTTGAAACACAAACCCAAGAGTCCAGAGAACCCTAAAAAAGTACTTTAATTTGAACAATATGATGGAGTTACATTATAATATAGTCACAATATTCTAATGGAGGAGAAAAAACTGTCCCTTCTGCACCTCAGTGTTTTCAAGGGGTATTGAGGGACCCATGTAAGAAAAAAAGAGATCCTGAGAGTGTATTGGTTCTGTTTTGAGGAGTTGAAGAGGGGAAAGAGAGGGGAAGACTAAAAGCAGAATATACTAGTGCAGAAAGGAAGAAGGGTATGAAACTTGGTACTTCTCATAATTGGGTTTCATGAGAAGAATACACAAATGTGGAAGAAAGGAAGGGGAAGGGGGAATCAGATGAACCTCACTTTTATCTAAAGTGAACAAGAGAGTGTTGAACACAAAAATTATATACAGTTTGGTGTAGAAATACATCAGACTCAACAGGGAACAACCTGGAATGGGTAGAGGGGTCAGACAAAACAGATTGAGAATGCAAATGAAGTGGTACAATGGAAAGAGCACAGAGCATAGATTTTAGAGGCAGAGATCCTGAGTTCAAATCCTGCTTCTGCTACCTGTTATAACCTTAGAAAAGTCACTTAAATTCTCTGGGTCTCAGTTACCTTATCTGTGAAATATGAGAGTTGTATTAGATGGCCTCTAAGATCCTTTCTAGGTCTAAAGCTATGATTCAAATGTCCCAATGCTGCAGCAGTAACCACTCACCACCTGAACTGGCTACACTGTCATTGGCCATCTTCATAGAGCAGTAGGAACGAACACAAGTCTTTCCATTTGTTTTATACTCAGATTCACACCTTGGTAGTAAATCAAGAGAGGATGGTCTTCCTGGTAAGAAAATTAGGAGGGTCCACCCTGAAATGGGAATGGAAAGTTATAAGTAGTTTAAGGCAGCATTCATAGTTATTTGGGCACACCTTCATCACATGCAAAATGCAGTTATAACCATTGTAGGACTGTGATGGGGGAGATCAGTCTTTGTTAACTTATGTTAATAAGGTTCGCATGTTCAGAGCTATCCTGGACTGGAAGGAAGCAATATTACTGAAATGCTTTTTAAAAGGACTTAAATGAGAATTTAGGAGGATTTAGGAAGGCATCCTGTAGCTGGAGATTTGGCAGTTTTGGTTGGTATGACCATGCAACTAAATCACTGTCTTTTACATGTGAAAAGGGATTAACTTTGCTCTGCTTGGCCCCAAAAGGGCAGAATTAAGAGCATTGAGTAGAAGTTACAGATAAGCAGATTTAGGCTTGATTTGAGAGAAAATATCCCAATAAATAGAATTATACAAAAGTGCTACCACAGGAAGCAGAGAATTCTCACATAGTTAAGAACTTCAAAGAAAGCCTGAATGACCATTTGACTAGCAAGTTTAGAGGGTATGATTAGCCAGGTACAGGTCAGACCAGATTGCTTCTGACCTTCCTTCCAACTCTTAGATTCAGTGACTATCTGGAGGATGAGATGAGGGAGAGGATTGGAGACATAGGGAATATTCTGAAACAATGTAGTCGCAGGAGAGTTCTAAAGCCCATTCAGCTCAGAGGTTGTAACTAAGCGCTGAGGAGTAGCTGTATCCTGACTGCTATAGCATCTGAACCTGATGTGCTAAGTATGAGACTATATCTGTCTCCATGTGTTTGAAGAGTTGTTTTCTAGCTCTAACCTCCTCTACCCCCAATGCAACACTACAGCTTCCATTCTCAAGTCTTGGGCTCCTGATACAAGAGAATTCTCTACAAGTAACCCAGACTTGGACTCACCATGCTGTACTCTGACCACCTTTAATATGGTACCCTGTGTGCTCTTCTCTGATTAATACGAGTTCACCAACTAAATGTATGAGACTAAAGTGCATGAAGCTTTATTTAGAGGCATCTGAGGGGTACTTCTTCATGGAAAATGTGGGCATGCTCATTGGCACCTTTATGAAAGGATGAAAAACTCCTGATTAATTTCAAGTGACTGGGGCTGCCTCCAAGATGACTGGCTAGTTGAGCCTCAAGATGATGGACTCTTGGGAAAACTGCACTGCTCTGTAAAAGTAAGTTGACAAGACCAGTTGGGCCTTTTTGGACATCCAAAAGAAAGAAAGCACAATCATGGAAGACAAACTCTCCATTTTAAGTCAAAATCTGTCAGAGACAAAACTGCCACCTGTTTAAATGGCGTACTGGCATACAGTGAGTAGAATGGATTTGTGTTCTGGGTCAAAAGAAACATATAACTACACAGGATCCTCTCCCCACTGTTATAGGTGACTTTTTTTAGGGGAAGGGCACATGGGAACTACATATGCTTGTGTGCCATCTGGGAGGAGAGATTACAGGGAGTTCACTTTTCTGTCTCAGGAGAGACAGAACATTAGGAGAGTCCCTTCAGAGACAAGTGGCACAGGTGTGTGTGTATGCGTGTGTGTGCCTGTGTGTCTGTGTGTGTCCACTTGGCCCAAGAAAGGAATACTGGCCTTGGGAGATACTTCAACAGTGACTCTAGGTTGTAGATTTGCTCCTGACTCAGGCATCAGCCTTCCAAATGGAAAGAATTTCTTCAGTGGCATCTAGGAGAGGGAAGAAGATTGATGTTGTGGCTTATACAGCTGAGGGGCTGGAGCCATATCGTGAGGCAACCAGGGAGCAAAAGAGACTTGGATCTTTAAACCCCTTATCATTTCCAAACATTGCTAGAGGGTAGTGTACATCTGATGAGAGAGTAGTGTGCAGAAGCAAGTGCAACTAAGGCCTCAGTTATAGTTTAACATATTAAGAAATGCTATTACAGTGTCCTAGTCTGATGTCCACAGTCTTATTTGAATCAAAGACCTAATCAATCTTCCTTGAATGGAAGAATGAATCATTTCCAGAGAATGATCTTGAGTCTCTGAACCTAAAAGAGTTAAATCTTATTTTGGTAACCAGACTAAAAGTAGGAAAACTTTTTGTTTAATCCGGTTAGGATTTGTTCAGCTTTGATCAGATTCAAAGGGGAGTAGTTATTTTATTTTTTTCTTTAATTTTTTTCAGTGATGAAAAATGTATTTTCTCTCCCTTAAACCTACTTTCCCCATTAGGAAGAAAAAGAAAATCTTTGTACCATATGTGCATAGTCAAACCAAATAAATTCTTGCACTGGCCATGTCCAAAAAAATCTGTGTCTTTTTCTGCTCCCCTACTCCATCCCTCTCCATAAAGAAGTGAGCAACACACTTCGTCTTTGTTCATCTGCAATCATGATTGATCGTTGTGTTTATCAGAATTCTTAAGTCTTTCAAAACAGTTTCTCTTTATAATGTTGTTCTTATTGTATAAGCTGTTCTCTGGCTTCTGCTCACTTCACTATGCATCAGCTCATAAAATCTTCTCAGGTTTTTCCCAAATGATCCCTTTCATCATTTTTTACAGCACAACAAATTGCATCCATGTACCATAATTTATTTAGCTTTCCCTAAATTGGTGGACACTCCCTTAGTTTCCAATTCTTCGCCACCACAGAAATAACTTCCAAAATGTTTTTGTTCTCTCTAGGTCCTTTTTCTCTCTGTCTCTCTCTTTTTAATCTCTTCGGGTTTTAGCTTAGTAGTGTAATAGCTGGATCAAAGTTGGATGCAGTTTAGTAACGTTTGGGACAGTTTCAAATCGCTTTCCAGAATGGCTAGACCAATTCACAGTTCCACCAGAATCGTGCCTGTCTTGTCTGTCTCTCACCCCCTCCCCCTTTGCCCGCCCCCGCATCCTCCTCCCCCGCCTCCAGTATGCAGCATTTTCCTCTTTTTTTTGCCATTTTTTTTCAAATCCGAGGAATGTGAGGTGGAAGCTTAGGATTATTTTAATTTGCATTTCTTTAATTATTAGAGATTTGAAACTTTTTTTTATATGACTATTGATAGTTTAGATTTCTTCTTTAGAAAACTGCCTATTCACTTCCAAAGGGCAGTAGTTAGAGAGAATAATTGGTTTCAGGAAGATAGTTTCTCCTAGGCTATTCATTAACTTCACTATTGTTCTGTTTAAGTAGAACAAAACCCTCAAACTTTTCTATAGAATTTTATCTTTGTTTCACAATTACTCTAAAATGTTGATTGGAAACTATTTAGGTCAGAGGAAACTCAGTTAAACTGAACTTTTGTCCAAGAAGAAACTATCATATGATGGACATGGCCAATATAGGGATTTGTTTTGCTTGACTCTGAATATTTCTTGAAAGAATTTTTTTTTCTGTTTTTCTTAATGGGAGAAAAGTGGGAGAAAGATAGGATAAATTTTGTTCATTGAAAAAAATTTAAATAAAAAATACATGTGATATTGTCTCTGACAGATTTTGGCTTAAAATGGAGAGTATAGATCGTCTTCTACGCTTGTTCAGAAATTCCCAGTGTAAGTTTAACTTCTTTATGAAGTATAAACCATAGGTTAGTTCTATGACTCTTAGGGCCAAGGGAGCTATATAAGACTGGGGGGAGGGGAGAGAGGGGAAAATACATCATCAGAATGTCCAAGAATAAGCCTAACAGGAAGTTCAGTTTGCTTTTAGAGGAGTTGATGTGTTAACTGAGAACTTCATGTGTTTTTACTCAATTAATTTATACCTTTATTATTGCTATTCAATCGTATCCAGTTCTTGACCCCATTTGGGATTGTCTTGGCAAAGATACTGGAGTGGTTTCTTATTTCTTTCTCCAGCTTATTTTATAGATGAGGAAACTGAGGCAAATAGTTAGGTGATTTGCCCGGAGTTACAGAGCAGGTGAACGTATGAGGCCAGATTTGAACTCAGGAAGATGAGTCTGGATTGTTTATCATTGGAATCTGACCCAGGTGAGCCTCTGAGACTTGGGAAGGCTACTGCTGTGTGTTTCCTGCTTGGTACTTGCCATGAAGTGTCTCTACAATCCTTCTTCAGTGTGACAGTAAGAAAGGAGGCAGCTAAACACCAAGATGTGTGTCTGGAGTCCTGGGCTGATTCTAGGATGAGATCTTTCAGAGATGGCTCTGTCTATATTTCCGAAGGTTTTTTCTTTTCCTGAGACTCTGACTGTTTACCCTAAGGACAGCCTAAAGTGGTAATTGAAATATCAATAGCCCAGGAAGGGTTCATTACATTATCTTATAAGTATTCTCATACATTAACCTAAGTATTCTCTTCCCACAACTTAGAACCACAAAAGCTGGACCCCAAGTAGCAGGAAAAAAAAAGTCTTCCGGTCTTGGTGGGTCCCTGTTCATCATGGAATGGTTGGAATGGACAAGCTGAAAGGCTTAGGTCTCCCGGAATACCAATCACGGGCTAAAAATAGACTGATAAGACTAAAATCACAAATGGCAACCACAGCATCCTGCTGCCACACTCTCCTCTTTGTTAGAAGGATTTAGGAAGAGTCAGAATGAAAACAAGCTGTAGTACCTATAGTGGAGTGTTAAAAAGCAGCCCGAGTGAAAACAGATGTCCCTTGGAACGCTGTGTCAGAAGAATTCAGAAAATTGTGAGTTGTGGTCCACAGATGTGGTGATGGAAGGCCTGAGTGGGGAGGAGCGGCCTAGAACATTTTGAGTCATCCCTTTGTCTCCTTCTCCCTCTCCCTCACGTCTCTGTATCTTAATGAACCTGAAAGGAAGCCTGGAAGTGTAATCCTATACTGGCCACCTCCTCGTTCCCTGCTGGCCATGTCTTCCTGGGTGCCAGGAGGGGATGCCTCCTGGATGGTCATATTGGGTCAGAATCCCATACCAGGCACTTGCTAGCTGCATGACCCTGAAAGTCACTTAGTCTCCATCAGATTTCATATCTGTAAAATAAAGATGTTGAACACAATGACCTCAAAAGTCTTTCTAGCTCTAAAAAATGATAAGCTGATAATCCCTACTGGACAATTTCCTCCCTATCAATTGAAAGGGTTATTGGGGAAATCCTCGGGGCTATTGAGGAGGATCAGAATCAGCTTAGGACCTTGGCATTGTGGAAGGGTTAAGACTTCTTTCTTTACTCAAAAAACATTTTAAATCAATTTTTTAATTTTTAAAAATTTAACAATTTTTTTTAAAGCTCTGTGTCTGAGTTTTGTCATCTGTAAAATAGGGTAGTAATGACACCTCACTCCAAGGGCTGTCATGACAATCCAATGAGGTGATATGTAAAAGCCTTTGTAAACCTTAAAGAGCAATTTAAATATGGGCTATTATTATTGTAAATAAACGCTTATTTAAGCCTCTCGGTGATCTGAAAAGGGGAGCTCCTTTCCTGCCTGGATCTCTGTCTCCCTTCCACCCCCACTTTTTTCTGCTTCTGGCACCACATACAAAAATTCATCTGCCCAGGAAGCTGTCAGAGTTGCAGAAGGGAAAAGGGGGATGGAGAATGTGGAACTGGGCCCAGTGCGGTGGTAATCACGGAGGGAAAGGAACAGATCAAGAGGGTTTGGGTACAAAGGATCGCAGATGCCAAAGAAACAGATTGGCTCAGGAGCTAGCGAAATCCAGGTCTGGTGCCTTGAGGTGGTGTTTAGGTGTGAGTACGAAGCAGGGAGAGATGAAAAGCCCGGGGTGGGAGGCCAGAAATTATCTTCACCACATTAGAGAAAAGGAGGTAGAATTCTGTGAAATTGGTGCCTAATGATTCTTAGCCCTGAGAACGCTCCTTTCCAGCTGACATCTGGGGATAGTTCCTCTGCCTGGCCTGTGGGCATCTTCTTTCCCTAAAGGACATCTGCATCATCTCAGCTCCCTCTAATGGCTAAAATGTGCACTTCTTGTGGCTGATTTTAAAACGTGGCCTCCTTTTAGAATGCCCTCCAAATTCAAGCTTCCAGTCTGAAAGGAACTTCTCATTCTCTGCTTCTTTCATTTATAGGACAGAGATGGTCAATGAAGTTAGTAAATGTTGCAAGCTCAGGTTACCATCTCTGTCCGATTCCTCTACTTCACCTCCATGACATCCCTTAGGTGCCCCCAAGAATGTGATGTTCCACAATTTTATCACTATAGTCTTATATTATAAAAATCACTTGACCTATTAACAGAAAGGCAGAAGGGTGTAGAGGATAGAAAGCTTCCCTGGAGTAAGGAAAACCAGTTAAAAGTTCCAACAGTACTGGCTGGGTGCACCTGGACCTACATGATCTTTTATCATCTCTAGGCAACTAAGACAAAATTACAGAGAGGGTCTACATTGGTAAAGGGAGCTTCCTCATCTGGGAGTTCCCTATATTAGTGAAACCGCAGGTCTAGGCCCTAGCTCTGTCCTACCTTCCAGTAATAACAAGAGGTCATTCCACCTAGAGTAAGAAGATGGTCACATTACATCCTGTATACACAGAGTAAAAAGCCAGTCCTGTGGCAATCCCAGAGTAGGGCAATTTACGTTTGCCTCACTGGTTTCTTAGAACAGCAGTCTGGGTCATAGCATGCTGGACATTCTGTAAATATAGGAAGGCACCAGCCAGTAAGCTGAGGGCCTGACTGCAGCCCATGGAACCCTGGATATCAAAAGGATGTGTACTAAGGAAGGAGAAGATCTAATCTTTTCCTTTAGGGAAAATACTATTTATTAGAAAATGGCTCAACCTTACCTAATAACCCCAATTCTTCTCATGGTACCACTATTCTCACAATCACTCAAATCCCAATCCCTCTTCAAGTCCTTGTGTTAATGACCCTGTGGACATGGGTTGCCAACCATGACAATAGATAGGGGGCAAGGGCATATGAGATGGGAAATAAAGTCATAGCTGGGGACAGAGAACCAACAGGAAGAGTTCATGAGAGTCCAGGCAAAAGATGAGCCAGGAACTTAGCAAGGGCCAGAAGGAAGGAGGGAGCTAAGTGGTGTTAAGCAGAGAAAAGTGGCAAAATTTGGTAATGAATAGAAGAGCCAAGCACTGGAAACCTAAGCCTGGTCCAAAATCTACTAATCTGGGCTGGATTTCCAGCCTTATGTAAACCTTCACAGGGAGTGGGGGGATGGGGTGGAGGTGGGGGGTGGAATAAAGATTAGATGGGGAACCAAGCGAAAGGGAGGAGTTTAAGACCTTTCTTACATGTTTGATCCGGCTGTACAAGCACAAAGAACAAGTCCATTTTTGGTCTGATGAATTAATTCTTTACTATAGCTTGAGACCAACTCTTCTATGCATAAAGAATCTTTTTTTTAAAACAAGTTGAGCAAATTCATCTGTTAAAACATCAACTCTCAACCTTTCCCACCCCTGCCAACCTGATGCCCCAAAGCTCGATAGTTATATCTCAGGGTCCATTTTGTAAACAGTGGGGGCTGCCAATCTTCTGCGTGGCAGGTGGGGAGGGGAGGCCCCTAAGGGGTCTATTCCCAGCTACCTTCTCAGTCAGAGCCTCCCCATCTCCCGTCCCAGCCGACTGTCCAGGACCTGGAGTTGTCTGAGGAAACCCGAGTTGGGGCAAATGTCTCGGTGGGCCTGCACCGTCTGAATGGCCTCCACCAGGGTCATATTTTCACAGATCATGAGGAATGCCAGGACAAGTGTGGCAGACCGGCTGACCCCCATGGCACAGTGCACAAATACGCGGCCTGCAGGTAGAGACAAAAGACAAATTATGACCATAGCCACAACAGAAGAACTAATAGAGTTGAATGCTCAGTTGACATGGCCCCATCAAAGTCTCCTAGAGATGAGAGGCAAAGATGTTAACTAAGGTGAGTAACTGGAACTTTGCTCCTGGGCTCTGAAATTTAAAGGATGCCAGCTCCTGTCAGTCAGGGACTTCAAATAGAGTATTCCTCATGTCCAGACTACAGGAGGATTCTTAAGAGAGAATCCAAGGAAAGACACCCTCCCTCTTCTTTCAAGGCTTCTAAGGAGCTGGCGAGAGTCCGAGAGAAGTCCCAGGCCCTTCTGCTTAGGAAGGCTCAGGCCCTGAGAGAACTGGTCAAGTGCCTACTAGCTGGGAACTTTCTCTTTTCTCTTTGCTCAACCCATCATTTCCAGGGTCCTGGTGTCCAGTAAGGAGCAGAAATTGATTTAGACTGCATGGCTATAAATAGTCCCAGTGATACATGGCATGTCAATGGTTAAGCAGTGGAAAGCTAAGGGAAAGAGAATCCTGTCTAGAGTGAGTTGCAATGGAAATGTGCCCCAGTCTTGAGTTCATTGGTTCCTGGGCAGGCATCATTCTCTTAGGGTGTGAATGAGCAGCCCCTAGAGTTGACCCTAAGGTAGAATGAAATCAACTGAGGTCAGGGGTGAGGGATTGGGTGGGGGGAGGGGAGGGTCCTCCCATGAACCAGGGAGCTTCCTCTTCCTCAAAATGGGTAAATTAAATAAGATGACCTCTAGGTTCACTTCTTGATCCAAATCTGGGATCTATCTGGTGGAAGACAAAGAATCAGGATCATATCTTGTTGTTGTGCAGCCTTTAGTTGTGTCCGACTCTGTGACTCCATAGACCACACAGCACATCAGACCCTTGTATGCTCCTCTATGTCTCCAAGTCTGTCCAAGTACATGTTCATTGTTTCCATGACCCCATCCATCCATCTCATCCTCTACCATCCCCTTTTCCTTTTACCTTCAATCTTTCCCAACATCAGGGTCTTTTCCAATCAATCTCATCTTCTCATTAAGTAACCAAAGTAATTAAACTTCAGCTTCAGTATTTGACCTTCCAGTGAACAGCCTGAATTAATTCCTTTAAATATCGACTGATTTGATCTCCTTGCTGTCCAAGGGATTCTCAGAAGTCTTTAGCACCACAATTTGATTATGTGGTAGTCAGCTTTTCCTATAGTGCAGCTTTCACAGGCATACATTGCTACCGGAAAAACCATTGCTTTGACTGAAGAGACATTTGTTGGAGAGGTGATATCTCTGCTTTTCAGTGTACTATTCAGATTTGCCAGAGCTTTCCTTCCAAGGAAAAAGGGTCTTTTAATTTTATGGCTGCAGTTGCATCTGCAGTGATCTTTGAGCCCAAGAATATAAAATCTGACACTTGTACTTCTTCTCCCTCTTTATGCCAAAAAGTGATGAGGCCAGGGGCCAAGAGCTTAGGGTTTGGGGATGTTAAGTTTCAAGCCAGCTTTTACACTCTCCTCTTTCACCCTTGTCAAGAGACTTCTTAATTCCTCTTCACTTTCTGATTAATTATCAGATTAATATCATCTATATATCTGAGATCGTTGATAATTCTCCCAGCAACGTTAATTTCAGCTTTTGATTCATTCAGCCTGGCATTTAACATGATGCATTCTGCATATAAGTTACATAAAATAAATAAATAAATAAATAAATAAATAAAGTGATAATATATAACTTTGTCATTCTTCTTTCCCAATCTTAAACCAATCAGTTGTTCATGTTGGGCTTTAACTTTTACTTCTTGACCTGCATACAGGTTCCTCAGGAGAGAAGTAAAATGACCTGATACTCTCCTCTCTTTGAAGACTTGCCACATTTTGTTGCATTCCATGTAGTCAAAGGCTTTCGTGTAGTCAATGGAAGCAGAAGTAGATCTTTTTTTTACAGAACATCTTTACTTTCTTCACAATCCAGTGAATGTTGGCAATATTTTTTTTAGTTCCTCTGCCTCTTCAAAAACCTTCTGGTAATTCTCAGTTCGCATATTACTGAAGCCTAGCTTGCAGAATCTCAAGCATAACCTTGCTGGCATGTGAAATAAGCAGAATTGTTCAATAATTTATACATTCCTTGGCATTGCCCTTCTTTAGGATCTTTTCGATCCAGTGGCCACTGTCGTTTTCCAAATTCGCAGGCATATTGAGTGCAGCATTTTAACAGCATCATCTTTGAGGGTTTTAAATAGTTTAGCTGGAATTTCATCACCTCCATCAGCCTTATTATTAGGAATGCTTCCTAAGGCCCACTTGACTTCATGACTCTAGAAGTACCATAGTGGTTATTGGTAATGTGAAGGTCTTGCAAAATTCTTTTGTGTATTCTTGGCATATCTTCTAAATCTCTTCTGCTTCTGTTAAAAATCCCGACCATTTTTGTCTTTTATCATGCCCGTCTTTGCATGAAACTTTTCCTTGATATCTCTAATTTCTTGAAGAGATCTCTTATCTTTCTTATTCTATTGTTTTCTTCTATTTTTTTACATTGCTCATTTAAGAAAACTTTCGTATCTTATCTTTTCTTGTCTGTCTTGGGTAACCCTGAATGGCATAGCTCATAGTTTCATTCAACTATGCAAGCCCTTCCATCATGATAAGGCAGTGACTAGGGAAGTGTGGGGGAAGGGGGAGGAGCGTCATATCATAGTCTCTGGCAAACTGTCCTGAGCCCAGTAGTTAATATCAAGTGATAGAAGGCACCTCAGAAGTCATCTAAGCCAGAGTGAGGAACCTGAAGCCTCAAGGCCACATGTGACCTTCTAGGTCCTTGGGTGAGGCCTTTTGACTGAGTGCAAGTTTTACAGAACAAATCCTTTTATTAAGGGGATTTGTTCTGCCAAGTTTGGATTCAAAGGACTGCACTTGAGGACCTAGAGGGCCACATGTGGCTCCAAGACTACAGGTCTAGATAAATGCCCTCACTCTACAGAAAGGAAATTTAGACCCTGAGAGGTTAAGTGAATCATTTGAGGTATCATAAATAGTAAATGTTGGAGGTGGGATTTGAATTTATCTCCTCTGATGCCAAATACAGTGCTTTTTCTGCTGCTCCATGCTGTTTCCCAAGGAGATGGCCTAGACAACTGGCATTAAAAAACAAAACAAAACAAAACCAGAAACCTGAAATTCAAACACAAATAGTCAGTACATAGTACATCCCACTGCAGAAGTGGACTGCTCCTCCCTCACCCTTGGGTTGCCCATTTGTGAATGAATCCTTCTCTCTTTCAGAGCTATGCTTTATGTCCATTATAACTTGATGGTCACCTGTGTGCAGATGCTTGCAGGGAGATCTACAAGATATGTATCTACCAACCTTGTCCCTTACAGAGATGGCCTTGCCAGCTGGACAAAGCCCTGCTGGGACCAAGAGATCCTGGACCCTTCTATGTGGAACTGGCCCCCCATGACAATTCCAGGGCCCATCATCTGGTACCCCAATTGTCGGCCAAGCTTTCCCCCAGAGAAGTCTTTTTTTTTTTTTTAATTTTTTTTTTATTTTTTATTTATTTTTTTTTCCAGAGTTTTTTTTTAATGTTTTACAATCATTTCCTTAAAGTTAAGATTTTATTCCCCCCCACCCTTCCCCCAATACCCCCCTCCCTCCCCATGACAGCATACAATTCTGTTTAGGTTCTACATATACTTTCCTATTGAGCACATTTTCACTATATTCATGCTATGTAGTCGAACTAAAATAAATGGAAGAAATCATATAACAAATCAACACATAATACACTGAAACCCACCCAGCCACAAACATGATCTGCTACATTCTGCAAGTGACTTCCACATTTCTTTCTCTGAGTGTGGAAGGCATTTTGCCTTAAAAGACCGACATTAGGATTTTTTTTTTTCTCAGTAAGTTCTTGTGTTATTACAAAGTTCCAAGTCTACCAGAAAAAACTCTCGCACACTGTGGTCGTTGCTGTGCACAAAGTTCTCCTGGTTCTGCTCCTTTCGCTCAGCATCAGATCATATACCCCCAGAGAATTCTAGAAAACCCAATTACCAGCCTTTTCAGGCCAGTCCCAGTTTTCTCTTAGTGACTTAGTGACCCTATTGAAGGTTCTAGACAATGCTTCAGGGGTCTATATCCCTGTCACCTGTTCCAATTGGGCAGAGATGCGTGGATGAGCAGTAGAGTAGAACTCCTTTAAGGATGCTTGCTCCCTTATTTGCTGATTAAATACCTCCTAAATACAGATTTCACCTCAGTGATATGAATATATCTGAGGGAGAGAAAAGAAAGTGATGTTAAAAGCCCTTCCTAGGGAAGGTCATTTTCATTTTTCACTTGAGGGAGTCTCAGTTTCCTGCTCTGCAAAACAGGAATAATAATTCTTTATTACCCACAGGGAGCATAGTATAATGGGTAAAACTTTAGGCTCAGAGTCAGGAAGACCTCCTGCCTCTGACACATTCCAATTGTGAGACATTGGGCAAAATCATTTAACCTCTCAGGACCCCAAGCAACTTTTTCAGATTGCAAGTTGTACAACAGGCCCTGATTTGCACTGGTGGAGGGAGCTTACTTACCAAGAGTGGCACAGTGGAAAGAGCTCTGGTTTTGGAGTCAGAAAACCGAGGTTGAAATCCCATCTCTGACACTACCTGTATGACCTTGGGTAAGTCATTTAATGTCCTCAGTTTGCGTATTTGTACAATGAGTGGGGTTGGATTTCATGACCTCTAAGGTCTCTGCCACTATGAATATATGATCATAAATATGAGACCTGGGGGCAAATGACTCTGGGCCTCAGTTTCTTCAAATGAGAAGGGAGGGAGCTAGAAGAAGCACGGTGCAATGGAAAAAACAGTCATTTGGAGACAGAGGACTTCCAATTTGCATGGCACTGGGCAGGTCACAGAAACACTCTGGGCTGTGGTTTCTTCAGCTGTCCACGGAAGGGATTTGGCTAGATGACCTTGAGGCCTCTTCCAGCTCTGTGTCTTTAATTCTCTCTCTAATCTTTCCCAAATGGGAGATTACTGAGTATTTGTGCTTTTCTGGGGTGGAGCAAAGAAGTGGGGGGAAGGTAGCTGGAACCCCTGAGAATTTTGCCTTCCCAGAATGGGCCCAGCTGGCTCTTCTGGAAATGTCTTACTCTAAATCTTGAGACCTATTTGTCCCATTTGGCTCCTGGGTTCCTCCCTCAATCTCTTCTACCCCTTTCTCAAATATAATACCACCACTAGGAAAGGAAGAGGAGGATGAGATGAAAAAATAGAAGAAATAAAAGAAGATGAGGAGGAGGAGAAGAGAAGGTTCACCTTGGTTGCTGAGAGCAGTTCTTATGTATCTCGATGCAGGCAGGAAATAAATGCTGAGGTCAAAGAAGGGATTGTCATCAGCCTCAATCCCATAATATTCCACAGGCATCCCTCGGTAGAATTTAGTGCCGGTGTCAACGTGGAACCTGCCAGCGGCCACGTTCACAATGTGGGTGATGCCCATTTGACACAGCTTACTCTTATCGCGTGCTGCATATCTGGAGGATGAATAAGGAAGCAAAGGCATGAAATGGATGGTACTGCTGCAGAATGTCAGTGCCTAGACTGGGCTGGGTGAGGTGACTTGGCAGGGTGACAGAAGAGCCAAGGCCTCCTCCAAGTCAGGGAAGTGCAGAGCACAAGGCACTGTCCCATGGGGACTTGGACGCTTGAGCTTTTAGCCTGGCTCTGAGATAGCTGGCTGTGTGACCATGGACGAAGGAGAAAAGAGAACAAGTATCTTTTAAGCATTTTACAAATATTATCTCATTCAATTCTTCCAGCAATGCTGGGAGGTGAACTCCCATTTTACAGTTGAGGAAATCGAGACAGAGGGTTAAGTGATTTGCCTAGGACCACACAGCTAGTAAGTGTATGAGACTGGATCTGAACTCAGATCTGGCGCTCTATCCACTATGCCCCCTAGCTACTTTTATGTAAATCAGTTAACTTCTCTGAGTCTCAGCTTCACCATCTATAAAATGGGATGGGACAGGGACTAAATCTGTGACTTCCCTGGTAGAAGACAAGGAAATTCCCAACTATGCAGATTATCACCTTTCCTTTGTCTAAAAGGGCTGCTTAGGGGGAGCAGAGGTTAAGTGACTTGCTCAGGGTCACCCAACCAGGTTTTCCTGACTCCAAGCTTGCTCTCTATCCACTACACCAAGATGAATAGTAGAAGGCATAGGATTTGAGTGTAAGAACTGAGTCATTTTTGTCTTTGTTATATCCAGCACCTAATTTAAGTCATGTCTCTGGCCCCCATGCCCAGGCATTGACAGAGTTCTCAGCATTCAGACCAATCCCTGTGCTGAGAACCCCCACTAAGGGCAGGGGATTGTCCGTGTGAACCGGCCTGGAGAATTCACCCAAATGGCTCTTTCCAAAGCTGAGGCCCTCTATTAGGAGGAGAGAGATGCACTGAGGGCTTCAGTTTTAAGGTAGAAAGGAGATGGTCTCTTGGGGAGCCATGTCCCCCCTTCTTTCCTTTGCTACCAGGGAGAGGTGCCTAAGGATTGAGTCTTTCAACGATTCCTCAGGAAAAAGTCATCCCTGAGAAGATCCGTGCCCATCACTGCTTCCTCAGGGGTGTGTCTCCCTCCCATCATTGCTAAATTGGGGAAGGTGAGCTTACGCGTCTCCCAGGTAGAGGTTAGGCCAGACCTCATTGATGTGACTCATCGAGGGGGCCCTTCGAATCCACAGCAGGTGCTGCAGGTAGGCCAGGGTGGGTGTCTGGTAGGGGACAAGGTTCTGCGTGCTAACTCGGCTTGCCCCATGGATCTTGGGCCTCCGCAGGTCCTGTCTTTGCAGTGAGTCCATCCTGGAAAACAGGGGAGGGCATCCCATTGTTGTCCTTGTGCAGGCCCTGGGGGAGGGAGGAGGGAAGGGGAAGGGAAGGGGGAAGGAGGAATGAGTCCCAGAATCCAGGAAAAGCTGTCTCTCCCATCACTAAGAGGAAAGAAAGATACCTGTTTTTTTGTTTCGTTTGTGTTTTTATAGAGAGTGAGAGACATCTGTCTGTCTTAGCAGTGAAGATATGAGAGCAGAGAGACTTGTATGTAATCAACTATGGGAGAGGAGTTGGGAAACAGCTTTGGGAAAAATGAATGGGTGGTGGGAGTTTAGTTAATTGAATGAGGCTCTGTGTATAAAAGGGGGTTGGACTAGGTGATCTTTAAAATTCTCTCCCATTCTGTAATTCCATACCAACTTCCTTTCCCTCACCTCTGCCTTTCCTGGGTGGCAGATGGAGACCATTTTGCTAGGACCAGGAAGACAGAGGCAAGGCTATGGGTCTTGCCCAATGCCTCCCCAGCGTTTTTTGCTTGGGCTTAGCCTTGAGACAGAGGAGACAAGGGATCCCTGCAGGGCTTATGTCATCCTTTGCCCCTCAGGGCTCTCAGTTTGTTTCAAGGGAAGCTAGATTTCCATTCTTCATTCTCCTAGACTAGCACCTCCTTGCCTATCAACACCCAATGGAGGCTACCCAGGATCTCAGTACTGTGGCCCATTGGCTACAAAATTCAGCCACATACGTGTCTGGGGCCTAAACAGGTCAAGCTAACCTTTTCTAGCCATGGCTGTCCCAGAGTCCTACTCATGGACAGCAGAGAGCAGTGGTGACAAGGGATAATATCATTCTTGGATTGCCCAGGACTTGGCACATAGTAGGTACTGAATTAAATTGAACAGGTGATTTTTCCCCTAATGTACTCCTCAGCAAAACCCAGTTCCCTTTCCCCAGCAAAAAAGGACCAGAAATCTGGAAGTAAGGAGGGACCTCAGTCCCTCCCATCCTAACCAACTTCCTTCTCCCAAATCCCTGAGAGTCAGATTGGAATGCATTAGCTTGGAGTTTGAGTCGTTTTTCCTTCATTTTAATGACTGGACATGCCTATAAGCATCCTGGGGAAAAGGGTTAAGTATGTGACCCTTCCCTCTTGAAAATTCTGTGCTTCTATGACTTTTTTTATTTATTATTGTTATTATTACTGCTATGGAATATATACTGTCTTCCATTAACTGAACTTCCAAGTACTGTTTTATTTAAAAAAAAAAAAAAGGTCTACCAGTCAAGGAAAGCTATAAGCCTCCTTTGTAACTTCTATTACACCAGGATTCTTGTTGTGATTGTTAGGCCCC
Source organism: Bettongia penicillata ogilbyi (assembly GCA_023548195.1). Classification (NCBI taxonomy): domain Eukaryota; kingdom Metazoa; phylum Chordata; class Mammalia; order Diprotodontia; family Potoroidae; genus Bettongia; species Bettongia penicillata. The sequence continues at coordinate 11,512,276 of JAJHZJ010000027.1, forward strand.
CTCCTGATTTAGGAGATAAAGGGAAATGAGTTCAAGGAACAATCTGGAAATTAAGGGTATATATAATTTGTTATTTGTAAGAATACGTGCTAGTCCTTTCCCAAGTAGCAGCTTCGTCAGCTACCTTGGAGAGGGGTGATACCTTAAGGCTGTCATTCTAAACCTTTATGACAACTAGCTGATGAATTGGACAAGATTCAGGGGATAGGATACAAGCTGAGTGAAAGGTGTCTAAAAGAAAATGATGTGACTTCACAATTTTAACAAGAATCAATTTTACCTGGGCCAGGTCCACCACCTCATGTTGGAAATAAGCCAGGCTGGAAGAGTTCAGTAAACATGAAGGCTTGCTGTCTCCTGGGCTTCTTTTCATAGTACATAGTGGATACAGTACTTTGCATGTATGTCTCTAGGCCCAAGGGGCACCTGGCCCTGGGTGTAGGGGGTAGGTGGGCAAGGGAATCCAAGTCCTTCTCACAATTTTCCCAGGTAAGCTTGGGGACCACACTAACATGAGGCTGAAGCAGTTAGGAACTGAAGTGACTTCTACCTGGAGCAGGGACGGTAATGTCCTATACTATTCTCTGTCTGCCACCTAGGCCATACCCAAGAGTGTGGCTGATGTAACCACAGGACTCTACAGGTTCCTCTCCCAGTATCAGGAGTTCTTTGCTGACTCTGCCCCTGGGACTCTTGGTGAAAATAGTCATAAACCCCCCATCCTTCAATTCCCCATTGAGACCCTCACCTCTGATAGGAATGAACCTTCCCATCTGATAGAGGAAAGGTTAGACACAGCCTTAACTTTCCTCCTCTCCTCCTTTACATTCCTGAACTGTATCCAGAACCATTATTTTGGGGTGACAGAGCATGTTTCCAGGGCCCTAATGGGCACAGAAATGGGGACACTGGCTGTGTCTTGCCCAGGAAAGTAGGTTATCTGGATAGCTAGCTGTACAAGGAAATTCCAGGGAAGTTGGAGCTTATAAAGCTATGGGGTCATATATATCAGGGTATGGTGTCCCTCTGGCTTTGTCCTCCCATCCTGCATACTATGACTAGTCCATGTGGGGTGGAGGTGGTGCATTCTTTCTCAGACCACCCCCCTATTCAGGGTATTCACATATGGGACAACCTAAGAGGCAATCTTCCACTTGATGGGGTAAAAGCCTATAATCTCAGCTTAAAACCTGGCAGCAGAGGTAAAGAGAAACCTATAGAACCTGAATGACCTGTCCAAACTCCTACAGCCAGTTGATGGTAGAAATGGTTGTTGACCCAGAGAGTTGAACTCCCAGGAAACACTGACTGTGGGGTTTTGCAGATTTCACAGGTTACAATCAGAACTAAGCTCAAGCCCACAGAAGTACTGCCTGACCCTGGAAGAGATCTCCAACCCTTCCCCAATAATGGGCATCTTACCTATATATATAACCCCACCTACCTAGAGCATGGTCTAGGGCTTGAGTCTGGAGGCTCTGGGGGCCAGGGCAGTGCTGGACTCAACAGTAGGGATCAGAACAGGGGCCGGAGGTTCCGTCTGAGAACACAGATGCTGTGAAGCATCTAGAATTCCAGCTGGTTGACCTGGAAGTTTCTGGGGGGAAGTGAGCAGGAGGGAGGCCCTGAGCTATCCCTGCCCAGAAGAGGAGCCCCTCTTGTGCTACAGCTTCATCAAGCTGTCTCAAGGCATCGAAGTACTCATCAGCTAGCCCAGGACAGATCGCATAGTAAGCGGCCTCATATGATGTCATTTAAAGGGGCCCCGGAGAAGGGGTGTTGGCAGGAAAGAAGGGAAGTTACAACGGGTGCCAATAACAAATCACCAACAACAGGAGGTAACCAGGGACTGGCCCCGCCAACTGGCCAGGCTTGGTCATCCCAGGGCTCTTGCAGCCTTGATTCTGACCAGGTTGAGGCTGGGGGCTGCTTTCAGGAAGCTCTTGCCCCCTGAATCCAGACACTCTGTCTCCCTGCTATAATTCTGATGGAGAGACCTGGTCCCACCCAACTCTCCCTTTGCCAAGCCTTTCTCTGGCCTCCCAGAATCAAACACAGGGTAAGACTACCCTCCCGTGGCCGACCCCGTGCTCTGCAGCCCAACTGCATGGAAACCCCAGTATCTCAGACCCAAGAAAACCTTTAAGCAATACAACAACCTTCCTTCCCCCGGGACACTCATTTCAACCAACAGCTTAGCACCTTTCGCTGCAGAAAGGATTTTTGAGCAGAGAAATCCTGGACAGCTTCAGAGGCCCTCCCCATTTCTCACCAGAGAAATCATTTTAACCTAGCCCAGGGAAACAGGATTCAAACTGGTCTCTAAATTTTGTTGCCTGTAGGACCTTGGGCAAGTCCCTTCCTCAGTTTCAGCATGTGTAAAATGGCTACTGAAGTCCTTTCTTATTCAAGATCCCTAATTCTGACCTCTACGGTTCCTTTTAATTCCAAATCAAGGATCCTTGGGATCCTTTCTGGGGACTACCCTGACCAGGGCCATGGTTTCCACCCTCAGCTCGAAGTAGCAGGCGTGGAGTAGAAGAAGGGATGAGGATAACAGGGGAATCCTTATTCTTCCAAGGGATATTTCCCCACCCACCTACCCCCTCTACTCTGCTGGCACTGAGGCTCTGGATTTCCAGGGGCAATCAAATACGGAGACAGATCTCTACACTGGTTGCTCTTTGCCCTGGGCTGCTTTCTGCCTGCCTGCCCCTAGCCTCTGCCTTGTGTTAAGACTGGATCCAAGTTATTTCTGTTGGGATTTATTGGTCTGGGGGAGTTGAAGGGTCAGGATTTGTGCTTATAGAAAATAATCCAATCTAGCCTAGGGAAGGATAAAATTGTAAAGAGCTTCAAAAGGGAAAATTTATTCTGAGATTCTTAACCTGAAGTCAGTGATTTTTTTAATAGTTTGATAAGTATTTAATCTTATATATTTTAATCCTATGCATAAATATTATATCCTATGTATTTTATTTTTTGCATTTGAAAACATTCTGAAAAGTCTACAGGCTTCATCAGATTCTGCCAAAGCAGTCCAGGAAACATGCACATACAAAGGGTTAAGAAACCCTGACATAAAAAAGTGAAATCATGAGGGCTCTTACAACCTTCTCTCTCACAGGTAGAAAGAAATGCTGCCTTCCATCCAGGGTCAGCCACTCCTGGGCAGCTCCCTTTCTGTTACCCTCAATCCCATCACCTGTCTCCATCTTTCAACTGAGAAGTTGTATTAATCCCTCCCTTTCTCCATGGATCCGTAAAAATCTGAGAACAGAGGAGCCCATGGGCCATCCATTATTAACTTAAGACATTGAGACTCAAGGGAGGTAAGTGACTGGCCCAGGATCACTCGCTTAAGAAGAAACAATTCCACTCCAGAGCTTTCCTATTTCAAGTCCCACACTTAGAGGACTATAGATTCAGAGGTGGAAGGGACCTTAATGGTCTAGTCTTATCTCTTGATTTTGGGTGAGGGATGGGAATAAGGACTGAGCTGGTGATTTCTTTGGTAAAGGTTTTTCTCAGGTGAGAAAACTCAACAAGTCAGTCTCAGGGAGTCACCTGGTACAGGAAGATTTTAAGTGACTTGTCCGGGGTCACACAGCCAAGGACTTAAACCTAAGTTGTCCTGGCTTCAAGACCAGTTCTCTAGCTGATATGCTATGAATGCTTCTCCCTATTTCACAGATGAAGAAACTGAGGCCCAGAAGAATTTAAATAATTTAAAGGTAGTGACAGACTTAGGATTTGAACCCACTACCTCAAACTACAGACCTAGTGTGCTTTCCCTCATACCATACTGGCTCCCTAACCACTATACCACGCTATCTGGTTGCTTCTCAGGTGTAATTAATTGTTCCTTTACCAACCTCATATAATTGCACAGCTCAGGGTTGTCTTGTCTGTGCTGAAAAGAGAAGGGTCACGGGTCACACTGTTAACTGTCAGTTTTCCTCTGTCTCTGACTCCTATTTATTTGTCTGTGTGGGTCAGGTGGCTCTAACTCTCCCCACACACCCAGCTACCATGACCCACGTGTGTCCCTGCCACCCCCAAGCACATGCTACCAAGGGGCTGTGTCCTTCGAGGCATGCCTAGAATGGGGTGAAGAGGGGGCGGCACTCACCTGTGGAGGGGGCCTAGCCTGGTTCCAGCCGATGGCTATAGTCTCCCAATAGGCAGGTTCCCAGCTGCCTGTCTCTGCTCTGTTGAGGCTGCTTCTATTTTGGATTTGTGTTTAATTATAAACCATGATCTGCTTCCCCCCTTCCGCCCTCCTCTTCTTACTACCCACCCTACCCGGGGCAATCAGTCCCGTTCATTCCCAGAAGGGGAAGGTGCCGAGATGATGGCATGGCAAGGGTGTGAGACTGAGCCCGGTCTGGCAGTCCTGGCACCCGACACCTGCTACACCCCCTCTGACCCATCATCAGAACTCTGCATGCTGAGGATATGGCAAGTCTAGCCACAGCCTCGGCTATATATATGGTATGTGTCAATGATTGTTGGGAACTGGGGGTGGGAGGAATGCAGGAGAAGGCTGTAAGCAGCTAATCTCTGGCCAAGGGGATTTAAAAATGTGTGGGTATTTTTTTCAAGTCTTTATTACTGTGTAGAAATAGAGGGCAGAAAACAAAATGGAACAAGGCTCATGATTATGGTCTTGTACCACTTAGGACTGGAGGTATGATGGAGAAAGGAAACTGGGCTCACCAACAGACCACCTGTTCTTGACCACCTGGATGGCCGGTCCCTTCCTGGACTGTTACACCTCCTCTCCTTTCCCCTGCCCCCATTACCCTTGGCTGTACCACAAAGAAAGATGAGCAGGCAGCAAAGCTAAGAAAAGTGTGGAAAGAGAGAAGATTGAATGCTATTCAAATGAGATAATATTTGTAAAGCATGGTGCCTAGCACATAGTAGGTGCTATATCAATGCTTATTATGCCCTCTATCTTCACTGAGTTGCCTGTGTTCATCCTCAGGATGCCAGGCTTCAGGTGAAAATAGCAAGGAGCCTGGGAGGATTTTGCCAGGAAATGAAGTCCAGTTCCTTGGCCTACGCTTTGCAAAAACTAGATGTCCTTTCTGTAAGAATCTATGACTCATAATTCTCTCCAGGTGAAGGATGGGCCACTGTTTGCAGCCTAGAGTTCAGAGAAGTGGCTTTTGGGAAAGATTATACAGAGGAATGCTTATTGTATATTTCCTGGACCCTGAACAGAAATTCAGTTTGTGACCAGAGCCTGCTCAGAGGTCCTCACATGTCCAACCCATTAGGACCTCTGAAAAATCTCCTCTCAAAATTCCTCAAAGGGAACCTTGGCGAAGTTCTGCTATCTCACCTCACAGTGTCTCTCCACCATTTTGATCCCTGCAAACTTCAGCCTTCACAGGAACACATGTGCACAGTTCTAAATGAAAAAAGTCCTAGCTTTCAGATCTGCACCCTTCTAATACATTCTTAAGGGAAGATAACCCCATTGGTAGACCCTTTGAACCTAGTGAAATGTCAGTAAACCTTTGATTTTTTTAAAAAATAGCCATTTTATTTTTAGGGCAGAGGGGTGGGTGGCATCAGTTTCTCTCTGCTCCCTTTTTGCTTTTCCTGGCTAAGTTGGAGGTCCAGGTCACGCAGCTGGGAAAGAAACCCCCGATTGGGGCAGATGTTTCGATGGACACTTACTGTCTTCAGGGCTTCTACCAGTGTCAGCTGTTTCCGGAGCATCAGGAAGGCAAGTACCAGAGTAGCAGAGCGGCTGAGCCCCATGGCACAGTGAACAAGCACCTTCCCTGGAAAGAATCAGAGCATCAGAGATTTAGAAATGGAGGGACTTTAGAGGTCATCAAGCATAATTCTCTCCTTTTACAGATGAGGAACTGAGGCCTACAGATATTAAGTGACTTGCCCAGGGTCACACAGCTAGTAGGTATCTAAAGCTGGATTTGAACTCAGGTTTTCTTGATACCAAATTCAATAAACCAAGCCACGAAGATGGGGAATTAAGAACAGCCTCAAGTAGGTATAAAGGGAAGGACAAGAAAGAAGAGTCAGATCCATTTTATAGGCTGGGAACCTACAGCCCAATGTAACAGAAAAGCTGGGGCAGCCATAGGTCTTAAATCCCACTAAACCAAGGCCTTAGAGTCCTTGAAGTCTAGACTGACTCCTACTCTTGATCATCTTTGCATGATCCTGAGAAAAGGAGTGGAGGAAAGTGCTTATACAATTTGGGCAAAGGAGAAAGTGCTTCCCACTAGCCTGCCCTCTTACCTTCTGAGGTCTCCAGTGCTCCCTGGATGAAGTTTGCTGCCTCATGGAAAAAAACACTGAGGTCAAAGGCAGGGTCATCAAAAGCCTGTATCCCATGGTAGGTCACAGGTAAGTGGCAATAATAACTGGATCCTGTAGATACACCCAACCCCCCATGGGCAGCATTGAGGATATGAGTGATTCCTTGGTTCTGCAACATTTTGAGATTCCTGGCAGCCCATCTATGGTGAGGAAGGAATTCCAAGAGACATGAAATTGCTACGGGTCACATGGCAATGGGCCTTCAATAACTGGGATCCTGACCCAACCTCAACCTCAATGATCCCCAACCCTAATTCTTACCCTAACCCACATCCAAAACTGAAACCCTCCTAATCATAATCAAAACCCTAAAACATACTTCCCAAGCCCCAATATCTCAACTCTTACCCAGAACCTAATTCTAGCCCTAACCCTGCCAATCCAGCTCTACTTCTCCAGTCCCATAGCTCATTCTCTAGAGATCAGGATGGTAGAGATATCCAGCTAGTTTAATATTCCCTCCCCCTTGGCCTCTCTATGGTCAGCCCCAGATCCCTTTAGGATATGATCCCCAGTTTGGATCTTATTATGTATAATTTGGGAAAGGATAGGAAATCAGGGAGGGACAATGGGCAGAGATATCTTACAAATCTCCTATGTAGATGTTAGGCCAGACTTCATCCATGTGGTTCCCAGGTCCCCTTTGAGTCCAGAGGAGTCGCTGCAGATCATCTAGCTCTGGTGTCTTATCTCTGACCTTGTGAAACATCTTTCCACCTGCCTGACCCCCAGTGGGGAGTACTCAAGTCAGGGTGAAATCCAAAAGAACCTTGACATAAAATGGCACGGGTAGGAAGGAAATAAGTGCAGAGAAAATAGAGACAACAAGCGAAAAGGTTGTTGGGGTTCCTGCTTTCTCTATGGAAACACCAGTCCACTTACATGAGAGTGTGGGTAGTGCCAAGGGGAGGGATATTGGGAGGATAGCCTGAGTACACTTCTTGAAGTTCTCATCTCTGAGTTGTCGGACTTTAGTGGGCTGATGGTAGAACAAGAATTTCTCACTTTCACAAAGATGTAATTGATACAGGAAGGGATCCTAGTTCTTCAAGACCCTGGGCCTGTCTCTTTGGCTCCAGACACCTTAACTTAGCCTGTTTTCTTCTCTGCCTATTTCTTTTCTCTTTCCTCTTCCTTTCTCTCTTCCTAACCTTTCCTTTGGAGAGGAGGCTCATTTTTAAGCTTCATTTTCATTCAAAAAGTCACTTTAGGCCCTGATCGATTCCTCATCAAGGGATCCAAAGATCTGGCTGCCTGAGAAGCACTCCAGACTAGACTGCCTTCGTATCTTGAGTCCTAAATTTGAACAATGGGAAATAAGCTTAAACTCCTTACTTTCATTGAAGAGGCAGGTGTAGAATGTTGCCTTGTGTTGTCAACCACAGTCGATATATTGGTTTGTGTTATTAAACTTTGTGTTTGGGGATTTTGTTATTGTTGTCACAAGGGTATAAAGAGGGGTTAAGGCATGTTCAGAAAGGAATGTGACATAAAAGCAAAACTCTGTAGGTCACCTACCTCTAGTAACCTTTTTTTCTGGCAAAAAAAGAAAAAAAGGGTTGAAGTTACTAAATAGCCACCTAATACACAGTCAAGTCATTCTGAATTTTATTACCAAAGTCCAAGTGGATTTAGTCATAAGCTAAGGGAAAGCCCAAGGGAGAGAATATTCCTGGTGACTTACTTCCTGACTTCCTTGTTTGCTTGACTCAGTGACCTCCAGCACAGTCAGGAAGGTTTAAGTTTCTAGCTTATTTACTAGCATACAGCATGATAGAAAGAAGTTTGTACTAGGAGTTAAGAAATATGAGTTCTAGACCTTGCTTTGCCACTGACTAGTCGTATGGCTTTGGGTCAGTCATTTCTCTGGGCCTCAGTTTCCTCTTTTGTAAAAAGAAGGGATTAAATTTGATGACCTCTAAGGAAAGACACTTCCAGAGACCTATGTCTGGGTGACTTCCTTAAGAAGGAGACTTAGGACAACCCAAGATCTTAGAATCATGGAATTTGAGGGTTGGTTGGAAGGGACCTCATTAGTCATCTAGTATAATCCCAACATGAATTATAATTTACACGGACTATAATTTACCCAAATAGTCATCTAGACTTCTCTTCCTACAGGGAGGGAAAATCTACTCCCCTTGAACTTCCCTATTACACTTTGGGACAGATTTCATTCTTAGAAAATTCTTTCTGACGTCAAGCCTAAATTGGCCTCTTGCCCTTTGGGGTCAAACAGAATAAATCTAATTCTTCCTCCTCAAAACAGACCTGTAAACATTTGAAAGCACATATCATGTTCTTACATCTTCTCCAGATTAAATGTCCCTCCCCACTTTCTTTAGCCAGTCCTCCTGGGACACAGATTCACAACTTTTTTGCCATACTTGGTTGCTATGATTGCATTCTTCTGGGTACTCTTTAACTTGCCAACATTCTTCTTAAAGTATGGCATCTAGAACTGAACCTGATATATCTGATGACAACTGATAAGAGCAAAGTCCAGTGGCTCTATCAGCCCCCTATTTCTGGAAGCTCTGCCCCTTTTAATGCAACCCAAGACTGTATTGGGGTTTTTTGGTTGCTGCACCATCCTCACATGGAGCTTGTGGTCCACTAAAACCCCTAGATCTTTTTCAGAAGTGCTGTCTAAGCATGTGCCTCTCCTGTTTTGTACTTGTGAAGTTGACTTTGGGTACCCAGAGGAGTGATTTATCCTGATGGAATTTCATTTTTGTCGATCCTGACTCATCAATCAGTCTATTGTCTGGCTCTCCCAGCTTTGTGCTTCAGCAAATTTAGTGAGCCGTTGAAGATGCAAGTCATAATTTAAAAATATTAAAAAGGACAAGGCCAAGTACACATCCCCAGGGTTTATAGAGGCCTCTTGGCCCATTGACACTGAGCCATTAGCAACTGCTCTCAGAATCCAGCCATCCAACCAGCTGTGAATCAGTCAATATTATCAGTTAATCCATATCTCTTTATCTTCTGAATAACACAGGAAGAAATAACAAAAATTCTGCTAAAATCTAGATAAGCTATAACTACAGCATTCCCCTCACATACTAGTTTAATAATCTTGTCAAAAGAGGAAATGAGGTTGTTCTGGCTTGACCTGTTCTTGATAAAGTCATTCCAGATTTTTATAATCATCTATTGCCATACAAGAGGTTCAACAGCCATATCTTTAGTGATTCACTCTGGAATTTTCCCAAATTGGAGACCTGGAGGCTGCTCAGGCTCCCTGAGCAGGGCAGAGGAGTTTAAAGTTCAGGCTTTAGTGTCTATTAATTGGCTTTGAGAGTCAGTTCCCCAACTCTTAGGAACATACATTTTGAGCCAGAAGGAACTATAGGCGTCATCAAATTAAACCCCTTCAGTTTTGAGGAAACTGAGGTACAGAGGTTCAGCATGTTCAAAGGCTCTCAGCTAATGAGTGTCTAGGCAGAATTCAAACCCAGCTCTTCCTGATTCTAATTACAGTTTACTGGGCTGCCTCTCTGACATCACTTATAGGGCAGTTTATATTCCCTCTCAATTTCTGCCACCATACCAATCCAGTTAGTCTGCTGTAGTCACCAGGAATATGGGTCATTTTCTGTCTCTATTATAGATGGAACAAGAAGATAGGGATTTAACTGACTCAGGACTCAGGATAGAATTATGGATGAATCTGATGACCAACCAAAGGGAGTAGAAACAACTAGAAGTGGGCAGTGGTGACATATCTTTCTCCAGAGATCTCAGAAGAGACAAGATCCTCCTGGTCTAGGTTGGGAGTAATCTGGCACAGAAAAGAGGTTTGGCTATAAAGGAGGACCTCAAGAAAGTCTACCTTATCCTCTGGGCCAGGGAAATAAGGATATTAGAGTCAGGCTCATCATAACATGTAGCTTCCTTTCTCCATTTCTGGCTGAGTAGCTGGGACAGGAGACAATTTAGCCTGAAGTCCCTGCCCAAAGGGGCATAGCCTGGGTTCCCTCAGAGTGTGTGGTGAGTGGGGTGGAGGAGTAAAAGAATGCTGAAAAGAGAAGGGAATAGGGGAAACTGATGGGGGGATTGGGAGCCTGAAGAAGTTTTTGGAGATATGTGTGAAGTTGGAAGATCTTAGGTAGAGGGACCCATTGGAGGCAGGGAGATGAGGGTGAAGGAGACTTGCCTCCCCTCTCCCCCAAGCACTGGCATCCATCTTGCTCCTCCAATTTAGGAAAGTTGGACACAGTCCTACCTCCTTCTCTGCATAAACACATACTCCTGAAACTTAGCATGAGTAACCAGGGCACTGTTGGTAGGTTAGATGGGTAGCCAAAATGGTGGCAAAGGGCCTGGGATTGAGCGTGAGCTCTTGATTTGATGGGTCTTATGTATAGCTTGGTAGAAGTTGGGGAGGAGGTGATGGTACCAGTTAGGATTTGATGACCACAGGGAGATGGCAGGTGGTTTCCTCAGGCCTTTTCTCATCCCTAACCCTTTGTTGCCTTCAGGGGAAGGAAGTAGAGCCTGACCCAAAAGACAAAGTTAGGCAATTAATGAGTTTCCCTATCCATACCTCCAACCCACACACATGCCTTTCCTCATCATCTCTCCCCACCATCCTATCTTGTGTTCTCTCTTCCTTCTCTCTTCTTTCCTCCCACCAAACTTCATATAGCCCTCTATGTAGGAGTGGAAAACCTGTAGCTTCCAAAGGGGATGACTAGTGTGGCAGTGTCCTTAGGCTGAGAAACATAAGAAACTTGAGGAATTAGTGAATGGGAGAGAGTAGACCATAGGCCCCTAAACATTCCTTACTCCAGGAGACCCAACTATTCTCCAAAGGTGTGTTACTTGAGACGGGAACCCTTCCACTCCCCTCCCATTCCCATGTTGGCAAGGAAGAGTAGGCATATTCAAATCACCTAGCTCCCTAGGGCAGCAGCACCAGGAGCCATACTCACCTGTCCTGGATGAGAGGCCAATCCTGGCAAAAGACAGAAGATGCTCCTAATCCTCCTCCACCCCAAACTATCCCTGGCCTTGTAGAGACAGAAATCTTTTTGGTGAGGCTTCTTCTATCCTATTCTCTTTTGAAAGGCAGAATGAAGGTGAGGATGTCACCTTAATAGATGAGGCCTGGAAGCAATGAGGGGCTGCTCTCTCAGTCCCTTGGTGCTCCCCCTGCTCCCTGAAGCTGCCCGTCCAGCTGGCACAGCTGCTTGAGGAAACCAGAGTTGGGGAAGATCCAACGGTGTTGCTTCACGGAACTCACAGCCTGCCGCAGAGTTAGCCCTTGCCTCAGCATGAGGTAAGCTAAGACCAGAGTGGCTGATCGACTGACCCCCACCACACAGTGAACTAGGACCTTGGCTGGAGGAATAAGCAAGAGGGAGAGGGGTGGTGAGACGCTGCAGGGGAGGCAAGTTCCTCTCACTCCCACTAGAAAATTAATCACTCACTACAATCACAGGGGCTCCAGAACTGCACCCCTGGGAGCAATAGTAACAAATCACACTGCTATAGATTTCCTTACAATAACTCTGTGAGGTATAAGATACTAGTATTTTTACAGATAAGGAAATAGAGTGAATCCCCTACAGCCATACAACTAACATGTCAGGAATAGACCTTAAACCACAGTGAGGAACCTGCCTTGAACCTAGGCCTCCCGACTTCAGATATGGTTGGTCTTTCACCATTTTCCAGTACAGTGACATAGTACAAGTCTTGGAAGGCCCTCAGATGATGCTTGTCCCTACTGTTGCAAAGATCACTCGTGTAATTGTTTACACTTCCCTTTACCAGTCTGCTCTTTCTTGTCCTTATCTTTGAAAACAGTAGAATGACTTAACTTGCCCTACATTATACTTATGAGGAGGGGCTAGATAATTATATGTGAAAATGCTGTAAAGAGTATAAGGGACCATACATATGTAAGCCATCATTATCCTCAATTTCACTGTACAGATAAGGAAACTGAGGCCCAGAAAATGGTGCTCCCTTGTCTAGAGTCATGCACGAAGAAAAGAGAGTTGGGGCTGACTAACTGAGTGAATTAACAATTGCAGAAGGTGTGGAAACTGCTCCCAGTCCTTTCTAAGTTGTCTTCTTGGCTTCTCCAGGCTCTTTCTTTGACTTTCCCCTCCTTTCTCCCACACCAGTTTCCTCGTGGGGAATATATTTTAGGGCAAAAATGGAAATCAGTGGACATCTGGGTTGAAGCCTAAGTTGCTCTGGAGCCCTCTCAGCACAGTGGGGGATTCATCAAGCCTGATATTCCTCAGTTGGAGAGGGCACACATTCAGAGATGGGCTTAAACCAGGGAGAACAAAAAAGTCCACCCATCCATTCCCAACCCCTGTTTCATACCCCCAGGTGTGAGGAGGGCATTGTGGATAAAATCAGCAGCAGAAGAAAAGTAGGCACTGATGTTGAAGTCAGGGAGGTCATGGGCAGGCACCCCCAGGTAGCTCACACAACTGCCATAGAAGTCAGGTCCCCCCTGGCAGTAAAGTCCCCCGTGGGCTGCATTCAGCACATGAGTGATGCCTAGTTTCCACAATTCAAAGCGATTGTTTGCTGTGGCTCTAGAGGAAGACAAGGACAGATAGGGTGGCTGATGGATTGATCCAGGCTGGCTACCTTAGGGATGATGGTGGGAAACATCTGGAGGGAAACTTTGGTTGGTCATGCAGACAAGCACAAAACCCCAGGCTTTTGGTGATGAGCAGGTACTGAGGAAGAGCACAGTAATCGAAAGGAAATAACACCCACCAAGCCCAAGCCTTCTCAGACCCTTCCCAACTAGCCCCTGAGCCCCCCCTTTCATCCCAACACATATTTCTCCTTGTGGGTAGTGTGGAACCGGGTTTGGATGATCCCCTTTGCTACCTGGGGTTTTCAGTTTCACTGGGCCCAAACCTTGGGTAGAGAAGAAAGAGGCAAGATGCTCGGATGTCCCTATCCAACCCCATACCACATATACCTTCCTGGATGCCCTCTTTCATCTTATCTATAAATTACCTTTTGGACTGAAGCTTTAGGGATTCTTCCTGTCCCAAGAGGAGGGAAGGAATGGGCTAAGCTGAGATGGGCCAGTTAGAGGTTCTAGGAACTGCCAAGGCATTGCCCACTTCAACTCTATTTCTTGTCTTTCACCCAAATCCCTGTAACCCTCTCTTTCTTCTATGCCCTAAGCCTGCCCTACTGCAGGCTTGTCAATTGTTCCAAGTTTCTGGGAGACTTCTGGAATCTACACAAAACTTCTAGCTTCTAGTCCAATATTTTTTTTTCCTCTAGGAATGTAGGGTGCTCTCACTGTCCCACCTTATGTACCTAGGTTCTCCCTTTCCCTCTCCTGCCATGGTCATGCCGATTCTAATTACAGACACAATATATCTCCTTCCAACCCTTGCCGTAAAAACTTCCTGAAAGAACAGGTTTCCTCTCTTTTCTCCCACATCCTGATTTCCTGGTTGCATTTTCTTATCCCCAAATCACCACTTACGCATCTCCTATGAAGAGATTGGGCCAGACTTCATCCACATGGCTACAGGAGACTTTCCCTGTCCTGAGGAGCTCCTCTATTTCAGAGACACTAGGGCAGGAAGCATTAGTATGATCTGTCTCAGCTTTGATCTCCCTTGGGGATTCCTTTTCCCCAGACATCAGCAGGAGAGACCTTACCCTCTCTATCTTGGAGAAACCCAGGGTATGCCTGTGTTTGTATGGGTATGTTGGTGGGGTGGGGCAGAGTGGAGGGTGTAACAACCCCCTCCTAGACCTTGTGCCTTCTCTCACTCAGGTATCATTTTTCTTTTCCAGAGACTGGCAGGGACAGGTGGGACAGCAGCGAGTGACTCAGCAAGGCACAGTGACTTCCAGAGAGAAAACAGTCACTTTTCCTTGCTGATTAACTCCAGTGTTTCCCTTCCCCTAAACCTCAACATCCATCAGCTTTTCTCTTCTCCTTTCTTTGCCCCCTTCCAACATCTGTACCTGCTCCTGGAGAGCACTTGAATTGAGAACTGGGAGAGGTCAACAGCTGTGACCAGGGTGCATTAGGGGTGAAACTCTGATCGTAGGCCAGTGTATTCAACAGTGCCTTCCTCTTGGAACCTAATTCTAGGTCCAGATTTGGAGATATGAGTGAAGAGAATGAAGAGACAGATTCAGGAAGGTAAAATATTCTGTTTCATGTTCCAATCCAGACCAGGCACATACTCTCATCAATCATCTAGGCCATCTTGAGAAGGCCAAGCTACTAGACAGACCTTAGGTCTGCTGTCCTTTGAAAGGATAAATGAAACCCATTAACTCTTGAGAGATCTTGAGGGAAGACCACCTATGGGTCCAGTCCTTTGCTAGCACTATGGGAGAAGGGGGACACTGGAGAAACATAACACAAGCTGATCATCATCATAGATTATAAAACTCTATCACACATTGCCTTAGTGGCCCAGGCTGGATAAGAGATCAGGCACATGGGACATGTCTGCCTTGGAATAGAACTGGAGAAGGTTCCTAAAGTTCCAATGAATCACACACTTCACTCAGGCACTCTAATCACATCAACAGCCAAGTTGTGGGGATTGGGCAGAGTTTTTGAATGGCGAAAATCATGGAAATGGACAGATTCTGGCAAAGGTAATGGAAAAGAACATCCTCAGTGGTCAGAGGGTTGAGCAAAGGACTTGTGAATAAAATAGTCTCTGTTCCTCAGTTTTGGTTTATTTTGTTTTTATTTAATCAGTAAAATGAAGGATTTGAATTAGTCTCTAAGGTTCCTTCCAGTTTGAAATCTAATGAGATGCTACAGATCTGGCAGTAGAATTGGAGAGTTTTGAGGGAAAGATGACTCAACACATATTCTGTTCTGAGGATTTATGAGCACAGGCAAGGGTGGATCTGTCCTCGGACTCCTACAACCCCATTTGCCATGAATGACTTGGAGGCAGGGTTCCTCTGATAGACTCCCCCAGCAGTAGGCTTCTGTGATTTTTCTGTCCTGTGCTGGCTGTGAAGAGGTGATGACTGAGCTCTGGTGGGAGCAGTTTCTCAGCTGTTTCCTGCTCTGAATCATACGGTGTCAGAGTTGGGGAGGAAAACTTAAGAGAGCTTGAGGTCCCAGACTACCTGTCTTTAGGGACGTGTCTAGTTGATGCACAGAAAGGAGCTTGGTCTGCACCATTCTCCTCCACCTCCTCAGCCACACCCCCTGACTTGGAGGCAGCTAGGTGTGGAAGGGGAGGAGATGCTGGGCCTCCGGTCACCAGGAGCGGGGTTCAGATGTGCCCTGGAACCCCTCGCTGTGGGACCCTGGGCCACGTGCCAAGGTGAGGATATTGACAGCACCTGCCTCAACTGAGGATCCGCATAAGACAAGAGGTGGGGACTCTGCGGCCTCGAGGCCACAAGTGGCTCTCTAGGTCCTCAAGTGCAGCGCTTCCACGGATTGAAGCCAGAGGAGCGCACTTGAGGGTCTCGAGGCCTCAGGGTCCCCATCCCTGACATAAGGCAATATTTGGTAAGCTCACACGGGCCTTATGTCGATGCTGATTTCCTTCCCTTCCCCCCACCCCCAACTATGCAGCTGGGGCCAGGCTCCAAATCAGACCCTGTGGGCCTCTGGCCCGAGGGATAATAATATCTGACATTTACTCCGTAGAGTTCTCAACGTGTTCTCATATAGTATTTCGTCTGAGTCAACACTGCGTGCCCTCGGTATCATTATCCCCGTTTTACAGATGAAGAAACTGAGGCTCCAAAAGGTTGCGTGACTTGCCCTGGTCCCACGGCTAGCATCGGAGGTGGGATTTGAACCCAGGTCCTCCCAACCCAGCCGGGTCCAGCCCTCTTACAGTCCATGGTCTCGGGGAGGGGGCTGCAGAGGTGACCTCCCACCCCACCCCTGTCAGTTGTTTTTGGGGCCAGGGAAGCTGCGGCGTTGGGAAAGCTCCGTCCACTCTTCCCGCCCCTCGGTCGTAGCCCCGCCCCGCCACTCTCATTGGCCCCTCCCCTCTTTTATTTCCCCACCTTTATCCCTTTCCTAGGCTAGGGCCCTGGGTCCCAGGCTCTGGCGCATGCGCACTCTCGCCCCCGCTGTCTGCGCTCCCTCCTCCTACCCCCATTCCGCGCCCTTTCCGGGCTTGGCCCCGCCTCACCGCCAGCCGAGGCCACGCCCCACGAAGCAGTTCCGGTTCGGGCGGGCGCTGCCGCGGGCGCTGCCGCGGGCGGCTGCAGTGCCCGAGGACCCTGTGTGATGCTCACGCTCAGCCGCCCCTCGTCGCCAGCTCCGCCCTCGGCCCCGCCCCCCCCCCTCGGCCCCGGGCCCCGACTCTGCCCGGAGGGGCAGCCCGGGCCGCCGACGCGAGGGCAGCCGCAGCCCCTCGGAGGAGGAGGAGAAGGAGGAGAAGGAGAAGCAGAAGGCGAAGGGCTCCTGCCCCGAGTGTCCGAGGAGCTCGGCGGGCCGGGCCCAGGTGAGGTTCGGACCCGAGCCTGAGGGGAGGGGAGCAGGAGGTGCAGGCCCCGGGGCGAGCCTCCAGCACCTCCGGGGACGGGGGCTGAGGTGCCGGGAGCGGGGGCGAGGGTCCGGGCTTGGGGAGGAGATGGGGGCGTGCGCGCGTGTGTGTGTCGGTCCGGTATGACGGGGGTGGCAGTGTCCAGGAGGGTGCTGCGTGTGGGAGGCGTGCGCTTGGGGATGTCTGGTGTGTCAGTGTCTGAGGTGTGTGCATACGTGATTGTGTTGTGTCTGGGTGCGTCTGTGTGGGGGCATGTGCGGGTGCGCGGCGGAGGGGCGCGCTGGCGGAGTGTGTCTTGTCAGGTGGGGTTTGTTGGGGGTGTGTGTGTGATGTGCCGTATGTCAGTGGGGGAGATTCACGCACGAGGGATGTGTGTCTGTAGTTTCTGTGGGGTATTCATGATCCATTGTGTGTTGGAAGTGTGTGCATGAACGAGTGTGTGGCCAGTGTGCTTCGTGTGTTGATGTCTGAGGTGTGTGCAGGTGCTCGAATTACCCCTGGGGGGGGACGGTCCAGTCCCAGGCGACCTTTTCCCGAGCCCCCGCCCCCCGTGTCCCTCTGCCCTAGATACCCCTGCCACCCCCCCCTTCCTTCCATGCAGAACGTACATAGTAAAATGTTGGATGAAATGTATGATCAGGCAACATTTTGCTCATGTTGAGGGACTTTCATGCTTTTTTCCTCTCAGGAAGTGAGGGCTTTCATTTGAATGATGTGGCTCTATTTGTAGAGAAGTGGTTAGTTTAAAGAATTGAGAGGGGTGAGTGGGGTCAGTGACTTTCCCCAGAACCCCTGGAGTCTGTCTTGACACCTTATAAGAAATTCTGGAGTAGTAAATCCTGAAGAGAAAGTTGTCTTTACAATTTCTTCTTTCTGTAACAGTTTCCTTGCTCTTTGAGTTGTTTATCTGAAGTGCCTGAGGGCTTTAGGTTTTTATAAATACTTAGTTTTAACTGACTGAATTTACCACAGTGTAAGAGTTTGATCAGTACAGATCTCAGTAAGGTTAATGTGAATTGAAGTGGTAGGCCAGTAACCTTATGAGAAATTCAGATATGAAAAGTGGAAGCTTCCCATGTTCTCTCTGGATCATAAGACCTTCAAGGCCACAAGCTAGTGCTGATTCTCAAGCAATTGAGGTTGTTTTGATAATTTGATATTTATAGTGCAAAGAGCACTGATTCTGGAGTCAGGAATATTAATCTTCCTGAGTTCAAATGTGTCCTTTGACACTTACTAGCTGTGTAAAGTCACTAAACCAAGTCACTGAACCTTGTTTGCCTCAGTTTCCTCATCTGTAAGATGAGCTGGAAAAGGAAATGGCAAACCATTCCAGTATCTTTGCCAAGAAAATCCCAAATGGATTCACAAAGAGTCAGACACAACTGAAAAAGGACTTTTAAAAAAAAAAAAAAAAAGGAAGCTATTTTAAGTTTGCTGTTACCGAAGACAGGTGGGCACCTTGAAATTTTTTTATAGGAGAAACAGCATAATACCAAGATATTGTACTTGGACCAAAAAAAAAATGATTCAGGGAGACATCCTGGTAGGAAATGAATAGTAATCTTTCACAGGTTTTCTGCCTGTAAAATGATAATGTCAATGCTTCATTCAGCCTTTTATTGTAAAGGTCAAAAGTCACATTTATTCTACCTATGTTACTTTTGTTATGACTATGTGCAGTACTGGATATCTTATTGGTTTTCTTTTTTTTAGTCCATGTATTGAGCACATTCTGCCAGAGACTGGGATCCCTGCTCAAAATGACAAGAAAATAGCTTATTGATTTAGAAGAATTTTTAAATACTAAGAAACAATGATATAGGAAAGTTTCTAATTTTGTAGACACCATTTGGGTTTGTCCTTGGATACTCAGATCACTTAGCCAACAGCCATTTTATAAAGGCAAAATTAATTGATTCAACATTTTATCATCTTGTTTGTTTTTATTTATGAAGCTCATAAGGAAAATCTTTCATTTTAAAAGTATAAGTGTAAGAGCTTTCTTACATGGGTAGCATGTTCATGTTACCAAGAGCTCTGTTAAGTACCTATTATATTGCTGTCTTATAAAATTGGCTTCATAGTTTGATTTTTAAAGTGTCCAATAAGCATTACTTAGAATTTCAGAATATGCTTTTGGTGACTGATGATTTTATATACAGTTTATTTTGAGCTTGATCTTCCATATTCTTGAGATAAGATTTTTAGAAATTCTGTGTGTCTCCCAAACCTTCTTCTCTTAATTCCTAATGTGAGGAATTTCTAATTTTTCGTATCAGAGGTAAGTTGTATGTGCTTAGTTAAATGTCTTCTTAATTGCTGAAATAAGCATCATTTTATTACAAATGTTATTTTAAATAGAAACAATGATAAGTTTTAAGTTCATTTTTAGTCTTTCATGAAGAAATTATTCCAGGGTGTATGGGGTATTTAGGAGGACTACTAGCCCCTCTGGTGCTTTCCATGCTCATTTCAGGGCTGCCCATCCACCTTTGGCGTCCATCAAAATCACCCAACTGTTACCTGTGATTCCAGGAAGCTGTGGCATGCGTAGTAACCACAGTGTAGTAGAACCTTTGGGCTAAACCAGGTTGAGGGTAACCCACAGGCCTCAAACTGTCAGTGAGTTGGCGAGATGTCTACCTCAAGCATGAAGACTTCTCTGATAGAATGGGTGGATGAAAACAATTTGTTCCAACGGGCACGAAGGTGACTGAAGCAGGTGCTGTGGAGAGCTTAAAGCTTGATCAGGCATCGAAGATGCTAAGGTTATCCATTGCATCTCAGGCCATTGACTTTTGTCTTGCCACTGGAAGTTAGGACTCTGAAGAGAGAGAGTAAGACCAATGACTTTGTGCAACTCTGCCTCACTTATATCCATTTCAAACCAGAGACATCACACTCATGATGTCATTAGGTCTTCTTTGAAAATGGAAAACAAGACTTTATTTAGGTACTGTGTTTGTGTTAACAGGCTAGGGACATGAAGAAAGGCAAAAGATAATTCCTGCCCTTGAGCTGACAATCTAAAGGGAGAGGCAACATGCAAATAAATACATACAGAAACTCCATATATAGACTAGGAAGTAATGAACATAGAGAAAGCATTAGAATTAAGAGGTATCTGGAAAGCCCTCTTATAGAAGGTAGGATTTTAGGTGAGACTTAAAAGAAGCCAGGAAGCGTTATTGACATTAATATACTATCAGTATACCCAATTATCCAACTCCTTTTATTTACTATTGCCAGATTTCAGAGCCACTTAGTTGTAGACGAAGTAAGCTTTAGACTAATAAAGACTAACATTTAACACAATGGATCTGTTTTTAAGCTGTTACATTGTGACAGTGGTTAGAAATCCTCAGTACTTTTAAAAACAATCATAGTTGATAACAGGTGATGATTTTCTACCGAATTTTTTTAGGGATAGGAATCTTAATCACCTTTTTTTTTTAGAGAAACTGTTTAATCAGAGATATTATGATGTTAGTTTTATAGGAGAAGTCACAGATTAATCAAGTCAAAGTTTCTTAGTTTTTCTACCAAGGTTTTTCTCCGAGCCAGAACTGGGGTGAGTGGTAGTTTGGTGTTGATGGTTACGGTAGGGTTTGTAATCTAGCTCATTCATCCTCCTCATGTATATTTTACTGAATTTTCTTCTACAACATGTAGTTTCTGTAGTTCAGCATCTTCTTTGATGTTGACCAATAGTTATGAATATATGATATGAATGCAAGTTAACATTGTACCAAAACATTGTATCAAGAATTCTTAGGCAATTTTTGAAAGGAACTGCCATTTTGGTAAAAGATAATAACTTAAGGTGTTTAAATTCCTTTAGTAGTTGAAGTGTTAGATAATCATTTTGGCTTGTCTCCAAAACAGTTGATTTTTAAAACAATTTAAGCTATTTTTTATTCTTCTCACACATAAGATTATTTTATTTGCTAAATATTTATCATTTTTGGTTGAATTCAGTTTTTTGTTCTTTGAAAACTTTGATATTTTTTTTTGAAACGTTGCTTTTCTCTAAGAGTATGATGTAACATGTTAAGAGTAACAGTAGGACAAGAACATAGTCACTCGCCCAGAGATTTCAGCATGACTGATATGTTATTTTGTTAAAAGCCCTGTGACACTCCTGACCTTGAGAGATCAGGAAGTTAGTTGAAAATAGGAAAATATGGGTCAGGCATTTATGAAGAAAGCACTTGTGAATATATAACTTTAGTTTCTATCTAATAGTCCATCTTTATATTTAGTGCTTTGGGGGATGGTTCTATGATGGGTTGATAATGTGTTTTGATCTCTTTCTCTAACTCTTGATCCTTGATAGCATGCCTCTGGAGCTTTAGCTCACTTGATGAGTTTTGAAAAGCAAGTTTTCTTCCTAACTTCTAGGGTAAGAGTGAGTTCATAATTTACAGCTGAAAGTGCCCACATAACTGTTGCATTGCAGAATTCAATTTGGGACAGTATGGGTCCTTGATCCTAGGTAGGAAGTTTACTTATTAGAAATACTAGGAGAACTTTGTTACGTCAGTTTTCATTGACAAGGGACCCCAAAAACAATATCATATGAGGGTCCCAATGTAATGTGCTTGCTTATATTTTAAATTCTACTCACATGATAGTTTTGAGTTGTAGTTTTGAATTTGCAGAAATTTTTTTAGTGTGTTTTGAGTATCGCTTTTCTGCTCTCTTGTATATTTTTCCAGTTAAAAAATTCCTTGGACACAGGGATGAGGGATGAGAGCTGTGGATTCTGTTGATTTGGAATCTTCCTGTGCACTAACATTACTCAAAATCCAGACTCTTTAAAAACATTATTAACTGTGTAGCTATTTGAAGATTTGGAAATACCATTGAGTCAGCTAAATAATTCTTGTCATTGGCATTTAATTAAGTCTATACCAGTTTCGTTAGTAATAGCATTGGCAAGAAAGACAAAGATTGTCAGAACTATACATTAAAACTGGATTGAAGTCCAATACAATATTTTCAAAGTTTCATAATAGAATCTGCCATTTTGAGTCAGCTTTTCATTCTCCATTAACTCCTGGTTGAGTTCTGCTTGTAGCATATTTAAAAATAATGATTTCCTTGATCCAGTTACTTAACCTCCAGTCTCCAAATGTTAATTCATGATATGACTACCTGATGATTGATGCCAGTTATTTGTCTTCATTAATGTTTTAGGAATGAGTGGGTGGATGGCTCTTCGAGGATAGGGAGTTGTATTCAGAGTTCTGCTAATCTTCTGTTCCCTATTTAATTCTGGGCTTTTTTTCTGGCAGTTTTTTAAAAATAAGTATAGTAAATGTAAACCATACTTTGAGTTCAAAATAAGAAAGTAAAGCGCCTATTTGGAGAATGGTTTTAAAAGCAAAAGTATAATATTAGAAGAGCACATATAATACTTAACCTACAGGAAAGATTTATCCATCAGAAAATCTTGACTGTAAGCTGAGAGTTCTTAATGTGGTGGGGTTTGTAAACTAAAAAAATTATCCCTGAATTTTAGTGTGATTGATTTCCTTTGTAATATTGCATATCTTATTTTTATGCATTTAAAAACATGATTCTGAGACATTTATAGGCTTCACCAGATTGCTAAAAGAGGGATCCATGATGCAAAAAAAAAAGTTTCAGAACCCTTACTCTCATATAAAGAAAAACAAGCCTGGATACACCCACGAGAGTAAGCTAAACTACACTCATGATTGGTCATGAACGCTGACCATGAACAACATGATTAATCCCTTGACATGTTACTATCAATGCCCTACAATATGGTCAGACTTTCTGTTCTCAATTAGAACTGTATGTTATCATTTACTTCATTTGTCTGTAAACTGCTGGAATTAACTGCCTACCACATGCTTATTCAGTAAAATTTATTTAGTAGGCTTGAAAAATTAGGTGACTTACAAAATCTGCTGAAGCACTATAACCATATGGTTTCCTCCTAGGAAAATGCTAACCATATTAGTTTTTACATAATTATGTTTTCCTTTTTCTTATTCAGTTTTTTATGTATACCAAATAAGCAGGGTTCCTAGGACCTTTTTTTCTAGGATATATTAATGAATCATATTTTATCAGATTTTTTTAGAAAAGTTTCTGGGAACAGATTATTCTTTGTTGACCTCAGCACTGCACTTAAAGTAATCTTTAGGTGACAGTGCTTGGTAGAAAAATGACTGAACTTGGTAGTCAGTGGCCCTGGGTTTTCAGAGGTGGGGACCCTCTAGGTTCTCAAGTGTAGCCCTTTGACTGACTCCAAACTTCATAGAACAAATCTTTTTATTTTTTTTATTTTTTTTAAAATTTATTTATTTATTTCACTTTTTACATTCATTTTCACAAAATTTTGGGTTCCAAATTTTCTCCCCATTTATCCCCTCCCCCACCCCAATACACCAAGCATTCTAATTTTCCCTATCACCAATCTGCCCTTTCTTCTATCATCCCTCCCTTCTCTTGTCCCCATCTTCTCTTTTGTCCTGTAGGGCCAGATGACTTTCTATTCCCCATTAACTGTATTTCCTATTTCCTGGTAGCAAGAACAATACTCAGCAGTTATTCCTAAAATTTTGAGTTCCAAATTCTCCCCATTCCTCCCTCCCCACCCATTCCCTTTGGGAAGGCCGGCAATTCAATACAGGCCCTATCTGTGTAGTTTTGCAAATGACTTCGATAACAGTTGTGTTGTATAAGACTAACTATATTTCCCTCCATCCTATCCTGCCCCCCATTGTTTGTATTCTTTTTGATCCTGTCCCTCCCCAAGAGTGTTGACCTCAAATTGCTCCCTTCTTCCATTGCCCTCCCTTCCATCATCCCTCCCTCCCTGCTTATCTCCTTCTTCCCCATTTTTCTGTACTGTAAGATAGGTTTTCATACCAAAATGAGTTTGCATTTTACTCCTTCCTTTAGTCAAATGTGATGAGGGTAAACTTCATGTTTTTTCTCAGCCCTCCTCTTTTTCCCTCCACTAAAAAATTTCCTGCTTGCCTCTTGAATGAGATATAATTAACCCCATTCCATTTCACCCTCTTTCCTCCCACTACATTTCTCTCTCACCATTTACCTTAATTTCTTTTAAGATATGGTCCCATCCTATTCAATTCACTCTGTGCTCTCTGTCTCTGTATGTGCATGCATGTGTATGTGCATGCATGCATGTACATGTGTATGTGTGTGTGTGTGTGTGTGGTCCCACCCACTACCCAGATACTGAAAAGTTTTAAGAGTTACAAATATTGTCTTTCCATATAGGAATGTAAACAGTTCACCTTTGGTAAGTCCCTTATGACTTCTCTTTGCTGTTTACTATTTCATGCTTCTTCTCATTCTTGTGTTTGAAAGTCAAATTTTCTTTTCAGCTCTGGTCTTTTCATCAAGAATGCTTGAAAGTCCTCTATTTCATTGAAAGACCATATTTTCCCCTGAAGTATTATACTCAGTTTAGCTGGGTAGGTGATTCTTGGTTTGAGTCCTAGTTCCTTTGACTTCTGGAATATCCTATTCCACGCCCTTCGATCCCTTAATGTAGAAGCTGCTAGATCTTGTATTATCCTGATTGTATTTCCACAATACTGGAATTGTTTCTTTCTAGCTGCTTGCAATATTTTCTCCTTGACCTGGGAACTCTGGTATTTGGTCACAATGTTCCTAGGAGTTTCTCTTTTTGGATCTCTTTCAGGTGGTGATCGATGGATTCCTTCAATACTTATTTTGCCCTCTGGTTCTAGAATCTCAGGGCAGTTTTCCTTGATAATTTCCTGAAAGATGATGTCTGGGCTCTTTTTTTGATCATGGCTTTCAGGTAGTCCCATAATTTTTAAATTGTCTCTCCTGGATCTATTTTCCAGGTCAGTTGTTTTTCCAATGAGATATTTCACATTCTCTTCCATTTTTTCATTCTTTTGGTTTTGTTTTATGATTTCTTGGTTTCTCAGAAAGTCATTAGACTCCATCTGTTCCATTCTAATCTTGAGAGAACTATTATCTTCAGTGAGCTTTTGAACCTCTTTTTCCATTTGGCTAATTCTGCTTTTGAAAGCATTCTTCTCCTCATTGGCTTTTTGAACCTCTTTTGCCAATTGAGTGAGCCTATTTTTCAAGGTGTTATTTTCTTCAGCATTTTTTTGGATCTCCTTTACCAAGGTATTGACCCGTTTTTCATGCTTTTCTTGCATCTCTCTCATTTCTCTTCCCAGTTTTTCCTCCACCTGTCTAACTTGATTTTCAAAATCCTTTTTGAGCTCTTCCATGGCCTGAGCCCACCGGCCATCCACCTAGGATGTCTGGGATAGAGAGGCCCCGACCTCCATGTCTTTCTCCGATGGCAGGCATTGTACTTCGTCATCAGAAATGAAGGGGGGAAGGAACATCTCTTCCCCAATAAAGTAGCTCTCTATGGTCTTATTCTGCTTCCTTTTTCTGGGCATTTTCCCAGCCAGTTACCTGACTTCTGAGATTCCTCTCCACCCCTGCCTAGATCTGCCCAGCTAGTGCTTGGGGTCTGAGATACAAATGCTGCTTCCCTGTCTCAGAGCTATCCGTGGCGGGAGCGGCATTCAATGTGAGCTTAAGTTCTGGTGCTCGGGTGGGGGCAGGGCCGCCTCCCAGGCTCAGTTCCCTCAGGGTCTTTATGAAGAGACCTTCAGTAATGGAATGGGTGGGGGTAGGGCTGCCTCCCAGGCTCAGCTCCCTCAGGGGTTTTATACAGAGACCCGAACTTCTGCCCGCTGCTGGGGGAGTCCCAGGCCGCTGCTGCCTCTGCTGCTCCCTCCCCTGCTGCCTCCCGAGGGGGCCCGAGCCACAGAGACACCCCACTCCCCTCTTGGCCAGCCCAGAAGTCTCTCTCACTGACCTGTAGCGTCTGTGGGCGGAGGGACCTTCGCAGCCACCGGAGATTCTGTCCCTGAAGCCTGCTCGGATCAGCTCCTCTGGGGCCACGGCCAGGGCAGCGCTGGGGTGGGCTCCGCTTTCTGGGGCGCGACGGACCCCTGGGGACCGCTCTCCAGGGCTCTCTGGAATGGAAATCTCTTCCACTGTGTTTCTATGCGCCTTGCAGTGATCCAGAATTTGTGGGAAGTTATTCTTACAGGAAATTTATGGGCTGTGGATTTGGAGCTACCATACGTGAGTCTTTCTACTCCGCCATCTTGGCTCCTCCCACAAAATCTTCTTAATAAAAGGATTTGTTTGGTAAAACTTGGACTCAGTCAAAAGGCTGCACCCGAGGCCCTAGAGGGCCACATGTGGCCTCGAGGCCATAGGTTCCCCACCCCTGGTTTAGGTAGTGCACCACATTTTATCAAGGCAAGTCTCTTAATCACTTAATGTTTCTGTTCCTTAGTTTCCATATCTGTTAAATGAGAGGATTGGAGTATAGTCCCTTGCAGCCCTTTGATTCAGTTATGTGTATTTTTTCTTCTTATGCATTTAAATGCAAAGATTAAAGAACCTATTGTAGATAGGTATGCTATATAATGAAAGTAATTTGAGTGTTGATAAGGTGATTTTTGCACTCTTTATATTTTATTTATTACTTACCCGAATAGCTGCTTCAATTAATTATATCCTCTGTATTATAAAGACTGCCTAATGATGTACTGAGAAGTATTTTGTTGTCTCTCATGTGGTTGGTCTAATTAACCAAAATGGGAATTATCTGTATCTCTTAGCTATTAGTGCCTTAGTTGTCACTTTAAACAGTTTTGCAACTTGTCACAAAATTATGTGATTTTGCACTCTCTCTCACCTCTATGTCCATTTGTTATTAGCCAGAATGGCGTTTCTGTTTTTATAATACCTCACTTATAATCCAGTCCTCTTCTTTTGACTTCTACTGTACTATTTTGGACCATTGTTACCTATTACTTAGAATATCTCATAGTAGCTTCTTAATTGATTTCCTTACCTCTGGTGTCTTCCCCTTTGCTAGCTGGCTAATCTTCCCAAACTCTCATGTCATTCATTTGCCCGAACAGGAAAAAATCTTCAGTGGTTCCTCATTGTCAATTAAATAAAACTTGGGCCTCATAGAGTACCATTTAGGATCCTCTGTAACTTGACTTCATTGTAACTTTTCCAGCCTCTCATATATCCTAGGCACCAGACAAACTAGATTACTTGTCAAGTCTCTGAACTGTCCAATATTTTTCCCACCTCTAACACTGTTTCTTATACTGGAGTGCCTTTCTTACTTTCATCTCTTTCTTTCAGTCTGAAATCCTTAAGACTGAGCTCCATGAAGATAGGAACCATATCTTACCAGAATATTGTGTCTCCCCATTCCAGCATAGGACTTTTCTCATAATATGTGTTTAATAAATGGTGAATTGAAATGGAATTGAAGACTTGAAGGCCTGGCTCCAAGTCTTGTGAATGAAACTTTCCCTGACACCCCCAAATTATCCCTAGTTGGAAGAGATCTCTACTCTGAACCTTCCTAGTACTTCTATTATACAACTTATAGTACACCCTACTTTGTATTATGTTTGTGTATGTGTCTTTCTCCTAATTATACCTATGGCACGTTTCCTTTTACAGAACACTTTGTTTACAATACCCCTATCAAGTTGAAGTGTTCCCATTTTATATATGAGGAAATTGAAACTCAGAGTTGATTTACTGAGTCACAGGAAATATCAGAGCTTGGACTTCAACCTATACCTTGTGACTCCTAAGTCTTGGGGTTAGAGACCCTGCCCAGTCTAGCTTATTTTTGTATCCTTATCAGGTCATGTACAAAACATGCTCAATAAATGTTATCTAATCGATAGCCCAGAGTTGGCTTTTGAGCCATCAACAATCAGTAAAATCAACATGACTTTGTTGGTAATAAGATAATTGCAATTTGCTTAAGACAGTTCTTGATTTCATTAGTAGGTGCTTAATAAATGCTTGTTCCCTTCCTCTTTCACTTTTTGTTTTCTTTTGTGATGGTGGGTGATTAGAATATAGGGCTTTTTTCCTCTTAAATTTGAATGTGGTTAAAATTTGCTAAGCCTTTCCTATAGAAAACACATTTTGAAACTCATTCATAACTAATATGCAAGTTTTCTGCATCATTTAATCAGAATTACCATAATATTACTGTGTGGTTCATTTAGTTTATAATGTTAAATTATCTTGTTCTTTTGAAAGATGTGTTCTTGTTGGAAAGATTATACAAAAGTCTTAAATGGTTAATATTTGAAATGTAAAGTCATTTTAAAATATACTCTTTTCCTATCCAATTAAAGATATCTTTTAAGAACCCTTCAAAAATTGAGTTTTTCCTGACTAGTTAATTTGTTTCAGTAATAGTAATTTTTAAAAGTTGACAAACAGGTTGCGAATCCCTGGCCTATATTATCTTTAAGAACTTCTTAAGCTCTAAAATTACTTGATGTTACTAACTGCCTTAGTATTTCGGAGATCTTATACTATTTTTGTTGTTGTAATTGTGAATAGGGATTGTCATCATTATTAAGTTTTCACTGTGTTGAAAGCAGAGTCACACAGTAAGTAGGTGCTTGAGGTAAGATTCAAAGTCCTGTACTCTGATTCCCACTACAGTTTTCTTTCCAGTTTTTAGAGTTGCCTATTTTAACTTCTCTGGTCCTCAGATTTCTTACGTAAAATGAGGATGTTGAACTACATGATTTCTGAAGTATCTTCCAGTTCAAATACTCTGTTTCTGTGATTCAGCCTCTTTTGCCATTTGCAGTGCCTGGTGCCCTTTTTTTCTATGCATGGTAGCTATCTATATTCCAGCAACTGGCACTAGCTATATATTTAACAGTGATGGTGGGCACTTTGGTGTGTGCTGTGCTTCTAATAGTGAAATAATTATGATATTGCTGTTAACATTTCAACCCAGCTATCTTAAGAGTATTTCTCCTAATGAACAGTTTATGTTGTGTTTTTATTTATTTTACTTTTCATTTCTTCCTACATGGAATATATGCTTTTATTGACAAATTTGATAGTGATTCCACTTTTTTTATATTTTATTTTTGGCCTTTAACAACTTTTGGAAAAATAATCTTCAGTACCTTATTTAATCCATTTTTAGAAATTTACTATTTACTTATTTGCTTATGTAATTTACTACATAAATTTACTTATGTAAATAGTGCAGTCTGTTTTCACATCAGTATTAAAATGGAGTAAAGGAGAAATTGAAAGTTGCCAGTGAAACAGTTGTCAGAAAGGCAGTGTTAAAAGTATACATCTGAGCATGTCCAGCTTTCAGGGTAAACATTCAAGAAAAAATGGGTAAGATTTCCATCTC
Source organism: Bettongia penicillata ogilbyi (assembly GCA_023548195.1). Taxonomy (NCBI): domain Eukaryota; kingdom Metazoa; phylum Chordata; class Mammalia; order Diprotodontia; family Potoroidae; genus Bettongia; species Bettongia penicillata. Next base: position 11,541,433 of record JAJHZJ010000027.1, read on the forward strand.
TGTAACAACCTGTCAGTGGTAAGGAACTTTCTAATAAAAAAACACCATTCTGTTCTTTGATCTCCAAATCATATGTATAATGAATGTTATAAAAATGTGATTGTAAATATAGCTTTAATTCTGCATATGTTAGAAAAGATTTGTTGTTATTGTTGTTTCAAAGATTTCTTTAAATTTGTAAGTTCATTTAGCCAGTAATTCACATCTTATCACTGAAGATGTTGTTTGCATTTGTTATATTTTGTTCATATTACCATCTTGAAGGAAGGGAATTTATTTTTTATTTTTATTTCTTTAATTAACTTTTTACATACATTTTCACAAAATTTTGGCTTCCAAATTTTCTCCCCTTTTTTCCCCTCCCCCCACCCCAATACCCCAAGCAATCTAATTTTCCCTATCTCCAGTCTGCCCTCTCTTCTGTCATCCCTCCCTTCTCTTGTCCCCATCTTCTCTTTTCTCCTGTAGGGCCAGATGACTTTCTATTCCTCATTAACTGTATGTCTTCTTTCCTAGTAGCAACAACAATACTAAACAGTTGTTCCTAAAACTTTGAGTTCCAAATTCTCCCCATCCCTCCCTCCCCACCCATTCCCTTTGGGAAGGCAGGCAATTCAATATAGGCCATATCTGTGTAGTTTTACAAATGACTTCCCTGATAGTCGTGTTGTGTAAGACTAACTGAATTACCATCCCTCCTAACCTGCCTCTCATTGTTTCTCTTCTGTCTTTTGATTCTGTCCCTCCCCAAGTGTTGACTTCAAATTTCTCCCTCCTCCCTTTGCCCTCCCTTCCATCATCCCCGCCCTTACTTATCTCCTTCTTCTCCACTTCCTTATACTGTAAGATAGGTTTTCATACCAAAATGAGTGTGCATTTTATTCCTTCCTTTAGTCAAATGTGATGAGGGTAAACTTCCTGTTTTTTATTTTTTCTCAGCTCTCCTCTTTTTCCCTCCACTAAAAAGTCTCCTACTTGCCACTTACATGACATATAATTACCCCATTCCATTTCACCCTCTTTCCTCCCACTACATTTCTCTCTCAGCATTTACCTTGATTTCTTTTAAGATATGGTCCCATCCTATTCAGTTCAATCTGTGCTCTCTGTCTCTGTATTGTGTGTGCATGTGTGTATGTGTGTGTGCGTGCATGTGTGTACATGTGTGTGTATGGACCCACCAACTACCCAGATACTGAAAAGTTTTAAGAGTTACAAATATTGTCTTTCCATGTGGGAATGTAAACAGTTCGCTTCTGGTAAGTCCCTTAAGACTTCTCTTTGCTGTTTACTTTTTCATGCTTCTTCTCATTCTTGTGTTTGAAAGTCAGATTTTCTTTTCAGCTCTGGTCTTTTCATCAAGAATGATTGAAAGTCCTCTATTTCATTGAAAGACCATATTTTCCCCTGAAGTATTATACTCAGTTTAGCTGGGTAGGTGATTCTTGGTTTGAGTCCTAGTTCCTTTGACTTCTGGAATATCCTATTGCATGCCCTTTGATCCCTTAATGTAGAAGGTGCTAGATCTTGAGTTATCCTGATTGTATTTCCACAATACTGGAATTGTTTCTTTCTAGCTGCTTGCAAGATTTTCTCTTTGAGCTGGGAGTTCTGGAATTTGGCCACAATGTTCCTAGAAGTTTCTCTTTTTGGATCTCTTTCAGGTGGTGATCGATGGATTCTTTCAGTAGTTATCTTGCCCTCTGGTTCTAGAATGTCAGGGCAGTTTTCCTTGATAATTTCATGGAAGATGATGTCTAGGCTCTTTTTTTTGATCATGACTTTCAGGTAGTCCCATAATTTTTAAATTGTCTCTCCTGGATCTATTTTCCAGGTCAGTTGTTTTTCCAATGAGATATTTCACATTCTCTTCCATTTTTTTCATTCTTTTGGTTTTGTTTGGTGATTTCTTGGTTTCTCGTAAATTCATTAGCCTCCATCTGTTCCATTCTAATTTTGAGAGAACTATTATCTTCAGTGAGCTATTGAACCTCTTTTTCCATTTGGCTCATTCTGCTTTTGAAAGCATTCTTCTCCTCATTGGCTTTTTGAACCTCTTTTGCCAATTGAGTAAGCCTATTTTTCAAGGTGTTATTTTCTTCAGCATTTTTTTGGGTCTCCTTTACCAGGGTATTGACCTGTTTTTCATACTTTTCTTGCATCTCTCTCATTTCTCTTCCCAGTTTTTTCTCCACCTGTCTAACTTGCTTTTCAAAATCCTTTTTGAGCTCTTCCAAGGCCTGAGCCCACCCGACATCCCCCTGGGATGTCTGGGGTACTGAGGCCCCACCCTCCATGTCTTTCCCTGATGGTAAGAATATTTCCTCGTCAGATCCGAAAGTCGGCATCATTTGCATCTGTTCGAAAAAACTCTCTATAGTCTTATTTTTCTTTCCTTTTCTAGGCATTTTCCCAGCCAGTTACTTGACTTCTGAGATTCCTGTCCACCCCCGCCTAGATCCGCCCAGGTAGTGCTTGGGGTCTGAGATTCAAATGTGCTTTCCGCGCTGCCCGCCTGCTAATCAATGTGAGCTTTAGTTCTGGTGCTGGGGTGGGGGCAGGGCCGCCAGCCAGGCTCAGCTCCCTCAGGGGCTTTATGCAGAGATCTTCAGGAACGGAGCGGGGGGGTGCGGGGGGCCGCCACCCAGGCTCATCTCCCTCAGGGGCTTTATGCAGAGGCCTTCAGTATGGAGCGGGGTGGGGCAGGGCCGTCTCCCAGGCTCAGCTCCCTCAGGTTGTTTATGCAGAGACTTTCAGTAATGAAGATCCTGCCTGCTCCTGGGGGAGTCCCGGGCCGCCGCGGCTGTGCCACTGCTGCCTCTGCCGCCGCCCCGCCTCTGCCTCCGCCACTTCCTGCCCCCGTCTCTGCTGCCGCCGCTTCCTCCCAAAGGGGCCCGAGTCACGGACACACTCCGTTCCCCTCCTGCAGCCCAGCTGTCTCTGTCAGCTGTAGCTTCTGTGGGCAGAGGGACCTTCCAGGCCGCCGGAGATTCCGTCCCTGAAGCCTGCTCAGGTCAGCTTCTCTGGGGCCATGGCCAGGGCAGCCCTGGGGTGAGGTCCGCTTCCCGGGGCACGAGGGACTCTGTGGACGGCTCTCCAGGGCTCTCTGGAACGGAAATCTCTCCCCTGCAGTAATTCAGAACTTATGGGGATCTCTTTTTACCTTAATTCTATGGGCTGTGGGTTCGGAGCTCATAAACGTGCATCTTTCTACTCCGCCATCTTGACTCCGCCCCAGTTTTTTTAAGAAGTACCAATGAAAAGAATGACCTAGGAACCAGACACACCTAGCTGAATGTAGAAGATAAGGAAGCAAAGCAGACTCAATCAAACAGGAAGGTTCCATGGTTTTCTAAGAATGTCAGCAAAGCTGAAAAGTAGGGGGTTAGACTTTTTTAGGTAGGAATTTTCTGTGTTCTTATTGTTTTTCATTTATTTATTTGATCTAATATTGATTCCCAAAATATGAATTAATGATCATTTTATCATTAACAAGTTATTTATATATAAATATTATATGTAATATATAATATTTAGTATAGCAAGAATGAGTTTTTCATTTTCTGGGTATCATATTTTGACATTAATAGACCCCAGTGGTGTCCATTAATAGTTAATAAATATTTGATAAGTACTGCCAGGCACTGTCCTAAATTCTGGGAATACAAAGATAAAAGACAGTTCCTGTCCTTAAGGAGCTCACAGTTTAATGAGACAACATGCAAACGACTGTGAACAAATGAGTTTTATACAGGCTAAATTACAAATAATCTGTAGAGGGAAGACACTAGAATTAAGGGAGATCTGGAAAGGCTTCTTTTAGGAGGTGAGATTTTAGTTGGAACTTGAAGAAAGCCAGGGAAACCACAAGGCAGAGATGAGGATGGAGAGGATTCCAGTCATTGGGGACAGCTTGTGAAAATGCTCATTTGTTGGATGTTATCAATTTACCACTCTTTCTTTATCCTGATTAATGATTGCCTCTCCAAGCATATTACATTATTTCTGCACTCCCTGCTATCTTATCTTCTCGATAGTCTTACCAGTCATCCTGATGCCACATATATATCATTTCTACTCCCCATCCCAACCCTCTAGTACTGGAACCATGATCTAAATAGTTCTGTTTCCCTCCCATGCACGCTTCCCAGTGGAGTAATTCTACTTCCCCACAGCCTCAGTCGTTTTAAAAACTGGAGTACCCCTTGCTGGCCACCTGTGTTAGCTCCATGGGATAAGAACTGTTTTTGCTTTTGCATTTGTATCCCCAGCCCTTAGCACAGTGCTTGACACATAGTAAGTTTTAATGAATGCTTTTTCATTCTTCATTTTGAAGAATGAGGTTATTCAATTGTTTTTTAGTTGACTTGGGCTGTAGTAACATTCTGTTACATTGACTAAGGTATCTATCTTACTCAGAAATGCTGAAAGCCACTCGCTGATTCCTTCTTATCTTCTCTTCATCTTTGAGGGTACAAATTACTTTTGGCGAACAATTGTTGACAGTAATTTAATTATTTCTGTGTACTCAGGTTAAAAGTACTTGCTGTATTTGAAAGGATTTCTGTGTGAGGTGTTCATTAAAAAGAAATGTTATCAGATATAGATTACATTTGTACAATTATTGATCAGGATTTTTACTAGCTACATATAGAAAGGAAGGCTTAGAATAAAAAACTGAATCCTAGTACGACACTAAAAATTCCAAGTTCTTTGGTTTCATTTCGAGGGGAGCTGTATAAATCTGATAGAATAGCTGGATTTTGTTTGTAGTTCTTAAAGAGTTCTTGATTTGTAAGGTTAGGAACTCTGAAGAGAATCAAAAATCTTATTGGTGAAGTCCTTTGTGAGAAATTCTTGACAGTAAAAAATCCAGGTGTAATCATATACATTATCTTGAGTCAAGTAACCTAGTTTGACTCTTCAGTAGTAAAGAAGGCAGACAAATCTGGAACTATCTGTAATGATTTGGTGATGAAATTGTATAGCTTAATGCCTGGATTTTGTGTTACTTTTCTTTTTTAATGTATATTAGATATTGAGCTTTAGCACGAAATTATTTGAAGAGTGATTTATTTTCACATTATTTTCTGCAGAAGAGAGTACTCACTTGCTTTGACAATGCTTACTGATTTGCTGGATTAGTTCAAATGCACTCATGTGCCTAAATCCAAATTCTAATTTTTATGTAAAATAATGTAAATTGTATAGTTTTAAAGTATATTTTTACTTGAGCCTGAAATCTTACCACTTTATTAATTTGGTTTCATAAATTTCATAAACATTGGTGATGTTTCCCAAAAAAATCATTGCTACATTTAATAATAGAATTTTGCATGTAAGAGTATCATCAACTTATGTTTATATTAGAATATTCATCAAAGAATTGATCAAATTAAACAAAAGAACAGAATTCAGGGTTTTTTTCTTTTAAAGAAGTTTTATTGCTGTATGTTTGTGTAGCATGGTTCAGGGTTCAGTGGAACAAGGGCAGAATTTGAAATCAGAATTTGAATTCGAAGTCTACCTGTACTATTTAATTACCCCAGGAAAATCGCTTAATATCTATGGGCCTCAGCTCCCTACTCTAACATGAAGGAAATGGAGTAGATAATGTTTCAGTTCTCTTCTAGTTCCAAGTCTGTGTGTACTTTTATTAGAAGTCTCATGTCCTTGCTTCTTCCCACTTTAAACTGGATTGTACTTATGCCCTGAAACCTACACAAAATGGTAATATATGCATTTAATATTTTTTAGCCTTTACTTTTCAGAATACTCTTAATTTTGTCTCATTTCTTACTCCTTGTATATACTTCAGTATGCCTTTATAGGAAAACTGCCAGTGCCTTTGTCTCTCTTGTTTAAATGTATAATGAACTCTTTTTAGCTGTCAAGCATTTCTTTACTAATATTTAAGAAATACTTGATTGAGAGAAATAAATACGTAGTTTTTGGGGGTAGAAGTCAATGTTGATTTAAAATGTATGGCAATATTAGATTTAATGAGAAAGGAAAGAGAAAACTGTATCCAGTTTAACTTGTACAGGAAGTTACAACAGAAACAATTATTCATCTTAGTTGAAAGAATGTGATCTTATGAAAAATCAGGAATCTGTCAGAACTACTTGATACTAGGTAAAAAATAAGTCAGTGGAATAGACTAGATAAAGAAGAATCAACTATTGGACATAATAAACCATAAAGTCAAGAACATAAATTATTTGTGGAAAAATTCTTATTTGACATGAAATGCTGAGAAAAGTAGAAAGCAGTTTGGCAGAAATTAGGTTAGACCAGTACCTTACACTGTATATATACCACTTTAACTTCAGTATGGAAATGAGATCTGATTATTGATGATTAAATCATAAACAAATCAGAAGAAAATCAAGGTGAAGTACTCACAAGTAGGGAGTTATTGCTTAACCAAACAAGGAATAATGGTGATCACAAAAAATAGGTAGTTTTGATCATATGAAATTGAAAACTTTTACATAAAATCATTAGAGCTAGGACAAGACAGGAAACTTAATTGGGAGGAAAATATTCACATCACATTTTTTATAAAAGTACTGATTTCTCAGGTATACAGGGATGTAACACAAATATATAAAGAAAACCAAGAACCATTCCCCAGTGAACAAGTGGACAAATGATATAAACATCTCAAAAGAATAATAAACTATCAATAACCATATTAAAGATTATTCCAGATTTCTTATAAAAGAAATTCAACACAATTTCAAATCTTTACTTTATTCCCAGCAAATTGGTAAAGATGCTGAAAGGTGGAAATGAGGGACTGTGGAAAGACTGATACAATAACAAATACCCTGTTGGTAGACCTGTAAATTGACTGTCATCGAGGAAAACAGTAATTTCAGTAAAAAATTCTAACATGTCTATACCCAAAGATCCTTCTGATTCAAGGAAGTGAAAGATATAAACAAGTATCCTACATACACCAAAATAGTTATAGAAGCCCTTATGAAAAATAAGAATTAGAAGTAAAGTAGCAGCCTACCAGTAGGGGAATGATGACTTAACAGATATTGGTACATGAATGTAATGAGATAGCTTGTGTTTGTCTTTTGTTCTCAAAGAGGACCATGACATCAAGATGATGCCATGACTTGCAGTTGACCTTGATTTGAGTGAGGGAGGGCTATATGCAAGATCAGCAGCCTCACTTTCTCCTCCAGAGCCATCGGGGTCCTGTGGCCCAATTGATGAATATCAATTCATCATGCCAACTGGTGATGGCCCAGAATGCAATATGAGATCCTGGCCATTTTAGGCTAAGGTTTTATCACATTCTCACTTTGAGTGAGATACACCCATTCAATGAATAGTCAATCCTCTTTAAGTTTAACTCAAGGGATAGCCCCTTTTAATAAAAGAAAAAAAAAATCAAACTAGAAAGGGAAGACCCTCAGGGTTCCTGGGTATAAAAGAAACAGTTACTAGGCAGCTAGGTTCTACTATTATGAGAGACAGCAAAAGTTAAGTTTATAAAAGTGATTAGTTGATGAAGTCATTGAGAATAAGTCAAATAATAAGAAAGCCAGCAGACTGCAAGTGGACTTAACCAATCAGGAGACAGACAATGGCCTTCAGAAAGTGACAAAATTTTTTATAAGAAGATCCAGGCCTGAAACCAGCCTGAGCCAGTCAGGAAAAATGACCTACAATAACCTGGAGAAAGCTTTTCTTCACTGCGCTTGCTTAAAGAACCTCATGCATGTAGGTAGACATACTTCGCGTAAATTATCCCTCTATTTTCTGATCATGGGTTGTATGTTAAAGCATGTTTGGGAGGAGCATCACACCAAGGGTGATTACATAATGGATGTGTAGAGAAGATGGTGACTTAATGGAGAACAGACCAATCCATCTCCTGATGGGAGGATTGTCTTGAACTAAAAGCATATAGCTCAGTGCTCTTCCTAAGGGGAGGGTTGAGCCTGCTTTTGGCCAAAGCTGTTCAATTCCTCTGAATTCTGCTGCAATAAATTTTCCTTGATACCTTATTAGTGTCAAGTGTGGATACATTTTTTTCTTTTTTAAAAAATTTATTTTTGGTTTTCATCATTCAGTTCCATAAACTTTTGTATTTTTGAGTTTTTAATTTTAAAATAAATTTAAATTTTTAAATTAAAGTTTCAGATTTCTCTACCTGCTTTTCTTTCCCCTCCCCAAGACAACATGCAGTCTGACATAGGCTCTACATATATTTTCATATTAAACATTTTCACATGTTGGTAAAGAAGAATTAGAACCGATGGGATGAAACAGATAAAGTTAGGAAGACCTGAATTTAAATCCAGTCTCAGATACTTGCAAGCTTTGTGACCCTGGGCAAGTCATTTAACCACTACCTGCCCTCGGTTTCTTCTTCCGTAAGATAGGGATAATAATAGCATCTACTTTCCAGGGTTGTTGTAAAGATAAAATAATATGCTGGTAAAGCACTTTGCAAACATTAAAGCGGTATATAAATGGTAACTTATTATTATTTAGATAAATCAGAGCATTTATTAAATATTTACTGTTATGTGCCAAGGCAATATGCTAAGCCCCAGAGAAACAGATTCAACCTAGTAAGATAGCCCTGTCCCCAAGGAACTTGCATAGTAGGGGAAGACAGCACACAAAGGGGACCTGGAAAGTAGTTAGTTGGGGGATGTACCTGAAGAGTTCCTAGTTCTTGCTCGGAGCAAGGCAGTTTTGTGATGAGAAGTCTGGGACTCTGCCCTCAAATAATGATTTGTTAAGCAGTCAACAATCAGCAGAGTAAGGTTTCATCAGATTGGGAGGAAGATGAAAAGCATGAAACTTACACGTGAATTGTCAGAGTGAAATTCACAAGAATGTTGACTTGAATATGAGAATGTTGTGCCATACTTGTTAACTATTAAGAACTTGGAGTGCAGAGAGGCTACTTAGGCAAGTAATCTTGTAGCAATCTATATGGATTGGGCACTGGGTTCATCTAGTTGTGGAATTTTTCAAGTCTTGTGTTCTGTTGACAGCAGCCCAGTATAAAGAAGCAAACTAGGGAAACAAAAGGCTATAAATGTTTTAAAGAACAGAAAAGAAGAAACTGAATACTGATGTAATTAGAATGGCCAGAAGAGGTGACACAATATACCTACCTCCTTTGCTTCTTTTCAGAAGTGGGGGACTATGGGTATAGAACATTTTGTATACTGACAGACTTGTTGATGGTACTTGTCAAAGGTGGAAGGTCATACTAGTAGTAATAAGTGACAGAGAAATGGGCCTTAAGTCATCAATATTTTGTCTCTGAAAGGTTACTAAATCCCGGCCTTCCCTGGGATACTGAGTCACTTTTGACTCATAAATAGTATTGCCCTTCTTAGTCATTCATCTCTAAATCATTCCTAATAGTGACTAGATGAAGTGTCATTTGGCTCATGTGCCTGTGTTGGAAAGGGGCACACCAGACGAACTCCACTAACATCAAAAAAAGGGAGAAGGGCTGAGGTAGTTTCTTGATAGTTATTACCTCTTTTGTAAGTATAATCTTAATTACTTTTTTTCTTTAATATAAATTTATTTATTTAACTTTTTACATTCATTTTCACAAAATTTTGGGTTCCAAATTTTCTCCCCTTTCATCCCCTCCCCTACCCTAATACACCAAGCATTCTAATTTTCCCTATCACCAATCTTCCCTCTCTTCTGTCCTCCCTCCCTTCTCTTGTCCCCATCTTCTCTTTTGTCCTGTAGGGCCAGATGACTTTCTATTCCCCATTAACTGTATTTCTTATTTCCTGGTAGCAAGAACAATACTCAACAGTTGTTCCTAAAACTTTGAGTTCCAACTTCTCCCCATCCCTCCCTCCCCACCCATTCCCTTTGGGAAGGCAGGCAATTCAACATAGGCCATATCTGTGTAGTTTTGCAAATGACTTCGATAATAGTCGTGTTGTGTAAGACTAACTATATTTCCCTCCATCCTATCCTGCCCCCCGTTGTTTCCATTCTGTCTTTTGATGCTGTTCCTCCCGAAGAGTGTTGACTTCAAATTGCTCCCTCCTCCCATTGCCCTCCCTTCCATCATCCCCCTCACCCTGCTTATCTCCTTCTCTCCCACTTTCCTGTATTGTAAGATAGGTTTTCATACCAAAATGAGTGTGCATTTTATTCCTTCCTTTAGTCAAATGTGATGAAAGTAAACTTCATGTTTTTTTCTCAACTCTCCTCTTTTTCCGTCCACTAAAAAGTCTCCTGCTTGCTTCTTTGAATGAGAGATAATTTACCCCATTCCATTTCACCCTCTCTCCTCCCACTACATTTCTCTCACCGTTTACCTTAATTTCTTTTAAGATATGGTCCTATCCTATTCAATTCACTCTGTGCTCTCTGTCTCTGTATGTGTGTGCGTGCAGGCATGTACATGTGTGTGTGCGTGTGTGTGTATGTGTGTGTGTGTGGTCCCACCCAACTACCCAGATACTGAAAAGTTTTAAGAGTTACAAATATTGTCTTTCCATGTAGGAATGTAAACAGTTCACCTTTGGTAAGTCCCTTATGACTTCTCTTTGCTGTTTACTTTTTCATGCTTCTTCTCATTCTTGTGTTTAAAAGTCAAATTTTCTTTTCAGCTCTGGTCTTTTCATCAAGAATGCTTGAAAGTCCTCTATTTCATTGAAAGACCATATTTTCCCCTGACGTATTATACTCAGTTTAGCTGGGTAGGTGATTCTTGGTTTGAGTCCTAGTTCCTTTGACTTCTGGAATATCCTATTGCATGCCCTTTGATCCCTTAATGTAGAAGCTTCTAGATCTTGAGTTATCCTGATTTTATTTCCATAATACTGGAATTGTTTCTTTCTAGCTGCTTGCAGTATTTTCCCCTTGACCTGGGAATTCTGGAATTTGGCCACAATGTTCCTAGAAGTTTCTCTTTTTGGATCTCTTTCAGGTGGTGATCGATGGATTCCTTCAATACTTATTTTGCCCTTTGGTTCCAGAATCTCAGGGCAGTTTTCCTTGATAATTTCCTGAAATATGATGTCTAGGCTCTTTTTTTGATCATAGCTTTCAGGTAGTCCCATAATTTTTAAATTGTCTCTCCTGGATCTATTTTCCAGGTCAGTTGTTTTTCCCATGAGATATTTCACATTCTCTTCCATTTTTTCTTTCTTTTGGTTTTGTTTGGTGATTTCTTGGTTTCTCAGAAAGTCATTAGCCTCCATCTGTTCCATTCTAATTTTGAGAGAACTATTTTCTTCAGTGAGGTTTTGAACCTCTTTTTCCATTTGGCTAATTCTGCTTTTGAAAACATTCTTCTCCTCATTGGCTTTTTGAACCTCTTTTGCCAATTGAGTGAGCCTATTTTTCAAGGTGTTATTTTCTTCAGCATTTTTTGGGGTCTCCTTTAGCAAGGTATTGACCCTTTTTTCATGCTTTTCTTGCATCTCTCTCATTTCTCTTCCCAGTTTTTCCTCCACCTGTCTAACTTGATTTTCAAAATCCTTTTAGCTCTTCCATGGCCTGAGCCCATGGGATATCTATTTCTGGTGTTTGGGGTACAGAGGCCTTGACTTCTATGTCTTTCTCAGATGGTAAGCATTGTTCCTCCTTATCAGAAATGAAAGGAGGAAACATCTGTTCACCAATAAAGTAGCCTTCTATAGTCTTATTTTTCTTCCCTTTTCTGGGCATTTTCCCAGCCAGTTACTTGACTTCTGAGATTCCTGTCCACCCCTGCCTAGATCCGCCCAGCTAGTGCTTGAGGTCTGAGATTCAAATTCTGCTCTCCAGCCTCAGGGCCTTCAGCGGCGGGCACGGGCTGCTATTCAATGTGAGCTTAAGTTCTGGTGCTCAGGTAGGGGCAGGGCCGTCTCCCAGGCTCAGTTCTCTCAGGCGCTTTATACGGAGACCTTCAGTAATGACCCTGAGCTCCTGCCTGCTCCAGGAGTGCAGCTGCCTCTGCCTCCTGAGGGGCCCTGAGTTATGGAGACACCCCAGTCCCCTGTTGGCCAGCCCAGAAGTCTCTCTCACTGACCTGTAGTGCCTGTGGGTGAAGGGCCCTTTGTGGCCGCCAGAGGTTCCGTCCCTGAAGCCTGCTTGGATCTGCTCCTGTCAGGGCCACACGGGCAGGGCTGGGCTCTGCTGTCCGGTGCCCAGCGGACCTTTGGTGGCGGTTTTTCAGGGCTCTCTGGAATGGAAATCTGCTCCACTGCGTTGCTGCATGGCTTCCACTGCTCCAGAATTTGTGGGGAGTTCTTTTTACAGAAGTTAATTACTTTTAGTATTTCTCTCATTGATAGAATGGAGGACAGAATTATTCACAAAAATTAAGACAAAATATGTATTATAGAATGGATTAGGGATCCTTTGTGTAGTTTCTGATACAACTATGTTAAGTGAGTAAAGAAAATCAAGCTTTTAATATAATTTTTCTTATATTCATTATCAGATTTCTTCCTCTTATCAAACATGAAAATAATACCATAATTGAAAGTTATTTTTTTTAGTTTTTAGTGGTTTGGATGGATAATCATAATTGCATTAAATTACTTAAAGGGGAAAAAATTGTGCTAGTAGAGAACCGTCATTTTGAGAAATTACATCTTAATCAAGAACTTCTAGTTAAAATGTTGTAAAAAGAACTATTGTCCTGTGTTCTACACAGTACAAAAGAATTGTTATCATCTGTGTGTGCTTTTCTCTTGTACTTGGAACTGTGAGTACGCCACTATCTGCTGACAGCCAGCTCTTTAGGTTCTCGCTGTTCTCTTTTCTTAACAACATAGTGTTGACCTTTGATACTTAATAGCTTTTGGTTGCATTTAATTTGGGGAGAAGACATTTTTAAATAATCTCAAGTGAGAGAAATGTGACCATTAATAAGGTGGAAGAAAATGCGTAATTTTTCTGGTAGTATCCAAACATGAGGTAAACTTTTAAGTAAACACAAATTAATGATATTTGCCTGAAACACAGGTCCATCCTCCATATCAAAGATCAAAAAATGGGAGAAAAAAGTTAAGTTCAAAACTAAGAAACCCATCATTCAAGACCTATCAGGTACGTAGTGTTCCACTTCCATAGTCCTGCAGCTCTTCAAGGAATCTCTGCAGTACCAAGTTTGAGCATTGTGCTTACAAGTTTATTTTTGTTCTTGCTCTTATCCTGTTTATATTATTATAGTCACATCATTATAGTCTTGGTTCTGTTACTCTAGCAGTCATGTCTTTCCATGCCTACTTGTAAACGTCATATTCTTTGTTTCTTACAGTGTAGTGATATTCATTACATTAAGGTGCCACAATTTGTTTAACCATTCTTCAATAAAATGTTCCAGTATATTTTACTAAGCAAAATGTCTACTATAAATATTTGAATAGATGTTATTTGAATAGATGTTAAAAGTAGAAAGTAGAGAATAATGATTTTGATATAGGTATGTGTGTGTGTTTGTGTGTGTGTGTGTGTGATAGAGACCGGACCTCTAATTTCATTGATGTAAAAAGTTCCTCATAAGGAATTTCCTTATCTCTCAGTTAATGCAGGTTGGTCCCTTCTTTACAACTAAAGCTTTGGAAAACTGTCTGAGGAACCAATAAATGACTTGCTCAGGGTCAGATAGCCAGAATGAAGTAGAGAGACATTATGTATAACATGTACTATAGTATCTATCTGTACATAGATATTTCTAGTCCAACTAGTGTGATAATTCTTGCTTGCTTGCTTTTTTGTAGGTAAACATGGAAAAAATACAGTTTTGGGGATAATCTTGTTTGTATAGGTTAACATATCTTTTGCTCAAAAAATCTTCATTTGGCTTCCCAAGACCTACTCAGTAGAGTTAAACTCTTCTGCTTTGACTTTAAAGGCCTTCCATAATCTGATTTACCAGTCTTTCCAGCTTAATCTCATATCCCTACCTTCTCTGCACTTCAACCAAAATTGGACAAGCATTGCTTTTACTCTCATGCTTCCGTGCCTTTGCACATCCTCTTTCCTATCCCTCGAATCCCCTCTCCTCCCCCACTTTGCCTCTTGGATCTGCCCTGTATAATCCAGCACAGGATGCCCTGCTTGGTTGGTAAACTACTTTAATCCTCACATAGCACTTTTTTTTTAGCAACTCAATAATGCACTTACATAATATTCCATGTTGTGCTTGTGTTTGTTGTTCAAGTCAAGTCAATATGCATTGATTTCAGTGCCTACTATGGTCCAGGCACTGTGCTAAGCATTAGGGATAATACAAATGAAATCTAAGGGAGATAAAAACTGGGTGAAGAAGTAGGATTGATAAATGTTTTCTTGTATCCTTTGATGATTTTTTTTTTAGCAACCAGCATTGAGGGTACATACATAAATCTTGTAATTGTGAAACACTATAATATCAAGTGTTATAACAATCAGCTCCAAAATTTAGCTTCTTTAATGGTATGAAGTATTTATTAGTATTTCACAGATATTTGTGCACAAATATTATCCGTGACTTACTGTAGATAACCTTAATAAGGTTCATTTCTTCCTTTGTATGTCTTTTATCTTGGGGGAATCCCAAGTGTTTTTATTCTATTTGGTTCTGAACACTCTGTGTGATATGCTTATATAGTAGTCATGTTTTTCTAAACCAGAAATTGGGGCACGTGTTCTAATAAAGAAAATTCCTTTGGCAAAGCCTTTTTAGAAGTACACTTATTTTCCTAACTATAGTGGAAAATCTGGTATGTGTATATTCATTATAACTAATTAAAAGATAGGTAGTGTTGTTCCCATTTTACAGATCAAAAACCAACAAAATAAAAGTAACATAAAATGATGGTGTAAGTTATGAACTAGGAATATTTACCACAGAATTTTTATACTTTCTGTTGAATGTTCTTTATGAAAATATTGTGAAACCTCTTGATAACTTATCCTATAGAAGCAATAACTATGGGACTAAAGTTTGTCATTTAGCTAAAGGTATATTGGTTTATAGAATTGTGAGACATTTGTAATTTATATAATTGCTCTGAGATTTCTATATTTTCAAAGAAAAATATTGATATATATTATATACAGGTACAAACTTTGTTTTTAATTTGTGCTAAAGTCTTTAATGTACTTTCCATCTCTATTCTCTGTCAAAGTAGTAGGACAGATAATTTTTTAAAATGTTGAGATCATTTACTTAATTATTCTATCCTTTTATTTTCTTGAGAAGGAAATTATTCTTTCTACATTTCTGTATTTTTCTACTTTGAAATAGCAACCACTGGAACCATCAAAAGCTTAAGTGGATTGTGCTTTCTTTGCAGAAGAAATGAAAGGTTAAATTAAAGGAGTACCTAGTTTCTTGCCACTGATTGGAATAACATGAAGAGCAAATTAGCACTTATTTCTCTATGTCTGTGTAGCTGCCTTTTCCTTCCCTGCGGTTTCATCTCTGAGATCTTGAATTTTGTGATATTCTCTTCTCTAATCAGATACCTTTCCAGTGCCCCTCTCCTCTTGGTCACCTTCATTATGATAGTCTTAACATTATAGTCAACCATTTCAATGATGGGTTGTCCTTAACCTTTGTGCCCTATTCTGTTATTGTGCTGCCAAGTACTGCTGCTGCAGGAAGGCATGGAACTTTACTGAGTGAGTCCACTGCAAGTTCATTCTACCCAACTTCTTCTCGCCCCTTACAGATTGTTATCTGTTATCTGTACAGTCTTTTCATTCTTCTCTGATTGCTGCTTTGTCTTGATCCCTATGGTGGCTTTTTCAAACTTTCTCCTCTCTAAGCCTGTAAATTCACTTCTAACCACTTATTATTGCCGTCAACCTTTCTAAGATTGATACCTGTCTTTGAAGTCTCTTTTCTCACCTTTTCTGTACTTCTTTTATCCAGCCCTTTTCCTTTTCTTCCAGTGTCAGAAGATAACATGGCTTTCCTCTTTGCATTAGCCTTACATATACCTTTCATTCAAGCCCTTGCAGGATCACAGGTCTATGAATCATCTGTTAAACAAACATCTACTGTATGTTAGGCACTTGGCATGCGCTAGACACTGGGTATTCATGTACAGAAAAACAAACAAGTCATACTCAGAAAGTTCTTACATTTCTACTATGGAGGACAAGTATATATAAATATATATATATATATGTACAGCATAAAGTTCAAAAAATACAAATATATTCAGAGTAGTTAAATACAAGGCAAGTTTGAGATGGAGGTTACTATTAGTTGGGGAGACAGGAAAGGCTTCATGCAAAAGATGTGAAAGGAAGAGAGAGATTCAGAGGCAGGGGAGGTAAGGAGGGAATGCATTACAATCACAGGAATTGGGCCAGTACAAGGGCTGGGAGAAAGGAAAAGTGTCATGGAAGAACAGAGAGAAGCTCTGTTTGTCTGGATGGACTGTGGGAGGAGGAAGGGACCTTAAACTTAAAGGTCATTAAGTCCAGCCCTTTCTTTTTACAAATGAAGACACAGAATTTGTCCAAGATTACACAGGTAGCATAATAACATGAATTGACTGAGACAAAATCAAATAATTGCATTTATTGATATATACAATAAACCTAAACAACTTTTTACATCCTAAACTTTGTAATTTTAGATCTAATTTTTTTCAGTAAACAAAAATCTTGTTTGCTCCCCCATTGGAGGAAAAAAATAACAAAACAAAGTCTTGTATGAAATATGCATAGTCAGACAAAACAAATTCCTTCTTTGTCCAAAAAAATACACTTCTTAATCTGTACCAAGTCATCCTCCCTCTCTGTGTCTCTCACTGTCTCTCCCTCTGTCGCTGTCTCTCTTTCTCTCTCTTTCTCTCTGAAGATGTGGGTGTCAGGATTCATACTAGGTCCTTTAAAATTGTGGTTAATCATTGTATTTACCAAAGTTCCTAAATCTTTCAAAGTTGTTTGTTTTTACAGTGTTAAAATTTTGTAAGTTGTTCTCCTGGTTTTGCTCAATTTAATCAGTATCGGTTAACAGAAGTCTTCTCAGGATTCTCTGCAGTTATTTCTTCTATTAGTTCTTATAGCATAATATTATTCCAGTACATTCACATATCATTTGTTCAGTTATTCTTCAATTGGTGGATACTCCCCCTTCATTTCCAGTTATTTATCATCACACAAAGAGCTACTGTAAATATTTTGTCTGGATCTCTCCATTGCCATTGTCATATTTCTTATGTCTTATTTGTGTACATATATTAACCCCCCTATTAGATTGTAAGTTCTTTGAGGTCAGGGATTCTTTTCTTTTAATCTTTGTATTTCTAGTACCTTCTATGTATTATGCACCTGATAAATGTTTATTGAATTGGATTCTCAAGGAGTAATCAAGGTCTTTATTAAGAACTGAGCTGCCTCCTCCTTGTTCTGTACTAAAAATATTAAGGGGAAAATCTTGCAAGTAAATGTTACTTTGGTTGACATGCATTAAGTGATTTAATTTTAAAAGATATTTATTGTTTAGGGAATGACTGTGGTGTGATGGAAAAGAGAACTGGATTAGGAACGAGATGATTTGGGTTCTAGTACTGGGACTGCCACTTTTTGTTTCTGTTAACTTGGGCAGATCACATAAAATCTGTGAGCCTCAGTTTTCTCATGGGTAAAATAGGGATAATAAACCCCTGCCTACCTCACAGCATTAATAGTGAAGAACAAATATGAATAAATTGTGTGAAAATGCTACACAGATAGCTATACAGATTTGTTAGTAATGCCACTTTTCCAATTCTGTTTTCTTAAATGTTCCCTGTGTACATAGCAACTAATGTTATGGTAAGCAGTCCAGAAACATTTTTGGTGCCTAATAGGAAAATCAATATTAAGACTTTTCCACCAATAATCCCTAAAGTAGATAAGGAGAAAGTTGAGGGTTGACTGCTTTTCATTTAGAGACTTGTACTTTAAGTATATACCCAGCCAGTTTCCTTTAAAAATGAAGGCAGATACTACAATGCTTCTTCTATGAAGCCTTCCTCAGCCATTCTGTCTGTAATGTCTCCCCATTAGGATTATAAGTTTTTGTTTTGGTACCTACCTTGTACCCTCAGTCCTTGGTACAATTCTGAGTCTGGAGCATATTCAGTAAATACTTGCTAAGTTAAATGTGTAGGGAAAAAGAAAAATTATCCCAAATATGTGGGCAGCTAGGTGGTGCAGTGGATAGAGCACCAGGACAGGAGTTAGGAGGATTTGAGTTCAAATTTGACCTCAGACACTTGACACTCACTACCTGTGTGACCTTGGGCAAGTCACTTAACCCCAACTGCCTCATCCTGGGTCATCTCCAGCCATCCTGATGAATATCTGGTCACTGGATTCAGATGGCTCTAGAGGAGAAGTGAGGCTGGTGACCTGCACAGCCCTCCCTCACTCAAAACAAAGTCAAATGCAAGTCATGTCATCATTTCTCTTATGGCATAGTCTTTCTTCTTTGGCAGTGAAAGATGAACCACTTAGATGTATACTAGGTGAGGAATTTCATCTCTGGATCCCTAATATAATTTATTACATCTTAAAGTTTACATAATGCTGTAACATACATTATGTAAGTCTGTTCACAAGTTGTTCTTTAGCAAAACTATATAAATAACCTCAATAATACTATCTGAATGTATTAAACTAATTTGGAAAAAAATTTAAGGGGTGAGATACAGCAGAGGAAGAGAAGAGCATACTGTGAACTTCCTTTTAAACAATTTGAATCAACACTGGTTGTTTCTGTGGCATAAAATACAATCCTTAGATCATAGAATGATATAATTATAGAACATGTTCTCACCTGAAACATCATAATAGGCAACTACAAGACGTGTTATGTTTTCATGTTACAGTAGTAGCAGGCTCAAAGGAGGTTTCTCTGTGTTCTGTCATAGCTTTTAATAGCCAGATAGGAAACATCAAAGGTTCTTTGTTAGCAGTGTGTTGGTGGAAAGAAAAACTTAGTGAATCAGTTCAGAAGAAAATGTTTGAAAGAGTAAAGGTTATTTGGCAAAAATGTATGAAAGAAAATTGTGTAAACTGAACTGAAGGACAATCTTAATAATGCTGAAAAAGGATGAGAGTGACTTGAAACACATTTGTGGTAAACTCTTCTGTCTTTACTAGAAGGAGGATGGCTAAATAGGGAAAAAATGAAAGAGGAAATTGGACCTTCGTATGTAGTATAGGCATTTGTCTACATAGAACTACTGCACCCTTTGAAACATGTGCTTCTGGTTCTCAAGTCTGAAATAACCAAGCCAGGGTGCATGAGGACAGGAAGGTTTTGAGAAGGGTCAGATGTGATATTCTCAGTGTACTTTAAGCTCACCGGAGTGAGAGTGGAGTGTAGTCCAATACAGACCATCTTTCAGCAAATCATCTGCAGGTTTTAAGGGACAGCTGAATTGATGATGGCATCTTCTGGAGCCCTCAACCCACAGATAGTAAATTGAGGGGGGGAAGGGACTGATGTCAAACAACTGGTTAGGAGATTACAGGGGACCCTTTCTGTCACTACAAACATAACTCTGTTGCATTGTCCATGTGCAGTTCCAGGTTATAGAGGGCAAGAAGGAACACTAACAGGAGCAGGGACTCTGGACACAATTCCAGAGCAGAAAAGAATGCTTGTAATTATTCTCACACCAGAACACGGGCCAGGAAAGCAGTGACCAAACCTCTCCTTAGATAAGATCTCCTTGGAAGAACTGAAAACCTATGGACTCCCAGATCTAGCTCTGAAAATAACACAAAAATCCCAAGGCTTGGGACAGCACCCCTCCATCCCAGGAGTAGAGCCCAACTTTTACATAAAGTTTTTAAGAAGTCAGGAAATAGGCTAGAAAAATGCAAAAACAATAACAACAAAAGAACTAGACCATAGAAAGTTACCATGGATATAGGATATCAAAACACAAACTCAGAAGACATCAAAGTCAGAACTGCTACATGCAAAGCCTTAAAGAAAATGTGAATTGGCCCAAAAAGAATTCCTCAAAGAACTCATAAATTATTTTGAAAAGCACATAACAATTGGAGGAAAAACTGGGAAAAGAAATGACATGAGATGCAAGAAACCAAGTAAAAAGAATCAACAACTTGGTGAAGGAGTCACCAAAATTTCTGAAGAAAATAACACCTTAAAAAACAGACTAGGCCAATTGGAGCATAAAAATCCGTGGAAGAGAAGAAACTCCTTAAAAGATACAATTGGCTGAATTGGCCTAAAGAAAATCATTCCTGAGGGGAGGAGCCAAGATGATGGAGTAGAAAGACTCACATATGCTAGCTCCGAACCCACAGCCTATATATTTCCTGCAAAAAGAACTCCCCATAAATTCTGGAGCACTGCAAGGTGCACAGAAACACAGTGGAAAAGATTTCCGTTCCAGAGAGCCCTGGAGAGCCGTCCCCAAAGGTCTGTCGCGCTCCGCACAGTGGAGCCCACCCCTGAGCTGCCCTGGCCACACAGCCCCAGAGGAGCAGATCCGAGCAGGCTTCAGGGATGGAATCTCCAGGGGCCGGGAAGGTCCCTCCACCCACAGGCACTACAGGTCAGTGAGAGAGGTCTGGGCTGGCCGAGAGGGGAGCGAGGTGCCTCTGTGGCTCAGGCCCCCTCGGTAGGCAGCGACAGAGGCAGTGGCGGCCCGGGACTCCCCGAGCAGGCAGGAGCTCCATTACCGAGTTTTTCTCTGCATAAACCCCCTGAGGGAACTGAGCCTGGGAGGCGGTCCTGCCCCCACTCGCTCCATTACTGAAGGTCTCTGCATAAAGCCTCTGAGGGAACTGAGCCTGGGAGGCGGCCCTGTCCCCACCTGAGCACCAGAACTTAAGCTCACATTGAATAGCAGCCTGTGCCCGCCACGGAAAGCCCATTTGAATCTCAGACCCCAAGCACTAGCTGGGCGGATCTAGGCGGGGGTGGACAGGAATCTCAGAAGTCAAGTAACTGGCTGGGAAAATGCCCAGAAAAGGGAAGAAAAATAAGACTATAGAAAGTTACTTTGATGGGGTACAGATGTTCCCACCTTTCAATTCTGATGACTAGGAACAATTCTTACCATCAGGGAAAGACATGGAGGTCGGGGCCTCTCTATTGCAGACACCCCAGGTGGATGTCCAGTGGGTTCAGGCCATGGAAGAGCTCAAAAAGGATTTTGAAAATCAAGTTAGACAGGTGGAGGAAAAACTGGGAAGAGAAATGAGAGAGATGCAAGAAAAGCATGAAAAACGGGTCAATACCTTGGTAAAGGAGATCCAAAAAAATGCTGAAGAAAATAACACCTTGAAAAATAGGCTCACTCAATTGGCAAAAGAGGTTCAAAAAGCCAATGAGGAGAAGAATGCTTTCAAAAGCAGAATTAGCCAAATGGAAAAAGAGGTTCAAAAGCTCACTGAAGATAATAGTTCTCTCAAGATTAGAATGGAACAGATGGAGTCTAATGACTTTCTGAGAAACCAAGAAATCATAAAACAAAACCAAAAGAATGAAAAAATGGAAGAGAATGTGAAATATCTCATTGGAAAAACAACTGACCTGGAAAATAGATCCAGGAGAGATAATTTAAAAATTATGGGACTACCTGAAAGCTATGATCAAAAAAAGAGCCCAGACATCATCTTTCAGGAAATTATCAAGGAAAACTGCCCTGAGATTCTAGAACCAGAGGGCAAAATAAGTATTGAAGGAATCCATCGATCACCGCCTGAAAGAGATCCAAAAAGAGAAACTTCTAGGAACATTGTGGCCAAATTCCAGAATTCCCAGGTCAAGGAGAAAATATTGCAAGCAGCTAGAAAGAAACAATTCCAGTATTGTGGAAATACAATCAGGATAACTCAAGATCTAGAAGCTTCTACATTAAGGGATCGAAGGGCGTGGAATAGGATATTCCAGAAGTCAAAGGAACTAGGACTCAAACCAAGAATCACCTACCCAGCTAAACTGAGTATAATACTTCAGGGGAAAATATGGTCTTTCAATGAAACAGAGGACTTTCAAGCATTTTTGATGAAAAGACCAGAGCTGAAAAGAAAATTTGACTGTCAAACACAAGAAGGAGAAGCATGAAAAAGTAAACAGCAAAGAGAAGTCATAAGGGACTTACCAAAGGTGAACTGTTTACATTCCTACATGGAAAGACAATATTTGTAACTCTTAAAACTTTTCAGTATCTGGGTAGTTGGGTGGGACCACACACACACACACACGTACACATGTATATGCACACACACATACACACATGTACGCACATACAGAGAGAGCACAGAGTGAATTGAATAGGATAGGACCATATCTTAAAAGAAATTAAGGTAAATGGACCATATCTTAAAAGAAATTAAGGTAAATGGTGAGAGAGAAATGTAGTGGGAGGAAAGAGGGTGAAATGGAATGGGGTAAACTATATCTCATTCAAGAGGCAAGCAGGAGACTTTTTAGTGGAGGGAAAAAGAGGAGAGCTGAGAAAAAAACAAGAAGTTTACCCTCATCACATTCGACTAAAGGAAGGAATAAAATGCACACTCATTTTGGTATGAAAACCTATCTTACAATACAGGAAAGTAGGGAAGAAGGAGATAAGCAAGGTGGGGGGGATGATGGAAGGGAGGGCAATGGGAGGAGGGAGCAATTTGAAGTCAACACTTGGGGAGGGACAGGATCAAAAGACAGAATAGAAACAATGGGGGGCAGGATAGGATGGAGGGAAATACAGTTAGTCTTACACAACACAACTATTATCGAAGTCATTTGCAAAACTACACAGATATGGCCTTTATTGAATTGCCTGCCTTCCCAAAGGGAATGGGTGGGGAGGGAGGGATGGGGAGAAGTTGGAACTCACAGTTTTAGGAACAACTGTTGAGTATTGTTCTTGCTACTAGGAAATAAGAAATACAGTTAATGGGGAATAGAAAGTCATCTGGCCCTACAGGACAAAAGAAAAGATGGGGACAAGAGAAGGGAGGGATGATAGAAGAGAGGGCAGATTGGTGATAGGGAAAATTAGAATGCTTGGTGTATTGGGGTGAGGGGAGGGGATAAATGGGGAGAAAATTTGGAACCCAAAATTTTGTGAAAATGAATGTAAAAAGTTAAATAAATTTATATTAAAAAAAGAATTAGATAGGAGTTGAGACTTAATATCATACATAAAAGGGAGCCAGTTACAGATTCTTGAGTATCATGACTGTAGTGGTATTTTAGGAAGGTTAGTCTAGAAGTGGATACAAAATAGATTCAAGGTACCCATGCCAACTCAGGAGTACTTGCTACATGCTTAGCCCATGGGCCACACCCATATCTCTAAGGCATGACCTTTTTGGTTAGTAGGGCAATGCTTCTACAATGGTCAGAGCTGTGGTTTAACAGTCAGGGATCTGATCTGTCTTTACAATTTTACTGCTGACTTGTTATATGAACCCAGGTGAGTCACTTCCCTCCATGGTCTCATTTTCCTTTCTGTGGAATGGAAGAGGAAGTTTTTGCCACCTGCCTGAAAGGAAGAGAAAAAGATCTACAAAATGGAGCAATGAGAAGCATTTCAACAGGGAGTCCTTCTGAACAATGAGATGTTCGTTATGACTGCATTGGGCTGAGGGGATGCCCAGGGTATGAGAACACAAGACCCAGCTCTGACTGTCCTCTTTCTGACACCAGAAATCTGGAGGATAAGACGTAGGTTTGTTAACAGAATAAACAAATGAAAAGCAAAAAAAAAAAAAAGAAAATCATTCCTTAAAAATTATAATTGGGCAACTAGAAGCTAATGACTTCATGAAATATCAAGAAACAAGAAAACAAACCCAAAAGAAAGAAAACTAGAAGAAAATGTGAAATATCTCATTGAAAAAAACAACTAACCAGAAAAATATATCCAGAGGAAATATATCCAGAGGAAATAATTTTAAGAACTACCTAAAAGCCATTAAAAAAAACCTAGATATCATGTTTTAAGAAATTATCAAGGAAAACTGCTCTGATATTTTAAACCCACAGGGTAAGATAGAAATTGAAAGGATCCGTCTTTTGAAAGAGATCCCTAAATGAAAACTGCCAGGAATATTATAGCCAAATTCTACAACTCCCAAGTCAAGGAGAAAATATTGCAAACAGCTAGAAAGAAATAGTTCACATACAGTAGAAACGCAATTGGAATTAACCAAGATTTGACAGCTTCTACATTAAAGCACTTAGAGGCCTTGGGGAGGGCAAAGGAGCTAGGCTTACTACCAAGAATCACCTACCCAGCAAAACTGAGTGCGATCCTTCAAGGGGGAAAAAAAATGGATATTTAGTGAAATAGAGGACTTCCAAGCATTTCCGATGAAAAGACCAGAACTGAATAGAAAATTTTATTTTCAAATACACTACTCAAGAGAAGCATGAAAAGGTGAACAGGAAAGTAAAATCATTAGGAAGTCAGTAAGGTTATGTTGTTTACATTTCTTCATAGGAACATAATACTTGTAACTCCTAAGAACTTTCTCATTATTAGGGCAGTTAGAAAGAATATACATAAAGGGCGTGGATGTGAATTGACTATGATGGGATGATATCCCAAAGAATAAATTTAAAGGGTGAGAAAGAGGAATGTACTGGGAAAGGAGGAAAGGAGAGAGAGAATGGGGTAAATTATCTCAGTTAAAAGAGCTTAGAGGAGATGAAGCTGGTGGTGGACAACACTTGAACTAAAGTTTAAGGTTCTCTCATCAAAATTGGTTCAGAGAGAATAACAGGCACACTGAGTTGCATATAGAAATCTGTTTTACCCTTCAGGAAGGAAGGGGAAGGGGATAGGGTGGGAGGCTGATAAGAGGGTGGATTTGGGGAAGCTGTGGTCAGAAATAAAACACTTTTAATGCAGGACAGGGTGAAAGGAAACAGATGGAATGATAAATAAAGAAAAAGTCAAATGGAGGGAAATACACAGGCATCATAACTATGAATGTGAGTGTGAATGAGATGGACCCATCCATAATATGAAAATGCATAGCAGGATGATTACATGATTTAGACATGTAAAGGGTGATACCACAAGCAAATTAGGGGAGCATGTAATACTTTATCTGGCAGATTTATGGATAAGGGAAGAATTTATGACCAAATAAGAGACATCTCTACTTATATTTTAAAATGCTCTAAATCACTGTTAGTTAAAGAAACACAAATTAAAACCGCTTAGATTGAAACACATCAGACTGGCTTAGCATGACAGATAAAATGACAAGTGCTAGAGAGGATGTGGGAGAATTGGGACACTAGTGTGCTGTTGGTAGAGTAATGAACTGATTCAACTATTCTGGAAAACAGTTTAGAACTGTCCCCAAAAGATATTCTCCATACCCCTTGATCCAGAAATATTACTGCTAGGTCTGTATCTTAAAGAGATTTTTTTTTTAAAAGAAGAACTTATATATCCAAAAATATTTTTAGCAGCTCTTTTCATGCTGGCAAAAAAAAAAATGAAAATTGAGAGGGGAATACCCATTAGTTGAGGAATGGATAAATAAGTTGTAGTATATAATTATAATGGAGTACTATTATGCTATAAGAAATGATGAACAGAATGCTTTCAGAAAAACCTGGAGTTACATGAGCTGCTGCATAATGAAGTGAGCAGAACCAGGACAGTTTACACAGTGATAGCAATACTGTATGATGCTCAAATGTGAATGACTTAGCTGTTGTTCTCAGCAGTACAGTGATACTTAAAACAAATTTTGAAGAACTTATGATGAAAAATGTCTGCCTCCAGAGAAAGAAGTGATATTGTCTAAACATAGATTTAAGCATGGTTTTTGTTTACTTTCTCTTTTTTGTGGGTTGTTTTTGTTTGTTTGGTGTTTTCTTTCGCAACATGACTAATATGGAAATATTTTTGTATGACTGCTCTTGTATAACCTGTGCCTTCTCAATGTGAGGCAAGAGAGAAAATTTTTTTTAAAAGAATAGAACAAACTAAATTACTTTTGCATGTAATTGGAAAATTTTTTTTTTATCTTTTAAACACTTGTTTTTAAAATTTGGCGGAGAGAAGCCCATATAATACCTGTGGTAGAGAATTATATAGGTCCTTTGAAATCCGTAAGTTCTTTTTAAGTACTTAAGTATTGGAAGGTAGTGTTTAGTGTGGCATTTAAAAATGTATGTATGTGTGTGTATTTATATATATATATATATATATATATATATATAAATTTATATGTGAATAATCTGCTTTCTGCTTTGCAACCTCAGTGACAACAGGTTAATGTTTGTTTAAGTCTGACTTTGTCAACAAGTATCTGTTGATATTTGGGAAAGCTCCCTGTTGTATAGGGAGTAGAAGGCTTTTCATGAGCTAGAAATTCATTGGGATACAAATAAATGTGTGGCCTCATTTGTCTCTGTGAATTTGGGGAAATATGACATAAAACTTTAGGGAGAGAGGGAGAGAGTCTCAATTATTTACAACTTGAACTAGATGGCCTCTGAGGTCCCTTCTAATCAGATATTTTAAATACAGATATCTATGTATGTGTATGTAATATACACATACACCATACACCTGTGTGTGTATGTGTTTGTGTGTGTGCATGCACCTTTGGCTTTCAGGTTATGATTTTGGAGTCAGTGTATATTACTGTGGAAAAGATTGTAGACTTGGAATCAATTAAGATCCGAGTTTGAATTCTCCCTCTGACACATGAGTATTATGTGACCATGAACAAATGATTTCATTTCTGAATCTCTCTTTCCTCTTCTATAAATAATAGATCTTTAATTTTTTTAAGTGTCAAAAAAGGTAATGTATGTAAAGTATTTGTAAACCTAAAAGCATGTATAATATCAACTATTATTTTTATTTTAAAACATGGCAAAAATCCCAGTAACAAAAAATGCTTAAGTCTCAAAAGACTATGAGGGGAGAAGTATAGAATCAAAGCAGTGAAAAATGTAAAATGCTTAAATTTTTAAAACTTTCAAAATATTCATTTAAAGTCTGACCCCTTAAACTTAAATCTTTAAATAATATTTTACTTTCAGATGGTATTAAAACTTTTAAATTTTAGTTAACCAGGTACTCTATGATCACAATTTTGAAGATAGATTGCCCAATATAGATTTTGGGGATTCTTTTAGACTGAGTTTCCCTATCTCACCCAGGCCAGAAGAGTAGGTGCTCCTCATGGCCTTGGTTCCAACCTGATCAGCACAGGAGCTTTGATCTGCTTTTGTTTCTGATGTATGCCAATTCATCCTTTCCTTTAGGCAAGCTGGTAGTCACAGGGACCCACTATATCAATTCCACACTTAGTTCAGATATATTATTGGCTATCAGGGATGAGGAATCTGTGACCTCGAGGCCACATGTGGCCTTCTTTGTCCTTGGGTGCAGCCTTTTGACTGAGTCCAAATTTTACAGAACAAATCCTTTTAATGGGATTTGTTCTGTGAGGTTTGGAATCAGTCAAAGGGTGGCACTTGAGGACTTAGAGAGCTGCATGTGGCCCTGAGTCTGCAGGTTATATCCTGGGAACCCATAGCAGATCAGAACTCCAGAGCTCAAGAGATCCAGCAGCCTCATCTTCCCTGATAACAGGGATTATAGGCATGTCAGCTTTCTGAAGGAATATTCAAAGTATAAAAGTTACCCAACTTTTTCTCCAATTTATACCTTCTTTCAAAACTTTGGCATCCATATGATTGTTCACTTTGAGGATAAAAGACAACTCTAAAGAGCTTCCAGAAACTAATGGAGCTATCTACAGAATTTTCTTTTAGGAGCATGTTGGAGAAATTTGATGTTCTTTATATCTGAGTCTCCTATATGTCTTATTCTTTTGTTAATCCCTAAGTGTGAGCTGTCTAAAATTGATTCCAATCAGAAGATCTCTCTATTAGAATATCCCAGCACAATGGATTTAACCCCTATGCCAAACTTATAGGAAAACACAGATTGTCATCTGTACCTTAGAAGGAACTTGCTTTGATGTGATCACAGATCTATTTCAGTAGCATATACTTTACATTTAAAAAAAAATCAGTCTCATAAAAATGTATAATAGACTTTCCTATTTTTGAGATACCTCCTCTCCCCCATTTTGGGACTACAGTCATAAATATGTTGAAATACAAATATGTGTAATGTATAAGTACTCCCTAAATTTAATTTTACTTTTAACCTTTCTTGGAAGGAAGCGTAGCTGTGTGGGTGAGTTGTTTTTTCTAGAATACATATATACATACATATCTATATAGGTTTTGATGTAGAACCTTTTCAGTTCATGCTTAATTTGTTATCTTTTTCTTCAAGGAGACGATGGCATCCCATAACCAACTCTGCATTCGTCGTTGGACTACTAAGCATGTTGCTATATGGCTTAAAGATGAAGGGTTTTTTGAGTATGTGGACATCTTATGCAATAAACATCGACTTGATGGACTCACACTGCTAACATTGACTGAATATGACCTGCGATCACCTCCTCTGGAAATTAAGGTCTTGGGAGACATCAAAAGGCTAATGTTATCAATACGTAAACTGCAAAAAGTACATGTTGATGTTTTAGAAGAGATGGGTTACAACAGCGATAGTTTCCTTGGCCCTATGTCACCTTACATCAGTGTTCTGCAAGGTTCGGAGTGGCTTTGTAATGGGGAGCTACCACATGACTGTGATGGACTTATCACTGACTTGAATTCAGATCAGTACCAGTACATGAATGGGAAGAACAAACACATGGCTCGAAGATTAGATCCGGAATACTGGAAGACCATATTGAGTTGTGTATATGTGTTCATAGTATTTGGGTTTACATCCTTCATCATGGTTATAGTCCATGAACGAGTGCCTGACATGCAGACTTATCCACCACTACCAGATATATTCCTGGATAGGTAAGTATTTGTTCATTGTTAACATATTAATTAAAAAGTCATTTTAACGTGGTTTTAAAAACTAAATAAACAACAGTCTAGAACAAAATGTCTGTAGTAATTAGTATTACATTTCATTGGGTGATATACACAATTTGTTTTATTTAGCATTAGTGTATTAAAGTATACTTTTAAAGACTTAGTTAACTACTTAGCCAGTGACTTAGACCTTTAGCCCAGATGACTGGAAAAAGAATACCAATAATTCATTTTCCTACAAGTGTATCTCCTTAGTATTGAACTCTGTTGTTTAAGGACCAGCCAGCCCAGCCTTTATAAGTTCTGAGAGTCTTGTCATTATCCACACATTGAGAAGTTTTCTGGACACAGCCACTTTCAAAAACCATCTACTAAGTTATGGAAGGGTTGTAATCATATCTCAGTGTGAAAGTGTGTTCTGACAATGTGATAAGCATTTTGGCAATGAAAAATGAGGGAGTCATGTTAGACTTCTGAGGGGACCTTCCAGATGTAAATCCATGTTTCTATGATTCTGGGTAACAGTTCTTCTGCATTTCAAATAATCTTTGGAGGTTACGTCAAATGAAGCAGATATAGCTGATTACTAAAATTGCCACCAACAGAAATACTTGTTCAGTGATAGTTAACTAAATTTTAAGAACAGAAATTCTGAGCCATTTTGAAGTTATAGCAACTTCTTACTAGTTTTGTTAAAAATTATTTTCCATTTGTACAAGAACTATATGCCTTATCTTTTATTTTTAAAGTTCATTGGATTTGGAGTTGGAAAGTATCTTAGTCATCTAGTCCAATCCCTTCATTTTACAGTTGAGGCCCAGAGAAATTAGGTTACTATACTTAAGTATTATCTGAGCCAGATACTCCCTACTCCATTTTTAGAAGGACATTGATATGTAATTGTTTATAACCCCTCATAAACCTGCCCTTCACCCAGACCTTCCTATTTCTGTTGAGGGTAATACCATCCTCTCAGTCATTTAAATTCCTAAATTTAGAACCAGCCTTCACTTTTCCTTCTTCTTCCTCATATTTAACTGATCACTTGATAAATCTTGTCTATTCTGTCTTTACAACATCCCTGTCATCCTGTCCCTCCTTTCCATTCACAGAACCACCGGCCAGCCACTCTAGTTCAAAGTCCTCATAACCTTTTGACCAAAATGTTATAAATAGCTGTTTATTTGCTGTCCATGCTTTCTTCCATTCTCTTCTCTTCAGTGTATCCTTTACACAGCCAAAATAGCTATTTTGAGGCATAGGTATGTCCATGACAGACCCTTGCTCAGAAATCTTCAGCACTTAGCACCAGGCCTAGGACAATAATAGATGCTTAATAAATATTGATTGGTAGTAGAAAGTTTTCAGTCATTCACAGTCTTGCTCCTACCTCCCTTTTCAGCTTTATTTTATACTACTCCATTTTACCAGTCCTACATCCCAGATCAGCAGATGTTCTCAATGAGTTTGACTACCATAGCCAACATCTGTACCTTCATACGTGTTACCCCCTATACCTCAGATGCGCTTCCTTTTTGTTTCAGCCTCTTCTCCTTCAGTTCAAGTTTCCCTCCTGTGTGAATCCATAATACTCTTCCAGTTGTTTGTCTTCTTTCCTTCTTTAATTACCTATATTATGCTTATCCACATCAAGAGGGACTGTAACTATGATGGTCCTGCAGTGGATAGAGACTATGACTTGGACTTAGAAAATTTGTGTTTGACTTCTGCATCAGACACTTAACTAGATGGGTGATGCTAGGCAAGTCATCTTTGTGCCTCAGTTTCCTTACCTATAAAATGGGAATAATAAAAGCATCTACCTCATGGAGTTGTGGTAAGGATTAAGTGAATTAACATGTAAAATGCAAATGATGAAGTTCTCCGTGATTATTACAGGGAACTTTAGGGTACAGAAGCTCCTTCTACTGATGTTGCTTGACACCTTCCCAAAAATTTAGTCTTATAATTGCCTAGAGCACTAAAATGATAACTAGTGGCTTGTTTAGAGTTTACAGAATAGCTATCATTTATATATCACATAGCCAGTATTTTGCGGGGACAGGGGGCAGGAATCAGGTCTTCCTGATTTCTAGGTTGGGTCTTAATCCATTCTTCTACATTACTACCACCAGCCCCATACCTTCTTACCACCTGGCAAATATCAACCCTGGAAGGTAGG
This sequence comes from Bettongia penicillata ogilbyi, assembly GCA_023548195.1. Classification (NCBI taxonomy): domain Eukaryota; kingdom Metazoa; phylum Chordata; class Mammalia; order Diprotodontia; family Potoroidae; genus Bettongia; species Bettongia penicillata. The sequence goes on from JAJHZJ010000027.1 coordinate 11,572,497, forward strand.
TGATAGTATCATCCCCATTTTACAGATTAGGAACCTAAAGCATATAGAAGTTAAATGACTTGTCCCGGGTCACATACATAGCTTCCAAGTGTCTGAGCCTGGACTGGACAATTAATTCCTGAGTCTATTTCTCCTTTTCTTTTTCTCTCTTATTTACTGACTGTCCCTGCCTCCTCCCCTTTCCTTCTTTCTTTCCTTCTTTCTAGTTTTACATATTACCTTCTTCTAGTAGAATATAAGTTTCTTGAGAGTTAAAACTGTCTCATTTTTTCACCTTTGTGTTTCTTGAACAGTTCATAGTACCATGCATGTAGTAGGAACTTACTCATGTTTGTTGAATTGACAAAGTAAAGAGTGCTCAGAGGGGGTAACCAAGATATCAAGGGGAGGGGGTTCTCCAAACCATGCATATAAGGATCAATTGAAGAAGCTGAGGAATATTTTGGCCTGCAGGCAAGAAGATTTAGGAGGGATACAATAATAATCTTCAGATATTTAGAGGATTGCCATATAAAATCAGATTTATTCTTTTGGGGTGGTATTCAAAGAAAAGAAAAACACTAGGACTGATGGTAGAAGTTAGATGAAGGCAGATCCCAGTTCAGCATTAAAAAAAAAGCAAAACCATTTTAATAATTTGAATAGTCCAAAAATACCTTGAAAGAGGTAATGACTTCCCCACCATTGAAGCTTCTAAGTGGAAGCTGAAGGACTACTTACCCTGGAGATTGTGAATGATATTCATGATTTTAAGTGGAGATTAAACTAGATGACCTTTGCAGGCTTTTTTAGTTCTAAGATTCTGTAGTTCACCATCAGTAAGCATTCTGGGAAGCAGTAGGAGAGCAACTTAATTTTAATGAGCAATTTAATCACCATTCATAATGGCTTGGGTGTGGTCTAGTCTGGAGGCAAAATGGGAGTAGACAGCTCTTAAGGTCTGATGATTCTTTAAAAAGCATTGAAAATACTTGTTATTGGAATTTATCAGTTGAAAATAAAAATTAAAATATTTTAAGGTTTTATTTTACTAATACTTTTTTTTGAAGAACAAAAAAATAGAAATAATTATAACTTTAGGATAGTTATTCAGTTTTTTCTCTCAAGTTTGACATACTTAGGAAATAACTGATTTCCAACCCATTTGAAATCATGAAATCCCAAAGTATTATAAGGTACAGTTATATTTACAAATACTAGATGGCAATATCTCATTTATACAGACATTATACTTTAACTGGCAACCACCACTCTTGATAGTGTGGCAGCTATGGTAGTAGTTACCAGTGTATCATAGTGATACTCCTTTTTTTATTGGGAAGCTTAAATTAAAACTTAAATTTAAAAGTTCAAAAATTATGCAGATAGTTATTTTTTAAAGACTTGAAATTCCTCTTGGGGTTTTAGAAATTTTCAAGAATTCTAAATATTTCTTAAGATAATTTTGAGTACTTTTACTGGTTTGTAAAGACTGAACTAGGAAATATTTCCTATATATGAGACACTTTTCTAAGCCTGTGGTTTTTCTCTTTTGAATACCAAAAATGGGCCTTCTTTCTAACAGCAAAGTGATGTGTGTGTGTGTGCGTGCGCGCGTATGTCCACTTTTAAAGACCTCTTTAAAATTCATCCTCCATGTTCCTCTGTGCGTCCTCACCCTTCCCCATTCTTGTTTCAGTGTCCCTAGGATTCCGTGGGCTTTTACCATGACGGAAGTATGTGGCGTCATTCTCTGTTACATCTGGCTGCTGGTGCTTCTGCTTCACAAACACAGGTACTTCTTTACTCTTGGCTGCAAGTAGTTTAATGTTTTGACTTTTTTAGAAACTGTCTGGATACCTTATTGTAACCTGGTTGTTAATAAGCCTATTTTACTTTCTTGAAGTTTGTTTCTTCCCATATTAAAAAAAGGATGATCACAGTGTGATGGCAATTAAGAGGAACATAATTTGGGTGGAGCTATTATAAGGTTTAGATTAAAATGAAATATTGCTGCCTTCATATTTGGAAGTTTACATCCTTAGGGTTCTGGGTCACATTTGAGTAGGGAGTTGGAGGAGTGAGGTGGATAAAGACTAGACAGCTACAGGATAAGTGCCTAAGTCATTACCTGGCCAGTCTCTTGTTCATTTTTGACAGCAAACAGTGTTTCTGAAGAGTGATCCCCTTCAAAGGCATTAATTTAGTTTTCAAAGAACACACTGTTTCTTACCATGAGGGTGTGACATATTGAAGTACATATTGCTCTTTGGTTATTGAGTTTTTAAGTCATATTAAGTATATTTAATATAACTAAACACAGCACCACAATGTAGCTGTCCACTGTTAAGCAAATGAAAAGCTCGTAAATACTGTATGTTTATTTTTCTTTGACTCTCTAAAAATCTCTCACCAGAGAAGAAATGTGAGTCTCCTTTTGTGCTTTAGGGAATTAGAGGAGGGAAGAATGCCCTTTTCTTTGGGTTTGAAAGGGGAAAATGGTATAAGCATTGTTATTTTGCTGTCTGTATAACCTTGGAACATTTGGATAAATTAATTAACAATCTTTGACAGTCTCCCTCACTTAAAGTAATTTACTGATACGCTTTGGGTCTGAGTTCTTTTGGTTCTTTTAAGACTGTTGATGGGCAGTATAGTGGTAAAGAGACTGGATTTAGTGTTAAGAAAGCTTTGTGATTTTGGGCAAGTCTCTTTACTATCTGGGCCATAATTTCCTCATCAGTAAAATAAAGGGATTGCCTAGATCTCTAAATCCTTTCAGCTTTAAATTCTATGATTTTAGGAAAGCAAGCAGTTCTTAATCGAAAGTCTCAGTTTCATGTACAGTTTTCCTTTTCGTTTTACTATGTATGTGGAAATGGCTTTTTTTTGTTATGTTAAGTTCAGAGTAAAAAATTAATTTCTAAAATCCTTTTATTCTGTAACTATCCATTCTGGTCATGTCAACTTCGAATACAGTTCTGTCCCATTTTGAAAGTCTGGATGTCTTCCTCTGCATGTTGCTTGGGGCAGGCGGTAATACATACACATACATCATTACTACTTTCCAGTAGACACTGCTATTCCATAGAATCTTTGTGAACTTTTTAAAAATACCCATCAAAAGAGTTGACTCTATAGGAAACTTCAGGTAACCCACTGCTGTATTAGACCCAAATCCAAATATTGCTACAATAAAAAGGATTCGAGGATGGTGGGGTCCTCTGAGAATACAGGCCTGCACTTAAGGAGCTCCTTTGTCCGTGAAATGTAGGGGAGAAGGTATAACAGTGAAAAGTGGCAGTCCAGGAGTGGTTATAATCACTGTTACAAAACAGTACTTGATTTGAGCATTCAATCTAGTTTTCTAAACGGAGAAAACATTAGGAATTAGATTTTATTGGGCCACCACCAGTGAGGCATGAGAGGCTAGAGGCTTGAGACTGAGTCCTAGCAATGACCCTTAATATCTGTGTGACTTTCGCTGGTCCTGTCTTCTCCTCTGTAAAGGAAGATAACATTACTTAACACTGCGTACATCATGGGTGGTTGTGAAGAGACAGCTTTTCCTCTGAGGTTAGAAGTTCTTGAGAGCAAGACTTGTCTGCAGTTTACTTTTGTATTCCCATTACCTAGCACAGAAGTTTCAGTCTTCTAAGTGCTTAACGAAATATTCATTTGAATCAACTATTTCACAGTGTTAGATAGTCACACACCTGTCATTGCTAGATACACAGGTACTTGCTAATGGGGGGGAAAAGTTCTGTTAGAGCCTGGCATAGTGCAAAGATCAGCAGAAAGACCTGAGTCCTGGAGTCTGCTCTGTCGTTACATTCTAACCTTGTATTGAAAATGAGGGGGCTGGACCACATGATCTCTAAAGTTTCTTCCATTTCTTTTTTTTCCTCCAAATTTATTTGTTTTCAATTTTCAACCATTGTTTCCATAACTTTTAAATATTCTCCCCCTCCCTCACCAAGATGGCATGCAATCTTATATGGGCTGTATACATACATTCTTATTAAAAATTGCATAGAAGAATGAAAACGAACGGAAGAAAGCATGAGTAAAACTAAACAAAACCAAACATAAAAGAGAAAGGAGTCTGCTTCATTCTGTGTTCTTACTCCATAGTTCTTTTTCTGGAAGATGGTATTTTGCATCATGAGTCCTTTGGAAATGTTTTAGGTCATTGTTGTGAAGGACTAAGTCTATCAAAAACAGCCCCTGCCTACTGTGGCTGTTACTGTGTATGATACTCACCTGGTTCTGCTCACTTCACTCAGCATCAGTTCATATAAGTCTATCCAGGTTTTTCTGAAGTCCGCCTATTTGTCATTTCTTATAGCACAGTAGTATTCCATTACATTCATGTACCACAACTTGTTTAGCCATTCCACAATTAATGGGCATCCTCTCGATTTCCAGTTCTTGGCCACCACATAAAGAGTTTCTATAAATATTTTTGTACATGTGGGGGAGGTCTCTTCTATTTCTAAGAGACTGTGGTTTAAATCAACATTCAAACTCTTTTTTTTCCTTTTGGAAACACTGTTTACAGGTCAATACTCCTGCGAAGACTCTGTAGCCTGATGGGCACTGTATTCTTGCTTCGCTGCTTTACCATGTTTGTGACTTCCCTCTCTGTGCCAGGACAGCACCTCCAATGTTCTGGAAAGGTAACTGGCTGCATTTTTACCCTCTCTTTGTTTTATTATAGAGTTGTTGGCATGATTGCATTGTTTGCAACATTTCTAACAGTTATTTCTAACTATGTTACATATTAATAAAGCATGCTTTTCATTAGTTGCAGTGTATGTTGTAAACATTCAGGTGGGTTATACCAAGCAGATATCTTTGGATCCATGCAAATTAGTTTGTCAAGTGATATCAATATAAGAATTGTAAAAATTTTCCCATTTATTGTGGCTTTGAAAAGTAGTTCATAATTAGTACTAAAGATCTACTTATTCTTCTAACTAATGAAATACTGTGAGTGACTTGTTATATAAAATGAAGACTCACTGCTCCTTTGAATCTCTTTTCAGGAATAAGACTCCCAGGTTTAGATCACAAGATCATAGGTATAATGTGTTGAAAGGGACAGGAACTTCAGAGGTTATATAGGGTCCAACCCCCTTACTTTATAAATGAGGAACATCAAGTACATGAAAATTAAGTGATTTGTCCATAACTATATAGGGACTAAATGTTCAGAAACTGTCTCTACCCAAGATACTAAATATAATTTGTTCTAGTTTGAGCAACATCCCACCAAATAAATGCAGGAATCCCCTCTATGATATTCCTGGCAGTTGGTCATCTAATTTTTACTTAAATACTTACAGTAATGGGAATTTTAGTACTTAACATTTCATTTTTAGACAGCTCTGATTGTCATAAAGTTCTTTCTTCAAGTGAATCATGGTATGAGTCCTAATTATAACAGTTCAAGCAGTGCAGAATTAGAATTGGTAGTAGATTTCTATGTGTATTTGGAAGGTTTAATTACCAAGAAAAAGAGAGAAAAATTTAAGATGTTACTAGACTAACTATGAGAAATTTAAAAGATATTCCAGATATAATGAGAACTTGTTGCTCTTGGCAGCAGGTGATTCCTAAGGGAATGGGTGGTAGTACAAAGTACTACAGTGCATATTCCAAAGATATAGTAACTAAACTACCCGCAGAAGCAGGTTTCTTTTCTGTCTAATGCCAATGATTTGTTGCTAGTTTGTTATATATGGAAACTTCTATTTTAATCTATCCTTGATACTGTTAATTGCTCTGAATTTTGCTGTAACCTACTTTTTGACCTATATTATTTGTGATATTTTAAAAATGGGTAATTGAGAAGGCATCTAGATCACATCTTATTACAACAAACCCCACCCCAGCCCCAGCCCCGGGCCATTGTTAAGTATATTAACACATGGTAGCCTCATGTAGTGAATAAAGGGCAAAGAAAAGGACTAGCTTGGGATGAGGAAGATGAGGGTTCAAGTCCTTCTTCTGAAACACAGCTGGGTAACAGTAGGAATGTAGCCTTTCATTGTCCCCAGATACTCCTTCACACTATCTATTACAAAGGAGTTACCAGTCTGTGTCACTGGAATGAATTCAGTTAACTAACCATGAAGCTAGAGAACCAGAAATAATGTCCTTAGCCTATGGGGAGTAGGGAGAAAGCAGAATTGTTTCTCTGAAAGAAGCTAGGCAGTGAATTAGTCATCAGAGATTGCTCCAAACACAGGAAAGAAAGCCCTAAAGCAGATGCCTATACCTGTCTTTTTCCATGCTTCCTATTGTTTGTAGTATAACATGAATGACTTTGGTTTACTTTTCTGGGCAAGGGCAGTTGGGATGTTTAAGGTGAAAAGAGATAAGGGGAACTGGAATGAATGAATGAAAAAAATATGTATTAAAATACTTTCTGTGTGCCAAGCACGGTGCCTGAACACTGACCATACAAAAATAAAAAGTCCTTATAGAGTTTACATTCTAATAGAGGGAGACAACTCCTGGGGGCAGTGGTGGGCAGGATGGTGTTTGGGATTAGGACATCACCACGGATAGTGAGTAGAACCAGAGGGTTGATTTACATTCCCTTAATAGTGCAATGGCAATATTAATTTGATTATGATTTCATAATCAAGTATAGGAAGGAAGATGACTGGAATGGAATGTGAATCATGCCTGGCCTGGGCTGGATAGATACAGTGAACAGGACAGCATAGTCCCTCAGGTATGAGTTCTGGAGTTGAGAGGGTCAAATCCCTTAGGAAAATGAAATCAGAAAGACTGGCATGGTTCAGTACTCTGAAGGTGCAGTGACAGACAGACCTGAAGGCAAGAAGATGGCCACAATAGAGATTAATTACTGCTTTTTAGCTGTCATCACTTGCTTCCTGTCTTTGGCTAGCCAACTTTTTCCATTGATTTCACTTCCTTTCCCCAAAGTAAATGCTGCTGCCTCCCTGGCTTCACAATAAGACAGAAGACATGAACATCGAAATTGAAAGCTAGTGAGTTAGCAATATTATGGGAATTGAGAGTACCAGTGATTAGAAGGTATAATAAAACTTAAATTAACCTTCTTCCCCTTCTGGGAAGTACTTGGGTATCACCTATAAAGGTGGAATTCAAAAAAGGCTACAGTGATGGTCATCCAGTACTGAGGAAACAAAATAACACTTCCAATAGGCATTGGTACTCAATAAAACTACTGGCAAGAGATGTGCTAGCCTTGCTTGATATAACATCAGATACCTTTTCTTTAGAAAGTAACTATGACCCTTCCTTAGGATGGATTAGGATGTCTCTTAGAATTTTCTTTTGTTAACAGAATATATGTGTTCTCACTGTGCCTGTAGCCAGGCCTTGAAAATACTTTAGTTGGGGGAGCTAGGTGGCACAGTGGAGAGAGCACCTGCCATGGTGTCAGGAGGACCTAAGTTCAAATCCAGCCTCATGTATTTGCTAGCTGTGAGACCCTGGGTAAAACGGTTAACTATGGTTGCCTCCAAAAAAAAAAAAAAATTTCATTTGTAGTGAATTTGAGTAAAAGAACCTGACCTATATAGTGAGTGACTTGAGCTGATGAGTGACTTGGTGCATGTTTGAATTTAATAAGTCAAGCATAGTTCACTTAGTGAATTCTTAGGTTTGGCTGGAATCAGACTGAATTCAGTCATTTTTACTTAGGCATCATTCATCTAGTGAATCATTCTGAATCCTTCGGCATTTGAACTTTGCTGAGAATTTCATGTTGGAAGCCTTAAGTCATCTTTCTGAGCATTTTAAATGCTAATCTACTGTTTTCCTGATCTTAGCTGTATGGCAGTGTTTGGGAAAAACTGCACCGAGCCTTTGCCATATGGAGCGGCTTTGGTATGACCTTGACTGGAGTACATACTTGTGGAGATTATATGTTCAGTGGCCACACAGTTGTCCTGACTATGCTGAATTTCTTTGTTACAGAATGTAAGTATAAGTATCCATCAATTTGTCATCATGACTTTATTCTTTGAGTCCTTAGTAAAGGTTAGGGGGGAGTATTTCATATGTCAATGTCCTTTCTGAGCAGAATGTGTGTTTATAAGCTGATTGATGGAATACGTAATGAAGATTTGCTTGTGATTTTAATTAAATTAAAACATTTTTTTCCAGATACACCAAGAAGCTGGAACTTCTTGCATACTCTGTCCTGGGTCCTCAATCTCTTTGGAATCTTCTTCATTCTGGCTGCACATGAACATTACTCTATTGATGTGTTTATTGCCTTTTATATCACCACAAGACTCTTTTTGTATTACCATACTTTGGCCAATACCAGAGCATATCAGCAGAGTAGGAGGGCAAGGATCTGGTTTCCCATGTTTTCTTTTTTCGAATGCAATGTTAATGGTACAGTACCTAATGAGTATTGTTGGCCTTTTGCAAAACCTGAAGTAATGAAAAGATTAATTGGTTGAAGAATGTGTTTTTGTAAAGGGTTCATGAGCAAATATACAGAAATGGTTTCAAAAACTAATAACTTTATTTTTTCCCCTTTTGTGTTTCTGAATGCCTTGTTACTTGGTTTGTTAGTTGACAGAGTGGGACTCTGTGCTTAGCAAGGTTATAGTTGTAAAAAGTAAGCCTTGAGTAGCTAAGAATACTTAAGTAGGTATTTGAACAGAAAGCTCAAATAATCTTTTCCCTTTTAGGGTAGAGGCAGGGAGGGAAAGTACAGATTTTGTATTAGTATTTTGAGATAGGTGTATTTCTTGTTGAAAAGATTTCTTCTGATTATGGCATGATTATATTCAAAAAATTGTAGTTTGTGGAAGCTGCTTCCAGTTATCTTCAAAGAAAATCCATGAGCAATACTTGTCATTTAAGCAAATCTATATCTCTCCCTCTCTCCCTCTCCCTCTCTCCGTCTCTCTCTCTCTCTCTCTCTCTTTCTCTCTCTCTTTCTCTCTCCCTCCTTCTCCCTCTCTCTCTCTCCCTCCCTCCCTCCCTCCCTCCTTCTCTCCCTTCCTCCCTCACACAAACACATATGCATATATATGTTCAGAAAGTGTAATTCTGAAGAATGAATAAGTTTTATTGGCTAATAACTGCCTTCTGAGTCTGCCATCTTTGAGAAGATACTGTGTTACACCAAGATGCCTGAAACTAAGAGAAAAAAATTAAAGGGGCATTTGATGGGGTGGACAAAGTGCTGATGATAAAGCAGATGCAAGTCACTGATCCTACTGCATTTGTGACTAGAGGAGCCAACAATTTAAAATGTTTCATTTCCTCTTGGGGGCCTCAGTTTGAGTCAGTAAGAAGAGGTGACTACATTCATTGAAAAATAATTTTGGTTTTGTTTTAGTGACATCACCTTGAACAAACTTGTACTTTTTAAAGATAAATTATTTAATTAGAGAAATGGGAGTGTTTTCTAGATATTGAACAAGATTTTTATGCCCTGTAAATAAGGAAAATAAGCACGTGATCATTTTAACTTCTGAAAAAAAAGCTTAATAGCAAATTTCAGAATGTTTTCCCTTCTATTTTTGATTTTTGAAGTTTCTGGTTCCAGTTCATTGAAAAATGAGCAAATATATTTAGAGACTCAGAGAAAGTATTGTTTTTTTTTTTAACACAAACTTGTAAATACATTCTTTTTATAAAGTCTTATTTCAGCAGCCAGCACATAAGATTAGCTGCTTGTTTACAATACTAGAAGTTAAGTATATTGAATAATTTAGCTTCTAAGATACCATTGGTTAGTTTTGTGGGAATGATTCTGTTTTGTGGTTGTGACTAAAGAATAGTTATAAAACTGGAGTTTTGAAATCTTTGGTAGGCATATGTAGTGTGCCCATCCTCTGAAAATCCTGTGAGTGAGCTTAGCCACTTGAAAGCTTCATTTGTGCAGTCTTAGCATTACTTTTTATACATAGGAAGTTGGAGAAAATGCTTGGATTCAGAGCATTTACCTTGAGGCCCTAAATGAGGCCAACCTAGTAACATCTTGCTCCTTCTTTGCCTTTTCTTTTGGCACTTTAATTAATCTCCTGACCATTAGCTGCAGAGGACCCAGGATGGATTACAAGGGAAAGTAGTATTATCCTAGCAAGACTCACCTTGGTACTAGGTGACCTCAATTTGTGTCAGCTTTGAACTGTACCTTTAAGGTTACTCCTGAATGTCTATAGGAGATACCAAGTGTGGAACAAGGCTAATTTAAGTTTTGTTATTCTCTGTAGCCCCTAACTCTTCTAACTTAAACAACTCTTCTAACACCTTAAATCATCTGTCTTGTTATATTGGGGGCTGGGAGCCCCCGCCCCCAGCAAAAATGCTGACATTTCATCCAAGGAAATTACACTGTCTTGAAAGATGATTGTTTCTATGCCTCAGAGTAGTTAATATTAAACTGATCTTCCCCCTTCCCCTTGAGGTCAAGAGAATGGCCAGTGTTAACTGTTTATTTTCTGAGTGGCAAAAAGAATTGAGCATCCTCTTTTGAACTCAGATAACGGTATAGCTTAGCTAGGGAAGGTCAGATAATTGCTTCTAGAGAAGCTTTGCAGAATATACTGTAACATTAATTCAGATATGTTAAATACCTATTTAATGACCAATTTTTCCATCTTTAGTCTTTTCTTCATTCAATTTTTAAGACTCAAAAAGAATAATGCGATTACCTTTTCAGAGATATTGACATTGAGAGCACCTCGCTGTTGGCTGCTTTCGAGCTTCATTAGCTGTCAGGACTTAAAAATAACTCTTTAACCTGGCATTTACTCATATCTATTGTTGAAGCAAAAAGCAGAGGTTTGTAATTTATTATTGTAGCTATTTTAAGACAGTGTTTACATAAACTAAAGTGATCATCTCCAAGGCTCTTTCCTGAAAGATGTTGAGACAAAATTCTTTGCAGTTTTTAAAATTTGAAATATATATATATATATATCTTGTAAATTTTTTGTCCAGAAATTTCTGATTTTACCTTCAAATCTTTTTTTTTCTTCTTAAAAACCAAGCCATAGTGATGATAACATTTATGTTTACATTTTGGGCCCCATATGTTTGGGTAGAAAAGCTCCACACACTGGATCTACATCATTATGGTTCTACCCCTGTGAATTGGTGAGGCACTAACATCACCAAGAAATCAGGGTTTAAGCTTCCCCATTTTGAAAGTGCTGTGGAGTCATGTGTGGAAGGAAAGACAAGGGTGTGAATTTGGCAAGAAAAAGTAGATAGTTTTCCTTCTGGTTCTGATGTAGTTGTTGGGGTTCTGGGGTTCTAGGGTTCCATTCTTTAGACTAGGGATGGTTGCAGTTTTAAGTCACTGCTGAAGTATGGAGAGACAGGATGAGGCTTGAAAAAGGGAAGTCTACTATTGATGCGACAAATAACTGGCCCTACTGTTCTACTGCATTCCTAATTCCTCTTTTTCTCCCTCACTCTAGTCTCACGTGGCCAAACAGAGCAAAACCACAGCCATCTTTGTAAAAATTGCAAAAGTTTGGAGTCTTCATCTTTTACATCTTATCATGGTCTTTTGGTTTTTTTGAAGGAAGAAATCAGTTTAGACATAGGGACTTGAATAAGTGTGAGTTGTTCCAAGATAAAATTCACTGACTAGAAAGTTGGTATTTCAAAAATGGAATTTTAAGAATAATATTATGAGTAGTCTTCTTTCTTTCTGCCTGTTTGTTGTTTCATGAAACTCCAGAAAGCCAACAAATACAAAAAGAGAATAAGAGATGGCATCTATATTTAGTTTTCAAGGTGATCTGTTTAGAAAATGTTTGTTTAATGTTACTGAAATACCTAACACTAACCTGCTGTTTGTATTCAGCAAAAAATAAATATCACTAATTTTACAAGAACCTTTTTTGTTATAATTACAAAATGAGTACTCTAATCAAATTCTTGTTTTAAATTTGCTAATTTTAGTAAACTTAATTTTTATGGTCTTTTTTATAGACTTCAAATATCACTAATAAATTATAACTTTGTCATAGCTAAGTCTAGTAGGAGTGTTCAGTTACATAAGATGAATAAAAATGGACTCTGTTAGAATAGTTCAGATGCTTTTAAAAAAGTATCAGTTTCATTTGGTTGCTTTCAAAGACTACTGAGGTATGCTAATTAGTATCCAACTTTGCTTAGCAGGTTAAGGAGCTTGTTTTTGACAAACCTTAGACTTTGTGTCTGAAAAGGGGATGGATTTGTCAATGATATCTAAAGCCAAACTAAGGCCAAACTGGTAAAAGTAATTAACAAAACCAAATTTTTTCCCCAAATGTGTTTGAACAGATTTGAAAAGACTGTAATTAATATGGGAGGAAAAATTTGTCATTACTCACCCCAACCCACTATCAGTTTATAATGATTAAAATTTGATTTATTCTTTTTTGTAGTAAATCCAGTGGTAGCCTTGACTAAATCTGTAAATTATAATTCAGTCACCAAGGGCTGCTTTTTTTGTTTAATTAGGCTTTCTTCCCCAAACTAACTGAAGGACATTGCAGCTCCTTATTCAAAGCACTCCACATTTGAACATAATTTAGCTTGATCCCTTGAAGGTGGGAGGAATATTGTGAAAAGGCATGTTGTATGCAGAAGTCAAGGTAGTTTTTTTTTCTAGATCGTTATGAAAAGTCTAAACTGCTGAGTTGACTGAAGAATGAAATAGACACATGATCAGTTAATCCATTGAAAAATTAGTAATATCACTCTATTGTTTCATTGAAAGTCATTTTTATTTTGAATAGTCTTTTGGCACTATGGAGTACTTCAGTTGGATAGTAAAAAACATGGAAACTGGTCCTTTATGCTTTGGGGGAACCAATGCCAACTCACACTGAAATAAGCACGTTTTTCTTTTGAGGGTTGTTCCCAAATATCTCCCTGTTCCACAAAGAAACTAGTGTTACTTGAAGGTGTGAGTCCCTGTGGCAGCCGTACCTTAAAGCACAGTATTGTAAATAAGTAAATATTGTCTTGATTCAAAATTTAAATCCAGATTTCATTAATATATTATTTTATATCTTTGTTGTATCAAAACATATTTAAAAGAACTAAAAATAAAACATTTGAAAGCTGCATTGAAGTCTCATTTAAAGACTTTTTTGATTATTATTGAAGCTGTTTAAAAAAATTCGTCATTGTTTGTGCTGACAAAGCAGAGTACAGCCAGGGAAGTTAGAGTCCTGGCGAGTAATTCGTGCTGGATATCCTTGTCTTAATAGGGAACAAGCCGCTTTCTGCATCTTCCCTTTCTGTTTTATAGAAAGAATATTTCATAAGGCTGTTGAAGTAGTTTGGAGGAGGGGAGGGGGGAATGGGAAGGACTCAAAAAGAAGGAGGAAACTGCCTTAGATTCCATTTAATTTAAAAAAAAATCTTTTTAAGAAGTTACTTTCAGTTCCAAATTCTCTCTCTCCTTCCACCACCTCCTCCCCCACCAATTGAGAAGGCAAGAAATACTATACCCATTATACATGTAAAATCATGCAAAATAAATTTCCACATTAACCATGTTGCAAAAAGAAGAAAAATGAAGTGGGAAAAAATGCTTTAATTTGCACTCAGAGTTTATCAGTTCTCTCTCTCTGGAGGTAGTTTTCATCATGAATCCTTTGGAATTGTCGTGGGTTATTGTATTGATCAGAGTAGCTAAGTCTTTCACAGATGATTATTGTTATAATTTACTGTTACTGTGTGCAATGTTTTCCTTGTTCTTCCTGCTTCATTTTGCATCATTCATATAGTACTTCCCAGATTTTTCTAAAACCATCCTACTCTTCATTTCTTAGTGCATAATAGTATTCCCTCATAATCATAGGCCACAGTTTCTTCAGCCATTCCCCAACTTATAGGCATCACCTCAAATTTGTAATTCTTTACCACCACAAAAAGAGCTCCTATATTTTTGTACGTATGGATCCTTTTCCTTTCTCTTTACTCTCTTTGAAGTACAGACCTAGTAGCAGTATTGTTGGATCAAGGGGTATGTATGTACAACTTTATATACTTTAAATATATATTTCAACATAGTTCCAAATTGTTCTCCCCAATGGTTAGACTAATTCACAGCTCCACCAGCAGTTCATTGGTGCCCCTTTTTCCATATAACTTTCTTAAATTCCAAAAATTCAGAGTTTTGTAGATTTTCATAGTCTTGAGTTAGCAGCCAAGGTAATAACAAAAGTACAACAGAAGATCTTGTAAGAATGGGTCCTGATGCTCTCCTCCAAATCCATGGAGCAGCGGAGGAGTGTCACCTCTCAGTCACCAAAGCATTATTGATTTGTTCAGTGATTGAAATTGTAAAACCACAAAGGTGGATAATCCTAAGTGGGAATACTTCCTCATCCAGAACTTTCTCTTCTTGGTACAAGGAAGATGCTGCTTCTTAGAGAAATGGAGACAAGCACGTTTTCCTTATGAGGGTTGTTCCCAAATATTTCCCTGTTCCACAAAGGAACTAGTATTATTCGAAGGTGTGAGTCCCTGTGCCAGTCAGGGACCGATAATAATAGGTAACACTTTTATGACACTGATGTGCCACGTACTTTATAAATATTTCATTTGATCCTTACAGCCCCTCTGAAAGGTAGGTACTCTTTTATAGGTGAGGCAGGCAGAGGTTAAGTGACTTGCCCAGGGTCACACAGTAAATGTCTGAGGTTGAATTTGAACCTCAGGTATTCCTGGCTCCAGGTCCAGCACTCTATCCACTGTACCACCTAGCTGTGTCTAGCTATTTAATGTTTAAGTTAGAATATGTGTGATTTAGATATGTTCATATATAAAAGTTGAGTGTTTAAACAGTGAGGACAATTCCTTGTATTAAAAAATACAAATGTATACAAGGTGTCCCACTTTTTATCATTGCAAAACTTAAAACAGCACTAAGACTTTTGTCTTGGGATGTCCTTTATAATATTGTCATGGAGATATGCAGAAATGTGACAGTATTTAGTTTCCCAATATATTTATTTATTGAGAGTCTCTTCTTTGCAGGACATTATTAAGTGCTGTGGATGACAAAAAGAAATTCAAAATGAAATCCTTACATCAAGGAATTTAAAATATAGTTGAAGAAATACACAAAAAATATTAAAAAGATAAGTATTTAATAATTGACCTCTTACTCATTTGTCAAGGTCCAGTTTCAGGTGCTGCCACTGCCATACAGCTTCTTGATCTCACCTTTCATCCGTTCGGCATTCTGTACTCGTCCTAAGTACTTAGATATTACTCCTACTATATTTTAAGCTCCTTAAGGATGGTAGATACTAGGTAGTATCATAGAATTTAGAACTGAAAGGGGCCTTAGGTCATTCAGTTCAAATCCCATATTTACAAGGTCACAGAGGTAAGTGTCGAAGCCAGCTCTCCAGTGCTCTTGTCTGTGTATCGCTGTCTCCTTGACTTGCCAATCATATAGCCTCATGCTTAGTACAGTGTATGCCTAGAACATACTAAGTGTTAATGTTTGAATGAATGACTAGCAACGTAAGGTGTTGTAATGCTGGAAAAAACAACAACTTAAATTTGAATGTAGAAACATGGATTCGTAAAAGTGACCTGCTCAAGATTGTGAAGCCAGTAAGTCCCAGAGTCACAGTTAGGACCCTTGTCTTCTTCTTCAGGCCAGGATTCTTGCCGCTGAACCATTAGGAACAGGTTGTAGAAAGTCTGGGATGGCCTGCTGAGGAATCTAAACTTTATCTTAGTGGAGGACTCTCGGAAAAAAAGATGTAAATTCAGAGGTGGAAATGCAAGGTCCAGTTGTGAATGAGGCTGAGAACAGCAGGATGCTGGTCCAGAGAAGGACAGAAGAGTGAGTGGGGACTAGAAAGTGAAGGATGGACTGGTTAGAAAGTCACTAGATAGCAAATCAAAGAAACCCTAATTGTCTATGCTTGACTTTTTAGCCTCTTCTTTGATTTGCCATTTTGAGACCTACTTCTCATCTTTACTCCTCTATCTATAGACTTTCTACCTAAGGCTTTAAATGAACAAGTAGATATAAAGTACTGGTAAATTAGACTTCAGCACAGAGTAACTACTATGCTGATTGCTGAATCTGTGCCCAAGAATCTCTTGTAATAAATCTAATCTGTACTGTGCCTAAATTGACTGAAGTATACTAGATTGTAGTGGTGAAAAGTGGAAAATAATACCACTAGCCCAGACGCCAATAAGAAAGACTTTATGAATCTAGAACACTGTTTTTTGAAGGACAAATCTTTTTAATATTCAAAACTTCCAGCATCATAGAGGAAACCTGAGATCTGCTGGAGATGGAAAGGAATGCCAGAGTGACATAAAGTATTTTGGCACACCTTTGTAAAGAGAATATTTGACATTTACGTAGAGCCCTAAGGTTTGTGAGATGCTTTACATACATTATATTATTCTAGCTTCACAATAAGTCCATGGTTATTTTATAGATGGGGAAATAGGCTCAGGGAGGGTAAGCTATTTGCCAATGGTCTTACAGGTAGGTCAGAGGTGGAATTCAGACCCAATGGTCTTGAGTCTATATCCAGATCTGGCTCCAGGCCCAGATCTGTATCTGCTGAGTTATCTAAAGAGTACAACAAACCCTCCTTTACAGGGTGATTTTAACTAATTATGAAAGTGAAACAAAATGTTTTACAGAAGTGAATGTCCTTCAAATACCCTCCACTCTCAAGGTTTGGAGCTCAAAAACTATAAATTCTAAGCCTCAGAGTTATGTTCACATTCTGTGGCCTTGCCAATCCAGAGTTCACTTTGAAGTGAAGAGATCTGTACTTTACATGTGGGATGTGTGTGTGTATACATCTATACACACACACACACACACACACACACACAGAGTGACCTGCAGCATTGATAACACGAGGTCAGACTACATAAAATTGGAATTCCATTATTTCACGAAGACTGATTTTGAAAAGGTTGATTTCAGCAGTGTTTGGCAGGAGTCGTGCAATTTGAGGGACTTGAACCCAGATGAAATCTCACACGGGCAATTTGATAACCGTTAACCTATACTCTAGGCAAAGATTTCAAACTTTTAAAAGCACTGATGTGTGGTTTATATGCATTTGCTCCAGCATAAACTTATTCTCTTTCTCCACAAAAGCTGTGTAAGTCCATTTCTTAACCGACACAAAAAGGGATTCACTGGAACTCTTAGTGGGATCAGTGTACATCTGTTTAGGGAATTATATGAAGATAGGGATAACACTGGACAAGTAAGCAGGATACATGTTGGAATCTCACCATGGGTCCAAATATCTTTGAAAGGGAATCAGTTTGGACTAGGCTATGGGCTGACCCGAAAATCTCAGTGGTGTATTAAGCTACTAACGGTTTAGCAGCTTAATACTGTACTGAGACTGAAAATCATATGTGAGAACTTGAAGGGAACTTATACAGGGTGTCTCAAAAGTCTGAACACTGCACTGAGACTTTTGGGATATTTCCATATATGGTCTCTTCAAGAAAGCTCTCCTTATGTTCTACAGATAGATATTGACTGGAAGAAATAGGCTTAAGTAGTATTTCTCCCTCTATTTGGAGCATGGCACGTACCTGTTAGAGAAACTTAGCTGTTTGGATTGGATTGATGTTCATGGAGTGACTAACCTTCTAGTTATTCTCTTGAACCTTCTACCCCTTCTGCACTTCTACCTCTTGTAATCAATATTTAAATCCTTCAAGGTTCATCTCTTAATTGAAACTGTTTCAGATCCTCCTCAAATTATCTTGCATTTATCTATATTTTATGTGTTGTATCTCTTAGTAGCATGTAAGCTCACTGAATGGAAGAATGAAACGTTTATTAAGCACCTGCTATATGCAAAGAACTCTGCTAAGCTCTAGAGACCTGCAGGAGGTGCTGCAGAAATAGAAATGTAAGACAGACACTGCCTTCAAAGAGCTCACATTTTAAATGGGAGACAACACATATGGAAGCTTTGGGCTGCAGGTCAGATTGAAAGATCCCATGGTCCTTTGGGTATAGCAACAAAGCAGATGGTAACAACGCCTGTTGTTTAATGTTGTTTCTACTGATAAAAGCAGATCAGTGGTTGATGTTGAACCATTTGAAATTAGCAAGGACTTTGGGGATAACACCTCTCTTTTCTTCACTAGAGCAGTTCTTAGGACACAGTTTGAATAGGAGTTGTTTCCCCCTATTCTATGATGATGGTTGTGAGAACTGGTCTGGAAGCATGGCTGTTCCAAGGGCTCTGGTGTTCACTGCCCTAGACTATTTCCATCAGGGTCTGAGGGGAGACGTGGTCAAGCTGGTGGTGGTGGTGGTTTAACTTGCCTAGCACATAATGTTTGCTGTCTCTCTCCCCAGGGTATCCCTATAAGGGGAAGGGATCTTTGTCTTTTTATCTCCAGTGGTTTGCACATGTTTAGGGCATTAATAGATGCTGTTGGTGTTAGTTGTTTAGCAATAAAAAATTATTAAGCGCCGACTGTGTACTGGATACTTGTCCCTGCTTCAAAGCAGTACATAATTTTTTTTTAAGTCTAAGCTGACAAAAGAAGTATGCCGTTTGTTTTCAATTTTGGTGACTACTTCAGCATCACTACAACTAGGAGTTGAGGCAGAAATTGCACAGTATGCTTTCAGTGGAAATGAGGCTACAGTGGATGGGATAATATGAAGAATCTGTTGAATAAATTTTTTCATTAAATTTTAAAAACACGGATACCAGCAAATCAGAACTGAGACCAGGAAGTGCAGAATCTTGGTCATGGTCTATGCAAAAGGCCACCAGCAGAGGGCATTATGTACCTCCTTCAGTCAACATGCTTCCTTCTCTGTCTCTGCCTTATGCCAGTCACATGCTAAGTGTGTTTTGTTAAACATACTATTTTAATATAAAGTTTGGAGAGTGGGGAAAGGATCATAGAGAGACCTACAAGGTCATCGTGTCTAATTCCCTCATTTCACTAAGAAGATCGAGGCCCAAGGATTTGCCCTAAGATCACACAGATAAATAAAAAAAGATAGAGACAAAGATGGAATTCAAACCCAGGTCCTCATACTCCAGTTCCAGTGCTCTTCCCATCACGCTACATCGATAGGCACTTTTACCCCTCGTTCATGATGAAATTATGCCGAGTGAGAGGGCATGGGTGATAATGTCTGGCTGCACCTCTATTTTCAGGGGAGAATCAGGGTGTTTCAGCATTTCATCATGTAAAGAATGTTCATTCAATTGGACAAATAGTAAGCTACATTATTTACTAGGTACTGTGATATAAAGATAGAAATTTATATACTTCCTGCCCTTTTAAGAGACTTGGAGTCTAGTAAGAAATGAAATGTATGCATAGAAAATTATAATTCAAGTTTTATAACTTTTATAAGTCCAAATTGGGAGGAATCTCCAAAGTTATCTTGTGTAACCTTGAATCAAATTGTCATCTGGTGACTGCTGGAAAACCTCAGTGAGGATGAGAATCTGCAGAGAGAGAACCACTCTTTTTTTGTAGACAGCTGAAATTGCTGGGAAATTTTTCCTTAGTTAATTCTAAATCTTCCTCTGCACCTTTCACCCCTTTTTCCTAGTTCTGTGCCCCAAGGCTAGGCAGAATGAGCCTTAGGCCATCTTGCTCTTAGCAGTTCTTCAAATGCTTAAGAACAGCTCCCACAAGCCCTCTAAATTCTTCTTCTCGTCTAAGACAAAGGTAACCTTCTGGCAGGAGGTGCTGCACTAAGCACTAAAATACAAAGAAAGCCAAGTCAATCCCTTCCTTCAAGGAGCTTATAACCAGTGCACAGATGACATGTTCTTAAGTTCCTTCACCATCCTGATTACCATCCTTCAAGTGCACTTGTTGTCTATGCCCTTCCTAAAATGTGATGCTCTGAACTGAACATAATATTCCAGAATAAGTCTGTCTGATGAGTGCCAAATGAAGCAAGATTGTTCATCTTTCTTATCCTGAACCAGATGTCTCATTGAAATACACACACACACACACATACACACACACACCTGTGTGTGTGAATATATTTGTGTGTGTATATATATATATATTAATCAATAAAAATCTGCCTTTTCTCCCTCCCTAATTATGTAAGAGAATTTCCTTAACCTTCCTTTTCCTACCCCTGAGCCCCAGTATATTCTACCCATCTCTTTCCATTCTTAAGTTCATAAAGACATAACAAAACTACCCCCAAATCTTGTCTAATTAGAATCCTCTTGGGCTAAGGACCTGCAAACATTTTTTCAGTGCTTTCTTTCAGTGTTCCAGACTGGTCTGATCCAAGGCAAAGTTTGATTGCTGAACCCCTGCTCTGATCACTGTAAGTTACTGACCTGGGTTAGAGTCTGAGCAACAGTGGACTGCTGCTTGACCCACGTCCAATCAACCAACTGGTAAGCTGTGCTGGTTCAGAGGGGCAGAACTACAGGCTCCCCTTTGTTCTAAGAGTCCAGCCCTCATTATTCCTCTGCAGGTTTCATGTCTAGAAGCTGGAACTGAGACCCTGCTCTCCTCCTGGGATCTAAGCCACATCTCTTATGCTTACTTTTGAACTTGGATACACATACTCTCTGAATTCACTGTCCAGGGCTTGCAACTGCTCCTCACATTGGACATACCCATAGACTCAAACCCCTTCCTCCTCAGTGTGCCCTGGATCTATGACTTGGAACTGGGTAATAAATAACAAGGCAACTAGGTGGCTCAGTGGATAGAGCACTGGGCCTGGAATAAGGAAGACCTGAGTTTAAATTTAGCTTCAGACATTTACTAGCTGTGTGATCCTGGGCAAATCACTTTAACCCTGTATGCCTTAATCTACTGGAGAAGAAAATGGAAAATCTCTCTAGTGTTTTTGCTAAGAAAATCCCATGGACATTTTGACTTACTATGGTCCACAGGGTGTCAAAGAGTCAGACAATTGAAAGATTGAGCAACAATCGTGTCCTTGGATTGGTCTTAGGGTGCCCTCATGTGCATTTAGGACCTCTGCTTCTCTCTGAGGACAACCTTTTCCTATGTCAGAATGTTCCTTGAGCAGCACACTCCCAGCCAGACCCCATTCTCTGTGTCTGCAGACCTCTCTGTCTGTCCCACTATGCCTACCCAGGCTGCAAAAATGACTCACTGTGACTTTGTCTTGGATTTTCCCATCAGAATTTGATCTGGTGAGTTTTCTAGATCTGTTTATAAGATTTTTCAAACAGATGCCTCTTCATGCAACCTAATATAGCCTTGATATTTCTGAAAGTCATGTCTTACTATTTATCCACATAGATAAAAAGCCCTAATAAAACCTCCAGCTGTTTCCACATGAATCTTATGAAATGGGATTCATCCTGTACTCATGAAGTTTATTTTTTTTCCCCTAAACTTAAGTGAAGAACTTTATTCCTTTTAAATTTCACCTTATTTAAATTGGCCCATTGCTCTAGTTTACTGAAACGATCAAGTCACTTATTTCGTGTTGTGCAGCTTCCCTGTGAAAAACGTTCAGTTTCTGGGTAACTTCGGAGGGGGGAAAGGAATATTATGAAGAGGAAAGAGATATCACAGAGTCACAGCTCCTTCCTCTCCCTGTCACTGCCCCTTACCCTATTCACAACCTCTTGAGCATCTTCTGGATCTGAGGCAGAGGCTTCCAGAACTTCCTTGACCTTGTTATGAATTACTATTCAGTATGGATTGTGGCCTGACTTGCCAGGCCTTCCTGTTGAGGTTTTTAATACTGTAGATTTCATCTTCTTCTGACTTGTGACGCCAGTTAGCTGTGCTTTGGATGGCTGCTGATGCTGGAGATCAGGAACATTCTAACTGTTTTGCAGAGATGGGTAGGCAACTGACTACTTGCTTACTGCTTTCTTTGGGGATATAGCAGCCATGTTTGGTCTGTTTACATGATGTATGTGTGCAAGTCCTATATATAGCAAAGAGTGTAAATACTAAATTCTCAGATTTGGGAAATGAAGAAAGAATACTATCCCTCCACTTTAATATCTTCCCTAACAGACAAAACAGGTAGGTGATGGAGTGGATAGAGGGCCAGACCTGAGTACAAATCCAGCCTCAGACATGAACTAGCTGTGTGACCCTGGGCAAGTCACTTAACTCAGTTTGCCTTAATTTCCTCAGCTTTAAATGAACTGGAGAAGGAAATGGCAAACTACTCCAGTATCTCCACCAAGTTTTTTTTTTCTTTTATTTCTTTTGAATTTCATCTTCTTATTGGAAGCTCTAGACTATCAGGCTCTTTTGGGACCCCCACAGTGTTGCCCAAATGTTTACTTTGCCTCTACTTGGACATCTGACAAATACACCATCTACGCCTTTATCTAAGTCCCTGATGAAAATGTTACATAGGATAGGACCAAGCAAAATCCATGGAACCACATTGAACACCTCCTGCCAAGTCTCCATTGACTCTATTAGTTACTACTCCAGGCATTTATCCAGTCCAAATCCATTTAATTTTATTATCTATTCCATATCCATCCATCTTTTCCACAAAAGCTTGGTAAGTCCCCAGAAAGCTGGGTGAAGGCAGCATTTGGGTATTATTTAACTATATATTTCCTCTGGTTCCTCACCCCCCACTTTACCTCCAGTAGGCTCTTAGGAAATGTTTACCAAATTTAGTTAAATTGAGTGTTAGAGTGCATTTGTAAACAAGGCAGTGATTTGTTAAGTAAGCTTTTATTGGGCTCTAGTTTTTCTATCAAAATAATTTCCCCATTTATCTCTTCCTCTTCCCCTCCCAGAGAGCCATTCCCTATATAAAAAATAGCTTTTTTTTTAAAGAAAAAGAAAAGGAAATATCAGCACACCCGATCAATATATTAAAAAGGTAAGGGAGTGATTTCGAGATGGCAAGTCTTGTTCCCCTCTCCTCCCGTTTTTAACCCAATTCTCTTCCAACAAAGTTCTACACTATTGCCTCATTGCAACACAGTAGTGACTTTAGATACTCATAGAGGCAAGGTATCAAGTGATCAAGTGATAGATTCAGAATCAGGAAGACCTGTTTTCACAGCAGTCCAATGTGGAAGGCAGACCACAGTGTGAGACCAAATCATTTAAGCTTGTTGAGTTTCAGTTTTCTCACATTTGAATTGTGGATAATACTAATAGTACTTGGGGTTGTCATGGGTCTCAAATAAGACAATATATATAAAACGCTTTGCAAACCTGATTACGTGGCACTGCCTCATTTACTCGTTATTCTATAGAAATGTCAGATGTTATGTTGCATTGTTGATTCGTATGGAAATTGCAGTCCACTAAACCCCTAGCCCAAGAGTAGGGAACCTGTAGCTACATGTAACCTTCTAGATCCTTGGGTGCAGTGTTTTGACTGAGTCCAAGTTTTACAGAGCAAATCCTTTTAAGGGAATTTGTTCTGTGACGTTTGGATTCAGTCAAAGGACCCCACTTGAAGACCTAGAGGGCCATGTGTGGCCTCAAGGCCCACAGGTTCCCCACCCCTGCCCTAGCCCTTTATTCACGTAAACTGCTCTCAGGTTTTACCATCTTATACTTAAGATGCTGAATTTTTTTAATCCAAAGTAGGGCTTTACATTTCAATCAGTTAATAAACATTTATTAAATACCTGAGTTCAGACTATATGGTACATTTATCCCTCTTAAATTTCCCTTCATTACATTTGTCTGGCCAAAGGAACTATGTGTACTTTTGACATGACAATCTAAGCTTTACCTCTGGTTATTTCCTCTGCTTCTTTAGGGATGACTGACGGGGGAGTCAAGGCTGGAGGTGCCCTTGCCAATAAGAGGGAAATTTGAAAGAGTGAAAGCCCAGATGATCACTTGTTGGGTGTGTTGGAGTGATTTTTGTTCAGGTACAAATTGGACTTGATGACCTTGAAGAGACTTGTGAATTGAGTAAGATCAGGTTCCCAGTTAATGGAGTGGAACATATAGGCTTAAAATAAATAAAGTAATAAAATAAAGTGATAAAAAAAACACAACTAATCCTAATTATTTTTTTCTTGTAGGTAGGCATAACCTGAGGTACTTATCTGAGCCAGCTTAGGGTTGTTCTGGTAAGACAGGAAGCCACAGACATTCTGCACACCAGGGATAAATGAAGGTGCAGTTTTTAGTAAAATCTTTTTACTTTGGACCTCACTAATTCAAACCTGGTGATAAGAACCTGTTAGCAGGTAACCTTTGCATTGATTTGAAAGTAAAATACTTTACATAAAATATTTAAACAGTATTTTATTGGAGTAAACTTTCCAGGCACCTAACACTTTTATAAATCTTAATATCATTTTAACCATTCCTTCAAGATTCATTGAAGACCTTTAAGAAGGAATGATGTTAACACAGTCCTATTCTCCTTCTAGAGTTAATTCTTTGCTATTGTTTTTTGCTAAGTGACCAAACCCTGTGGCCTAATTCATATGAATTAATGAGGTCTTAACTATATATGCAAACATTGTGTGTGGAGGTTCAGTGGACTCTGGTTCTTGGATGTCACCTTCACTCTAGAGAACGTGCAAACACCACTGTGGTTAAGGGTGGCCAGTAAGGGGAACAAAAGGGGCAGCCTTTGTTTTCGTTTGACCTGTTTTTAGGCCTCTCAAGGATCCTGGCTTCTGCCCAGGAAGGGTCCCCAGACAGACCTTCCCCCTCTTTTTTCTCCTTAGCTTTCTACTTGCATATCTTTGCTATTCATTCATGATTGACTTTCCTCCTAACAAAAGAGAAGGGCAGGCTGGTCATAGAAGAAAAGGGTTGTTCTTTTAACTAACAAGAAAAGTTTGGGGGAGGGGAAGGAAGGAGAAAAATAGAGTAATGAATGAGAGGAAAGCTACAGGGCCTTAAATGTTACTACCAATAAAATGGAGGCAAATGTCCAAGTTGAGACAGCAGAGACGTGGGGATGGGATTATTAGGGCTGTGCTGTGCTCAGCTCTGGGCCAGCCCCAGTAAAAGCCCTTTCACCAAATCCTGGAAAGGCTTAAATATAAAGCAGTGACCTGTATTCTTTGGCAGAGCTTCCTGGACCTGGGGCCTACCAGGCCTAGGAAGGCTTTGGAAAGAGTGAAGCTGGAGAAAAGAGGGGCTCCCTAATCCCCTGGCATGCGTGTCAAGCCCTGACTCCCTGTTTCAAAGCCTCTGTGCTTCTCCCAGAGGAACAAACTCCCCCTAGGAGAAAAGTGCTGGGTGAGCAGACCCCCCCCTCCCCCTGCCCCAACTTTGAAAACACAACATTCCTGAGTGAAGCCTGGACCAGATTAAAATGTAATTGAGAAATAGCTAACAAAATAAATAAAAATACAATAGAACTTAGATACTGTTTTCTAATCCACTATGAGCCCCATTTCTATGTGTTTGACATGACTGGGTCAGTGTCCAGGAGATAAGGTCTCTGTTGATCTCTTCCTGCCTAAGAAAGGGCAAACTGGACATGAGACCTGAAGGACACATGGCCTGGGGTGGGGGTGAGGGAAGTCTCATTGTTCCTCCTACCAGAATATTGGAATAAACTAGAATATAAGCTCTCACAGAACAGACATTTCTTGAGCCCAGAGAATGCCTCATTCCCCTAGCATCCCTAGCACCTGACACCTAATGGCTGTTGAATTGAAATGAAGCTGTTATTTGTATGCTATGGTGACAGCACATTTTATGTTAAGGGAAATAAACCTAGGCTCGACTTTGTCTCTCAGGATTGGCTCCCCCAAATTGTATCTCACTAGCCCTCATTTCTTTCCTTCCTAGGCTTTGTTCCATCTTCTCTTGATTCCACTGCTAGGTGAGGGGCATTCTAATGGAAGGCTGGCCATCTTTCCTTTGATATTCTTCCAACAAACATTTATAGTTATCCATTCCACATTGGGGGGGTGCCCTTCCCCCTAATCTGGAAAATCTGCGTAAAACTTTTTGACCCTCCCTTTGTACCAGAGATTATGGTAGTAAAAGATAAAATATGTTGATATTATTATATAACACTATACATATATTTTATGCATTTCTGAGTTTCTAAACTTTTTCTGTGTCATCTGCTGGCTTTCTTCACATGTTGTCTGTGACTTTAACTCCCCCCAAATTCCCATTTAATTTGGGATGATATATGGAAACCAGGATGAGCAAAGTGGGGATGTGGAAGGGATAACCGTGTTGCTTTTCTCCTGTGAGGCAGTAGAATAAGTCCTGAGGGTCATACACAGAAGACAGTCCTTGTCCCCCAGAAGCCTGCAGTTTGAGAGATGATGAAACATAGGCTGATAAATTGAACACAAAAGAAAGGGTCATGAGCGTAAAAAGAGGCCCAAAACATGATTCAGACAATTGAAAAGATGAAAGTGAGTAATTCTAGCGGCAAGGAATCAGGGGTAGCTTTGTAGTTCATGGTCATCCCTTCCCCCCCTCAAATCTGGGGTTCATATAAAATGGATTTTATTCTGGGCACCATCTAAGAAGGTCTTTTTCTCTATTAGGGTCATTATGCACTTGCCTCAGAGAAATTTCCAAAATAAAGTTTAGCATTAGCTTGTGTGTAAGTTCTCCCAGGACAGCTAGATGGTGCAGTAGATAGAGTGCCAGGCCTTCAGTCAAAAAAAACATGAGCTCAAATTCAACCTCAGACACTTACTAGCTGTGTGAACCTGGGCAAATCACTTTACCCCACTTGCCTCAGTTTCCTCCTCTGTAAAATGAGTTGGAGAAGGAAATGACAAAGCACTCCAGTGTCTCTGCCAAGAAAACCCCAAATGGGGTCATGAAGAGTCAGATACAATTGAAGAAGTTTCTTCAAATGTAAGAGGGTCCCTAGCTCTTATACAAGAACTCATACATCAGTAGGACACTATTCATTTCATTCAACAGAAAATACAAAGGACTCATGAGAACCCAATAAAAAAAATGCAGGAGACACATTACAAGAACCCACAAAAAGGTACAGGAAAGATATCAAGTATTCATAATGGTTCTACCATTCCAGAGAATTGAACTCCATAGAGAAACTCTAAGTCTTGGGCTCCTTGGAAGGGAGGTTTTGCTAAATGGAACACAGTTTTTGGAATTGCTAAATGGCAACATCTCTTTCCATTGGACCTTCCCTATCCAAATAACTCAGGGTCACAGTAGAGAATGGAAGGATCCAGAGCTTTTGTGAAATAGTTTCAGTTGTTAAGCTTCAGGAGCTATTTGAACAATCTTCTTCCTCCCAGCAGCAACAGTATGCAGTAAATCTCCCCTTTTCCTCGAGAAACTTCAGCTTACCCTCAAAAACGTAGGGGTTACTCAGAGGTCAGACCCCAAGGCTGGTGCTGCCCAAGAAATTTCCCTTCTCTTCTAGAAAGCTAGACTCTAGCATTATGTTTGCCTAGGAAATGGAAATCCTCACTCATCTGCACAGTAAATTTTAGCTCAAGGACATCTGTGAACTTCCCTCTCCTGCTGAGTGTGTATGCACGTCGGCTTTGACCATGTACATCAAAGGCCCTTACCACTTACATCTCTTGGATTGGGAAAGTCCATTCTCAGGCATTCTCCTCTCTGGCCAAGTACAAGCATGTGTCTCTGCCATGTGCCTGTACTGGAACTTACTTGCTTCTGGGGAGTGAGGGGAAGCAAAGGGACAGATCTTTTTTCTCCCTCTTTAAAGTGAAAGTAAAAAAGTTAAAAAAAAAAGGGGGGGAGACTGCTATGATGAGAGTCTATACTCCTGAGTCTCAGCCAATCATCTCAGAGGCAGCTCTAGGAACTGGCAACTATCAGAAGTTAACATTCATCTTCTTAACAAGATCCCTCTGTACACATCTATCTCGTTTGGATAGAGAGATAAATTCAGATTAATAAGAACTCCGATCAAAACTCACTTAAAGCTTCAGAAGGAGGTAGCCTTTGAAATAACCCTTTAAAGTCTGAAAGGTAGGATTTCGACAGGCTGAGATAAGGAGGCATCCTGGACACAGGGAAGTCTATGGTACATAGCACTAAATACATACCAAGTGACAGAACTGGGTGGCTCATTGGATATGCCAGGCAAGGGAAAGGGAAAGAGTCAAAGATGGCACAGGTATTTCTAACCTGGGAGATAGGGAATTCGCTGGTTCTATTAGAAGAAATCAGGAAGGAAGAGTAGATTTTGGAAGGGAAATCCAAGACAGCCTGAACTGGTATGGCAGGTAGAACAAAGAGGGGGTGTCCACTCATTAACTGGAAACAACAGTCAAAGTCCCTCAAGGCTAGACAAATATAGTTGGGAGGTGTCAGTTTAAGCTATGAGAGTGGATGAGATTATCACCAAGGAAGAAGAGAGGGCCAATGGAAAGGCAGCTTATGTTTAGAAAGAAAAAATGGAAGGATATCATGACTTGGTTTTATCCTCTTGCTCCTCATCCAGAAGCATAGTTACTTGCAAATTACAGCCTTTTATTATATTTTGGTTTCCCAAGGGAATTTCCCATCTGCCATCTTCTGATTGTTGCCTTTCTGACCATGCCAATCTCCTTTGTGAACCCACTAATTTTTAAAAATTGAGTAATTGGTGCCTAACAACTTAGGCCTTTTCCAGCTCAAATTCTGAGTTCTCAGTTCCCTTGTTCCTAGATCCCTGTATATATGATTTATGTTGTCAGAAATTTGTTTACTTTATTTTAAATACAAACCATAAGAGAAAATTTGATTCAGGGGTATAAGGAAGGATTTTGTACTAATAGGCCCCCATGGGAATCATTATGGAAATTCTAATTTGTTACATATTTCAAATACCTCCATTGTGAGAGGCATATAAATAACTGGTGGGGGAAGGCAATTCTGGCTGGGGGTGGGTGTCCTCGAATGCCCCCGTGGTCCTGGCAGGAGGTCACCTAGCATCACACTGGCCTCCTTCCCTCCTTCAACAGAGAAGAATGAGCCGTTGTCCTTTCTGGCTCTTCTTTCTGTCCTGTTCTTCCTAATGAGCTGCCAGACACAGGCCTCGTGTCTTCCTCAGGAACTTAAGAGCTTTCTCCTCTTCCTTCCCTTACCCCACATCCCCAAACACACAAACTTTACTACATCAAGGCAGCAGCAGAAGGGGATAGGCGTAAGTTCTGCTCAACTTTGACTCTCTGAAATAGTTGTGTTTAAACAAGCCCTCCCAAATTAGGGGTTGGGAGTCAGGCTGACTGAATTCAAATCTGACCTCAGACACTTACTAGCTTTGTGATCCTGGACAAGTCACTTAACCCTGTTTGCCTCAGTTTCCTTATCTGTAAAATGAGCTAGAGAAGGAAGTGGCAAAACATTCCAGTATCTTTGCCAAGAAAACCCCAAACAGGGTCATAAAGAGTTGAACAGAACTGAAAAATGTCTGAACAACAACAGAACCTGGCATCTAGGGTCCTGTTCTTCCACAAATTCAAATGAAATTTAAACCAGCAAACACAATCCTTTCTTCTCCCTTCTACTCTCTTTCATTCTGTCATTAGAGGCAACTAGGTGGCTCGGTGGATAGAGTGCTGGTCTCCAGAAGTCAAGAAGACCTGAGTTCAAATTCTGCCTCAGACATTTACCAGTTGTATGACCTTGAGCAAGTCACTTAACCTCTATCTGTCTCAGTTTCCTCAACTGAAAGAATAGGGATGATAATAGCACTTAAGTAGAAGAGCTGTGAAGATCAAGTGAAATATTTATAAAACACTTAGTATAATGACTGGTATACAGTTGGAGCAGTATAAATGTTTATCCCCTTCTCCTTGCCTCCCTCCATGTATACAAACAATATGTTACAATATGATTTAAGTGCATAGAAGACCTCAAACAGAATGGCATGAAAGATTCCAGGAGGAGAGGTACCATTTCAAGATGGATTCAGAGGAGTGCAGAAGGTAGTACTTGAGCTGAGGTTATGAAGGAATACACTTTTAGCTGTTGGAGATGTAGGGGAATCCATTACAAACATGGAAGATGGTATAGACAAATGTAAAGGGTACAGTAAGATAAGATTAGAAAATGGCTGGAATGTGAAGTGAATGAACAGGAATGGGATAAAATAAGGTTGGAAAAAAATTGGTTGAAGCCCAATTGTGAAAGATCTTTACTTCCAGGCTTAAAGAAGTGTGTGTGTGGGTGTGTGTTTATGTTTCTGAGTAGGAAAAGAATAAGCATTAGTAAAATTATGTGGGCAGTGATGTGGATAATGGGTAGAAGAGAATATTCAGTTGTAACCAGGAAGACTTTTTAGGATACTACTAGAAATAGTCTAGTTAAGAGGCTGGTGATAAAAGGAGACAGAAAGGAAGATTTGAATGATAGAGTTACAGAGGGAGAACTGACAGTATTGACACCTGATTGACCTCAGATGGGTCTTGCCTGGGTGCCTGGAAGGAGAAGGATATCTTCAGCAGAAACAGGGAAAAGAATGGGGTGAAATGATGGTAGTCCTCTTTCGGACATGTTGAGTTTGGGGTATGGATGGGACATCCACAGAAGCCATATGACCCTGAGCAAGACATTTGATTTGATGGGCTCCATTGTCCTCATTTGTAAAAGGAGAGGGTTATGTTGGATAATCTCTGATTACTTTTCTTAGATTCAGTGATGTTTCTTCCTTCATGGAGGTTGATGCTAGGTCCTCATATTTTAAGTTTTTGAGGGAAGAACTGAAGGTGGTTCATGTATGGCAATAACCTCTCCGTTACATTTACTAATGGAAGACAACCATGATGTGGATAATTCCAAGTAACAGGTTGATTCGTTCAATCACTCAACAAAAACTCATTGTGCATCCATGGATAAGACTTGCTGTAGTCGGGGAAACAAAAGTGAGTAAAATAAAACATGCTCTCTGGCCCCAAGAAGCTTACAGTGAGTGAAGTATGTCAGAAATAGATCTGCAAGGTTAATGTGGATGCAGTATAGAGAGTGTTCTGGATCCTAACAGTATAGATTTTAATAATAATAATGGCTAACTTTTATAAGACACTATGTAACTGGCATTTCACAATTACAATCTCATTTGAGGAATTGTTATTATCCCCATTTTACGGATGAGGAAACTGAGGCAGACAGCGGTTAAGTGATTTATCCACAGCTAGTAAGCATCTAAGGTCAAATTTGACCTTACATTTTCCCAACTCCAGGCCCAGCATGCTACCCACTGGACCACTAAGCTGCCTAGCTAAAGTAGAGAAGTAACAGGAGATGAAGTTAGAAATAAAGTGAGATCATGTTGTGAATGGTCTTGAATTTGAGACCAAAGAGGTTTTTTTGGTTTGTTTTTGTGTTTTTGAGCAGAGGAATCCCTGTTTTGTGCAAGTTACTGTTCTAGTCCCATTGGGGGTTATAAAAATTACCTGGGGTTGAAGGTTGCCTCAGATACTTACATGCTGTGTGACCTTAGACAAATCAATCCCTCTGAGCCTCAGTTTCCTCAAATGTAAAATATAAAGGCATAAAATATAATATATTCTAATAGTAAAAAAAAAATCTGTGTTACAGGTTGCTCTAAGGATCAGATAATGTATGAAAAGAACTTTGTAAGCCCTAAATTGTGGCATTAATGGGAGCTAGTAAAATCCATCCCCTTCCTGGATCACTGCCTTGTCCAGTGAAGGGTGCTTGTGTAGCTCAGTGAAACTAGAAGTGATGCATGCATGGTTACCCAAGACATATGGATCATGGTGGAGAGTTCTGACAAAAGGTGATCCACTGGAAAAGAAAATGGCAAACCACTCAGTATCTTTGCCAAGAAAATCCCACAGACAATATCAAAATGATAAAAGATATGACATTCAAAGATAAGCACCTCAGGCTGGAAGGTATCCAACCCATTACTGGGGAAGAGCAGAGGACAAGTACAAGAAGCTCCAGAAAGAATGAAGCAGCTGGGTTGAAGCCAAAGGAACCTCTAGTTGGGATGGGTCTGGCGATGAAAGGAAAAGTCTGATGATGTAAAGATCAATATTACATAGAAATCTGGGGTGTAAGATCTATAAACCAAGGTAAACTGGATTCAGTCAAATAGGAGATGGAAAGATTAAATATCAACATTTTGGGCATGCAACCCAAAAGGAGACTCTACACATGGACATCACCAGATGGTTAATATCGAAATCATACTGATTATATACTTTGCAGCCAAAGGTGGAGTCAGTTAAAAAAAGACCTGGAGCTGACTGTGGCTCAGATCATGAGATTCTTATTGTAAATTCACACTTAAATTGAAGAAAGTAGAGAAAACCACAAGACCATATAGGTATGACCTAAATTACATCCCTTATGAAAATGAAGTAGAAGTGATGAATAGATTTAAGGGCTTAGATCTGGGAGACAGAGTGCCTGAAGAACTATGGACAGAGGTTCATAATATTGTCTGAGAGGCAGAAACAATTAAAAAGTTAGAGATATCAAGGGAAAGTTGCATGCAAAAATGGGCATAATAAAGACAAGAATGGTAGGGATTTAACACAAGTAGAAGAAATTAAGATGAATTGACAAGAATATACAAAAGAATTATACAAGAAAGATCTTAACATCACCAGTATCCATGATGGTATGGTTACTGATTTTGAGCCAGATGTCCTGTAAAATGAGGTCAAGTGGGCCTGAGGAAGCATTGCCAACAATAAGACTGGTGAAAGTGATGGAGATCCAGCTGTGCAATTTAAAACCCTAAGCTGTGCTCATTATGGCTGCAAATTTGGGAAATGCAACAGTGGTCACTGGATTGGAAAAGATCAGTTTATAAACCAACCCTAAAGAAGGGCAATATCAAGGAATGTTCAAATTACTGAAAATTATACTCATTTCGCATGCCAGAAAGGTTATGTTTAAGATTCTGCAAGTTCTAAGTTTCAGCAATATGTGAACCAAGAACTACCAGAAGACCAGACTGGTTTTGGAAAGGGTAGAGGAACCAGAGACTAAATTCCCAACATTCTCTGGATAATGGAGAAATCATGGGAGTTCCAGAAAAACATCTACTTCTGCTTCATTGACTACACAAAGTCTTTGATTGTGTGGATCACAACAAAATGTGGTAAGTCCTCAAAGAGATAGGAGTGCCAGATCATCTTATTTGTATCTTGAGGAACCTGTATGCAGGTCAAGAAACAATAGCTGAATAATAATTGTTGACAATCACTGAACACGAACGGGTTGTTTAAGGTTGGAAAAGGAGTACAATTAACTTACATGCAGAGTACATCGTGCAAAATGCCAGGTTTGATGACTCAAAAGCTGGAATTAAGAAATATCTACAGTCTCGGATATGCAGACGATATTAATCTGATGGCAGAAAGTGAAGAATTCAGAAGTCTCTTGATGAGGGTGAAGGAGGAGAGTGTAAAAGCTGGCTTGAAGCTTAACATTAAAAGAAAAAACAACCAAGATCATGGCAATTGGTTCCACCACTTACCTGACAAATAGAGGGAAAAGAAATGGAAACAATGTCAGATTTTATATTCTTCAGCTCAAAGATCATTGAAGATGGTGACTGCAGCCATGAAATTAAAAGATGCTTGTTCTTTGGAAGGAAAGTATGGCAAATCTGAACAGCATACTAAGCAGAGGCATCACCTTGCTAACAAAGGTTCATACAGTCAAAACTGTAGTTTTTCCAGTTGCAATGTATGGTTGTGAAAGTCAAACTATAAGAAAAGCTAAGTGTCACAGAATTCATGCTTTTATATTATGGTGCTGGAGAAGACTTTTGAGAGCCCCTTAGACATCAAGGAGATCAAATCAGTCAACACTCAAAGAAATTAATCCAGACTATTCATTGGAAGGACAAATACTGAAGCTGAAGTTTAAATACTTTGGTCAAATAATGAGAAGACAGAATTTACTGGAAAAGATCCTGAGGTTGGGAAAGATTGAAGGCAAAAAGAAAAGGGGATGGCACAGGACCAAATGGATAGTGTCATGAAAGCAAAGAACATGAATTTGGGAGATAGGGAAAGATAGAAGAGCCTAGCGTGCTGTGATCAATGGGGTCAGGAAGAATCAGACACAGCTGAACAACGTTATAATCACGATGAATATTATTCAGTCTCTCACAGGGAAAGAGAATAAGAATGGTGAGTGGACCTAGGGTAGAGGAGTAAAAAGGGAGATGTTGCCCTAGATGAAGAGGAGACAGTGACACATTGAAATACATTCCAAGGGGGCCTATGGCTTTGTTCAAGGACAGAGTATATCTTGGGAGATGTCTTCCTTGAACAATAGTTATGCTTTCCAGAAGCAAATCTTGAATTCCCTCCCCTGACTGATACTACCAACCCCTGTAGACCTTCATCACCTCACACTTGAATTACTGCAGTAGCTGATGGTAGCTCTGCCTGCCTCAAGCTTCTCCCCACTCCTGCCCATTCTCCATTAAGACATTAACGTGATTTTCCTAAAATGCAGGTCTGATTTTGCCACTCCCCTACTCCATAAACTCCAGTGCCTTCCTATTGCCTCCATGAGCAAATACAAGATCTTCTGAGGTTTGGCATTCAAAGCCTTTCATAACCTAGCCCCCTCCATCCTTTCTAGTCTTACACCTTACTCTCCTCTATGTACTCTTCAATGAAGTGACACAGGCCTCTGGACCATTCCACGAAGAAGATACTACATCTCTTGGTCTTGGCCATTTTCTCTGGTCACCCCCCCCCCCCCATCTGGAATATTCTCCCTCCTCACCTCTGTCTCTGGACTCCCCTTAAGGCCCAACTAAAAATACTCTCTTCTGTAGGAAGCCTTTCCCAACTCCTCTTAATTCTAGTGTCTTCCTTTTTTTAAAAAATTGTTTTCTCCCTATCTACCTGATATAGCTTGTCTGTGCACATTTGTTTGCTTATTGTATCCTCCATTAGATTATGAGCTCCTTGATTGCAGAGACTTCTCTTTTTGTATCCCCAACACAGCACAATACCTGGAACATACTAGGTGCTTAATAAATGCTTGCTGACTGACTGAGGGAAAGTAGGGCAAAGAATTGTTTAGGGGAGTGAGGCCTCCATGTGTCTAGAAAGAGAAGCAGAGAGAATGTCTGAACAAGCTGCGGTATATGAATGTAAAGGAATTTTATTGTGCTTTGAGGAATGATGAGCAGGCAGACTTCAGAAAAACCTGGAAAGACTTATATGAATGGATGATGGGTGAAGTGAGCAGAACCAGGAGAACATTGTATACAATAACAGCTAACCAGGAGAACGTTATACAAAGTAACAGTGACATTGTTCAATGATTGACTTTGATAGACTTAGCTCTTCAGAGTCCAAAAGACTCACAATGGAAAATGCTATCCACATCCAGAGAAAGAACTTTGGAGTCTGAATGCAGATGGAAGCATACTATTTGCTCTCTTTCTTTTGTTGTTTTGTTTCTTCTTTTTTGTGGTTCCTTCCATTAGTTCTAACTTTTCTTTACCTCATGACTCATGTGAATATATGTTTAATATGAATATAAAAGTAGAGCCTATATCATATTGCATGCCTTCTTGGGGAGGAAGGAGAAAATTTAAACCTCAAAATCTTAAGGGAGTGAATGTTGCAAACTAAAAATAAATAAATTATAAAGAGGAAAGAGAAACAGAAAAGTCTGAAGTTAAGAGTAGGTTAGGGGTAGGGTGGGGGAGTTAGAGGGTAGTTATATCCATATTGAATTTGAGGTGCTGGTGAGAAATATCCAGGTAGAAATCATTTAACTATTTCTCTTTGGTCATGGAATAGCAAATCACATCTTTTCCTAGCATCTGTTACCTTTCTAATTATGCTAGCTTCAATTATTATTATAACTAGTTTACATTTCCTAAACGCATAGATAGAGGAAAGAAACTGGGAAAAGCATGGAGGTGGTTACATGAATTTAGCCAAGAGGATCCTCCATTTCAGATAACTGAGGTGGATTAATTTACTTGAAATCCTTTTTTAAAAATTATAACAATAGTAAAAACATTTATATAGCCCTTCAAGGTTAACACAGTATTTTGTGAGCATTAGCCTTGCCAAACTAGGTAACAGATATTATCCTCTTTTAACAGGTAAGCCAGGATTGCAGTCCAAGATTACTGACTTCAAGTCGTGTGTGTGTGTGTGTGTGTGTGTTTGCATGGGGGTACCCTGTAAAACAAGTCCTTGATTTATTCTTGCCTGTAACCTCAGTCTCAACTACCCATTTATTCCACCGGACATGACCAAGGACTGGTGAGTTCCTATGGCTAAGACAGATTGATTGTAGAACAGTAAGTTTTTTGTTTGACCGTTCCTGACATCTTCCTTCCCAGGGTTACATCTCATGCTTATACTCGATCCTTTTAAAAACTGAGAGTCCTGCTGGTGCCTAAGGAAATACTCTGGATTTATGCCTCCCGAGGGGAGATCCATCGGACCTTTGCTTGTGGGAACTGGTAATCTTTCCTGTTTCAGAATGAAGTTGTAAAAGCAAGCACTTTTCAAAATCCTACACTTAGAGCAGGAGGTAACCTTGTTTTATAACCAGGGAGATGCAGAAATACAAATTCATGTCCCAGAAAAAGTCGGAGAAGTCTGAATCAGTTTGTATCATCAAGGTGGACCTGGACTCTCAGGACAGAGGAGCTAGACATATTAGTAAAGATGCCTTGGCAAGGCAGATGGAGACCTAAATTAGAGCCGGGTTTCATACATCTATTAGCTAGGTGACCCTAAGGAGAGTCATTCAGTCTCAGTTTCCGCATCTATAAAATGGGTTGAGAGGCTCAACTGAGATAGAGTATGTAAAACGCTTTGCAAACCTCATAGCCCAGTTTAAAAGTAAGCTGTTATTATCCTCGGTTAAGCAGGGCAGGAGAGGGAAAAGGAGGACATCGGGAGCTCTGGGACGCCGCCAAGGCAGGTACCCTAAAGAAGCAAGCGCAGTTCCAGTTCAGGGAGGCGCTGACGTGGGAGGGTCTCGGGGTGGGGCAGGCACAGAATCTGGGGGGAGGTTCTCCCCCCGGACATTTAAGGATAAACTGGATGTCCTTTCTCTTCGGCAACCCGCGGAGTGACTAACCGTGGTAGTGGTTACAAAGTTACAAGGTGCGGGCCCCACCTGGGTGTGTCCTGGGCCTCGGGGGAGGTTCTGCCAGCTGGTAAAAGCCCAGGCCACTTCAGGTGAGGTTGAGGAAACGTGCCCAGAAATGTTAAGAAACAGAACTCAGACATCTGCCCCGCCTCCATTCTAAATCTCGAGATCTAATTCCGGATTCAGTGAGACAACCGCCCCCCCCCGGAAGTCACGAGAAATTTCGGGGGCCTCGATCTCTTCATCAGCAAAATGGGCCTTCAGGAAGCACCGACTTCCCCGGGTGGTGGTGGGGATCCCGTGAGATAACGAGCGCGCTGTGCCCACGCGGAGAGCGCTAGGTCCATGCCAGCGGTGGTTATTAGGACTGTTATTGCGGTTTCGTTGAAAGCTAGAGTAAAAAAAATTATGTAAATAGCGCTCCAGTCAGACGAAAG
The DNA here is from genome assembly GCA_023548195.1 of Bettongia penicillata ogilbyi. Classification (NCBI taxonomy): domain Eukaryota; kingdom Metazoa; phylum Chordata; class Mammalia; order Diprotodontia; family Potoroidae; genus Bettongia; species Bettongia penicillata. Next base: position 11,609,915 of record JAJHZJ010000027.1, read on the forward strand.
AACAAGGATCACACAGGCCCCAGACGCTGGATTCGAACCCGGCTCCCTAGGACAGAGGCCACGCTCTCCCCACCACGTGATTGCAGGGAGAGTGGCAGGGCTCCCGGGGAGGCGGAAGGGTTGGGAGCCCCGCCCCACCACGAGCGCTCGCCAGGGGAGACCTGCCCTACGTGCAGATAGACTACCAGGCTTGGGGGTGGGGGGAGCGGGCGGAAGGGGGAGGCGGGCCTTGGGGGCTCGTAAAGGCCCCGGCCCCGCCCTTCCCCTCCCCTCCCCCCAGGCGCGCTCCGGCCCCGCCCACCCCTCGCGCCGTTCCCCGCCCCCTCTGCATCGGGGCTGCCCTCGCCGTGCCTGATCGCCGTCTCCGCGCTCTTCGGGTATCCGAGAAACCGAGGCAGACGCGGCCGTCCCCAAGCAGAAGAGGCGGGTTCTTGAGCCAGGAGGGAGGTCTCCCGGCGGTCGGAACGGTCGCAGGGCGGCCGCGGTTGGGGGCCGGCGCGGCGGGCAGCCGCAGGGGGCCGCGGCGGGGTCCTGGCGGGCGGAACGGCGGTGTCTCCTTCACTTCGCCCTCCAGCAGCGGCCCGGACCCGAGCGCGGCCATCGGCCCAAGCAGCTAGCGGAACGCCGGCGGCCCTAACCCATCTTCCAGGTACGGCCGCCCCGCCCCAGGCCCGCCCGGGCCGGCCCGCAGGCCCGCAGCCTATGGCGTCCGCGGGCCGCGCCGGCCCGGGCCGGCCTCCCCAAGATGGCCGCACCGGTCAGGGGGGCGGGAGCGGCCTGAGGCGCCCCCACGGCCTGGGCCCCGCCCCGTCCCGAGCTGCATCCCGGCGCGCTCCGACGTAGCTTCTCTCGTCCTTCCCCGCAGGTCACTCCTCTGCTCGGCATCGCCATGTCGTCGTACCTGCAGGAGTGTGAGCGTCCGTGTAAGTGGGACTGGGCCCGGGCCCGGGGGGCGGGGGGCTCCTCCCAGAGTCTGGGCGAGGGCATGGCCAGACGCGCTTTGCACCCCTGCAAAGGAGCGGGCGAGTCGGGGGCTCCGGAGCTCGGCCGCTTTCCCTGGCTATGGTTAATCCTGCCGGAGTGCTCTGTGCATCTTCGGACGTTACCGCTCGCGGGGGGCCCCCAAGGGGTGCAGGGGGGGGTAGATGAACCCGGAAGCGGTCCTCCGCCGGCCCCCCATGGAGTCTGTGAAAGGGCCTGGGTGGGGGTGCACGCGGAGCTGGGGCGGACCGAGGCTCTTAGCTTTGTCACGTACCGAGTGATGCTTCTTAGGGGACATCGGGAGACTAACGTGGAAGACTGGTGGGGTGGGGTTTTTTAAGTTAAATGTGCGTGAATTAGCGAAGAGTTGGATAGACCAGTAAGACACGAGAAATTTTTCTGTAGGGAATTGAAAGTCCGCCCCTGTGAGAGCACAAGGTCGTTCAAAGTCTTGAGGAAGGGCGTGGACACTGCCTCTTGGAATGAATGAATGAATGGATGAATGGGTGGATGGGTGGGCAGGTCTCGAATGCTTAGATTTCCTGCTGGAGTGTTAGCTTTTCTGCCATATTTAGTTATCCGCATGAACTAGTCAAAGTGAAACTGAGTTGGTCTTTTCTAAAAGTAAGGAGAGTCCCCTGAGTCGTCCTGGTCTGTCTTTTCTACCTTCCATCCATTTTCTTCCTTCCCTCAACCTAGTTTTGACCTAAGGCAGGTCAGCCTTCTATTAAGATTTGCTCTTGATTATTTTTTGAAACCATGCAGAGTTTTGTAGTCCTTTTACTTACTGTGTAGCAGTGCATAAATAACCGTTTGCAGATGGAATAATCTGGCAGAAAAATACAACAAATATTTACTAAATTTAGGAACTTGCACATCCATAATAACTTCTGGGGAATATTCAACATTTTTTGGTAGTTACCTTCAACCCTTTTATTTTGAAATAAGGTATGGTTTGAAAACAATGAGCATCCCCAGCATTCAATCGAATTAGGATTTTAAAACTTGAACAATATTTGTTTGGGGGGGGGGAAACGTTAGAAAAAATAAATTTCAGTGGAGTATACTAATGCTTATATTTTGCTTATATTTTCAAGAGCTGGTAGAGAGTTAAGGTTTACTGTTCCTGTATATTCTTTGTACAGGAATTGGGTGGAAGAAGGAAAAGAATTAATACTATGGTTTTTTTTTTTGTTTTTTTGTTTTTTTACCAGCAATGTGTATTCCTCCTTCATATGCTGACCTTGGCAAAGCTGCCAGAGATATTTTCAACAAAGGATTTGGTAAGAACTTAATTTAAAACAAAGGGATGAATCCCTATATACTAACCCCTTTTTTAAGGCAACAATATAAATATTTCATGATCTTCGGAATTTGAACAAATTACCCTATTTTCCGATTTCTGTTATGAAGTATACATTAATAATAGTCTTCCTGCTACAACTAAATAAACCATATTGAGCTCTATGCTAAAAATTTTTTTCCTTCTCTCTTAGGTCAGGTCTGATTTTGTAGATCAGACTTTTTAGAATTTTGAAATCTTATTACTCTTTGACTTTAGGGAAGTTGATAACCTACACTAAAGTAAATTTTTCTTTGAAAATTCGTAACTCCTCTGGTCAATTAGAGACACTCTAAAATTAGGCAAAACTCTGTGTTAGAATGTATGTCTGTACTGTAATAAACTATAACCTCTACCCCAAGGTTAAAGTTGAGTTAGATGGTAAAAGCACGTTTTGCCAATGCTGTAGAGAAAGTCTTGTCATAGAAATGTTAGCTTCCTTTAATACTTCAAGTATATGTATTGATGTGAGTACTTCTGTTACAAGTTGTAATCCCTTCGTGTCTTACTAGGTAGACAGTATTTGAGTAACTGAGTCAAGAAGAGTTAATCCTCAGGTGTTTAACCTGATGATGACCCTCTCTGAAGTTTGCTTGGCTGGTCCTTTACAGAAAAGTACTGAATCCAA